>CAWUFW010008155.1:0-600000 GCA_963921515.1 Calotriton arnoldi
TGCAAATCAGTCTGACCCTGTGCCTCATGGGAACAGTCCAGCACGAACTGCCAAGCCATGTCTTCCCTGGACCGGAAACAAGCATCCTAGGACCGGTTTCTGGCATTCCAGCCGTCATCAGCCAGGCTTGCTTGAATCCAGTGGCAAAGTGAGCAAGGGACCCACGTCTGGGCATACCCCCGCCAACTTAGGGGCGAACAAAGCGATACAAAAGGGGATGATGGACGGAACGTTTGAGCCAATCAAACACTCACCCCCAGTCAACTGATCTGGGTTTAATCCATCATCATTCTTTAGCTCACTCCACCACCCCAGTTCAGACATGGCCATATGCAAATCAGTCTGACCCTGTGCCTCATGGGAACAGTCCAGCACGAACTGCCAAGCCATGTCTTCCCTGGACCGGAAACAAGCATCCTAGGACCGGTTTCTGGCATTCCAGCCGTCATCAGCCAGGCTTGCTTGAATCCAGTGGCAAAGTGAGCAAGGGACCCACGTCTGGGCATACCCCCGCCAACTTAGGGCGAACAAAGCGATACAAAGGGGATGATGGACGGAACGTTTGAGCCAATCAAACACTCACCCCCAGTCAACTGATCTGGGTTTAATCCATCATCATTCTTTAGCTCACTCCACCACCCCAGTTCAGACATGGCCATATGCAAATCAGTCTGACCCTGTGCCTCATGGGAACAGTCCAGCACGAACTGCCAAGCCATGTCTTCCCTGGACCGGAAACAAGCATCCTAGGACCGGTTTCTGGCATTCCAGCCGTCATCAGCCAGGCTTGCTTGAATCCAGTGGCAAAGTGAGCAAGGGACCCACGTCTGGGCATACCCCCGCCAACTTAGGGCGAACAAAGCGATACAAAGGGGATGATGGACGGAACGTTTGAGCCAATCAAACACTCACCCCCAGTCAACTGATCTGGGTTTAATCCATCATCATTCTTTAGCTCACTCCACCACCCCAGTTCAGACATGGCCATATGCAAATCAGTCTGACCCTGTGCCTCATGGGAACAGTCCAGCACGAACTGCCAAGCCATGTCTTCCCTGGACCGGAAACAAGCATCCTAGGACCGGTTTCTGGCATTCCAGCCGTCATCAGCCAGGCTTGCTTGAATCCAGTGGCAAAGTGAGCAAGGGACCCACGTCTGGGCATACCCCCGCCAACTTAGGGCGAACAAAGCGATACAAAAGGGGATGATGGACGGAACGTTTGAGCCAATCAAACACTCACCCCCAGTCAACTGATCTGGGTTTAATCCATCATCATTCTTTAGCTCACTCCACCACCCCAGTTCAGACATGGCCATATGCAAATCAGTCTGACCCTGTGCCTCATGGGAACAGTCCAGCACGAACTGCCAAGCCATGTCTTCCCTGGACCGGAAACAAGCATCCTAGGACCGGTTTCTGGCATTCCAGCCGTCATCAGCCAGGCTTGCTTGAATCCAGTGGCAAAGTGAGCAAGGGACCCACGTCTGGGCATACCCCCGCCAACTTAGGGCGAACAAAGCGATACAAAAGGGGATGATGGACGGAGCGTTTGAGCCAATCAAACACTCACCCCCAGTCAACTGATCTGGGTTTAATCCATCATCATTCTTTAGCTCACTCCACCACCCCAGTTCAGACATGGCCATATGCAAATCAGTCTGACCCTGTGCCTCATGGGAACAGTCCAGCACGAACTGCCAAGCCATGTCTTCCCTGGACCGGAAACAAGCATCCTAGGACCGGTTTCTGGCATTCCAGCCGTCATCAGCCAGGCTTGCTTGAATCCAGTGGCAAAGTGAGCAAGGGACCCACGTCTGGGCATACCCCGGCCAACTTAGGGCGAACAAAGCGATACAAAAGGGGATGATGGACGGAACGTTTGAGCCAATCAAACACTCACCCCCAGTCAACTGATCTGGGTTTAATCCATCATCATTCTTTAGCTCACTCCACCACCCCAGTTCAGACATGGCCATATGCAAATCAGTCTGACCCTGTGCCTCATGGGAACAGTCCAGCACGAACTGCCAAGCCATGTCTTCCCTGGACCGGAAACAAGCATCCTAGGACCGGTTTCTGGCATTCCAGCCGTCATCAGCCAGGCTTGCTTGAATCCAGTGGCAAAGTGAGCAAGGGACCCACGTCTGGGCATACCCCCGCCAACTTAGGGCGAACAAAGCGATACAAAAGGGGATGATGGACGGAGCGTTTGAGCCAATCAAACACTCACCCCCAGTCAACTGATCTGGGTTTAATCCATCATCATTCTTTAGCTCACTCCACCACCCCAGTTCAGACATGGCCATATGCAAATCAGTCTGACCCTGTGCCTCATGGGAACAGTCCAGCACGAACTGCCAAGCCATGTCTTCCCTGGACCGGAAACAAGCATCCTAGGACCGGTTTCTGGCATTCCAGCCGTCATCAGCCAGGCTTGCTTGAATCCAGTGGCAAAGTGAGCAAGGGACCCACGTCTGGGCATACCCCCGCCAACTTAGGGCGAACAAAGCGATACAAAAGGGGATGATGGACGGAACGTTTGAGCCAATCAAACACTCACCCCCAGTCAACTGATCTGGGTTTAATCCATCATCATTCTTTAGCTCACTCCACCACCCCAGTTCAGACATGGCCATATGCAAATCAGTCTGACCCTGTGCCTCATGGGAACAGTCCAGCACGAACTGCCAAGCCATGTCTTCCCTGGACCGGAAACAAGCATCCTAGGACCGGTTTCTGGCATTCCAGCCGTCATCAGACAGGCTTGCTTGAATCCAGTGGCAAAGTGAGCAAGGGACCCACGTCTGGGCATACCCCCGCCAACTTAGGGCGAACAAAGCGATACAAAAGGGGATGATGGACCGGAACGTTTGAGCCAATCAAACACTCACCCCCAGTCAACTGATCTGGGTTTAATCCATCATCATTCTTTAGCTCACTCCACCACCCCAGTTCAGACATGGCCATATGCAAATCAGTCTGACCCTGTGCCTCATGGGAACAGTCCAGCACGAACTGCCAAGCCATGTCTTCCCTGGACCGGAAACAAGCATCCTAGGACCGGTTTCTGGCATTCCAGCCGTCATCAGCCAGGCTTGCTTGAATCCAGTGGCAAAGTGAGCAAGGGACCCACGTCTGGGCATACCCCCGCCAACTTAGGGCGAACAAAGCGATACAAAGGGGATGATGGACGGAGCGTTTGAGCCAATCAAACACTCACCCCCAGTCAACTGATCTGGGTTTAATCCATCATCATTCTTTAGCTCACTCCACCACCCCAGTTCAGACATGGCCATATGCAAATCAGTCTGACCCTGTGCCTCATGGGAACAGTCCAGCACGAACTGCCAAGCCATGTCTTCCCTGGACCGGAAACAAGCATCCTAGGACCGGTTTCTGGCATTCCAGCCGTCATCAGCCAGGCTTGCTTGAATCCAGTGGCAAAGTGAGCAAGGGACCCACGTCTGGGCATACCCCCGCCAACTTAGGGCGAACAAAGCGATACAAAAGGGGATGATGGACGGAACGTTTGAGCCAATCAAACACTCACCCCCAGTCAACTGATCTGGGTTTAATCCATCATCATTCTTTAGCTCACTCCACCACCCCAGTTCAGACATGGCCATATGCAAATCAGTCTGACCCTGTGCCTCATGGGAACAGTCCAGCACGAACTGCCAAGCCATGTCTTCCCTGGACCGGAAACAAGCATCCTAGGACCGGTTTCTGGCATTCCAGCCGTCATCAGCCAGGCTTGCTTGAATCCAGTGGCAAAGTGAGCAAGGGACCCACGTCTGGGCATACCCCGCCAACTTAGGGCGAACAAAGCGATACAAAAGGGGATGATGGACGGAACGTTTGAGCCAATCAAACACTCACCCCCAGTCAACTGATCTGGGTTTAATCCATCATCATTCTTTAGCTCACTCCACCACCCCAGTTCAGACATGGCCATATGCAAATCAGTCTGACCCTGTGCCTCATGGGAACAGTCCAGCACGAACTGCCAAGCCATGTCTTCCCTGGACCGGAAACAAGCATCCTAGGACCGGTTTCTGGCATTCCAGCCGTCATCAGCCAGGCTTGCTTGAATCCAGTGGCAAAGTGAGCAAGGGACCCACGTCTGGGCATACCCCCGCCAACTTAGGGCGAACAAAGCGATACAAAAGGGGATGATGGACGGAACGTTTGAGCCAATCAAACACTCACCCCCAGTCAACTGATCTGGGTTTAATCCATCATCATTCTTTAGCTCACTCCACCACCCCAGTTCAGACATGGCCATATGCAAATCAGTCTGACCCTGTGCCTCATGGGAACAGTCCAGCACGAACTGCCAAGCCATGTCTTCCCTGGACCGGAAACAAGCATCCTAGGACCGGTTTCTGGCATTCCAGCCGTCATCAGCCAGGCTTGCTTGAATCCAATGGCAAAGTGAGCAAGGGACCCACGTCTGGGCATACCCCGCCAACTTAGGGCGAACAAAGCGATACAAAAGGGGATGATGGACGGAACGTTTGAGCCAATCAAACACTCACCCCCAGTCAACTGATCTGGGTTTAATCCATCATCATTCTTTAGCTCACTCCACCACCCCAGTTCAGACATGGCCATATGCAAATCAGTCTGACCCTGTGCCTCATGGGAACAGTCCAGCACGAACTGCCAAGCCATGTCTTCCCTGGACCGGAAACAAGCATCCTAGGACCGGTTTCTGGCATTCCAGCCGTCATCAGCCAGGCTTGCTTGAATCCAGTGGCAAAGTGAGCAAGGGACCCACGTCTGGGCATACCCCCGCCAACTTAGGGCGAACAAAGCGATACAAAAGGGGATGATGGACGGAACGTTTGAGCCAATCAAACACTCACCCCCAGTCAACTGATCTGGGTTTAATCCATCATCATTCTTTAGCTCACTCCACCACCCCAGTTCAGACATGGCCATATGCAAATCAGTCTGACCCTGTGCCTCATGGGAACAGTCCAGCACGAACTGCCAAGCCATGTCTTCCCTGGACCGGAAACAAGCATCCTAGGACCGGTTTCTGGCATTCCAGCCGTCATCAGCCAGGCTTGCTTGAATCCAGTGGCAAAGTGAGCAAGAGCTTATATTAGAACACAGCACTCTGTAGATAGATGGGAGGATTGTGCATATGCGGGGAGCAGTTCAACAATGATCCCCTCACACAGGCTTATTACATATTGCACATGCCTTATTACATATTGCACATGCCTCATGCAGCACAACAAATCTGTTAAAATGCGGCTGCCTTTGTGCATATCAGTGCATCCCTGAAGCCACTGAGAAGCCACAAAGTGCAGCAAGGGTAGGATCCCAAACCCTGTCACAGTTTCTTATAGGGCTGTGCTTTCAGTCCTATCAAGAAGCTGGAAGACGTATTGAGGTTGGCCTTGCGTCTCTGTTTAGCACCTTATTGGGACTCATGGCTTGCTGTTTCTAATAAGGGGTGGACGGAACTCATGGAGTTTCAGTCTGTGCAAATCCGTGGAGTAACATAAAAACTCTTATAACACAAAAAATCCTCGGGTCTGTGCTAGCACGAAGAATACTGAAAGATGACGGGCTGGTGTCTCACAAAATCTCCACATGGGAGAGATCCCTTTTAGGATGAATACCCTCACCCACCATAGGTGGCATGCTTCATCCTATGGGTTTCTCCTCCCAGTGGGAAAACCTGGTCCCACTGAGGGCTACAACTCCCTCAATGTGAGGAAGGAGCTCAGGGATGTTTTTAAGATGTTGCTACACTGTCGAGGATGCTAAAATCCCATAGGTGAATTGTAGTGTAGTGAGGACGCAGCGCAAGAAATAAAGAAGTGAATCAAAAATAGTGAGATTAAAACTACCTAGTGGGGGCAAAACAGAACTCTTTATTCACTTGCTCGCACTGGTAGAGTTAAAAAGCAGTGCAATAAGCAGTATGGATTTAAACTGCTAAGTGTCAGAAAATGGTCGACATGTTTCAGCCTGAGTGATCTAAGTAAGTATCTAGGCTTTCGTCAGGACCAGAAAAAACTAAAGCTGCTGCTGAATTGGAGTGAAAAAACGAAATGAAATAATGATACCAAACCAGTAATCCTATGTCTCTTTGTCAGATTTTACTGGATGTACCTATAAGAGTGAGACAAAAATAAACAAACGCAACAAGTCAAACAAACATTAATCCGTCATCTACAATGTAATTTGTGCTGCTTGAGAAGGAATATTATTGTATCCTCTCATCTCCATCTGGGTATTCATACATGATTAAGTAGATACACTTACCCAAAGTGTTGGATAAGTGGCCACACCTCAACCTGGCGACAGATCAGGAAAGGGGGCCCCGCTCTGAAAGAAATAAAATCATGTGTCAAGCATTTAGGGTCTGAATGCTGACACTGATCTAAAAGCTGGTGTATTGGTCAAGAACTCACAGTTCGAACAATATCAGTACAAGGACAATCTCATCGATACTCTAGGTCATAAATCATTAAGAGACAAGTGTGGGCTCTGCTGACAATGCCCACACCCTGTGAAGCCAGTCTAACAGCGAGATTCACATGAAGGTGGCTATTAAGTCAAAATGACTAGCAGTCAAAGAGTTAGGCTATGCGGTTTGCAGACAGGTCTGATATGTGGAGTTTGCAGACGTGAGGCGGGAAGCGACGTTTGCAGGGAGGAATGTTGAGTGCGAACCCACTATCTAAAGTAACTGGTATTCGTAGTCCCGAGTGGAGAGGTAGTAATCTGTATCTCTAATAGTTAGGTTTACACAAAATGATGCTTCACAATAAAAAAGCCGATTTATGTTTAAGTAGACAGTTTTGATGTAATGCTGCCAGAGATTACCCTCAAATTCGTATAATAAAAGGCTGCCGTTTAATAGTTACGCTCGATTGAGACCATAGAAAAGGCCACTTTATGTTTAGCAGAGGACAAATAACTAAAAAACACATGGTAAATGCAAAAGGGCCCCTGTCCCTGAATCCCGCTTACCTCTCCGTCGGTACCCCGTCGTGGTACAAGAGCTGCGACCGGAGGTACCGATGGGAAGCCCAGACTGCAGTATGAGTAGTCTCAACGAGGGCGTGCTTTTCCTGACGGCAGAACGTACACCTGTGCGTAGGCCCATAGGTGTCTAATGAAGACGCCTGTATTCGTAGCCTTACAAGTGTACTGCGCATGTGTGCTGCTGGGCCGCAGTACGAAAACAAAAAAGCGCTATTCGGGAATAACTTTATTGCTCAATGCAGCTACAAGGAGCGCTGTTCCTAAATAACTTTATCGTGCATAGTATTGTATTGCGCAGAGATAAAGAATGCGTGTCTCATTGTAAATGGTGAAAATTGATATTACTGATCTAAAAATATTTTTGTTAAATGGACATGACGCCTTCAGTGTAAGGGCAAAGGAAATAAATATCCTAGTACTAGTATTACAAAGGGGAGTATGAGGACAGGATGAACATGTGTGGCCTATGTTCTTTGAATGCCTTTATTGCACATTAATGTATTGAAAAAAAAAAGGGGATGCATCGGAAAAAAAACCATAAAAACTCACCAAGATTCCACGGCGTTCCACCAACGGGCGGAAATATGCATGTTGAGATACTTGCGCTACAATTTAGTGCCAGTAGCGTGAGCAGAACTGAAAAATCAGTGAGAATGGCACCCTTCTGTGAGTAAGAGTGCACAGCCATTCGAGCTGATTTTGCTGCTGCTCGAGTTGAAAATGTACTCGAGCTGCAGCAAATCTACTCAAGAAGCAGCCCTTTGACCACAACCACCACACGTGACTGCCTGCTTTAGAAAATAGCTCTAGGGGATGCCAAATCTCACTTGCGCTCACACTTCTAGCGCCTCACAGGAAAAAATTCTGTCAGGCGCTGATTGCCAGAATTTGGCCGGAACTCTGCATTACAAGAGTTACACGGAGTTGCCAAATTCTGCCAATTCCGCAGGCAGAATAAAACATTACGCTCACCCCTAGTTCTAATGTCCAGGACCATATTCCTGTTCTGCTGCTGCCATGGAGCCTCCAAGTTGCCAGCAAATGAAGCAAGGTAAGTAAAATATATTATTTTTCTGTGTATGTGTCTGTATATGTTTATGAGTATGTTTGTGAGTTACTGAAAGTGAATGAGATGGAGTGAGAGTGCATGTGCATGAGTGTGTTTGAGAGTGTCAATGAGAGTTAAAGTGAGAATCTGACTTTGAGAGAATGTATGAATAAGTGAAAGCGAGTGTGAGGTAGTGAGTGAAGGGGTGTGAGTGCATTAGAAGGACGATTGGTGATTGTGAAAGGGTGTGGGCATGAGTCAAGGGTGTAGCTATTAAAGGTGCAGCAGGAGCAGTTGCCCCTGCTGCTCAGAGTCAGTGAGTGTGAAAAGGTGAGTGCGTGTAAGTGAGAGTGACAACTAGTGAGTATGAGTATGTTTGTGTGTGAGTAACAGTGAGTGGGAATGAGAATGAGTAGGTGAGACAGGGTGCGGGGAAAGAGTGAATGTGATAGAGGATGAGTATGAGTAAGAGTGTGTTTGCATGTTTTCCATAAGAGTGTGTGATAAATTCTGCTCCACCGGCAGAGTTGGCGGAATTGTTGCCACTACGCACTAGCCACGAGAGTTGATGTCCTAGTGTGATTTTCGGGGGCTAGGAGGGCACCCAGTGAGATTTTCCCACTGCAGGCAGTGGCGGGCATTCGCGACCGTTTATGGTGAGAAAGCTGCAGGAAGAGTGGAAAATCTACACGAGTGGCAGCAAAACCAACTCGAGAAGCAGCGTATTTTCGAGTATTTATTTAGACTACCACGTGTGGAACACTCTCATTGGCAGTATTACAGGAAGTATTAAAACAGGTAGAGAATGAGCATGGATCTGCACCTGCTCTTTATTTAGGGAAATTCGGTAATTTGAGACAGTTTCTTTGACAGTTATGAGTAATGTTTGTAGAGAAACTGCAGTTCTGGCAGCATACCAGCAGTTGGCATCAGTTCCCCTTCAGGATCAGGGACTTTGAAAAATTATTTCAGAAGTTTACATATCTGTGTGCATGATACATTTGATCTGTGGGCCATAAAACCACATCTCAAATCAAAAAATGAGAATGAATGTTCCATCAAGGAGAAAGCTGCACAGGAGACTAAGAAAATGCAGAAAGCAAAAACACAAACAAGGACTGGATCTCCCTCAATACAGGAGTCCAGAAGGGGTGGATATAATCTAAGGGACTATAGCAAAATTAACAAGCATTGGCATAGCCAATAGATCTCGCCTTTGGGACCTTATAAGTGTTTATCTAGAGCTATTGGCGTTTGTTTTCTGTCTGCATTTATTTTTAAAAGTGGAAAAATACAGAAAATTGGGATTCTTATAAGTGTCTCTTCATGCTGTCTTTCATGAATACCAGGCCAACAGCTGAGCAGATAGATGGCATTCTTCCTGTCAGAATGTATTGCTTTATGCCGATCTGCAAGGCATGAAGTTAATGGAATTCTCAAGCTAAAGCATAAATACGATATCAATGAAAAGCAGATAGATGGCATTCTTCCTGTCAGAATGTATTGCTTTATGCCGATCTGCAAGGCATGAAGTTAATGGAATTCTCAAGCTAAAGCATAAATACCTTATCAATGAAACGCAACCAGACACCAATACGGTGAGGTACTCAGATTTAACCAAAATTGTAGGATTCTTCCAATGGGCATGCAAAACGTTTTGGCAAAATTAACCCCCACCAATAACACATATGAAAATAACACATTAGATAATAGAAATATTAGCAGCTGTTGTATAGATCACAGTCTGGGCTGATCAAATTAGACAACGAAATTGTTTTAGTTTTTATGATGATCAAAAATATGTATTATTTCAACGGGATTAATATATCATTTTGAGTTTTGTGTGGAATCAAAGTGCTGTGGTACGAGTGTGTCCACTCCATGTCTCGTGTGTCGACTGATTGCAGGTTCTCCCTTTCTAGAAGCTTTACTGCTAGCATGGGCATTAACCAAATATATTATATGGGGACACATTTTAGAACATTTGGTGATCAGGAATAAGTGTGGTGCAACTATATCAGGAGTACCTCTCATACAAGTTGAGTGGACATACCACTCGGAGGGAGGACTTACAAAATAGGCGGAGGTTGTGGATGGCTAGTAAACCTGGAGAGTTCGGTCTAGGATACCTTCGCCCTGGCAAAAGGGCCTTTTAGAGCAATTCTATGCATGTTCATTACTAAAAATGCTAGCTGCAACAGTAGCGATATTCCATACCCTTTAACATCAGAGAGTGAACCCTGGGCCCACATTTTATCCCCTCTACTGCATCTTATTTGCTGCTGATACACAAGAAGAAGGAAACACAATGGAAACTAAATAATACAGGGCTCTTAAAGCTACATTTATTTTCTGACCCTTTGTCAGATTTCATTGCCCCGGAGACTGCAGGCCGCAAAAGCAGTGCTATTGGTACAAAGGGTAATCCAGGTGTAGCACTGCTACCCATTGCTTTCCCCGATTTCATCCCAAACATGCACGAGATGGTAGCAGTATTTCCGAGTGCCATTTAAGCATCTCCACCTGACAGACCATCCTTAACAGGAAGCAGTGTTTACTTATGACAATAGTTTGATTGCTTCCTTTTCCTTCCCTACTGACAAGGACGTAATCCACGAAAAGGGTACCCACAACGGATCTTTGGGACATAGAAACAATACTCATAATAATCATTTTGTTAAACTTACATTTTTTGGTTTCATTTAAACTGATCATAAGAGCGTGTAAAAACCATGCAACTGTCTAAGGCTAGGTAGAAATTTAACAAATCTCGGCCGTAACCCATACTTTGTTCAACTTAAAACTGTCAAACTGACAGTGGCCTCAACAGAGGCATCCAGAGGAGCATTCTTACCAGGGGTGCAGCGTCCTCCACTCAACAGGTGCCATGGGTCACGGTAAGTGGCCACCAGCAGGCAGTTGGGGTCCCTTAGGTAGGTACAGGCGCGGCTCAGTTTGCGGAAAGTGAACTCTTCGTCGTAGCCCACCAGCACTGCACTGACCGTGGCGTCGCTGTCTTCCTCGCCCACCACTCTCAGGCCAGCATTCCGCAGCTCCCGGAGTAGCCCAGGACCTCCAATCATGAACACCAGAGGAGCGTCTGGCGCAGGCTCTCCATGGAGGTCTTCTTCTGGCTCAACAATGCCACTCTCTCCAAGGAAAGAAGAGTCTATGGGCGCTATATTTGTTCCATCCCCCCCTTGCAAGTTGGATGGTCTTTGCTGCTGTTGAGGCTGCCGCAGAGGGCATTGTTGTGGGCCACCACCTGTGATGTGAAAAGCGCGTGACCCCCTTGCAGAGTCCTGTTCGTCTTTACTCGGCATCCTTTGCAGATCATAGGCCCAGTGGACCACCTTGTTGTCCAGCGCCCCCTCTTGCTGGCTCGATTGGCTGGTTAAATGTGCCCTCTGCTCTCCCTCTACTGTAAAGGACCCTTGGGCTTGTGCCTCCTGATCAGTGTCCCTGGACCGCTGTCCATCCTCCTGTGGCACCAGAGGAGTGTCCTTGGGTCTTTGGGAATCTGGGGGACCCTGCTTGATCCCCTCAATGCCCTGGCTGCCTCTCCTCAACCCCTCCTCTGCGCTTACGCCACCCCCGAGCAGCCGAGCACGCAGGTAGCGGGCGGCACAGTGGCCCGAGGTGTAGACCTCCGGCCCTCGCACACCGCAGAAGCCCAGCTCACGAAAGCACTGGCTTAGCTCGGCACGACTACGGCAGCTGTTGTTTGATACGAAGATGGCGGTGCCGGGCCGCCCCGCGCCTGCAGCGCCCTCACCACCTCTCGCGCCCCCTGCAGCGTGTGCTCGCCCTCCCATAGCACCCCGTCACAGTCGAAGAGCACAGTGCTCGTCCCACCTAGCACCTGGCGGGCCCGCGCCGGTGAAAGGTGGGGAGGAAGAGGTAGCTGCGGCGGCCCGGGAGCCGCCATCATTATCACCGGCGGAGGAGGGAGGAGCCAATCACGAAGTACCGCATGCGGCCCGGGTAACCAATTGCAGTGCCTGTTTCCACGGCGACCTATGGAAGAACAGTAACGTTGACAGATATCCTATCAAAATATTACAAAGGTGACAGCCAGCCGTTTGTGGAATAGCGAAGATGACAGCTGGCCAATCGAACGCAGCAGTGTTGCCAGCTGATCGACCCTAAGATGGAAATAGTAACAGTTAATGGAAGAAACTGAAGTTGGTAAATACCGGGTTTAGCTGAAATTTCAAATGGAACTAGACGGCGCTAACATAATCGATACTACTTCAGAACAAGAGAGGAGCGGGGCGAGCCCGGCAGCCTGGGCTTTGAAGCTGACCAGACGCTCGTGCGTCATGGCCTTTTCCGGCATGTGTTTCCAATTATCGCGCACGCGTCTGGGCACGATAATGGGAAACAGATGTCGGCCGCGCGGGTAACCGCCTGAAAAAGGCCATGACGCACGAGCGTCTGGTCAGCTTTTGGAATCCCCTACATAATGCTTCGCCAGAAGCAGCGCTTGCGCGCTACTCTAGGCTCAACCTAAAAAGCCAGTACATGATAACCGCTGTTCCTGTTCTTTTCAGAACTCTGGGGACAGTTAAAGGGCAGAAAGAAGTGGATGTTCAGAGTATCGCAGAAAAGATGAGTACGTCAAAAAGGAAAAGTAAATCAGGGCGTGAAGCTGAGGTTAGTGTAAAAAAAGATGAGAAAGGTTCGGACTCAACGACTTACTTTAATAAACATGCCTTGCAAACTAGTGTTACTTCTGTGGAACAGCACTTAGGGGGTTATGCTTCTGTTATGCTTCTGGACAGCGCAGAAGAAGTGACGGTTATTTGCCAGAATCTCAAAAAACAGCTTGTGGTGACTCCAGCTAAAGAATACAACAGGTTGAGATGCTGGATGGACATTTAAACCCTCCAGACAGGGTTTATGATGTAGAAATACAGATTAAGGGGGACACACCGAGCAACATAAAACTCATATTCTGGCCTCATTTATTGGATGCTTCTGACATCATTCTTGCAGAATATGACTGGCCTCCGGTTGTTGTAAAGGATGCACCTCAAGATGAGGAGGCACTAATGCAAATATTTTACTCAGTGCCTGAAGAACTCAGTAAATAATGTGAATGTGAATGGTCTCTGATACAGGCTCCTCCATTGTATAGACACCTAACAGAGTGGGACAAAGAATTTATTCCACATGTAATTCCCTTTAGGAGCAAGTCCCAGATGTAGGCTCAATATCCTTTGAAACCAGAGTCTAAACTTGATATAAAATCTATTTAGATCAGTTACAGAATCAAGGTATAATAGTGACTTGTAGTTCCACAATGAACACCCTTTTTTGGTTTTGAAGTCTGCTAATTCATACAGAATAGTTTTAGATTATAGAATAGAAATGTATAGAAATTTAAATGCACATACACGCACACATGCCGTACAAATTGCTCACAGTACTGAACTAATGACAAATTTAGTAAGAAAAAAAATGAAACAAATTTGGACATTTCCAATTGTTTCTTTAGCCAAAACATAGCACCTGCATCTCATTATCTAAACGCTTTTTCCTTTGGTGGTTTCCAGTACGCCTATATGATATTGCCTATGGTGCATAAGAATAGCACTGCACTTTCCTCAACAAGAATCATGGAGATCTTACAAGAAGATCCTAAGGGGCTATCCTGTTTTGATGATATATACATTATCGACTATGACTTGACTGAACACCTGGCTACAGTAGAAAGAATAGTGACTTTGTTAGCCCAGTACAGGTATAAAATTAACTGTAAGGAATCTCAAATTGATAATTTGAATGTGATTTTTCTTGATTATGAATTATCCATTCGGGGTAAATGCTTGGCACCTGACCTCCTACAGAAGTATGCTACTTTACAATCTCCAAACACACTGAGAAAATTACAATACTTTGGTGGAATTTCTGAATTTTGGTACAACTGACTTGCAACATTACACTGAGCGATAAAAGCCCTGGTATGATTTAATGACTCCCATATTTTCAGAAAAACACTGGATGAAAATACACAGAGCTGTCTTACATGGACTGCAAACATAGAGGTTAGACATTAAATATTTACAGACTCGAGATAATAAAAACACCTTAGTTATTAGTGTTATTCCCAGTACCTCAGGCTACACATATGTAGTTTACAATGAGGGACAGACAACTCCCACCATGTACTGATCACATCTGTACTCTTCTGTTGAGGAACGCTTTACTCTTCCTGAGAAAATTCTCTCTGCAGTGCAGACACCCATATTGAAAAATTACCCTTTGGTGCAGGGGAAATGATTATTATAGTCTCTCCTATATCTACAATAGAAGCAGCAACAAAAGCAAGTATTCCTAACATTTGCTCTCCACACAAGCACTGGTTAGAGTCGGCCAATTCTTTAAATGCTACTGAAGTAACATTTGAGTATGACCCTACATTCTGCATGCAAATACCCACAGAACATATTCCAAACTCTGAATGTTAAACCTACACATGAGTATAAGAATGTGTTCTACACGGACAGCTCTGCATAGCATGTGGTTGGTACTAAGCAAAAGTATTCCGCAGCTAGAGTTGCAGTGCAGGGAATGTTTGAAGATGGTGACTTCAAGGCTCTAGGCACACATAATAAGGTTTTAGGTGATTCCACTGTGCAGGTAGTAGATACGCATGTCCTGTTGTTGCTGATGTTATACGGAATGATGTGCTTTTTTATGGGTGTTTTACATTTGCATAGTTGCTTTCACTTAAACCTGTGAAATTTGGGACAATAACGTGGAATTACGCGTAATTACACAAAATATAAATCGTTCATTTAGCGCTACATGATAGCATGAAATGCATTTTTGTGCCCATTTTGGACACAAGAGATCTTTTCACACTAAAAAAAATAGCGCCCAAAACATAAATACTGAAAAAAATGCCAGCTCAATTTCTCATAGTTGGGATGTTTGTGAGTGTAATTTTGCATACTTACATGACTTGAAATAATCGTGAAAATTTGCATAACAAGACTAACAAAAAAAGCCCAAAATTATGCAAATTGCGCTGGTGTAATTGAAATTTCACTCAGGCCTAGTTTTTTTGTCTGTTATGTTCTCATTCCTATATATGTGTTATTGCATGGACATCGCTGTGACAAAGAAGATGACATTTCTGCAGGTACAGTTAGAAAAACTGATTTTGTAAGACTGATTTCCCACATACGTCAATTTCTTTTGTGTTCTCTGTTAATTCGCAAACATTGCATTGACCACATAGTGCCCTCTCATTTTCGGTAGCCCCTAGATCTCTGTCACTGTTGTACGGGCTTCTGGTCTATTCACTCTCACCAACGGAATTCCAAGCCAGGTGACAACTCGCGGAGAGCAGCTACCTGCACACCTTCTGCAGGGGAGGGGGAGGAAAGACACAGGGGATGGAGTGCATGAGTGACAGGACATCAGTTCTTTAAAAACAAATGGGTTGGCGAGATGGGGGTGGATACTAAGGGTGGTCGGCTAAAGTGGCAGGGCAACAGGTGCAACATTGATGTATATTTGGGAATGGGTCTAGGGAGGGTTAATGATGAGGCTGGTCTTGGAGGGCATCAGGATGCTAGGTCTGTTTTTTAATGTGGGTGGCAGAGGGATGGTCAAAGGGTCATAGGGATGAGTTGCAGAAATGACATGCAGTCGGTGTAGCCGTGAATTAAGGGCGTGACATGTGTTGCCTATTTGCCTATCTCAGAGCCCCACCAGTGAAAAACAACCACATTATTCACGGTTAACCATCAAAAAAAATAATTACCCATTTAGAATTTTGCATGTTCTCCATCACTTCTGCTGGGGTGTTCCATGCATACTACCTTTTCAGTGAAACAGATTTTATGCTGCAGGATACTATAGGCTGCCCAAATTATTTCTGCCCTTCCCCACTGAGCTCATACAGTGACTCTGGGGGTGGTGTTCCACCTAAAAATACAACCTCTTCTTTTGGATTTATTCCTTTTAGCAATTTAGCATAGTTGACAAATGGCCCGACGTCTCTGTAAATCTGCAGCACAGAATTTCTAAAGAGAACATGTTTTTCTTGGTTCTTTTAGATTTTCAAAATTTACAGATATTTCTTGAATATTTTTAAATGTTGAACATTTCCCACAGATTTGGACTTTTTCAAAACTTTTCGGAGATATCTGCTTGATTTTCCAGGCAGAGTGAAAGTCTCCAAAAGCAACAGATAGGAAGGGGGAATGCAAGATATTGAAGGGTGCATAGACCCGCATTTCAGAACACACAAAGGGTAAAAATAAACAGGATCACAGATTTAGAAATGAGTCACGCTATAGGGCTGAGTAGAGATGTTTCTGAGTAGGGCATAGATTTCAATTATCATCTTGTATAAACATTCACAAATGTTGCTCATAAAGCCATTGAGTATATTTTCAGGTACTTTGTTTTGGCCTTTGATCTTAAAATTAAACCACCATGTCTAAAGATTTCACAGGTTCTCCCGAGAAATTTTACATTTTTCGTAAAGATTAAACATAATAATAATATGCACATTTTAAAGATTTTAAGAGGAATTAATCATCTGACTCAGAGGAAAAAGCACATGGCACTTTGAGGCTTAAAGTTTTGATTTTAACTCAGTATGAAATAGTCTGAAAATTCCCAGCATGGAAAGTGATCTTGGCTTAAAAGCCGTGGCTTGCTGTAGCAGACACAAATGACCTGGTGAAAATGGGCACCTTCGAATTTAAGTTTTCTTAATAAACTGCTAGCCCTCTCACGCTCCCTCCCTTTAGTGTGCACAGGTTTAGATTCTAGAGCCCCTCTAACTCCCTGGACTGTGGTTCAAATCCTACTCTTGAAGGTTCAGTTATATCACGAGTGGATTCTGGGAAGTCGCTATCCATAGTACAGCAGGGGAAGGCACTGCCCCAGGAGTGTTAGAGGTCCACTCTGCCCAAATTATGGCTATAATTTACTATCGAATCATTGGGCAAGGAGCCCATTTTCCTTGCTTACATTAGAGCTCAAGGCAACATTGTTATGCCACTGGTTGAATTCCAGTTTGTCTTTTTAGCTGTGGGTTTTTACAGACCTATTGTTAAGAATATACAGAGAGGGCTTTAGGGCCATATTTATCTACCATTGGTTTTCTTTGACCAATCTCTTTCTGCCATTGGCTTGAAACTTTGTCAATCGCACCTTGGCTCAGCCCAGTGCCGTATTAATCTCTCACCTAATGCTCTCACCTGTTGGGTTTGCACTTTCCCTTCGACTCGTGAGCTTCTAAAGAACTACTTGAAGGATTACTTTACAAATATATCAGCTCATCGCTTTAGCAGGCATGTAGTCATATTTTCTGGGACAAGGCGTGGCACATTTAAACAAAACATGATAGGTTAATTTCTTTGCATTCCTCTCTCTGGAGCCCTTGTACAGTCCACAACATGATCCTTTCTGTGCCCCACGTGCTTCTGCGCCCGCATGATAATGCGACTACGCCTGTGCCTCTCTTCAGTTATAACTGTAAGAGGCGTCCAACAAAAATTAAACGACTGAATGAGAAAGGGGAAAGCATTCAAAACACAGCTTTATTTTCAAAAAATTATATAGCAACTAGTTAGATAAAACAATCAAATGGAAAAACATTCTGTGCATTGAATGACTGCAATGCACATGTATTCACATATGCCCTGCATCCAAACTTACATAGGAAAAATAATTACCAGCTGCCTAATGTACAATATCAACACATGCCTGGTTTTTTAGAGTGAATAGTCAAATGTATCAAACATTAATTTGTAACTGTGTCAGTATGTAAACAAAAAAACAACCATTGCATTTCAGGTTGAAGTGGAAATTAAACAAAGCAGACTTTAAGAAAGTGGATTATTATTTGGGGAGGGCAGTTGCCCACCTCAAGGAAAAATTACACTAACTTGTCAGGGTGAAACACAAAGGGGCCGATTCTGATGCGGGTTGGAAAAGCTTCCCGACCGAATCGGTTGGGAAATGGTATCCGACCCACTCGGATCGGGAAAGTCCGACCGGCGGAGTAGGATGCATCCGGATGCTTCCAGATACGATTTGGTTGAACTCCCTTTGACTTCAATGGGAACATTTGTTCCTAACCGCATCAGAATTGGGCCCTCGGTCGGGAAGACATGTTCCCGATCCAATTTGGAAGGAGCAAATGCCGTTAGGAGGCCTTCCTAACCGCATCAGAATCAGGCCCTCGGTCGGGAAGCTTTTCCAACCCGCATCAGAATCGGGCCCAAAGTCACTATATTAAACTGAGATCAATCCCCTGGAAGCTTGGCACACTGCAGACATGCTTAACTTGGGACAATGTGTTTTTACAGTACCAAAACAGTAATAAAGTCAAAGTAGCAAACAATAAAAATCCCAAACCAAATAAGAAAAATAAAGCAAAGTTTAATGAACAAAATGAAAACAAAATGACAAGAATCTAGTAAGGGAGAACGGGCATATGAATGTTTAAAGTTATTAAAAATAGCAAACTGTTAGTGATAGTCTATAGAAGCAATAGGCCGGGACCTAGAAGTGATACCAGGCCGACCGCAAGGGAGCATGTTTCAACACCAAGCGGGTTCCTTCCGGTCACAGATTGTTCTTTCTGACTTAGGGCCTGATTTAGATATCAGCAGACAGGTTACTCCGTCACAACGGTGACGGATATCCAGTCAGCCGAAATATAAATCCCATAGGATCGAATGGGATTTATATTTCAGTGGAAGGGCTATCCGTCACCGTTGTGTCTAAATCAAGCCCTAAGTCTTTATTTACAGAACTCAAAATCCTCCAGTGGGTGAAGCCTGAAGTCATATCTGGGGAAGGTGCATTGAAACTGGACACTTTACAGCAAAACCCCACTGATGGCTTCAGAAGTTTAGGAAGTCTAAACATTTTTTAAGTCCCCATTTTTCAGGGTTTCTGGAGAAGCTTCACAGTGTCACTTCTAAAGTTTACAGGATCTCAGGACAACGCTTTGGGTCGAGGACTCACTCCAGCAGAGGGCTTCAGCAATGTCCAGTGCAGGTCCAGTTGGTCACTGCAGGAAAACACCTCTTGCAGCTTGTTGTATTCCTGTAGACATAACAAAAAAATGGAACCCCGCTCAGCAAAAAACGACTAACCTTCCGTCTTGAAAGAAACCTTTTTTTTCTTTGATCAGACCCTCACCCACCAGGGTTGCCCCTTGGTGATATGATTCATCATTGGATCCATCCTGTTCCGCTGCGGAGTGGGGCGTGCTGCGACTTACAGATTACGTGGGAGCACTTTTAGATTAAATATAATGATAAAGAAGATGGTGTTAAAAAAGGGAGTGGAGGTTTTCTTAGAGTGTATTTAAAAATACCTGGCTAATCGGTGTATCCTATTTATTCTGGCTGCTAGTTGGTATGATAAAAAAAGGGGAGAATTAGGAAACCAAGTTATTATGTACCTAGTACCCTAAAAGGTCAACATGTTTCAAGCTGTTCCCGTATTGGCTTTTCATCAGGACCTTGGGAGCTAAACTCCCAGGTACTACTCCTGTAATGTCAGACTGGACGCATATATATTAAGTGAAAAATTGCTGTAAATACAGCTACCACCTGGTTTGGAGATCAGTGTCTCTGTTGATGTCAACTGTTTTGATATCTCATCATGGTTCCCCTGGGGGGAGAGGGAAACCTGTAGTCACACTCACTCCAAGATTTCTCCTCCCCTTGGCCACCTACTTGTTCTGACACCGGGGACCACATATGTTCCTGTAGCCACATAGGAGGTCAGCCAATTGAACATTGGAGTCCACTTCTTTGTCCCGGTTACAAGAGGGAGCAGGTCCAGTTCGTTAGGGATCCTCTCAGGTCACAGCTGGTCCAGTCTTCTCCTGAGCTTCCACATTGTTCTGAGGGAGGCTCCTTAGGTAGCCATATTAATGGTTGGCACCAGCCAGTGGGTGAGGATGGCTCCGGTGCACGCCCTAATCAATGGGTAAAAAGTTCCCAAGGGCAACCCTACCCCCTGTTCAGCTCTTTCCTGTTTGTCCTACAGCAAACGTCCCAACAGTACCCCTCACTCCTAAAATCCAAGATGGGACACCTTTTCTCACTTGTGCAGAGCTACTGTGTCTACCGAGAGGTGTAGCTAGGGAAATTATCAACCCCCTTACCTGTGTACACTACAAACAAGTTCTGGGGATAGCTTTCCTCCCACTGGATTTGGAGTCAGCCTGGCTAGTGTGAGCCTTGAGGGCAAAGGCTCTACCTTCTTCAGGTCTCTCCTCATACTAAACTATCAATGAGTAGGCTTCACCTCTGTGCTTTTCAAGGTAATGAAGTTCCTGGGTCCACTCCAATATTCCTTTTTCAGCTATTAGGGATCAAATGCCCCATACCCAGTTCATCCTGCCACCAAGCCTAAGCCATTGATCTCCTCTAGGAACACCTCAATAAGGTCAAGCACTTGCTGGGCCGCTGATTGCAGGCTAATGCAAATTAGCTTCCAGGAGCTACAGACAAGGAAAAGGTAACTTTCTAAAAGTTACTTATCCTAAATATTTATTAAAAATCTACCTTCAATAATGAATTGGACTTTTAATAGAGATGAAACGTCTTAATTTAATTACTTTTTAGCCATTTCCTGTCAAAAGTTACAGATTAAAGTTTATAATCTGTAATTTGACATTTTTTAGGAGTCAACTACAGTCCTGCTAGTAAAAATAGCTTTTGGGGCTTAATCACTGGAGGAACATGCCCACTTTAATTTCGCACATGTTTCACTTTTAAATATCATGCACCCTACATTAAGGGCGAAAAGGAATACTTACAGGTGACTTAATAATATTTTAAAGCAAGATTTCCCGGCTGTCAAAAAAGGTTATTTTGACAGATTTGACAGCAAATATTTAGGCTACCGTCCATAGGTGGCATTAAACTTCCAGGCCCAGGGTTTAGTTCCTACACTATATACCAGGTACTTATAGACAAGTTAAATATATATCTGGAGCAAGCCAAAGTAACCATGTTTAAAGCAGGAGCACATGCACTTATTCCTGTTTAGAAGAGGTAAAGTGCTCAGATTTTTTTTTAAAACAGTAAAAATAGGGTCCAGGAAAATGCACTAATTCTAGGGTCATCACGCAGAAAAGGCAGATTTGAATTGATGAGAAAATAAATAAGAGGACTGACTTATTTAAATAGCTTTGCTCTTCCGTTAGGTCTGTAAAATGCCTCCGTGAACAAGAGCGGCTGCCCAGCTGCTTAAAAACATTGCTTTGTGCAAGTAAGTACTGTACAACACTGGGGCACAATTTCCTACTCATTGCAGCCGCTGAGATGAGTGCGACTGAATAGTCTGAGGACGGATTTTACAATACCGGTTATCTGTCTGCCCCTTCATTTCTTGGATCCACAAGAATTTCCTTTCATAAGCAGTAGCTTAGATGAGTCTGGAAGAAAAGGACCTGAAAGGGATGTTTCTCAAGTTCTGTTGACCAGGACCAGTGCTTTTAATGGGCTGGTACTCACTGCTACTGTGTCCGGCACTTCATAATTTTCTCTATTTCAGTACCGGAACTTCTCCTCAGCTGGCTTAGTGGAGTTGGTATATTGAGCAGCACAGGTGCTGCTCAACTACTACTGATGACACCACCAGAGTGGAGTGTTTATGTGCAGCGTTACTACAGCTGAGCACCAGTACAGCCATATTGACTCCAATGGTGCACACATCTTAGCTCCCACTCTCCCTCCTCAGATGCTCCAGCCCGTCCTGTCTTTAGTGTTTCCAAAGTGGCAAGCAACTTGCATTTCCTGCAGCCAACAAGGATGAGAGAATCTCAGTTTCTCAAGAAAAAGCACTACACACCTTTGCTTTTTGACTCAGCAGTGTAGGTACAAAATAAATGTGCTTCTAACACACCCTGCAACCTATAGTCACTCAGCCTGTAGCGCTCAAATTATTGAAGCCGCAATCTTGACTCTGGCACATCTGCATTGGCCTGTTTAGAAAGCTGTGTTGCACTTACCATTCTGAATCCTGGGCCTGCATGACAGTTCTGAAGTGGTTTACTCTACTACAGCTGTGCGCACAAAATTATCTGAGTGGAGTGTAAGCAGCACACAAATTAGGTTGTCAGAAAAGCCTGTCAATCTGCTGATATTACAGTACTTGTTTGTATACTTCTTGGTGCCTGATCATGAGTGCTGCTTATGAGACCAGGGAAACAGATCCTGAAGATGCACTATTAGAGGCAGAACTGCTGTGATGGATGGGACTGGTGTGTCAGTGTCCTGTTGTAATGGCCTGACTATTTGCCGGTAATCTGTATTACTCTTAGTTCCACTTCTCCTCATCCCAGTCATCACTTGATGAGGTTTGTCTCCACCTCAGGACAGGAAACAAAAACAGGAAATGCTAGCCAATAACCATACCCGCCCCAGCTGGGAGCCATTTAAGGGCTTGCATGCCCTCACCACATTCTGTAATACTAAGCCATGTCAAAGGCATGACACGGGGATGGTGGGTGGGTATGTGATGACTGGGAGGAGGACGAGTAGGACTAAGAGTAATGAAGGTTACTGGTAAGTAATCAGGCCATTACTGTTACGTTCACCGTCCTCATCCCAGTCATCACCTGATAAGGTATACCAAAGCTAAAAAGGCCTTTGACAACAAAACGCCATTTTGACTCCACACACACACTCATTTTTTTACATATGTGTACAGCAACTTACATTATGAAATATAAACATAATCACACCGTGATATGATGCTACACCGAGTGATTTAATGAGATTCATGAAGCAAATGAAATAAATGAAGAACAGCAAGAATCAACATATAAAAGAAAACACCAAAAATTCATTTATCTTTCGCTGATTGCAAGACCCCAACACAAAACCGCTTCCTCTTCAGGTATAATGTTCTGCAATCAGCAGTGCTTAATAAACGTGCTTCCACATGCCCAAGTTCCATCTTTGTATATCTCCTCCAATATAACCCCTTGAAACTCCACCCAAGAGGCTGCCATTCCCCTGACAGAGTGACCTTGAACTCTACTGGGGCACTGAAGGTTTTGGCTTGAATAAGCCAACACAATTTTTGAATTGGTGAAAGTTCACCTAAACGACATGCAGATGTAATGGCCACAAGGAAAGATACCTTCAGAGAGAAATTTCAAATCCACTAAAGGTTCAAAAGGATGGTGTAGATATTTCCAAACCTGTGGAAGATCCCAAGAAGGGGCATATTTCGAGACAAAGTCTGAGAAATAGAAAAGCTTCTGAATAGCCCAGAAACAAGAGACTCTAGTCAGAAGAAGAAAGGCCATCACCCCGAAAAGCCTTAATTGAGAACAACTGTAGTTTAAGGGTTGCTAAGGAGATGCCTTTGTGAAACCCTTCCACCAAGAACCCCAGAATAGAAGACAGGTCACAAGACATTGCAGAGATATCATGAGCTGTACACCAAAAATGAAAGATAGACCAATGTCTAGAATATGAATTCAACGTCGAAGGTCTCCTTAAACTTTGTAGAGCAGCAACCACTTTTGAGGAAAGAACTTTCTGCACAAGCTTCAGGCTCTAAACCACAGGACCAAGAGGGTGATCTTCATAGGGTCACCAGAGTTCCCTCCCCTCAATGGCAGAAGGAACACTGGAAGAATCCAAGGAGGATACAGGGCCATCCTCTTCAGGAGAGGAAACCACACTCTGTGAGGCCAGAAAGGAACCACCAGGATCACATTTGCCTTTTCCTTCAGAATGTTCAACAACAACTTCAGAATCTTAGGAAACTGAGGAAAGGCATAGAGAAGCTTTTTAGGCCACTATATAAAAAAAGATATCCACTTCACAGGCGCCCTATTCTGTGAACCTGGAGCAGAACTTGGGAAGTAGATGGTCTGTCTTGGAGGCAAAGAGGTCCAGATACGGAACGCTGAACCTCACACAGATCTTCTGAAAAATCTTCCTTGAAAGTTGAAGGTTCTGGGAAGAAGAAAACTCTCTCCTTAAGTGACCCACCTCGACATTGTTCTCCTCTCTGATATGAATCAGTGGAATTGACATAAGATGTTCTTCCACCCAAAAGTGCACAGTGCATGCTACCCTGTTGCGAGAATGTGAATGCGTGCTGCACTGGTGATTTATAAATGCCACAGTTACTGTATTGTCGGATCTTTCCAAGACATTGCACTTCTCGAGAAAAGGTTGGAACTTGAGAAGAGCTTGAAACACTACTGTTAGCTCTCTCCAATTTGAGGATCTGGCAGCTTTCATCCGACTCCATCTTCCTTGTACTGCATGTTCATGCAGGGCTGCTCCACAACCTGTCCTGCTCGCATCTGGTGTCAGAACCCTTGGTTAAGGAGGATGCATTAGACCTCCACGGAGTAGATTCTGTGGCTTCAACCACCATTGCAGACTCTCCTCAATTTCAGGAGTAAAAGGAATAACTGTTTCCAAATTCTGACTTTCTTACTGCTTGTTCAGGTGCCTTAATAGAGGATGGAGATGTAATCTTGCCCAAGGGACCATGAATACACAGGAAGCCATATGGCCCAGAATCTACATCCTGTTCCTTATCAGAGTTTTCTTCTGATGAAAACGAGTATTCAACAAGTGTTGGAGTTGCAGCATTTGTTCCCCTGGAAGAAATACCTTGTCCTAGTTTGTTGGGAACCTTGCCACTATAAAGATAAGATCTTTTTCTGGAATCATAAGGAATTTTGGAAGATTCAAGCGAAACCTATGGCGTTTTAGCATAAGAATAGTCTCTTGTAATTCTTGCAACACCAAAGCGTGTGACTGGGCATGAACTAACCAGTCATCCAAATATGGGTAAACTGAAATCCCTTGGAGCTTCACAGAAGCCACCAATGGTGCCACCATTTTTGTGAACACTCTTGGGGCTGAGCGAAGACCAAAGAGCAGTTCCCGAAAATGCCAAAGGCTGTTGTGGATGCAAAACCAGAGGTATTTCTAATGAATTACTGCCAGTGGCACATGGAGATCAGCATCCGTCAAGCCTATTGTGACCATATAACAATCCCCTTGAACCAAGGTAATGATTCTCTGTAATGTCTCCATCTTAAATGGAGTTTTCCGTATGAACTTGTTCAAGAGCTTTAAATCGATCACTAACCGGAACCACCGGAAACCTTGGTGACCAGAAAAACAATCAGGTACACCCTTTCCCTTTCTGGAATGGTGGTACTGGAGCAATTGCCCTCTTTTCCTGCAGTGCTTGTACTCCTTACAGCAAGGCAAGCTTTTTCAATGGAGACCGGGGCACAGGGGTTAGAATCGCCCCTGTTTCTTTGGCTGTGGAGAAGAATTTGATTTGATACCTGTGCTTCACTATGTTGTGAACCCATGCATCTGTTGTGAGCATTTACCATGCATCCAGGAAATGGTGGATCCTTCCCCCGACTGGCCAATCCTGTCCAACCACCTCCTCGGCCTAGGCATAGTCAAGATCACTGATCTTTGATACTCCCACTCTGATACTGCTTCTTTGGATACCTCTGGAACGGTTTTAACTGCTTTCTATCATAATTCTGCCTTGATGGTTGATGAAAGGAATTCTTGCCCTAGAAGAAAGATGAAGCAGAAGAAATATGAAGCAGAGGTAGAAGAACCCGTAGCTTTAGAGCGTTGTTTCCTAAAAGAGTAAGATGGTTTACATTCCTTACACATTTTGTGCAGTTTCTCCTCCAAAGAAGAGCCAAACAATATTTTTCCTTCAAAGGCATCTGCAACAAGGTAGCCTTCTGTGCCGCATCTGTGTTCCATGCCTTCAAAAATAAGTTATGATGAGCCACAACTGAAAATCCACAGGCCAAAGCAGAAGCCGGACAGTGTCAAATAAAATATTCGTCAAAACTACCATCTGCCTCTCAGCTTCTTCCAATAATTCAGACACATCCTGGTTCTTCTGAATGCTTCAAAATGGCCTTAAAGTCGGTCAATAATGATTGAGAGGTATAGGCACTATATACACCAGCTCTTAAAGCCAAATTTGCTCTTGAATACACTTTCTTTTCAGCGGGTCCCTTTAAGATATTTTCCTCTGGCATTGAGGATCACCCCACCAAACTTGCCACCACTGAGTCTACATGAATAGAGTCTGGAAAAATCTCCTCCATTTTCTCAAAGGGGTAGAGTTTCCAAAATAAGCCTTTACATTTTCTCCTCCTTCTTATCCCTCTTCCTAGACCTTTTAGGGGATGGAGAATGAGAGCTGGACCTCCTAGATGAATTAGATGAGGATCACAATCTACCTGTCTATGCGAGAAAAACAATTTAAATATTGCTGCCCATAGAAAGTGGAACCTCGTGCATGCGTGGTACCCCTGCCTCACATGCAGAGAATAATCCCCCAATCACTAATATTTCTAGGTCCTGCTTCCAGGTGCACCATAACTGGCACCGAATCGCCGGCACCATCACAAGCTATGCTCTCCAAAGAGAACGCAGACTCCACAACGCAGCTCTACGTGCACACAGGCAAATTCTTCCCAGAGTTGGGGAATCATGTCTCACTTTCCCAGATCACTTCACAGGGAGCCAGTTGTCCCACAAGCCCTGCAGAGGAAACCCTGGCTTTAAACGTTGGACCGCCAGCCACACTGGAGCCTTAGTCTTCCTTGCCCTTGTCCCAGTCATGGGCAGGAAGAGAAAACAGGAAGTGCTGAGGGCAAGCTACCCCTTAAATGGCTCCCAGCGGGGTGCGTGTGGTTAGGGGCTAGCATTTCAAGGCCAAAAAGGAAAAATATAGAACTGGGAGACCGGGGAGTGGCTAAGAGAAAAGACATAAGGAGGTGTAGGAGAGGGGGTAGAAATAATTAATATGATTATTAAAACAGGAGAACGGGAGGACTGAGAAAGAAGATTCATTAAATTCTTGTCTCCTCACTCCATCCATATACTTGCCCTCAGCTCTACCTATAGTCCACTGTTCAGTAGTGTGAGTACCTGCACTTATTTTTCTCCATTTAAAGCACTGATCCGGAACGACAGGGCCTGGTCCACCTAAAGCCCTTTATCCACTGCTGCTGGCTTCCCTCAAGCGTGTCTCGCTCTAACGGGTTAACGTTGCATGCATTAGCACATTAATCCCAGATCCATTGGCTTTGCTTATTCTTCTTCGATTTTGACTTTCAACCCCGCACTCAGGGTCAGATGTATCAAGGCTTTGCGTCGCTCTTGCGCTACGCAAAACCTAAGTGAGATTTATCAAGCCACGCCTTGCAAGGCCCAGCATGGCTTGATAAATCTGGAGTAACGCAAGGCAGCACAAATCCCCGCCTTGCGTTACTCTGCCCCAGGGAGGCGTTCCATGGATTCTAACACATTCCCAGATTTATCATTAGTGGTAGACCTGGGAATGCGCCAAATGTCTTTATTTCGCCTTGTTTTTTCCTCTTTCTACGTGTGCAGCACACATAGAAAGAGGAAAATGTCTCTCAGGGTTGTTTTTGTACAGGAGGGTGTCCTTTTTGGCAAAAAAACAATCCTGCCTACAACGCAGGCACCCTTGCACCATGATGCAGGGGTCCCTGCATTGGCGCTAAGCAGCCAAAAGTGCACTAGTGGTAGTAATGGAAAGAAATGCGTTGAATAATGTTAAATACGGGGCATTCCTGCCCTTTCCCTTTCACTCGCAGCAAGGTAGCTGGCTGCGTAGGGCCACGTGAAGGATTGATAAATATGCCCCTCAGTATTTGTACTTACACACTTTCTGAATGTCCTCTTTGCCCTATTACTAATAACATGTTTTAACCCAATCAGTTTGCATATTGTAATGACAGCCGGCATTTGTACTCTCGTGCATTGTGCTCTGAAGTGCCAAAAGGCAGCCAGTTGGCGCTATACAGAACACTGCAAAACCTCGAGCATTTGAAAAGTGTAACAATACTGTGGCGCCCTCCAGTGGACATTGAAAGGTAACACAAAATTCATACATTTTACCAGGCAGCAGCATCCTGTTGAACTAAAAGGGAGTTCCGTTTCGTGTTCATAATTTAAGATTTTTATTTATTTTTACTGAGTAAGACTCGCTCAGTAATACACACAATCTTCGCTTCTTCACTACCTCTCACCACAGTAAGCATACAGAACTGCCGACTTGGGAATGGATTGGAACCAGGTTCGACTCCCGGCGTCGGCTCAACATGCCGTGATAATGAGCAAGACTCTTAGGGGTAGATTTACGAGGACTGGTGCATCCCTGCATATTAGCAGGGATGCGCCAGTAAAGATGCGACACGCAGGAATACCCTTGCGCCACCACGGATGCGTCGCATTTACAATGCGACGCACCGTCGCGCAAGGATAGTCAGATGCGTGTCGCATCTTCTGGCGTAAGGGCAGCACATTGCTGGAGTCGTGTCGCAAGCGCGACGCAACTCCAGCAATGCTCAGGGGCACCCTATGCCTAACATGCTGCGTCACTCCTTACGCCTGCTTCAAGCAGGCGTAAGGTTTTGACGCAGCATGGACGTAAAAGTGACTCAGTGAAATCTTGTAGATTTCACTGCGTCACTTTTATAGGGCTTCCATGCGACGGAACGCCCACCCTGCATACATTATACCTGACGCAGGTATAATGTAGCGCAGGGCTTTACAACGTGACGCATCTCACTAGATGCGTCACATTGTAAATCTGTCGCATGGTGGCGCATTGTTTACGACGCCACTGCGTCACAGAAGTGACGCAACGGTGTCGTAAACATGTCGCAAGGGGCTTGTAAATCTGCCCCTAAATCTCCCCGTGCCTTAAAAAACGAATCCGAACTCTTGTAATATAAACAGGTGCTCGTGCAAATCGCTATAATACCCCTAGGTAACGTCCGCGCTATATAAAACTAAAAACAAGTAATGTAAAGGACAGTCTGTGAGGGTTAGTTTGTGGCTAGCAGAGGGTCTGTTGGGGTAGTTTGGCCTACGTGAGATCTATTGAAAGCCCTGTAAATGTATGGTAACATGCAATCTGCCAGGGGTTACTTGAATGCCTGGGTGGGATGTGTGTGGGGGGGTCTGTTGAGCAGTTATGAGATGTTGTATGAAGGCCAGTGTGAGGGCCACTTATGGTCTATCGAGGATCCGTGTGAGGTTCTGGGGCCTGCGTGCTGTGGTTCTAAGAGATACCCCTGGGGCTTTGCGTGGGTCTCCTAAGGACTTACATCGAAGCACCTGATGTATTGGGCTTGTCTGTGGGTCTGAGGGGGCTATTTCAAGATTGAAGGGACTGGCAGTACACTCTGGACGCAGTGTGGGTGTCTTTCCAGGATATCAAATGTGTGTCAAAATTTGTTTACCGTTGCCAATATTAATCCCCTCTCCGCAGCTCTTTAAATGGGAAAAATAAGTGCAGGTACTCATTAAAATGAGCTAGAGGTATGGCGAGTAGGTGGGGCTTAGGGCGGGGCTAAGGGCAAGACATGATGATGCTTAATGACTTCTATACTAGTTGCAACACATACCAAAACACATGAGAAATACGTTTATGTAAACGAAACAGGTTAACTCGTTACACAAAATGAAAGCCAGACACGATATGTTAACATTTCCTTGTTTTGTACTATTTGCAGCTTCTTGATACTATACTGTTATTTGCTATTGTTTGGCTCTCAGAGACAGGTTTCCCTCTGACAGCCTAGTGCTCACCAGCACTAGCAGCCAATGAGCCTACCTTTCATGAGTACCGGTGCTCTCCTCGGCAGCAGAGAAGTGCTGGTACTCAGAGTGAATAAAATAATAAGTGCCGATACTCATTACCTGTGAGTGCCGGCCCGTTTAAAGCACTGCCTCTGCCCTTTTCCCTACGGTCAGGCTCTTCCTGTCTCTTGCTGGTTCAGTGCCTTTACATCCACATCTCCTCTCCATTCTCGACTCGCCTCTCATCTCTACCCAGCCACTAACCTTCTCTCGCTGGTTCTGCCCCTCTTACTCCCACCTCTTGCTTACTCTCTCCACAAGTCTCTTACATGTTCTCACTGTTTTTTTTCCCCACTTGCCTCCTCTTCTCCCCTCCATTCTGTTCTTATCCCTTAAGTTTGCCACCTGGCCAGCATTTTGTTGTGCTATATTTCAATATTTGTATTGATGGAGCATACTTACTGCCGTGGCCTGTATTTTTAAGTAAAGGCTATTAAAAAAAAACTTGGTAAATCAGGATTGTTATGTTTTCCTCTTTTATATAAAACAGTAAATAAAAGCATAAATAACAATCACTTCAAAAGTATTTCCAAGCTGTGAAAATGTTGGTGTATGTTGGTGTATGATATATACGTATAAATATATATATATATATATATATATATATATGCCATATTGTCGACCAATGAATCCCCAGTGGGTTGGCAGAAGGTCATTTGCCATGTGTGGCTTCCTTTAGGGGATAACCTTCTTTGTTGGATTTATTATGGCCAGTCCTGCCGTGAGGAAGCCCTGCCGTGTTGTTGCGGACCCATGCCGGCGCCAGGTGGCGCCTTGCTGTGAAAGGACTGGAGGAACGCGGGGGCAGTTCTACGGTGCAGCCTGGATGAATATGACCTTCTGCCAACCCACTGGGGATTCATTGGTCGACAATATGGCAGCGCACCACAACTCACTTGAGAAGCACATACGAGCACTACAGGGACCAGCAGGCAGTGCGCCTGTACACGCCCACTGAGGCGGGCCCCATGAACAGTACCAGGTGCGTGAAAGTGGTGCGAGTGCTTTTAAGACTTCATTTGCCCATGTTTAAGTGCTTGTTCGCACGAAACGCGTTGGGCGCCAGATGTAAGGAGAAGTGCCCTGTTTTCCACGCTGCAGCTTTCCCCAATAAATGCGGTGAATCTTACCTCCAGTGTGTGGCTTCCTTTAGGGATAACCTTCTTTGTTGGATTTATTACGGCCAGTCCTGCCGTGAGGAAGCCCTGCCGTGTTGTTGCGGACCCATGCCGGCGCCAGGTGGCGCCTTGCTGTGAAAGGACTGGAGGAACGCGGGGACAGTTCTACGGTGCAGCCTGGATGAATATGACCTTCTGACAACCCACTGGGGATTCATTGGTCGACAATATGGCAGCGCACCACAACTCACTTGAGAAGCACATACGCGCACTACAGGGACCAGCAGGCAGTGCGCCTGTACACGCCCACTGAGGCGGGCCCCATGAACAGTACCAGGTGCGTGAAAGTGGTGCGAGTGCTTTTAAGACTTCATTTGCCCATGATTAAGTGCTTGTTCGCACGAAACGCGTTGGGCGCCAGATGTAAGGAGAAGTGCCCTGTTTTCCACGCTGCAGCTTTCCCCAATAAATGCGGTGAATCTTACCTCCAGTGTGTGGCTTCCTTTAGGGGATAACCTTCTTTGTTGGATTTATTACGGCCAGTCCTGCCGTGAGGAAGCCCTGCCGTGTTGTTGCGGACCCATGCCGGCGCCAGGTGGCGCCTTGCTGTGAAAGGACTGGAGGAACGCGGGGGCAGTTCTAGGGTGCAGCCTGGATGAATATGACCTTCTGCCAACCCACTGGGGATTCATTGGTCGACAATATGGAGGCGCACCACAACTCACTTGAGAAGCACATATGCGCACTACAGGGACCAGCAGGCAGTGCGCCTGTACACGCCCACTGAGGCGGGCCCCATGAACAGTACCAGGTGCGTGAAAGTGGTGCAAGTGCTTTTAAGACTTCATTTGCCCATGATTAAGTGCTTGTTCGCACGAAACGCGTTGGGCGCCAGATGTAAGGAGAAGTGCCCTGTTTTCCACGCTGCAGCTTTCCCCAATAAATGCGGTGAATCTTACCTCCAGTGTGTGGCTTCCTTTAGGGGATAATCTTCTTTGTTGGATTTATTACGGCCAGTCCTGCCGTGAGGAAGCCCTGCCGTGTTGTTGCGGACCCATGCCGGCGCCGGGTGGCGCCTTGCTGTGAAAGGACTGGAGGAACGCGGGGGCAGTTCTACGGTGCAGCCTGGATGAATATGACCTTCTGCCAACCCACTGGGGATTCATTGGTCGACAATATGGCAGCGCACCACAACTCACTTGAGAAGCACATACGCGCACTACAGGGACCAGCAGGCAGTGCGCCTGTACACGCCCACTGAGGCGGGCCCCATGAACAGTACCAGGTGCGTGAAAGTGGTGCGAGTGCTTTTAAGACTTCATTTGCCCATGATTAAGTGCTTGTTCGCACGAAACGCGTTGGGCGCCAGATGTAAGGAGAAGTGCCCTGTTTTCCACGCTGCAGCTTTCCCCAATAAATGCGATGAATCTTACCTCCAGTGTGTGGCTTCCTTTAGGGGATAACCTTCTTTGTTGGATATATATATATATAAATATATATGTTGTTGTGCCACCATTAAAATAACATCTTTGCAAAAGAAGTTGAGTCCGCGGCATGCTGTTTTATTGACATTTCCAGCAGCGTTTGAGAGGATATGTGTGTGTGTATATATATATTTAGTACACATTTTGACCAAGGATTTGCTATGTATGCAAGGTGCGGGAGATATAGGAAGGCCCACTGGGGCATTATTCTTTACTTTAGTTGGCAGCAGAATCATGGGCTGTGCTTTTAACATCAGCAAAATATGATTATTGACAAAGTTTGGTGCAAGTATATTATTGTGTATACTTATTTATTGCTTATTTTAGGCGCATCAAACTTTACACATGTTTTTTATATATATTTTTCCTATTGCACTATGCTGCTGCTAATAACTCTATAGTTTCTATGCATTTGCACTTTGACTGCATGTCGTCATTTCCTGGTACTTATCACTTTAAATGTCGTTTCTCTACAATGCAATGCGTCATGTGATCAAGACCCGAGTGGGGGTCGAAACGCGTAATGGCGGACTTGCTGGCATTTTAATAAACAGCACTGGATTTGCACCAAGAACCTGGGGTCTGCTGTCGTCTTTTCAGGTCCGGGTGAGGCTTCTCAGAAGGACAGAATCGAATATATATATATATATATATATATATATATATATATATATATATATATCTCAATGATTATTAAAGTTAACAAGAAATTCCCCTGATTTTTGACTTTACACAAATTTGTATTACAATACCAGTTCTAAGCCCATTCATGATTTCAGAACTCAAAAAATATCTGGGATTTATATCTGAAAAAAGTGGCAATCCTAACTTCACCTGTCACTTCACTTCTTTACATTAATCCCTCCCCCTTCCTTCGATGTTCATCTAGTCTTTCTGATACTGAAAACTGGCTTTGGCGAAGGTAGCTGATTGTGTAGCGCTGCCACTCGCTTTAGTAAGGCCAGTGCAATACCCTAAATGTGACTGGATTACTGACTGGCAGCCCCAGCCCATTTCACGCACCTGACAGATAAGGGAAGTGTCTAATGCACTTCCAGCCGAATGGGTGTTGTGCACCTGATCGACAGTGCAGGGTCTATCTAGACCCTGTCCTGTTAATCATAGCGTGACACAAGCCCTCCCAAACCCATGCAGTTTGGGGAAAATCAAGTAGGCACTGCAGGAATCTTTGGCAGCGACTCTGCAAAAGGCTACTTCAGGGGCTCAGTGCAATTGCCAGCTCCATGGAAGCAGAGCAGCATCTGTCCTGTGCTGGAAGAGATACCTAATATGAGCCTGCTGTGCTGTCGACCAGGGTGGCGATACTCTCCCTGGCTAAAGAGAAGTTCATGTACTGATTGCTAGAAAATTTGGAAGTGCCGGTACTCAGTACCAGCCCATTTAAACCACTGCCTATCAATCAATCAGTCATTTGTAAAGCACAGCACTGCCACCCCTAGGGGTATCTGGGCACTGAGTATGCCATGTCTCAGTTGAAGAGCCAGGTTTTGAGTTTCTTTCTGAAGTCCGCCAAGGAGGGTGCTGTCCGGAGGTGCTGGGGCAGGTTGTTCTAGGCCTTGGCGACGATGTAGGAGAAAGAGCGGACGCTGCTGCAGCTGCGACTGATGCAGGGGGTGAGGGCGAGTGAGGAGGAACTGAGGGGCCCATTCCGATCTCGGCTGGTAGGGCTCCGAATCGGATTCGGCTTAACCGGATCCGATTCGGAGCCCTATTTCCCGACCGATTCGTACGCGCGTCCGGGCGAGCGACTACGATGCGTATTCGCCGACCGACTCGTCCGGGCGTCCCGACCGCTCCGACCGACTCGTTCCCGGGTCGAACCGCACCGACCGACTCGCTCGGACTCGACTCGCACCGCGCAATGGAGACGTTCCCCGGCCGGGTAAGTACGATGCGCGCCGCGAGCGCAGTCCGACCGAGCCGCGCACTCCGGCTCGAAAGAGCAGCCGGAGCCGTACTTTGGGGGTCCGTGTCAGACCCCCCTGTGCGCGTAGCCGCGCAAGTCGCACACAGGGGGACCCATGGGTCCCCCTACCTGTGCGTGTACGGCACGAGTCGCCTCGCCGCATACACGCTGTAGGGGGCGCCCTTGTCCGCCTCGCACCCATTGAGTCAATGGGAGCCCGCGTACGCGTTGTACGACAGGCTCCCATTGACTTCAATGGGAGTCCGACCGACTCGAGTCCGATGGCATACGTGCGCATCGTACTCGTTCGGTCGGGCTGCACGGGTCCGATTCGGTCGGAAATCTCTCCGGGTCCGGCTCGGTCGGAGAGATTTCCGGCCCGAATCGGAATTGGCCCCATAGTTGTCTGAAGGGTTGATGGGAAGTCACTCGCTGGTTTATGTAGGAAGGTACTTGATCGTGGATGGCTTTGTAAGCGTGTGTGAGGCTCTTGAAATGGCATCTCTTCTGGATGGGGAGACAGTGGAGGTCTCGGAGGTGGCGGGTGATATGTGACCATTTGGGAAGGTCCAAAATGAGGCTGGCTGCTGTGTTCTGTATGGTCTAGAGCAGAGGTCTTCAATCTGTGGGGCGCGACCCCCAGGGGGGGCCTGGAGTCCTGGAAAGGGGGTCGTGCATTCCCCAGCTTCACTTGTCCCTGCAATCCAAAAGGTTTGCTTTCCTTTTGGAAAATGACAGCAGTCCTGGGACAGCTAATTTAGATCGTTATCAGCTGCTTGCCTGAATGAAATGCAAATCAGTTAATCTGCAAGTGTAAAGGATGAGCATTTCTGGATTTAATTGATCAAATAACTCCAAGGTTTGTGATGACAAAAAAACAAATCTTTGAGTGGAAGTGTAAAGAGTTAACAATTGGGCTGGAAAGTGCTTACTTTTAATTTTAACTGCATTAACACAGCCCTTAGTACCCCTAAAGAGGTGTTAAAGGGACCCTTATGTTAAAAAATTAATTGCATTACATACGCTCTAGTATTACTAAAATCTACATTTTGGAAGCACCATTTTATAGTAAAACTATTTGCACGGTTTACAGAATTCTATCTTACACTGTGTGTAATGCAAGTACAAAATAATGACTTGCATATTTACAGAGCTTTCTGTCACAGGCTGGGACTTCCTTGCACTAAAAATACACATCACTCTTATCCACTGCACCAATCAAGATTTAATTCTGTGGCTATCTGGTTATGCACAGACCTCTGCAGTGCATTGACTAATAGAAGTTTCATAATGTACTGCAGTGCATTTCCCACTGAGTAACAACTTTTTTATTTATTTTTCATTTACGCTACTCATTATTTTATATGTAGATAGCTGATGGTGAAAGACCTACAAAACCTACAGAATATTTTGGTGCTTATTTATGAGAGGCTTGCATTGCCAGAGCATCACTTTTTTTGACGGTCCGGTGGCGCAAGTGTCTCAACCATACCTATGAGGCGGTGCAAAGTCACCCTGCATGGCTTTGCATGGCCTCATAGATATGGAGTAAGACATAGCAGCGCAAGTCACTGCTTTCCTTATTCTGCATCAAGGAGGTGTTCCATGGGCTTTGCGTGGGGTTCCCACGCAACACCCATGGATTTTGATGCTACCCCATATTTACAAAATCACATAAACCTGGGGCAGCTCCAAAAACGGATGCCTCCCCAGTGATGGCTTAAAGAGGAGAAATGTTTTCTTTTCTCCTCGTTTTTACTCTTTCCATGTGTGCTGCATTCTACAGCTCACATAGAAAGAGGAAAACGTCTCTCGGGATTGTTTTTGTGAAGAAAGGTGCCCCTTCCTGTACAGAAACAACCCTGAATATGTTGGTGCTAGGCAGAAATTTGTGCGCCAACGCAAGGGAAAAGGATAAGAATGCACCGCATTTCATAAACATGGTGCATTCCTGCCCTTTCACATTGGCAAAGGGCAGCACCGCAAGAAGACTTGCGGCACTGCCCTACGCCAATTCCTCATAAACGAGGCCCTTTGTTTTTAGCTACACCTTTGACTACACCCCCACGCTCACTGACCTTTGGTTTGCTGAACACTTGAATATTATTTCCTCACCTTAAAAATTATTTGCTGTGCAAATTGGGGGCTTTATTGTTGTCGATGATGAGGAGTACCAGGTTCTAGAAATTTTTGTCAGAAGGGGTCCTTACGCCTAAAAAAGTTTGACAAGGCGGTCTCGGCATCAAAAAGTTTGAAGACCTCTGGTCTAGAGTCTTCTGAGGAGCTCGGTGGGGATGCCGGCATAGAGAGCGTTGCCGTAGTCGAGGCAGCTGGTGACGAGGACCTGAGTGACAGACTTTCTTGTATTGATAGATATCCATCTGAAGATCCTCTGGAGCATGTGAAGAGTGTGGATGCAGGAAGAGGCGACTGCGTTGACTTGTCATTTAATGGTCAGTTGGCTGTCGAGGATGATCCCCAGGCTGCATGCATGGTCTGGTGGTGATGGGGTTGGTCCAAGTTCAGCAGGCCACCAGCTGTGGTCCCAGGCGGAAGGTTTTTTCTGAAAATCAGTACTTCGGTCTTGTCGGAGTTCAGTTTGAGGCAGTTGTCTCTCATCCAGTTGGCTACGTTTGTCATAGCACAGGATAATTTGGCTTTGGCATTGATGGGGTCCTCGGTGACTGAGAGGATAAGTTGAGTGTCGTCTGCGTAGGAGATTATGCTGAGGCCATGGGATCTGACGATGTCTGCGAGGGGGGTCATGTAGGTGTTGAATAAGGTGGGGCTGAGTGACGAGCCTTGTGGTACGCCACAGAGGATGTCCTTGGGTGCAGAGGTAAAGGGAGGCAGCCGGATACTCTGTGTGCGTCCTGTAAGGAAGGAGGTGATCCACTTGAGGTCGTCGTGCTGTATGCTGTATATCTGCCCCCACCCATAAAATTTCTATTAGACATTCTAGTTCCCTCATCTACAATATATGTTTGTCTCCGGGGGCTTGGCAAGACCAATAAACTATGGGGTGTCACATGACAATCAGAGGCTATGTGAGGGTTCCCTGTGGGCTAATTGAGGGTCTGACTGAGCTTTTAAGGGCTTGTTTCGTTGCGTGTGAGAGTCACTTCTCGGCAAAGTGAAGATCAGTTCAAAACAGTGTATGTGTCTATGGGTTATATGCAAGTAATTTAATAACTGTGTGAGCAATGGCTTGTGGGTGCTTATTGGGGACTTGTTAGGGTAGTTTGGGTCCTAGGTGCTAAAAGATGGAATCCATATGGGCTAAGGGGTGGGGAGTTGTAACCTAGTCACCAACGAGATAGGCAGTATTTCCAGATATATTGAAGTCAACACATGCTCACTTGTGATTCTCAAGTGTACTAGGTCTATGCATGAGTAGCTCAGGCAGTCCAATCATTATTATTATTATTTTTTTGCTCTGCATACTGGGATTTGTAGTCCAGACGATGATATTATAAAATCAGAGGATGTACAGAAAAAAAATGAGAATGGATGAACTGCACACTATAGGCCTGTGCAACGTGCTGGCTTTGTTGCTGTAAAGTCCCGGGGGGCCAGTGTTGCACTGTGGTGTCATGTCAAAACCAGCAAGGTAAGTAGGTGCTGATCCAGCGCTATCAATAAAATTTCTTCTCCTTTAGATATTGATGTCCAGGTTGAAAAACATTCCTCTTCACAACTATACCAATATGACGGTGGGGCCCATAACACCGTAATAAACAATCACTCTCACATATGTTCCCTGGAACACATCCACCTTTACCTTAGGAGAAAAAGTTAATGATTTGCTGGAAGGAGACGGGATACCTTTTTAAATCAACATAATAATTCTCAAATTTCTCAGGTATTCCGCTCATTGGTCGATGGACCAACTAGTAGGAATCAGTTGATGGTGATTAAGACCAGCTCAATCACTATAAACTCTTATTAAACATTTTACAATTATTATTGAGCTAAAGAACCATAGACTCGTAAAATTAATTATAATATAGTTTATCTAATTTTATAAGCATTTATAAATTCAGTTTTATTAATCGGATCAATACCTTTATTATCATTACAAGAATAAATTGAAATTGCAATACATACCCTTTAGATGGAAAAATAAAGTCCGTCACAGCAATTAAATTCAGATCTCAGCATAGAATTTCCAAAAACTGACTGTCTGTCCTACAAAACAGGCCTCCTCGACGGACCACCTATAAAGGTTTTCCGCCAGTCTCTCTCGTTCCTTCTCAATCAGAATTATGAGCAAAAAGATTAATCGTATTAAAATATAAAGGCCTATAGAAAAATAGCAGCGGCTTCTCCAGCGTCAGCGTCAGTGCTCAATAAAATATGTAAAAACAAGCGCTCCTCCTACTTAAGAGTAGGTCCTCTTATACCCTAATACTAGCTTACTAAACAGAAAAGTTACATTTTTGGGGGCGAGATTCACTCTAATTGGTCCATTTGGGGGGTGGCACACATCTCATTATTTTCCTCCTTGTTCTAACCGGTTCTTAAGAATGTATATAACTTGATCCTTTCTCACGTTTCAGGACATTACCAATCCAATCAACAGTCTCTAGTTGTATCTTCTTTCTGATACTTTATTTTGAACAGTTCATTGTCCTTTCACATATACACTGCGACTTCTCACGCTCTTTCGCTAAGTCCCCCCTTGGCACACGCTCGGGTGATAAGGTCATCACAGCCTTGATCCCGCTTCCATCCCAGGCTTTGGAAATAGCCACGTGATGCTTCCATTAACAGCTTCTTTCTTTCGCTTGGAAGCCATCTTGCGCACGCGCACTTTAGCTTTTCGCCTCAGCAGCCATTTCTACAGCACGGCCTAGCAGGCCTAAGCGAACTATCATAGAAATAAACAGAAAATAGTTAAGAATAAAGAAAATAAGCCTTTTCGTTTCCCTCCCATCATTCTACGTACCCCAATTAGGTGTTACCTAGCAGAAGCAACATATAAAGCTATTCCTTACTTACCAATCGCTTTATTTTGCCACCATACAATTTACTACAAAGCACAAATCTTGCTATATTATTCTAATTAGTACGCCAATCATTATGTTAGCTTTATTCACATTAACAATTGTAAGTGGATTAGTTTGCACATGAAGTAGCATGTTACCAAAACATTTATGAAACATACGTTGTTAGTTATTCACCGAAACGAACAATTTTATTAATTATTAATGTTAATATTAGGGGTTCAAAAAAAATTTGTTTACCTTGCTCCATCAACTCCCCCCTTTGGTGATTTTTAATATCACCACAAAAACCCATGTCACACCAATTTGTCAGATAGCATATTTCTTGTCCATTTACTTCTTGTTAGTTTTACACAACTGTATCTTTTTCATTCTGTCTTTTTGTTTTCTTATACATGCTTTCTTTTAGTTCTTCCAGTTCTATTTCACCTATCTCTCTTTCTCTTTCTTTATTTATCTTATTTTCTCTTTCTATTTTGTTTTGTCTTTTTCTCCTTTTGATACATATAATAACGAATCTCACAACTAATACTACTAGAATTATTATTGTTGCTGTTATCATAACTTTCCCTATAATAAAACTACTTATCTTAGAAAACCAATTTGATACTGAGGAAAAACTCTTACCAAGTCTCTCCCAGGCATTTTCAACCTCCAGTGGAACAAGTTCTTTGTGCAAATTTGTAATATTCTTTATATACCTCTGTATATTTTCACTTTTATCTGGAATGTAAGTGCAACAATGTTGAACTTTCAGCATTCCACAGACTCCACCCTCTTTTGCCAAAAGAATGTCAAGGGCAAGTCGATTTTGCATTAACATAGCTCTCATGGCAACCATCTCGGTATTTACCATCAAGAACCCTCCAGCAGTATCTGTAGATAAACGATCTACTACTGTGGATAACTTCCGAATTTTAAATGTATTCAAAGATATTCCCACTGCTGGTATCAATGCTCCAAAAATATCACCCACTATTTCTGAAAAACTTTCCCTTTTTCTACGTGTGAATGTCTCACCCATCTCGTGTGTTCCCTTTTCTTTTCTATCTACATGAAAAAAAATTGGAAAGACCAGGTCTAAGTAGCACGAGCCATACCAATGGTCCGGCAACCTATAATAAGCTCTGTTTCCGCAAATATAATAGATCCCTGGAAATATTGGATCTTTTCCCCCTTTGAATCCCCAACCTCCTAAAATTTTATAGTTGTCTCGACAATCACTGGAACCCACGAAATAGTTATCATACCTTGTTCTATTTCTACTAATGCACAACCTTCCCTGTTGGGGCCAATCCAAAGTCATAGCTGCATTTGTCTTTTTCTTGTCATTATTTTCTTCCTCAAACGCCCAAAGAGGTGTTTTTGTTTCCTCTATCACCTTTCTTTGAAATTTTACTCTTCTGTTTTCAACCATTTCTAAAAACACCTTTTCTTCCTTCCTTAACTCACAGGTAAGGTTGCGTTTGACTATATCATCTGATGTTAGAATTTTATTTTCTAAGAAAAATTCTCCAAACGTCCTTGCCTCTTTCACCTTATTTAGTTCAGAAACTATAGGAATCTTTGCAAAAATCTCATCTATATCAGTATAATAATATTCTAATCTCCCTGTTTTATAAAATAGACTAGCTAAAACACTACATGTTATTCCATACGTCAAAGGAAGGTGATGATAGGTCACACCTTCTGCAACAGACGCAGGCAATTGCATACAAACATAACAATCTCTCACATCCATTGTTTCTACATACTCATATAATAATTTAGTGAATTTTTTTTTGAAAAATCTGTTATTGATTTGTCTGTATGTAGATCTGCACTACCTTTTAATATAGCTGTTTCCTGCATGTTAGCTCCCTTTTCCTTCTCTGTGTTATTCTTTAATATAGACGTTTCTTCTACAGCTAATCTAATTGGAATGGTGATTGCTAAAATAATCCATACGGTCATTAATAATCCTGTACAAAAGAAGCACATCTTACACCATCTACGTAAGAACTCACATCTACCTGTTCTATTTTTAGTATCTACCATCTTGTTCTATTACCTATTTATAATATGTACAGAAAATGTGTCACCACACCTCAGAAATGACCTCTTAGCCACCCTACGCTCTCACTTTGTCTCGTTTGGTACTTTCTTTAGTTCTTTTCAGAACTCTTTCTTGTCAAATCCGGGGTTTTGTCCAGTCCGGTAGAAATTTCTTTCAAATTTCTTTAAACTTGTTGCACTTCACTTTCACCCATTTGGTTGTAGCTTGGTTCAGGGTTCTCGTGAGTGATTTCTTCTTCTTTGATATCAGTCAATGCAATGTATAGCCATTCAGGCAATTTATACTTCAGATTGGCTTTCTTTACTCTTTTGTTTTCTGCAAGTGTTTTCCACCTTGTTTTTCTTGTTCCTTTTGACTTGTTATTTCATTTACTTGTTCTGCTTTCTTTCCATTTAAGTTTATGATCTTGTATCTCAATCTTTTAATTTCGTGGGGCCAATTATCTCCTTTTCTCGGTCTTTTTGGTTCACTTTCTTTTTCCTCTCTTTCTGCTCTCCAAGTTCTCTTCCTTGTTTCTAATTTCTGTTTTCTTTCTTCTCCACTTTCTTCTGATTCTGATTCAGACCTTTCTTTATTATCTCTTATCTTGAACTTTATGATTTCACCTCTTTCCTCTAGTTCTGATCCTCCTTGTCTCTTTCCTTGTTCGCCTACTTCTGTCCCTCCTCGAGGTTCTTCCGATTCTGTGTCGATCTCTCTATCTGTTTCTATATTTCCCTGTTACTTTATTCGCCGATCTGTCCCTATTGCTCCTCGGGAATCTTCTGATTCTTCTACCTTTCTATTTGAAACTATCCCTTCTTCATCTATTAGAATGATTTCTGAAGGATCTTTACCATAGTTTGTACTTAGTTGTTCACTATTGCTGTCTCTTTGCTCAGTTTCCTCTTTTATGATATCAAATTTCCAATCCTGTTTCAGATTTTCATCACAATCTGAGTGATCTGTATCAGAGGCTGAACTGGTGTCTGATATTTCCAGATGTCGACTTACAGTTTGATCTTCAGATTCTGGAACCTTTGCTATTTCATTCTCTTCTTCTATCGTTGAACTTGTACTTGGGACTTCCAGATGTCGACTTACAGGTCGATCTTCAGGTTCTGGGGCCCTGTTCGTTTCTTCTTCTGCATCGGATGCTGAACTGGTATCGGATATTTCCAGATGTCGACTTACAGGTCGAACTTCAGGATCTGGAACTCTGATGGTGTGGCTGGCATGTACCCAGTGCTTCACTCCTGCACATTTTACTGCAGTGGTTGTTACCAGGATCACTTGTCGTGGTTGGTCCCAGCGGGGAACCAAACAGTTTCTTCTTCTGTGGACTTTTATGCGGACCCAATCCCCAGGATTCAAGTCATGAGCTGGTTTTCTTTCGAGAGTGGTCGCATCCGGTCCAACCTGATGAAATACAGAACGTACCACATCAGCCAATCCTTTGCAATAATCCAATACGAGATCATCAGTTATAGTCAGCAGTTTGTTGACAGGTACATGTGCTTGCCTTATTGCTTGTCCCATGATTATTTCGTGGGGACTCAAACCTGTCTTTCTTTCAGGTATGCTTCTGATAGTCATTAAGACCAAGGGCAAAGCATCTGGCCATTTGAGTCCTGTGGCTTGACACATTTTCCCTAATCTGTTCTTTATCGTTCCATTCACTTGCTCTACTACTCCAGAAGCCTCTGGTCTGTACGCACAATGAAGTTACTGTTTAATACCAAGTGCTTCACATATTAATTGAATTAATTCGTTCTGGAAATGTGTTCCTCTATCTGTTTCAATCGTTACTGGGAAACCGTACCTAGGAATGAATTCTCTCAGCATGAGTTTTGCCACTGTAATCCCATCATTCCTTCTAGTCGGGTAGGCTTCCACCCAACGAGAAAACAAACAGACGACTACAAGAACATATCTTAGTCTGTTGCTTGGGGGCATTTCGATAAAATCCATCTGCATTCTGGTGAAAGGACCTCCCTCTCGTCCTATTGTTCCTAGACTCACTACTGTCTTCCTTCCTGGATTTATCTGTTGACACATAAGGCATCTTTGACAAAGACTCTCAGCTATGGCTCTGAATTTTGGGTTATACCAGGTTTGTCTAAAAAGTCTGATCATTGCATCTCTTCCAATATGAGCTTGTCCATGGTACATCCGTGCCATGTCAGCAATCATGCTATCAGGCATAACTGGTCTTTCATCTTTATAAACCCAAACATCATTTTCCTCCCTTTTTCTGCATCCTGCTTTTATCCAGCTATCTTTTTCTTCATCATCTGCTGCTTCCTGCAATTGTCTCACCTCGTCCCATGTCTCGACAGGGTTAGTAAAAAGCAAAGGACATGAAATTTGCTCTCTTTCCCTGCTTCGGTTCAATGAGACTACATTTTTGGCACAGTACTGAGCTATTTCATCCGGAATTTGTTGCCCACAGTTATGTAGGCTTCCCCATTTTTGTGTGCATCGCACTTTACTACCGCAATCTGTTTAGGCAGCTGTATCGCCTCAAGCAACTTTCTCACAAACTCACCATTTCTGATTGGAGTCCCTGCAGACGTCAAGAAACCTCTCTGAGACCAGATCTGCCCGAAATCATGAACCACTCCGAAGCCATATTGGCTATCCGTGATTACTGTGATTCGATCATTCTTCCCCAATTTGCATGCCTGAATTAGAGCAACTAGTTCAGCCACTTGGGCAGAACGTATTCCTCTCAAACAAGATGCTTCCATTACGGCAGCTACTGTACAAACTGCATATGCCGCACTCAGAATTCCTTCACTCGTCCTCAAACATGAGCCATCCACAAACAATACATAATCTGATTCCTTTAAAGGCTCGTCTCTGATGTCAGGACGCGGTTTTGTACAATACTCGAGTACATTTATGCAATCATGATCAACTTCATCCATATCTATCACACTCTCTTCATCTGGCAATGATGTTGAAGGATTTACATTAGTGCATCTGTCAATAGTTACATTGTCTGCACTCAAAATCACTTTTTCATATCTAGTCAGCCGACTATGTGTCATGTATTGAGTTTTGGTTCTTGTTAAAAGAATTTCTACAGAATGAGGAACATATACTCTCAATGGATATCCCATCACAATGCCTTCACTCTGCTCCAGACTCACACAAGTAGCAGCAACTGCTTTCAGACATCCAGGCAACGCTTTTGCTACCGGGTCTAAAACAGCTGAAAAATATGCAATAGGTCTTTTCATGTTTCCATGTCTCTGCTCTAAAACTGAAAGCGCACACCCATCTCTCTCACTACAATACAGCTCAAAATCTTTTTTCATAATCAGGCATTCCCAGTGCCGGGGCTTCACACAATTTCGTTTTTAATTCTCTGAACGCTTTCATTTCCTCATCCTTTAATTCAAAAGGATCTTTAATATCCTGCACCGAGTGTACTATCCCCGAACCCATCTGTATTCCTGGGGTAAGAGTCTATCCCCCCTGTGTTTGAGGGGATGCCAGGGGGAGGGCACCTTTTATCATGTCCTGTGGGAGTGCCCGGCGATAGTGCCCTTCTGGACCAGGGTAGCTCGTACAATGGCAACAGTAGTGGGGTCGCCGGTCCCGGTGGAGCCCCGTTGGCTATTACTTATGATCAAAGGAGCCACAGACGGGTCCCGGTATAATGAGATATGGCTGGCAATGGCAGCCGGGGTGGCGAAACGCAACATACCCAGTTGCTGGGGGGCGCAGGCGCCCCCACAGTGGGACCAATGGCTGCGGGACCTGGACTGGTGTCAGATAGCAGAGGAAACCATTTACAAGTCCAGGGGCTGTGCCAAGAAATGGGAGAAAGTATGGGGGCCCTGGAGGAAATACCGAGCCACACAGGGGGGGGGGGGTGGACAAGGGGTTTAAGTGTAACCAGACGATTGTATTGCTTCACTTGCCTGGGATTGTATGATGCACTGTTGTTCTCCTTCATGTCGTACGAACACTGCTGTATTTTGAATAAGATCATGAGCAAAGTTAATAAAAAGAGTTTAAGAAAAAAAAAAGGATCTTTAATATCCTTTTTTGTCAATCGTTGCAATGGTTTTGCAATTAATGAAAATCCACTTATCCATTGCCGGCAATATCAAACCATTCCCAGAAACATTCTTACCTCTCTTTGTGTCATTGGAGCTCTCATTCCTTTAATTATTTTTATTCTCACAGTCGTTACTTTTCGCACTCTCTTTTCAATCTTATGACCTAAATATTGGACTTCCTGTTGACAAAACTGTAATTTTGATGGTGATACTTTATGTCCTCCTTTTGCTAAATGGTTCAGCAAAGCAATTGTGTCAATAACACATGCTTCCTTGGTTTTTGATGCCACCAATAGATCATCAATGTACTGAACCATCACAGATTTTTCAGGCATTTTTAAATCTTCCAGTGATTTCTTTAGAATCTGATTAAAGATTGAGGGGCTTTCTGTGTACCCCTGAGGAATTCGGCACCATGCCAAAATACGCTCTCCGAACCTGAACGCAAATAATGGCTGGCTATCTGAATGTAATGGGATAGAGAAAAATGCATGGCATAAATCAATGACGGTATACCATTCTGCTTCACGTGGAATTTGATATAGAATTACAGCAGGGTTTGGTACAATTGGACAACAAGGAACAACAATTTTATTTATCTTTCTCAAATCTTGTACTATTCTATATGTTCCGTTTGGCTTTTTCAGTCCCATTATAGGCGAATTACACGGACTGCTCATTATTTCTCTCAGAATTCCTTGTTCAATCATTTTGTTTATTACAGGTGTCATACCTTCAATTATTTCTGGTGTCAATTTATACTGTTGAGTATTTGGGTAATTTGTTCCTTCTTTAACAGAAATTTTAACAGGGTCTACTCCTTTCATTAACCCTATATCTTCACCCGTAAAATCCCACACTTCCTGTTTTACTGTTTCTTTCAGCTCAATTGGGATTTTCTCTACATCAAACACAGGAAATAAATCATTCACTTTTGATTCTAAGTTTACCATTGTCATTTTATACAGTACATCTTCATCGGGGGTCTGAAATGCAATCTCATCTGGAGTACAATAGATGGTGCAATTCATTTTGCAAAGTAGATCGCGTCCTAATAGGTTCACAGGACTGCAATCACACACCACAAATCGGTGCATTTCTCTGAATGGTCCAATCTTTACCTCTACTAATTTAGTAAGAGGCGCCTTAATTTGCTGATTTGAGACACCAACAACTTGGATATGTTCACCTGAGAGAGGAAGGTTTGGAATTTCCACTGATCTAACAGTAGAACGGGTAGCTCCAGTGTCCACAAGGAATGTTACATTTGCACCATTCACTTCTCCATCCACAAATGGACCTGCTTGATCTACCTCTAGAGTTGCGCCAAGCACGCACTCTTCCTCCTCTCCTAGGCACCGTCATAAACTTTCATCCGACTCATTCCCATCCTGTCGTAACCAGTATTGAGATATTGCAGCTGCGCGCGGCAATTGTGTTACCTGCTCTCCTCCGAAGAATCCTGTTTCTGCACTGTATCTCTGTGGATTTACACTCTTGGGAAGTGGTGGTTGAGGCACCTGACTCTGCTGAGTAACTACCTGCGGTTGCTGCAGCTGTTGGTAACTCACCTCACTCTGCACCTGTGGATTTAATGATTGATTTTCTGCATTAGCTTTTGGAGGGAATTTACACTCGTTTCTCCAATGCCCTAGCTTTCCGCAGTTGTGGCATGGCCACTTTTTCTTTGCCTCTTCTATACTCATTTGGCCTTTTCCTTTACCTATATTCGGTTTGGATTTAGTTTGTCCTGCCTCATTAATCTGATTATTCAGTTGAGCTTCTTGTTTTTCTGCAACCTTAACTTGTGCCCACATTGCCTTCTCTTTTAATTTACGCTGTCTACACTCAATATCATCACTACAATATTTAGCATATCTCAACACTTCATCTACTGTGCTGTTTTGCCAGCAGATCATATGCTGTTTAATCATTTCACTTATCTCTGGTTTTAATCCATAAACAAATCTATATACAAAATGACTCATGTCTTTCTCATTTAATGTCTCATAACCAATATACTGTTTAAAAGCGAGAAGTAGCCTCTCGTAATAGGCATGTACAGATTCTTTACTCTCCTGTGTAGTTCTATCGATTTTTACCCAATCCGTCTCTTTGGGTGGAATTTTATTTTTCAAAAAGGTAATAACCTGATCGTATTTTCTCATAACTTCAAGTCCTGGCGCTCCTGTTTTTGCGTCTCTCGGGTATTCTACAGTTGGCCAATCAATGGTAATCTTACATTCTGTCCATAAATCAGCTGGTACTACAATGTCAAATAATCCATCCAAATCTACCCACAACACTTTCGAGACTTTAACAAACCTTTCCACTTGTCTGTACCATTCTACTGGTTTTTCTCTTAATTTTGGGAAGTCATTTGTAAATGACAATATATCTTGTCTGGACCAGGGGACATGCACATAACTACCTCCTGGAGTTTCTCTCATCGGGTACTCCCTTACAATTGGTTCTTTGTCTGTCACCGCAAAAGCCAAAGACGCTTTATCGGTCGTTCTCTCATTCCTTTTAGTCCACCTGCTTCTCCATCTGTCCACATCACCCCATTTTCTCAATAAAACAATTAATTCTTTTATCTGGGTTAACCGTCCTGATGTGTTTAAATTTTCTATATCTTTCTCCCAAAAATCTACCCTATATGGTTTCTGCAAACTTCTCACCTATACAAATTCTACTCCTAGTTCATTCGCTGTCTCTTCTAATTTGTCGTGCAAATTTCTTGCTCTCCATGTAATGCTCTTACATAAGAACATTATCTCATCGTCCTGGTATGTTTTCAGTTTTTCTGTACCAATAGTCCCTAAAATTAACTCTTCCATATCTATTTTTAACCTAATTACATCTAGTGGTTTTGGTTCTGTTTCTTTCTTTTGCAGGGTTTTCATCCATTCATTTAATTCTTCTGGAGTCGGACCTACAGGTGTACTATTTAATTCTACCCAATTTCTACTCCTTTCTGGTGTTTCTGACGCAGATTCGGTTTCCATAGGAATCCTCCTGAACTCACTCTCATTTATTGTCAAATTAGTAGGTGGGCTTGGTCTATATGAGCTGATCAAATTTCTTGCACCTTCTTTTTCTAGTTCCATCCCTTCTTTTCTTCTTTGCAAATTTGAATTCATGGGAATGACTAAAGAATGTTCATCTATTTTCTTATTCTCAAAAACTGGTATTACTGGACCTATTGTTACTGGTACAGTTACGGCCTCCATATTCATTGTTAACTCTCTTATTTTCTCAGTCAACTCTCTCGTAGTCTTTGCTAATTCGGTTGTATTGTCACTTTCAACCTTTTAGCTCTGTGGGGTTTTCAACTGTTCTTTTGACCTATTTATTTCGTATCTTCGTTCTGGACTTTTATTCCTCCCAGTTTCCATTGGCAGTGCATTAGGTGTCACCACCGCAGAATTCTGTTGGTATGGAGGTGGGTTTCGGTTTAAAATATCTTTCAGCAATTCATCCTCTGTCTCGCTACCACCATACCCATACCTTTCAGTAACTAAATGTTTCTTTTTCTCGGTACATTTTCTCCTTGCTTCCTCTTCAACCGTAAAAGCCGGAAACAAACCTCCTGTCATATTAGCATATCTCCAACGCTTTATTCTGTCCTCATGATTCACTCCCCACAGCCTTCCAGGAACAAAATCATGATTCTTTACTCCTCTGAATCTTTCTCGTTCATACATCTCATCCTCCCATTCACTCAACGCTTCAAACTGTGTCGGTCTAGGTTTAGGCTCAAGCTTCGTCATTTTCTCTCTCAAATTCCGAAGTACAGCTACGCTAAATGAACCATTCTCGGGAAAAGCTAATACTCCATCATTTTGAGTATATTTAGTCCAATTTTCTAACCATATGCAGGTATGATATCCGTATTTCAGCATCATATGCGAAGCTGGTGATTTCGGCGGAGGAATTACTTGTCCCTCTCTAGTCACTACCTTTTTGTCTTTCTTAAAAAAGTTTTTAATTTTCGCCATCCACAACGTTTTTTCTCTACCATACTCAAAATAAGCCATATTTCACGATTTCTTTCCTTTTGCAAAACTCGTAACTCAACTCTTTTCTCTATGTGCTATTTGGACCTATCGCAGCGAGTCTCACACCAACGCACCAATCCTAAGCTTCTACGTCACTGCTTATCCAACCTATCCTAGCGTGTCTCACACCAACGCACCAATCAGGGCGTTTTCCGTGTTTCTATTGCACTGGCCAATCCCAGCGGCTCTTTGTCGACGTCAGTTCTGCTCCTGACCCCTCCTTTACAAAATTTATCGGCAATTTTCTTTTCAACTGTTCTTGGTTAGTTACGACATTAAAAACACATTTCCATTGCCTGATTTCGCTAACAAAAGTGACAGTTTTACTCTATTTCGCAAGAATACAGTTTCGCTCGATAAGTGTAGCACTTCCCTCTACCTTACCCTTCTTTCAAGCAAGGGGTAAACCCGTTTCTCTGGGGATAAAACACATGTGGAGACTACACTGCTCCTGAGAATTAAGGCCAGAGTTTCACAAGAAAACCGGTTGCTATTTCACTCACACACCTTTTATACGGAAATTGTCCCTATCATAACACAACCTGTGTTATCACCAATATGAACTCAGACAATGCACTATTCCATGTGACTTCTCTTGCCACACGTGTCCACTTCCTCCTTCTCGGAAGCTTCAAAACCTTCGACTTACATATAACGTAATACAATTCAACATAAAGTGTTATACATAAAATAACCAATAATCAATAATCGATAATCACCAAACTAATCTATAGTAACCATAACTCTGCTACCAAGAAATCTGATCCAGCGCTATCAATACAATTTCTTCTCCTTTAGATATTGATGTCCAGGTTGAAAAACCTTCCTCTTCACAACCATACCAATATGACGGTGGGGCCCATAACACCGTAATAAACAATCACTCTCACATATGTTCCCTGGAACACATCCACCTTTACCTTAGGAGAAAAAGTTAATGATTTGCTGGAAGGAGACGGGGTACCTTTTTAAATCAACATAATAATTCTCAAATTTCTCAGGTATTCCGCTCATTGGTCGATGGACCAACTAGTAGGAATCAGTTGATGGTGATTAAGACCAGCTCAATCACTATAAACTCTTATTAAACATTTTACAATTATTATTGAGCTAAAGAACCACAGACTCGTAAATTTAATTATAATATAGTTTATCTAATTTTATAAGCATTTATAAATTCAGTTTTATTAATCGGATCAATACATTTATTATCATTACAAGAATAAATTGAAATTGCAATGCATACCCTTTAGATGGAAAAATAAAGTCCGTCACAGCAATTAAATTCAGATCTCAGCATAGAATTTCCAAAAACTGACTGTCTGTCCTACAAAACAGGCCTCCTCGACGGACCACCTATAAAGGTTTTCCGCCAGTCTCTCTCGTTCCTTCTCAATCAGAATTATGAGCAAAAGCTTAATCGTATTAAAATATAAAGGCCTATAGAAAAATAGCAGCGGCTTCTCCAGCGTCAGCGTCCAGTGCTCAATAAAATATGTAAAAACAAGCGCTCCTCCTACTTAAGAGTAGGTCCTCTTATACCCTAATACTAGCTTACTAAACAGAAAAGTTACATTTTTGGGGGCGAGATTCACTCTAATTGGTCCATTTGGGGGGTGGCACACATCTCATTATTTTCCTCCTTGTTCTAACCGGTTCTTAAGAATGTATATAACTTGATCCTTTCTCACGTTTCAGGACATTACCAATCCAATCAACAGTCTCTAGTTGTATCTTCTTTCTGATACTTTATTTTGAACAGTTCATTGTCCTTTCACATATACACTGCGACTTCTCACGCTCTTTCGCTAAGTCCCCCTTGGCACACGCTCGGGTGATAAGGTCATCACAGCCTTGATCCCGCTTCCATCCCAGGCTTTGGAAATAGCCACGTGATGCTTCCATTAACAGCTTCTTTCTTTCGCTTGGAAGCCATCTTGCGCACGCGCACTTTAGCTTTTCGCCTCAGCAGCCATTTCTACAGCACGGCCTAGCAGGCCTAAGCGAACTATCATAGAAATAAACAGAAAATAGTTAAGAATAAAGAAAATAAGCCTTTTCGTTTCCCTCCCATCATTCTACGTACCCCAATTAGGTGTTACCTAGCAGAAGCAACATATAAAGCTATTCCTTACTTACCAATCGCTTTATTTTGCCACCATACAATTTACTACAAAGCACAAATCTTGCAATATTATTCTAATTAGTACGCCAATCATTATGTTAGCGTTATTCACATTAACAATTGTAAGTGGATTAGTTTGCACATGAAGTAGCATGTTACCAAAACATTTATGAAGAAGACATACGTTGTTGGTTATTCACCGAAACGAACAATTTTATTAATTATTAATGTTAATATTAGGGGGTTCAAAAAAAAATTCGTTTACCTTGCTCCATCAGTGCCACTGAGCTCCTTGGGCTGATGAACTATGCCTTACCAAAATATTAATTAGTTATTTATGGGCCTCTTCTGCCTGCAGGTTTGCAGATAAATGCCTGCAAATATCACCCTTGGACTGACTTACAGTGAAGACAACAAAAAGAGAAAGCAGCAGAAAAACAGCTAGAGAGGGGGAAACTGGAAGAGTAACTGTGAGAGAGAAATAAAAGAAGGTAAAAGAAGGAGGAGAAAGAAGATGAGTAGATGCAATGGGGAAAGGGAGGTGAAAAGTAGGAAGAAAACATAAAAGGAAAGAAGGAAGAACATGTAAAAGGTAGGAGAGAAAGGTGAAAGGAACGCAGGGTGAAAGAATACATTACAGGTTGAAAGGCTGGATGAAATGGTAAAAAGAAGAGTAAAAGGAGAGTTGAAAGGATGGATTGAAGAGTGAAATAATAGCTAAGTGAACATACGAATTGATGGGAAAATTGACGGATGGGTGAAAAGGTGGAGGGAGGAAGAGTGAAAGCCTGGATGGGTGGAAATATGGATAGATGCATGGATATATTGATGATGAAAGGGTGGATGTATATTTGCCAGGGTGAAAGGATGGCTGAATGTAATAATATTTGGCTGAGTGAATGGATGGACAGGTGAAAGAAAGAACAAATAGATGAATGAAAATATGGAATGGCGAGAGTTTGGATGGATAGATGTTTGGAAGGAAGAAGAAAGTGTGAAAGGAACTGTTCTGGCTTTGCATACCTGGTGTGACTAGTGGTATGGTTCAAAGTGTGGACATATTTCATTTTTCTGGCTGTTCCCTTGGTGCTCTGCACAGTAGTATTGTACCAGGCACCCAGCTGCTCAGAAGTGTCTGCGGTGTTGATGGGAAGGCGTCTGAACACTTCGCCCAGGCCCCGAGGGAGAAAGTGCAGAGCCTCGCAATCCCCGTTAATCTGTGCTTTCGGCACATACACATTACTAACACCTGTCTACCCTGCTGGGCTGAGAGCAGTCGCTAAGGGATTAGAAAATTAGATTTGAGAATCGAAATAACTAGAAAAAATTAAATGCTTGCTGCTGGGGGTTGTGGTTTTGAAGCAAAGGTACCCATTATCAACTTGAAATAATGCATATGCATTGTGCTAGCTGGCTTTCGAACTATTTACTTAAAGGGTGAGCAGACCGCAGCAGCACCTGCAATAGTCCACTGAGCTGTCTTAAGAACCTTGTAAGTTAAGTCCACTAGACAACACATGCGTTGCGCATTGTGACTTACCAAGAACATAAACGGCTTAGAGCCCTCCAATTGCTTATGATTGGTTGGATTTCCTTGCCACTCTCATTTGCCTGCTTCTTATTTGTGTCCCAGCCTGTCAATCTTGTGTTTATCCCTCCTATGGAGCATTGCCTCTTTACAATCTCTTTGATTGGTGTGCATCACTGCTTTCACTGCTTGCTTTTCAAGCACTACTTTCTTCCGTTGTGTTAAGCACTCAATTAGACTGTGCGTGTTCTTGAGCAGTCTCTCTCATCTACATTTATTCCCCTGCACTCTGTTACCCGACTTCTCCTCCACGCCCCTTACCTCTTGTGCTCGCCCGTGTGCTTCTCCCCATTCCTTACCCCACCTGCACCCTCCATTTTGTTTTACCCCAACCAAGTGTTGCTTTCGCTTCTGCCCTGGTTGCTTTCGCATCCTCTCCCACGTTGCTTCGGCGCTACCTCCCACCATCCCCTATGTAGCTTTGCTTTTCGCTCCCCACAATCACCGGTATTGCTTTTGCGCCCATGCCCGCTTGCTTATGAAAAAATAATGCTCTTTGCTTTTGAAAAAAAATGCTTTTGCATCTTTTATTTTATTTTAAGCTAGCGATCCAACTTGAATTGCTAACTAAATAGAAAAGAATCAGCCACGTCATATTTAGGCAAGTGCACGTGTGGTGTGCGCGCCTTCAAAATGACACGGGTGGCTGCATCAAAGGCTTTTTTTTTTTTTTTTTTTACTCTAGCCACGCTGCACAGGATTCTGGCTGCTGTGCAGCATGGCAAAAAGGCATTTGCTAATGTTTATTTTTTCCTCAGTGCTCGTTTGGCCGGTGACAGGTGCTTGGACAAGAGACATTCAACTCCATCTCATCAGATAGAAATGAGACAGGCAAGGTGCTCCTTTTCGCACCAAATTACATGCATGTGCTGCCATTTAGTCTGAATTCAGATGTAAACTGACGTTATGGCTGTTAAAGGACATTAGGGCTGGGGGAATGTCATTCACATACCAGGCATCAGTTTTGTATGGGGCTGCTTTATCCTCATCATACTGGAGTATTCGAGGTAACGGCTGTTGACTATATTTTGAATTCCTATGCAGGTCAAGACGGTTCAGGGATATCAGGAATACTTTTCCTGAACAGCAGTCACAGTTGACAAAGTACTTTTTCTGGTCTGTCTTATCTCAGGCTTCCGAGCCCTGAGATCACTTCCTGTCATCTGGCAGGAGGAAGGCCACATCCCTTCCCATCCCAAAGAAATCAAGGCACGCCCGTGGCAAGACGAGGCTTTTCAGATTACATTGTATTCAGGGGTGACGCGATCAATGGTACAGCAGGTGCAGTGGCCCCAGGGCTGAAGGGTTGTCTATCACTGTCCAATGTTCCGTCAGGGGTAAGTGGGTCCATTTTCCGGGCTTGCACTTGAGGCCATGGCACCCGTGCTACGCCTCAGATTGTAATGCAGCAATTACTTACTGATAATAGCATTACTCGGAGTCCTTCTCTCGCAGTGATAAATCACAGATTGAGGTCCCTGTGCCTCCCTTCTCAAATTCCACCAAAAGTATATAGCCGCCTCCCCCACTCCTTACTTTCTGTTCATACCAAGCCCATGACACCATACAAGTGGACTGGTCGAGGCGGGGGTGAGGGCCTTATTCATCACAGTGAGAGAAGGATTCAGAGTAATGCTATTACCGGTAAGTAATCACAGCATTACCTCCTCGTCCATCTCGCCATGATGAATCACAGATTGAGATGTACCCAAGCCACAAAACCAAACCAGGACAACTGTACAGAATATGCAGAAACCAAGTTTAATCCACAGGCAAACAACTGTTACAACACAGAAGCCAACACCCTGGGACCCAACAGATCCAGAACCCCCAGACCCTGGACCATCCAATAATGGTTAGCAAAAGTAGATGGACCATCCCAAGTGACAGGCCCTACAGATCTCCTGCAAAGAGGCTTCCTGCGCCTCAGCAACTGGAGTGGACATGGCCCTTGTAGACCTCCCCTGGATCCCCAGAGGAGACGACAAACCAAACTGCTTGTATTACAGCAGAATAACAGATCTAATCCACCTGCTCAAGGTCTGAGTAGAAGGCTTAGCCTCCTTTTGGGCTGGACCATAATTAACAAACAAAGCGGAGGAAATCTGAAACTCCTTCACCCGGTCCAGGTATATCAAAACTGCTCTCCGAACATCAAGAGATGCCACCTCCCCGGGAGACTGAGTATCCGGAAAGAACACTGGAAGAATCACTTCCTGCTAAAGATGGAACATAAACTTCACCTTAGGGACAAACCCAGGACCCAAACAAAGAACAATCCTGTCATCAAACACTCAAAAGAAAGGAGATAGACAAGACAGAGAACCCAAGTCTCCAAGGCAGTGAGCCGAAGCCACGGCCAACAAAAAGAACACTTTCAGCATCAGAAGACGTAACTCCACAGAAGACAAAGGCTCAAATGAGGGATACTGGAGAGCCTGCAATACCAACTACAAATTCCAAGAAGGACATACCACCTGCGGGACAGGACTGAGATTTGAAAACCCCTTTAAAATCCTTGCGACCAGGCCCTGATCATCCTCCACACCACCCCAAGGGTACTGAAAAGCCTTAACAGCTGCCCACTGAACCTTAAGAGTGGCTGGACTAAGATCCAACTGAAACCCACCCTGAAGAAATTCCAGGACCCGGGGGAGAGAAAGAGAAACAGGAAGCAAGTGCTTCCGATCACACCAAGTCTGAAACGTTTTCCAATGCTGAGCATACGAAAACCTGGTGGACAACCTCCTAGAAGCGTGTACCTAAGAGGAGACAGAGGCAGAGAGACCCTGCAAAATCAAAGCCCCCTGTTCAATCGCCAAGCCGTCAACTTGTTTTTCGCCAGTTACTGGACCTGGAGAACCGGAGCGGGGCCATGCAAGAGCCATCAAAATGACCAGAGCCCACACCCTCCGCACCCAAATCAGAAACTTCTAGATCAAAGGAAATTGAGGGAAAGCAAACACCAGGCCAAATGGCCAAGGACACATCAGGGCATTCACCCCCAAGGCCGATGCCTCCCACCTCTGAAAAAAAGACAGAGTATAAGGGCAATGCAAGGGCTTGCAAACAGATCCACCCGAGGCGCCCCACAGCTGACACACCATGGCAAACTACTGGGGAGAGAGACAAAATTCCTGAGAGGACAGAATCTCCCTGCTCAGACAATCGGGCTGACAATTCAGAACTCTCTGAATGAAAATGGTCCTGATAGAACCCACATGCAACTCAGCACATAGAAACAGCTGATACACAATTGGCAACAATGACAGGGCTCTCGTCCTCCTCCTGCCAGTTGACATAGGACTTGGCAGAGGTATTGTCCGTATCAATGACAACGTCTTTGTCCTGCAAGAGAGGAGAAAAGTGAAGGAAGGCCAGACAAATCGCCTCCAGTTCTCTCCAGTTGGAAGACCGAGAACTCTGGTTGACATTCCACAAGCCTCTGAAGGGCACCAGACCAGCCCCCCAACCACTTTTACTGGCATCTGTCGTGAAGACCACTGGAGCTGGAGCGGACAAGAGAACACCCTTCAAAATGTTGGACGGAACCAGCCACCAATCCAGTTCCCTCTGAATCGCCTCTGTCACAGGGAGAAGACAAGACAAATCCTGCACATTAGAAACCCACTGCCTCATGATCAATCAATCAATCAATCATGTCACTTATAAAGCGCACTACATACCCGCGAGGGTCTCAAGGCGCTGGGGGAAGAGGGGGGTGGTGCTGCTACTGATCGAAGAGCCAGGTCTTGAGGAGTCTTCTGAAGGCCAGTAGGTCTTGGGTCTGTCGGAGGTTAGTGGGGAGGGTGTTCCAGGTCTTGGCGGCGAGGTGGGAGAAGGATCTGCCGCCGGCGGTCGTTTTCCGGATGTTGAGGTACCACCTGGCCCGGGGAACCAAAAATACTGTGGCAGCCAGATCACCTTCATCCACAGCGAGACTACCCTAGAACGAGTCAACAACAGGTCCGGTTGATGTGAATGAATTTTGATCATCTTTGAATCTGGCAAACTGTCAATGCCCAGATCCATCAGGAACCGAGCCCCTAGGAAAATGTGATCCTGAGTCGGAGTCACCTGGGATTTCTTCGCATTCACTAAGAAGCTATGAGATGACAGAGGATCCAGGCACTGTCCTCACATGCAATTAAGTCAGGGGAAGAGAAGCCCCCTTGACCAGACAGTCATCGAGGTAGGGAAAGATAGAAATCCCCTGCAGGTGGAGAACTGCCATCAGGGGGGTCAACATCTTGTTAAACACATGTGGGCTGAATTCAGCCCGAATGGATGAACCTGGAATTGAAAATGCGCTAAACCCACAGAAAATCTCAGAAACCTCCGATGACTCAGGTGAACGGGAACATGCAGGTACGCATCCTGAAGGTCGATGGTCACCATAAAGTCCCCAGGAGAAATCAGAGGGATGAGCTGCTGTAATGGCAGCATCTTGAACGGCATGCTAGCTACCCAAGGGTTGAGACACTTCAGGTCCAGCAAAGGCACAAAACTTCCCCGATACCTTCTGGACCAGGAAGAGAATAGAATATACCCCTTGACCGACTTGATCCAGTGGAACGGGAACAGTTGCCCTCTTTTTCAGCAGAGCCTCGACCCCAGCCAACATGGATTCCTTCTTCACTGGATTCTTTGGAACAGGAGTAGGGATGCACCCCTTACTGGGGGAGGAGAGACTAGGTTGATAAGATAGCCTCTCCGAATGATGCTCAGAACCCACATGTCTGAGATGGAAAGAACCCATTTTGAAATGAAGGCTGCAATCCTTCTACTCACTGTCCTTGGGTCCAAGGAACTGCCATAGTCAGGACCGCTGACTTGAAGGGCCCGTCTTAGTGGAGACATCCTGCTGGTTGCCTCTTCGAGGTTGAAACCTCCTCCTACGGAATGAATAGGAGTGGGTGTCCTTACAAGGGAAATCCCTGGTGTCGCTGGAATCCGTCCGATTTCAAGGTTTAGTAGATTTACCAGATAAGGACCTGTACTACCAGGTATGTTTCTTGTCTTTAAAGGACATCTGGATAAGACCATCCAAACATTCGAAAAAAAAACTTTCACCCTCAAACAGCAGTTACAGAAAAGAAGACTTTTAAGCCAGATCGGCCTTCCAGTCCCGCAACCAGAGGTACTGTCTGGCCATGATAGTAGATGAAGATGCCACTGAAGCTGCCTTGATCACGTCCGCCGACACATCTGCCAAGAACTTCGCCTGTTGCTCCTTGTGCATCAGGACATCTGTCACATCCGAACCTTCCTGTATGGCTTCTGCCAGAGCCTCAAAATCCTGCACCAAGGACAGGGCATCTTATGGGGTGTTGGCCCCATAAGATGCCCCCCTAAGAACCAGATTAGAGGCAGTGAAAGACTTCTTAAGGCCGCCATCAACCTTGCGATCTACATGATCCGAGGGAAAGCAGTCATCCAGATTTACAGAGGATCTACCAATGAGTGGCGCCAGGATGGAGTCATCTTTGATGGCATGGGTCAACAGCTTATCCCCTTCTTCTAAGGCATAAGACTTCTGAAGAAAAAGGGGAATATGACTATGCTCAGGCTCTTCCCATGATCTGAAGATGGCTTCCTTACTCTTGGGGTGCAAAGGCAAAGCAAGTGCCGCAAGCTTAGCAAATTGAGAAAAGAGATCGTCAGCAGCCACCCTCCACCAGAGGCAGCGCCATACCCAGATTGTCTCTGATATGCAACAAAATTTCAGGCAGTTCCTCTCTTGATATACATTTTCCATCAGGCACCACATGTCTCTCAGGTCCTCAGTAAGAAGAATAAAGTGGCAGCCAGAGCATACATCAATAGTCAACACTTGGCTAGGGACACTTGAGTCCGTATTAAACTCGAAATAACCAGAATTAGTCCTATGGTTGTGGGAAAAATGTATGAAAGACCTTAGAATGCACCTGATGAGCAACAAGATTAAGCCCAACTTTCAACTGACGGGTCAGGATTAGAGAACGACAATCCATTACGATAAAGCCATCATCTCTACAAAAAGAGCTCTTCGCAAAGCCCTGCGGGCCCACCGTCATAAACCCTCTGATACTACTGCAGCCACAGTAAAACTGATGAGATCCACCCACAAAACAACGGTCTGGGAACACCAGAAGGAAAGGAATCAAAAGGAATGGGCTACTGTCTTCCAGCTCCTTAAAGATCCTAATCAAGCACGCCTTTAGGACTATGTAAACAAACTAAAAAACGGCAATGTAACCAAAGAGAACGGAGTCTCTGAAGCAGCATGGGTTATGCACGTGTCTGAGCTATACGTGTATCAGACAGTAACTTTTCCAATGACGAGCCAGGCCATGGCAAAAGACAGAAATCTAAGCCCCATCGCAGTCCTAACATCTGGGGTGTCAGAGACTGGGCTGTTGAATTGTGTCAAACAAGTGCATGAACAGGACCCCAACCCGAAGGAGAATCAAATCAGCACAGGAGAATTAACAAGCTCGAGGAAGGTGGCAAGCATAATCAACCACCTGAAAATCGACGGGACCCGGGCCCGAACAGCTTACCAGCGAGCCTTTTTAAATGTGCCCATACCAGCTGGGCCAGGCTCTTGACTTTTTAATTTTGCCTTTCAAACTGCCACTATCCCGCAGGCCTGGAGAGAGTCCACCCTGTGCCCGATATGTAAAAAGGGGGATCAGACTCTAGACGCTGATCATCGTCTGATCGCACTCTTGGGCGTAGAAGCAAAAGCCTAGGCTCGAGTCCTGTTGGAGCAGTCAGAGGCTTGGGTAACAGAGGAGGATATCCTGCCTTTTTTCAATTCGGCTTCCGGGCAGGGGCATCAACCATAGATAATATTCTAGCATTATCCTTCCTCAGGCCCTTCAAAAGTACGGGTTACCTCTCTTTTGCTGCTTCATAGATTACAGTGCAGCATTTGACAGGGTGGACCGGGCAACTGTTTGGAGGAAGTTAGATGCTTGGGGTATACCCCCAACAAAACTAAGAGCAGTAATCTCCTTATATACAAAGACATGGGTTTAGGAGGAAACTGGCCCTAATATGGTTACATGCAAAATTGACACAAATTGTAGCTTGGAGAAGGGCTGCGTTTTGGCCCCCTTGCTGTTCAATCTTTACTCAGCCGATTTAGGAAAAGCATTGGACTCCAGCTGACTGGCTGTACCCAAGTTAGGAAACACCAAATTGCAAATTATACAATATGCTGATGATATTGTGATTATGGAACACACAAAATCCAGAATACAACGGGCATTGGACGCTCTGAATAGATTTAATGGGGCCAATCACCTCCAGGTTAACCAGGCCAAAACAAAAGTCCTGATCTTTGGAAGATACCGGAGCTAAAAGTCGGCGACTTGGCGCTTGGGCAGTAAGATAATTAGCACATTGAGGAGCTACAATTACTTTGAACATGTACTTTTGGAGGAAGTTGTGAAGGGATGTACAGGGGCCTCAATCTGTGATTCATCACGGCGAGAGGGACGAAGTGGTGATGTACCATTTGTATAGCACTTCATACCCTCTGTGCGGACACGTTCCTGTAGTATGGACTAGTGGAAGCACCTTGGTGTTTCTGCTACCGTCCACCATCCACGTCACGGGGGAGGTGGGAGAGGTGGGTTATGTTCTCTTTGCTCAGAGTCTCACTCACTCATTGAAATTTCTCACGAAGCCTCAGTCTCCAATGGGGATACGCATGGGTTTCAAGTGAATTTTTTCAATCATACACATATTTTGACTTCGAACAGTGGGATGTCATTCTTATTTTCATGTTCCAAGTTTGATGCATGCTTTTGTTTAACTCTTCTTTTTTATCCTGTGCCAAACAATGCGGGGTCAGGTAGCATGGCCAAGCTTGACAAGTCCTGATGGGGGCACTCCCAGATATAGTGACGAGAAGCAGTGTAAGTGCGAGGGGAGCGCTAGTAATAATAATACAAATAATAGTGTGCTTTTTATAGAGAGCTTCATACCACACTCCTGCTACAGCTGAAGGCTGTTTATAACAGGCAGGTGTTAGCATTAACCACTTTAATGATAGTCAGTTTACATACCTGGGAAGGATGGAGGGCTGAGCAGACCATGCCAGGTTCATACTTGTGACCTTCGATGACTGAATGGTTCAGCTGCAAGCGTTCAATTCAATGAGTCATCCTGTTGTCTATGTTGAGACCCGCATGACCAGCAGAAACAATTTAGGCCGTGTCACCTTTGTGTATGTCACCAGTGAAGCCTTCCTTGAAGTATTGCATCTATGTGGACGCGGAGCGGGTCTACATTCAAAGAAAATAGTTATATGATTACTTTTGCTTGTTATTCAACTACCTGATATATGGAACCGTGGTGTTTACACTGGTCAAACACCATCACTGAAAGGAGCTAGTTTCTTTGCATCCAGGACGCTCACACATCACCTAGTAATTGTGAAAAAACAGGGAAATCCCAACATGAGCCCTTTTTTTAGGTCTCGCCTAGCGTTGCAGCGCGCATGTGCTGCACGCTCTGCGAGGCCTCTTGTAAACAAGTCAATTTCAGAAGTGGAGTCTAGGCTCCGCCCCTTTTTCCTATTGGCTTTCGTCATCGTGCATGCTAAACCCTGGCTTTCCATTGTCAGTGAGGCTTTTTAGTCCCTCCTTGTTGCCGGCCTATCTCCTTTTGGCCCTGCCCACCCGGACTGGATCTTTTACTCGCGGCGTTATCCAGTGTCCTATAATTACTGGGTAGGCACTTTTTTTTCCCACTGGTTTACGCTTTGCTATAGGAACTGGTTCTAAAGCTTGTTTTGTCTTGGAGCACCCGGTGCAGTGCTCATGTTTTCAGACCACTCGTTTGCCCTGCTCTCGTTCACCACCATCCTGAACTCCGAGGGTTGGGGACTGGCTTCTGGTAGCCCGCGTCTCTGAAGACATGCTAATAAAGCTCTCGTCGCCGCCGTGACGGGCGTAGCTGAGCCCGCGCTCTATTAATTTTGTATTTATTCTCGCAATACATTAATCTTTTGACTTCAATGAATTGTGAGAATAAATAAGAAATGAATGAATAAAGTGCCGGCTCCGCTAGGCCCGTCACGGCGGCGACGAGAGCCTCGTTAACGTCTACAGAAAAAAAAGTGTTCCTCTCCTCTCGGGAGTCTGCAATAGCCACTACTTGGGCTGGATTCCACAGATGACACCAGCAGTGGTGCACCTTTTAATCATTTTGAAAAATAAAATAATAATATTTTGGAAAACAGCAAAAAAATGGGATATGGGTAGCAGTGCTTTCAAATGTTTCACTTGCTCCCAGCTGCTGGTGTCTCGCTGCTGCCAGTCCACTTAACCTCCCAGTGTCTTCCCCCCAACACCACCTCCCGCCCCTCGCAGCCTATTTGCAGTCTCGCCATTGTTCTGCGATCACCTCACCTCCCGCCCCTCGCAGCTTGTACGGCGCTGTTCCCAGCTGCTTGTTTTCTTTGGGTTTAACTTGAAAATTGTCCACAATTGCCTTTTTACTGATGTGTTATGCAACGCTGTAAATAGTTGAGGTGATGTTTGAAAGGCTAATATTCACTTGTTTTTTAAATCGAAAGACAAGCTTTCTGAGAGTTTGCACAATGAGCACATTTACGCTGCTTCCCTTTGTATTTAACATTCAGTGAGGACAAGGCGTGATCAATGAGCACATTGCCCTCCATCAGATCTGGAGCCTGGGAGTATAGGAATAGAAGACTCGCCTGATAACACTGATAAAACTGGCAGCTTCAAATATCAATAATAGTGTGTTTTTAACGCGAATGCTTCTGGAAACCTCATTGTCTTTGTTTATGTTGATTGTGGTAGACGGGATAAAAATGAATCAAGAAATTTCGATTTTTGAACAAATACTGATTTGGAAAACATGTTTCCACTAAAACCAAAAATATATATATTTTTTAATATTGTGTTTGAAATGTGATACCAAGCGTTCATCTCGCAACTTGAGTTGGACTAATTTGAAAATAAATTTTTTCCCAATATGGCCCCCGCTTCTGTGAGGCTGTATAGCATTCGACCACTCTGCTAACAAAACAAGCATTTGCAATGCAATAGGTCTCGCATTTTCGCGAGTTTGAGCTATTGACATTGCAAATGATAATGCCTTTTATTTTTGTTTTCGTTTTTAAAACATAAATAAAAGGCATAGTCATTTACAATGCCAATAGCTTAAAGTCGCGTAAATGCGAGACCTATTGCATTGCAAATGTTTGTTAAGTCTCGCCTTCAGACAGCTTTTAGATCTGTTGTCGAAGGCCTACTTAGTACTATACCAACACATGCAGTGAGCTTTAGATCAGCTCATTGATTACCATTGGTTGTCCTTCTTGTCAATCGAATTTTTCTGCTTCCTATTTGATGGCTTTCATTCCTCTTCTTGTTTTTGTCCCTTCCCTGGAACATAACTACTTTGCCATCCTTTGATTGGATACCTTGTTTTCCTTCACTGCTTACATTCAGGGAGCTATTTGTTTCCTTTATCCTTCACCACACCATAGGAGTGCATGTACTTGCTTGTTTTCTCCGTAATGTGCTGTTTCCTTCCTCAAATCCCTTCCGGCCCCCCCCCCAACACACACTATTTGGGTTGCTCTCCTTGCCACCCTAGGTCATTTGTTGCTTTCCTACCCCTCTCCGTTCAGTTGTTTTTGTTTTGTTTTGTTTTTTATCTTCAACAACACCATCCCATCTGTTGCTCCAGCGCTCCCCTGCTCCCCATTGCTCCTGCTGCTCGGTGGCTTTGACTTGCTGTCACCCACCACCCACCCTCTTCTCTGCTGCTCCCCTGCCTCTCCTCATCACATTTTTTTTTTTAGATAAATTGTTTTTTCCCCGTTTTTTAAGGGCCCAGAGCTGCTATTTGCGTTCAAGTAGCTCCTTTTTCTTTGGTGTGGTTTCGTGCATATTTATTTAATTTACTTTTCCAAGATTAGCATTCACCATCTTGGAAAAGTAAATTAGAAGTTTTTTAAAGTAGCTGTTGCGTCTTGAAACATATGTGCGCATGAGTGGTGATGAATACGTATGTGTAGGTCATCACTGTAGCCATTTTTTAGTTTTTACTGATTCTGTTAAGCATCACAAAATAAGTATTGTTTTATTTTTGCCTATGCTGAACAGTATCAGCAAAAAGAATTTGCAAACCTAAAGGTCAGGTAATACCACTGAAAGGCAAGACCTATTGGCTTTGCTAGTGCTTGTTTTGGAACAGTCAGTGATTACTGAAGAGTTTATCCTGTGGAAACTGCCATTTAGAGCTTGTGTCTTAGGGTCACATGGTACCAAATTACTCTCTTTGTTCACTTAAATTTTCACGGGCAGCAGAGTCACCTGACCAATTTTGCCCTAGGCGGTGGAAGTGAGATAGAAAGCCAGGTGCAGAATGCCACAGTAAATAACTTACACCTCTGACTGAATCCAGAGTTTATTGTACAGAGAAATGTCTTATTTTGGGCATGGATAAAATAGTGAAGTAAACCTAGATGAACTGAAAAGCGCAGGTCACAACTACATCTTTGAGATACAGCCCCAAACGCGAGAGTTTCACTGGAGAAGGATGATGGTGCTCTTGTCAGTCTTCATAGGTCTTCTGGGTTGATGCTCCCATTTTTTACTTCATCCACTCAAGGGGGCAGCGGTCCAAGAGAGCGCGATGCTGTATACATGTTGCTCTGATTATGCTGCCCTAATATCTAGGTAGACCCCAGTGCAGCTTGATCTGTTAAGTTTCCCCGAATTCCTAGTTAGACTCTGCTCCCGGTGATGTACAACTTTGGGGGGGGAGCCCGTGTGGCTTGTTTGCCAATAAAAATAGTAAAAAAAACAAAAAACAATAAAGCCCACAAACTCACCACCCAAATTGGAGCAGGTGTTTCCTCTCAAGTCGAAAACGTCCTCTGGGGTTTTGAAGGACAATTTAGAAATATCTAACTTTTTAGCTGGGGTTAAGGAAGCCGAGGCAAATGTCTCCTTCACCAGACACAGTTCGGGATGGAGACTAGAAGGAGAACAAATTAATCTCACAGTCAGTGTAAAATAATGGGTCCTGGACAGAAAGGGACCCCGCAATGATGTCCTTTGGGGCACCAGGCATCAGGGGACCTTATCTCTGAACCGGCCAGAAGAGATGATTATGTGTGCCATGAGATGCCCACATACAAATATGACACCCACAGGGCAAAACACACTCCAGTTGGCGTGGTGTACGTGGGTTTAGTGCTAGGAAGCAACAGTGTCATTCCACATGATGCCTCTGACCTGTAGGCACACTAATGACTGCTCCCATGGTTTGTTCATAACAAGGACTGGCCAAAGCTACTAGGAAACTATTCCAGGTCTTGTGTGAAGGCATTGCGGGCCCCATTCACCCTACACCCTGACTACTGGTTCTAAACCCACAAGTGAAACATGTAAACTGCATGGAGGGTGATCTGGTAATCTGGAAGTAACGTTCCCTTCTGTGTTCTTCATCACAGTCCATCCCACATGAGTCACTGTCCCATTCACATACCTCGTTTACCTGTCCAAGCTAAAGTTTCCAGCTCTCTAAGTTGGGTTAGTTTGTGTCGTTTTAGACTCCTCCAAAAGGAGACAGTCCTCCGCGCATCACATACTCAATCTGAAAAATGTACAGTTGAGACCTGTCCAGAATCTCCAGTTAGCCTGTGCTCTCTTTTGAACAGACTTGGGGCATACTGGTGGCCCATCTATCCGCATTCTTGTCTGTTTCATCTCCAATAGCTTGAGACTGACTGAGGTCCCCGAGATATGGCCATAACGTTGACAAGTCAACCATGGGCTTATTTTCACCTACAACCATGGGTACAGCATATCCTACACTTCGGGGAACTGTTTCTCAGAATTACAAAGCCATGATTCTTGTGACTCATCAAACTCCTCACATGCTACAGTGGTGACTTATTTCGGACAACCTATACAGGAGGCCTTCCACTGGCTTATCCCCTCCCATAGTGTTAACAACAGAGGGCAGCAGTCTGGGTGAGGTACTACTCTGTGGGACCTTTCAGCTCAAGGCAGCTGGAGTCCAGTGAGGGCAAACACTTTTTCAACTGGAAAGACCTGAAGTCTGTTCATCTAGTTTTATTCCAGTTTACTCCCCTTCTTAAGGATCAGTCGGTATGACTCAGGACCAACAATCAGGTGGTTCATTCTTGTATCAACCACCAAGGAGGACCAAATATTCCAATTTTTTTCTTACGTTTTGGCACAGGGGATATGTATATGGGCAGAAGCAAATCTCCTGTCTCTTTCAGAAGTATTTCTTCTGGAAAGGGAGAACGGGCCTGCAGCCCATGTAAGTGGGAATTCCCTTTCTTAATAGTCCTTTGCCTCTGCCGACGCCTGTTTCTGCAGATAGTGCAGAGGTAAAGCAGTCCTCGGTTTGACCGAATTGCAATTCTGGAGAATGCTCTGCTCCCCAAAGTTTGCAGTTCAGTTCCATCACAGAAGAATTGGTGGTGCATACTCTCTCCCAAGTTTCACTTCAGGTGCTTTTTATTCATTTTTCCATCAATTCCTTTAGGTGATAAGGAACATTCAGGACAGTCTAGCAGAAGTTTAGTTTGTTGTCACATATTGGCCTCAATGTCTGTGATGTCTTCAGATGTCCACTCCACTGCACTGGGTATTTCTACCTTTTCCCTCCCCTCTCAGGGCTCTTTGTCTGCAGAATTCTCCTTTTCTTGCCACCATCTGGGAGTTCTGGAGCTTGAGAGGTAAAATCACAGAGCCCGGGGTTGCTCGGCTGTAGTAGCCTCCTGTATCCAACAATCCAGAAGGCCCTCAACCCTTAAGATATATGTCTGTCATTGGCATATCTTTGATAATTGGTGTTGAAGTCTAAGGGTTTGAAGTCTTCTTGTAATCTGTCTAAGGTGATGGATTTTGTAAGGGAGGGCTTCCTTTTTGGGTTTAGATGGCCTTTGTATTAGTGGACTGCTCTTTGGGCCTTTAGGAAGTTAGAAGTCCAGACTATAACTTTATTGGTGCCTCATTTTCGACAAAGGTATTTTCTCAGAAGGTGTAAGAGCTCACCTGGGTTTACTGCAGGGATGGCATGGATGAACACGAGGCTAGACCCCAACTTCCCTCACCCACCTCCTTCGCCCAACTTAGTCAAAGCAAAAGAGGGAAGGTGGGGAAGAAGGGAAACAAAACAAGGGAAGGAAGAAGGGGTAGACGTCCGCTGGATCTTCCGAGAGAGTCTTCTGGAACCCTAAAGGAGAAAGCACAAGGTGAGTACTAAATATAAACACAAGCAAGCTAGCTATATACCCCACTTTATTCCTAAGGGATACCTTGGATGGAAGAAGCTGATGTGTATGAAGAAACAGCTCCCAGGGATGATAGAACACCCCCTCTATCTAGAAGGATGGACAAGGGTCAATAAGTAATAGGACTGCTGGCGTTAGCATATGAAACAGGAGGGAAAGATAGGGTACTGATCTAGGTTAGAATCACCATAGGTAGGGAGGACCCCTTAAGTAAAACAAAGAATATACCCGTACTCCTATACGCAGGGAAAATCCCAAAAACTCATTTCCCTAAGCAGAAGGAGGTACGGGGCAAAAAAGGGAAAAAAACAGGGGTCTAAACTTATGCAACTAGTGCCGACGAAGAACTGGACTCTTTTATAATGCCAATATGTCTTCTTTCTTTATAGTGGCTGGAGAACAAAAGAATTACAAGAAATGCTCGAGGGAACACAGGACCATCAGATAAGTACGGTTCCTCTATCCTAAAATAAAGCTGGTATAATCCAAAAAGAAACAAAGATACTGCGATGCTTTAAAACCCTTTGCCTAATTCTTATCTTGCAGAACCAGGATGCCAAGGGTTAACTCTGACTGGAGCTCCCTAGCAACTAAGTAACCTGACCGGAGAAGAGCAGCAAGGCAACCAGCCCCGGAAGAAAACCCGAGGACCCAGGAAGCGGAAGAGCACTCAGGAAGCCAACAGCAACACGACCAACCAACAACGAGAGCAGGAGATCAACGACCGAGACAGGTAAGCAGGGAAAATGTTGAGAGCGGTGGGAGGCCAGGCAGGATCCGAACTGGAACGCAAAGCGCGTTACCAGCGTGGATCCCGTCCTTAAGTATCCCTCAAGCACCGCCACCGGCTGCTGACAGGGAGCGGCGGGCGGGGCTCCCTGCTCCGTGTGCAAGCGCGGGTGCCGTTAAAGGCGGCGCTCGCCACGGAGCCTGACAGTACACCCCCAAAAGACCCCGCCCCCAACAGGCTTGGGTTTGTGCGGATATCGGCGATGGAACAAACGAACCAAACGGAGAGCAAGCACATTAGAAGCCGGTTCCCACGACCATTCATCAGACCCGTAGCCCTTCCAGTGAATCAGGTATTGCAACCGACGACGCACCCTACGAGAGTCCACGATATATGCCGCCTCATACTCGGGACCATCATCAATCAAAACAGGGGGAGGTTGTACAGGAACAACAGTACCAGGGGCGACAGGCTTCAATAAAGATACATGAAAGGCAGAATGTAACCGCAAGGAGGCAGGCAATTCAAGCTTCAGAGCAACAGGGTTCACTACTTTGGTAACAACATAAGGACCAATAAAGCGAGGCTTGAATTTGGTCGTACCCTTTTTTTTTTTTTTTTACTTTTCAAAAACCTTTATTGAACAAGAATGCACAGTACAATCACATAGTTCCTCAAAATCAAAAGATTAGGCACATCAACACATTGTAGCATAGCCAGTACAGTTACACATTAGTAGGATATTAGAGACAATGCCATGAAGGGTTTACATAAACCATTGTGAGGGGGCAGAAGCGAATGATCCAGGGGGAGCACCAAACCTATAGGGGGGAAGGCAGGGAGAATGGGAGGGCAGTGGACGGAAAGGGGACAGCTCCTGGACCAACCCCGGCGGCTGCCGCGGGCGGGGAGCCGGCGGGGAGCGCGGGAGAGGCCACAGATTGCTGAGGGTCACGACTTGAGAGGTAGGTAACGAGTGGGCCCCATATATCCAGTGGACGAGATTTGGCTGGCAGGAGATCCCAGAACTCGGACAGGAGGGTTTGGCAGCGGGATGCGTCCTCTAGCCAGAGAGATACCGTGGGTGCGGGTCTGCGGCCCCAACACATGGAGACCCTGCGCCGCGCCAGATCCAACAGCATGGCAGTCAAACGGCGGGAATCGTCCGGGCAAAACTTAACGAAGCCCAAGAGGCAGATCACGGGGTCAGGCTGCAGTGGTGAAAAAGTGATTTCGGAAATAATTGCACAGACCTCCTGCCAATATGCCGAGACTCGGGGGCATAACCAGGCAAGATGAGCAAAATCCGCCGCAGGCGCGGAGCATCTATCACTCGCCACAATGCCTAGTCTATGGAGTTGGGCGGGAGTGCGGTATAGCCTATGTATGTATTTAAAGTGTATCAGACGCAAGCGGTAGTTGGGAGAGAGGCGTTTAATCTGAGTGCAACAATACAGCCAATCCGCCTGAGAGATCTCGACTCCCAGGTCTTTGCCCCATGCAGTGCGCGCCCGGTCGGTAGAGATGGAGGAGGCCGCCAAAGTGAGAGCGTAAATTTTAGTAACCAATTTCTTTGGAGAGGGAGAAGCATAAAGCATATCAAGAGAGGTCAGCGAGGGGTTGGGGAAAGGTGGAATGAAGCTTTCTGCAGACCGCCCGGAGCTGGTAGAATAACAGAGTGCCAGCGTCAGGGGCAAGCGAAAAAAAGGTGTCCTCACGGTACAGATCCGAAATTGTGGAGAGGCCGAGGCGAGCAGCGTGCTTAACCATCCCCGACGACTGGAGTGGGGGGAAGGCAGGGTGATGGGCAATGGGCATAGTGTTTGCTGAGAGCAAATCCAAGCCTGAGATCTTACGAATGCCATCCCAGGCCCAGCGCAGGGTTTCGACCGTATCGATCTCAGTGCGTAGAAGCTTCGCCGGGGCGAAAAGTGCAGTTGTAAGCGGCCACGGGGTAGCGAGGTCAGCCTCCACGGCCACATGAGGTTGAAACGGAGTGGGGTGGAGCCAGAAATGAAGGAAATTGGCCTGAGCGCTGAGAGCGTATAGCTTGAAATCCGGGGCTCCCAACCCGCCCCGCGACATCGGGAGGGTCAGGACGCTATAAGCGATCCTAGGCTGTCGTCCCGCCCAAACCAGGGAAATAAGTAGCGAGCGGATCTTGCAAAAGAAATGAGCAGTGAGAGGGATGGGGATGTTGATGAAAAGATATAAGAATTTTGGGAGCACCACCATCTTGGCGATCGCTATACGCCCGGCCAAGGAGAGCGGCAGTCTGTTCCAGAGGGGAATCTTGGACTCAAACCAATCCACGGCACGGCCAAAGTTGGCTCTCCAGAGTTCGTCCACGTCCCTGCTCAACCAGACGCCGAGATACCTAGTCGGCGCCGAAGCCCACACGAAAGGGTAGTCAGGTTCAAAGGGGGTCGTGGCATCCGTGAGCGGGAATAATACGGATTTGTTCCAGTTAACCTGGATACCGGAATAGCCGCCGAAGCGTATCACCTCCCGGACAAGAGGACTGAGATTCTCCTGAGGGTGGCGAACATAAAGGGTGACGTCGTCTGCATACATGGAGACCAGTAAAGCTCGCGCCGCGAAGCCGATGCCTCTCTGAGTGTGATGCTGACGGAGGCGAGCTGCAAGTGGCTCCATTGCGATGGCAAAAAGCATGGGGGAGAGCGGGCAACCCTGTCGGGTGCCACGCCCGACAGGAAAGGGCTCGGAGATCTGGCCGTTGATACGAAGACGGGCGGTGGGAAGAGTGTATAGGAGTAGTACCTTGCGTATAAAGACCTGACTGAAACCCAATCGGGAAAGGAGATAGAACAAAAAAGGCCACTCCAAGGTGTCGAAAGCCTTGGTGGCGTCGAGTAAGGCAGCCACAGCTGGAAGCGACGGATTGATCTGATGCAAGATGGAGAAGATGGTCCGAAGGTTATGAGAAGTGGCACGGCCGGGAATGAAACCGGATTGGTCTGGGCGGGCAATGAGTGGCATGAGTGGGAGTAAGCGAGAGGCAAGCAACTTGGCAAAAATTTTATTGTCCGTGTTGATAAGTGAAAGGGGACGATAGGAATCTCTCAGCTCAGGGGGCTTGTCCGGCTTGAGAAGTAGTGTTAAGAGTGCTTCACGCAACGATGGGGGGAACTGGCCTGATTCAAAGGATTCATTATACATAGCTGCAAGGTGTGGGATCAGTATAGGGGCGAATGCCTTATAAAAAGAGGCTGGCAGGCCGTCGGAGCCAGGGGCCTTGTCACCCGGCATACCGTTTATGGCGGCATGTATCTCTTCCTTAGAGAAGGGTTCATCCAAGTATTCCCGATGCGCATTTCCAAGCCAGAGGAGTTGAAGAGTGTCGAAGTATTGGTCAAATGCATCGCGAGGCGGGATCGAACCGGCTGTGTAGAGTTGTGTATAAAATGCGGTGAAGCGAGTTTTAATTTCTTCGGGGGAGGTGGTGCGGGATGGCCCACCATCTTGCAGGGCAGTAATATACGATGCTGCGCGAGGCCGACTAAGAAGATTAGCCAGAGTTTTACCGGGGCGATCGCCCTCGCCGAATCGACGCGCTCTCGCCTCTCTACCGAGAAAAGCCAGCTCCCTATTAGCCTCGTCCGAGAATTCAGTAAGCTTCTCGCGTATCTGGGCAAGTGAATCAGCGTTTGGGTGCTGGGCGTGGGAGGCGTCCAACAATTTGATCTCCCTTTCAATCTTGTCCAGAGTACCACGGATGGACCGCAAAACACCAGATTGTTTAGAAATACATTCCCCGCGGATAACCACCTTGAAGCCGTCCCAGAGCGTGGATGGGGAATCCACGATCCCTCATTGAGCTCGAAGTAATTCACAATTGCGGCCTGTATCTCGGCACAAAATACCGAGTCGCGAAGTGCGTTTGGGGGGAGCCGCCATGTGAAAGCGCGGCTAGGAGAATGGGGGAAACGGAGCGATAAGCTGACGGGAGCGTGATCAGAAAGAGTGCGTGCCATATGGTTTACTGAGGTCATCCAGACCAGAGCGTCCGGGGTGGTGATCCATAGGTCCAGCCGGGACCAACAGCCCCGTGAACCCGTCACACACGTGCCCTCCCGCGCCGCGGGGTGAGAATGGCGCCATGCGTCATACAGTGAGTTGTCCAGGAGAATGGAATTAAGAAGTGAGGCCGCGCGTGGATGGGAGAAATGGGAGCCGGACCGGTCCATAGCGGCGGACAAAGCCACATTAAAATCGCCCCCCCAGAGGAGAACGGCAGGGCCAAGAGATGATATGCGATTCCAGACTTGAGCAAAGAACTCAGGGTCGTCGCAGTTGGGACCATATATTGCTGCGAGTATCAGGGCTGGGCCCGCAAGGTGCCGTAGAGTATTACAAAACGCCCGTCGGGGTCGGTGAATACCTGGGAAGTCTGCCATGGGAGCCCCCTACGCAGAAGTATGGACACCCCCCGGGAGTAGCTGGAATAAAAGGAGGAGTGGATTTCACCCCAATGCCGGGAGAGGAGTCTAGTAGCCGTGGGCTGCATCAAATGGGTCTCTTGTAAAAAGCATATGTCCACCCTGTGACGAGTGAGATGGGCGTGCACCAAGCGTGCCTTGCGGGAGTCATTCAGCCCACGGACGTTCCAGGTCCAAAGTGTAGTATCAGTCATGATGATGTGATCGGGGGGGGGGATACCCAGGAGCAGAGGCATAGTGGGTAGAGACTGCGTGTACGGCCAATGAGCGGTGCAATGGGAAGTGTGCGAGAGGAGCAGTTCGTCTATCAAGGGAGCATTTCGACAGACTATAAACAGACATATCGGGCAATCCCAGGAGTGGACCAATGATACAAACAGAGCTGGCCCCTTAACCGAAAGAAGCCTAACCTGAAGAGGAAACCAAATTACAGAGAAATCATAGGCAATCGACTGTGCAAAAACAAACAACAAGGCTGCAGAAGGTAGCCTTGAACCCCTTACCCTGAATTCCCATGCCCTGAAGCCCACCCAAAAAACAAAAAACCCCAAGAGCACCCCCAACACCGCACCCACACCAACCCCCCAAATAGGCTGAGGTACCACCCAAACCCACCCTAGGGACCCACAACTTGGAGAGGGAGAGTCTATGACCATGATGGGAATTATCCCGTGGGGGCATGGTGGCGCCCGGCATACTCCTCTGCCAGAGAGACAGGGTGGCCAAGCCGCATGCGTACGCAGGTGGAGGAAAGACCTTTAAAGGGTAAAAGAACTACACATCAGAGGCAAACAGCCTCAGAGGGCCACCTGAACCAGAGGTCTAAATTGGAATTGCAGACCAGGAGAACAAGCAATCATAGGGGTACAACCGCAAAGAACAGAAAATAGATCAGTCATTGTCACTGAGGTTATCAGCAGCAGCAACTTGGGAGTTTGCAGGTGAGGAACGGAGAGACTTGTCGAGTTTTTTAGTGAACGCCAGTGCCTCTCTGGGGTCCGGGAAAGTGAGAGTCTTCGTGCCTTGCTTAACTCGCAGCCTAGCCGGGTACGCTAGCGAGTAGGGGATCTCATGTTTCTGTAGGATTTGTTTGGCCGGCAGGAACTCGCGGCGGGCCGCCTGAACCGTGACGGTGTAGTCCGGGTAAAACGAGAGGTTGTTACCCTGATGGCGGATGTCCCCTTTTTCCCTGGCCACCCGGAGGATGGCGTCGCGGTCCCTGAAATTCAATATTTTGGCAATGATGGGACGTGCCGGCAAACCAGGAGCCGGACGAGGGCCGAGGGAGCGGTGGGCACGCTCAACAATGAAAACCGGCGAGAGGACGTCACCGAAGAGCTCCCGGGCCAGCTGTTCCACATAGTCCTCCATGCGAGAGATGTTGGTGGATTCGGGCACTCCAGTAATGCAAAGATTCGACCGACGCGAACGCGCCTCCAAATCTTCGTTTTTGTCACGGATAACGGCAAGCAGCTTGTCCATCTGTAGCAGTTTTTGGCGATCCTGGGTGGCGGCGTCCTCCACGTCAGACACCATGGTCTCTACATGAAGGAGTCTGGCATCGTGGGAATCAACCCGGGCCTTCACCGTGTCCAGGCGTGCCGACAATTGATCCAGTTGCGTCGCTATGGTGGTGACCGTGGATTTAACATCAAGCATGATGGCCTTCAGATCATCCTCGCGGGATTGCGCCATTTCGGATCTGGCCAGTGAGTCACCTCCGTCCGCACCGGCACTCTCCTGGCGTGTCTGGCGGCGCTGGTCAAAGGCGATCTTGGGCTGCCTGGGGTCGGTTCTGCCCATGGTCGGCGGGCGCAGGCAGATGGAGCAGCCTAACAGCAGGAGGAAAGGCCGCGAGTAAAAGAAGATGAGCCGGGTCAGCAAGGTGCAGCCAGCAAGCGGAGGCCCAGAACTCAAATGGGCTGCTCGTGGGGGGAGGAGGGATCCGGTGGGCCAGCAGGTCCAGAACCCGGCGGCCGCCGCGGTCAGACAACCGGCCACCCGATTAAGGGGCGGAGCGGCCGAATCTGGCTCAGGATGGGCTGATCAGGCAACAGGTACAACAATTACAGCTAGCTCCAACACATACGCGCCCAGGGAGACGCCAGCGAACCACAGCGTAGCCGCCGGGCCGACAGGAGGAGAAGTGTCCAGGCCAGGCAGATTCCGTGCTGGAGACAGGCCAGGGGCGAGAAGCAGGACTCGGGTGACGGGTTGCTGGGCCCACAGGAGGAGAAGTGTCCAGGCCAGGCAGATTCCGTGCTGGAGACAAGCCAGGGGCGAGAGGCAGGAAGCAGGCGGTGGGTTGCTGGGCCGACAAGATGATTCCGGGCCGGTGGCAGGTCGAGGAGCTGCACCGCTGCGTTGCGGATCAGCAGCAGAGCCCGGCCGGTGTAGAGCGGGAGGCCGCGCCTCAGTCAGGTGCAGGGAGAGAGCCTGATGCCGCTGGAGTTACACCCCAATCCCAGCGGGAGGAGGCAGCTGGGGTCAAAATGATAGGCAGCGAGCAGAGCCAGCCAGGATCACCGCAGCGAGGGCCCCAGAGGCCTCCAAAGAAAAGTCGGGAGCTGATGGTCGCCGTCACCGGGGGGCCGGAGAATGCTACCGGCGGGGGGCCGCTCGCAGCGGGGGGATCAAGGGGAGCGCACCGCCCACCTCGCTAGGCCCGGTGATAGAGGCCTGATCCCGGGGTGCCAGAGAAGGAGTGAGGGAGCGAGGGCTCCCGGGATTGCGTAGGCCGGGCCGGGCGGTACGACGAGCACGCCCCCAGCCCCGCCGCACAGCGCCCCCGCGGCAGCGAACCTACCGGCTAAGGTGTCCACAGGGTGGAGATGCCGCCTCGGACAATACCCCGGTCCAGGTCAGGGTCTCGCGGCTGGCTCCGGGAGGGCCAGGAAGGCCGCGCGCGCCACAAGGCCAGGGTCCGGGCCTCGCACAGCAGCGGATCTCGGCCCAGCGGCAGCCCAGGAAGGCGGAAAAGGTCTCCAAACACGCCCACCGAGGTGGTGAGTAACGATGATGCCAGTTCAAGGTGGCGATTCGTGAAATGCCTGCAGGATTATGAAGGATGTTTGGGCTTGGCCGGCAGAGCCCACTCAGAGTGCGGCCATTTTGCAGCCGGCTAAGCCACGCCCCCCAATTTGGTCGTACCCTTAAGCTGGATGTTCCGAGTGGACAACCATACCCTGTCTCCTATAGCATAAACAGGTGATTGGCGACGATGCCGGTCTGCTCCTTCCTTATACTTGTTTTTTGCCTCATCTAAAGATTTTTTAGCGGAAGCATGAATATTCTGGAGGTGAGATACCAACTCCTGAGCAGCTGGAGAAGTAGAAGGTGTTAAAGGCGAGACCAGACCACAATGAGGGTGAAACCCATAGGTACAAAAAAAGGTGAAACCCCAATAGACACATGCTCACTGTTATTATATGCAAACTCTGCAGTCCATAAGACCGAGTCCCAATCCTTCTCTCCATGTAGGAGGTGACACCGCAAATATTGCTCAAGACACTGGTTGACCCTTTCTGTCTGACCATCGGTCTGAGGGTGGTGAGCCATAGAGAGACGTACATCTATCCCCATCATGCTATTCAGCCCTTTCCAGAAACGGGACACGAATTGAGGGCCCCTGTCTGATACAATGACGGAGGGTAAGCCCTGAAGACGCCAGCCACCAGAGGAGCCAACTTTCATATGAGCATTCTCAGAAAACTAAAACGCTTCCTCAATGACAACGACCTAAAAACAGCAGTTCAACCTCTAGTTCTACCCAGAATAGACTATGGGAATACAACCCTATGTGGCTTGCCGAGATCCAGTCTGGCTCCATTAAGAGCCTCACTCAACGTGGCTGCAAGACTCGTCACTGGCTCCAGAAAGAACAACCACATCACCCCTGATCTAAAGGAACTGAATTGGCTCCCTTATGAGGCAAGAGCACAGCTAAAAATTGCATGCATGACGCACAAAGCCCTGCACCTCAATACACCAAAGTACCTAGCCAATAAACTCGAATTATCAGGCAATAGCAGAACTCTGAGAAGCACCAACACCCTGCTATTGAAACCACAAAAATTTAGGAAAAAGAAAACCTACACATGCACCTTCTCTTCCTAGCACCTAGGATATGGAACGCCCTGCCCCAAGAAATCAGAATGAACCCCTCCACCACCTCCTTCAAAAAAGAAGTCAAACTACTTCTAATGAATAAAACTCTATCCTGATCCCAGCCCTGATGCAAGTTTATACCAACCAGAAGCTGCTCATCTACCAGGATGCGTGATAATCTCTAAACGAGAATGATTAACACAATCCTGACCTTAAACGAGAACTTACAACATATACGATCTCATCTTAGATACTCATTTATATGTCAAACCAACGTTAAAGAGCGGTGAGGGTCACAGAACTCGTGTGCACAGGTGAGTATTCTAGGTGTATCACTTATTGGCTAGATATTCAAAGAAACCGCTCACTTCTGATGATCCACCGCCCAGAGGTCATCTAACAAAAGATTAAATCCACACAGAAGGAGCGTACAGTTATTTTGAATTCATCCACAATTAATTATTGAAGTCCATAAATAATCAATATTCCAATGCAAGCTTCCTTGTCCACTTGTCTTTATTGACACTTGTTCCAAACTCTTCAAAACATAGATCAATCAATATTTCAATACAGCCAGCCTACGTCGTTTCATCCCCCATGGGACATCATCAGGGCTGTAAAAAGAAAGCAAAAAATAAAAATCCATTCCAATTCGAGATTGTACATACAAATTAAAACAAAGTACCCAAATGTTTAGAAAACATGTTCATTTCCACCTGCCTATATAACAGTCTATACTAATCTGTAAAGGTATGCCCCACTATCTTTATCTAGAGTTTGGAACAAGTGTCACTAAAGACAAGTGGACAAGGAAGCTTGCATTGGAATATTGATTATTTATGGACTTCAATAATTCATTGTGGATGAATTCAAAATAACTGTACGCTCCTTCTGTGTGGATTTACTCATTTATATGTGACTAGCGCTCAACTTTTCTTTTGATGTAACTTTTGTAAAGCGCTCTGATACCCTCATCGGGTCTAGTCCACGCTATATAAAACTTTATAAATAAATAAATAAATATCTGTTGGAGAAACACACAAGCTAGTTCTTTGGAGGTAAGTAGTTTCTTCAGGGGTATAAAATGCAACATCTTGGATAGCATATCGACAACGACAAATATGGCAGTGTGCCCTTGTTTAGTAGGAGGCAGTTCTACAATAAAGTCCATAGAAATGGAGTGCCATGGGGTAGGGGGTGTAGGTAGAGGAGTCAAGAGACCGACTGGTACTTGGTGGGTGCGTTTGCTTTGTGCGCAGATATAGCAATCTCGTACATTCAAACGGGCATCTTAGTTCATGGATGGCCACCAAAAATACCTTTTGAGCAGGGCAAGGGTTTTTTTTGTATCCAGGGTGGCCTGCTAGAGCATGTGTATGACACCAACCCAGTGCTTGTGCCTGAAGAGAATGAGTAGGGAGAACTAGGCCGCCTTGAACAAAGACCAAGTTGTTACTCCTGACCCCGTTGTGTTTAGTTTCAATGTTCCTTAGTTCATCTGATTCGTGTGCAAGGGCCACTTCTTTCATAAATGATTCTTCCGAGAAGGTACCCCCTAATACACGATCAGGATTCAAGATGAACGGTGGTTCTTGTGTACTCAGCTCGTCAGAGAAGTCATAGCCAAAACGGGATAGGGCATCTGCCTTGCTATGTTTGGTGCCAGCCTGAAACTGGATGACGTAATCAAAATCACTGGAAAAATGGATCCATCTCAACTGCCTCATAGATAAGGCCTTGGCGGCCTTCAAGAACTGCAAATTTATGTGATCGGTGATGATAGTTACAGTGTGCAAAGCCCCAAGCAGACACTGACGCCATTCTTAGAAGGCCCTTTTTAAGGCCAGTAACTCCCTATCCCCTACCGAGTAGTTTACTTCAGCAGGAGTCAGCTTATGGGAATAGTACGCTATGGGATGTAGATGTCCTGTCTGTCTGTCTGTCTGTCTCTCTGAGACAGCACTCCTCCTATAGCAACTTGGGAGGCATCTGTTTCCAATAGAAACGGCTGTGAAGTGTCAGGATGCGCCTTTTAAACAGGTAAAAGCCTTTTCAGCATCAGGTGTCCAACTGAACAGCCTCCCTTTCTTCAAGAGTCTGGTGATGGGAGTTGTAAGTGCTGCAAATCCTTGTATAAATCGCCTATAAAAATTGGCGAAGCCCAGAAAGCTCTGCACTTCCCTTACGGAATAAGGAGAGGGCCACTTATTGATGGCAGCAACCTTTTGGGTTTCCATAGTCACCCCTTGTGCTGATAAGACAAAACCTAAGAAGGTGACTTCAGGGACATGAAACTCGCATTTGTCTAGTTTGACGTACAGGTGGTTATCTCTGAGACGGGTTACGACCCTCTTTACATGTCTGACATGTTCTTCCACGGAGGAAGAGTAGATCAGGATATCATCGATGTAAGCAATGGTGTTTAAATCCAAGGTCTCTCCTAATACGTCATCGATAAAGAATTGAAAGGCTACGGGGGCGTTGCAAAGCCCAAAGGGCATTACTAAGTACTCATACAGCCCAAACTTCGTTCGAAAGGCCGTCTTCCATTCATCTCCTGCTCTTACTCGAACCAAGTGATACGCACCTCTCAAATCCAACTTAGTGAATATAGAGGCTTTTTTGACTTGGTCGAGCAGAGTATGTATCAGAGGCAAAAGATATCGGTTTTTAATAGTTATGCCATTAAGGGCTCTGTAGTCGATGCAACATCTAAGACCCCCTTCCCGTTTTGGTATAAAAAAAAGAGGGGAGGACGCTGCAGATCGAGAAGGGCAAATTAATCCTTTTTGCAGCATGTCGTCCAAGTACTCCCTCAAAAACGTGTTCTCTTTTTCAGTCAAGGCATATATGCAACTACACGGGATTTTGGCACTGGGCACCAGGTCTATACGACAGTCATACGACCGGTGGGGTGGCAGAGCAGAAGTTTTCTCTTGGTCGAACACGACTTTGAACTCCTCATAACAGTCCGGTAATACAGGTACTGTACAGTCGGTACTCCTAGCCACCTGTTGCACTGTTATAGAAGGCTCCAGACAATGGTTCTTACAGTACTCTGAAGCAAAATCTATGGTATGGTTTTCCCAGTTAATGTTAGGGTTATGTTTCAACAACCAAGGGAGACCAATGATAGCTTGGAACTGTGGTGAGGAGATAATATCGAAATGAATGGTTTCATGATGTTGGTCTAAAAGTAACACGTGTAACTGTGTGGTAGTATGTGTTATAGGTCCAGACTTCATATGACTTCCGTCAATGGTCTTAACAATGTCCACAGTGCTTTTTGATTCTGTAGGGATACACATGTTCTCTACCCAGGCTGAATCTATAAAGTTTCCTGTGGCACCTGAATCTAGCATAAGTTGAACGCCAATGCTTTTATCACCCCAACTGAGCTGAGCAGAGAGAAAAAAGTGTTGTAGAGGATAAGAAGTAGGTCCTAACCCTACCACGTGGGAGACCCGTAAGCCTGTCTCACCTGAGCGATTCGTCTCCACCATGCTCAGGTGAATCAGTTTCCCGACTCCATACATTTCTGGGGTTTAACTCGGCAATCCCTCAAAAAGTGCCCTGATTTGCCACAGTAAAGACACAAATTGTTGGCCCGTCGTCTCTGCCTCTCTTCCTGACTTAGGGGCCCTTTAATGCTGCCTATTTGCATGGCTTCTGAATCTTCAATGGGTTTCTCCATTTCTGGTTTCCTTTCTCGCACAGCAAGATACTTGGAGTCAGTGCGTCCTTTCTCCCGTTTTCTCTCATGTAGGCGGTGATCTAATTTTACAACCAAATCAATTAATGCATCACAGGATTCGGGAGGGTCAACCACCTGTGCCAACATGTCCTTTAGTTCATCCCTTAAGCCTTTGTAAAAGAGAGCACTACGTTTGGCTTCCGGCCAACCAGCTTCGGCCACCAACCTGTTAAAACAGGAAGCGTAAGACATAAGATCCTTAGATCCCTGTTTAGGGTTTAACAACTCAGTATCCACAGACTGCATGAAAGAATGTCTGTCGAATAAACGTCTTAACTCCTCCTTGAAAGCTTGGTAATCGTACAACAGGGGATCATTTCTGTCCACTAAGGGAATTGACCAAGTGGCGGCTGTCCCACCCAAGTATGATAAAACATAAGCCACTTTGGATTGTTCAGTGGGGAAGCAGGAAGCCTTGCACATAAAGTGCAGCTGGGACTGAATGATAAAAGTGGCAAACTTGGCTGGATCACCCATACATTTTTCTGGGGGTGCTAAAGGGATAGAAGAAGGTGTCATGATGTGATATACGGGAGGAGTAGTGCTTGAAGGTGGAGGAGAGGAGGCAAACGTGGAAGCGTAGGAGCCTGTAGGCAGGTCAGAAGGGGGCACAGTCCGAGAGGCTTCCTGTAGGGAATCGACTCTAAGGGACAGGGCCTGGGTTTCCTTCTGCAGGTTCCCTATCATACTCGCCACATCTGCTAACGTTATCGGATGTTCCTCCATGGCGCCCGGGCAGCAAAGTAAACGTGGGCTTCGCGTTCTGTAAGAGCTCACCTGGGTTTACCGCAGGGACGGCATGGATGAACACGAGGCTAGACCCCAACTTCCCTCACCCACCTCCTTCGCCCAACTTAGTCAAAGCAAAAGAGAGAAGGTGGGGAAGAAGGGAAACAAAACAAGGGAAGGAAGAAGGGGTAGGGTATACGTCCGCTGGATCTTCCGAGAGAGTCTTCTAGAACCCTAAAGGAGAAAGCACAAGGTGAGTACTAAATATAAACACAAGCAAGCTAGCTATATACCCCACCTTTTTCCTAAGGAATACTTTGGATGGAAGAAGCTGATGTGTACGAAGAAACAGCTCCCAGGGACGATAGAACACCCCCTCTATCTAGAAGGATGGACAAGGGTCAATAAGTAATAAGACTGCAGGGGTTAGCATATGAAACAGGAGAGAAAGATAGGGTACTGACCTAAGTTAGAATCACCATAGGTAGGGAGGACCCCTTAAGTAAAACAAAGAATATACCCGTACTCCTATACGCAGGGAAAAACCAAAAAACTCATTTCCCTAAGCAGAAGGAGGTACGGGGCAAAAAAAGGGAAAAAAACAGGGGTCTAAACTTAAGCAACTAGTGCCGACGAAGAACTGGACTCTTTTATAATGCCAATATATCTTCTTTCTTTATAGTGGCTGGAGAACAAAAGAATCACCAGAAATGGTCGAGGGAACACAGGACCATCAGATAAGTACTGTTCCTTTATCCTAAAATAAAGCTGGAATAATCCAAAAAGAAACAAAGATACTGAGATGCTTTAAAACCCTTTGCCTAATTCTTTTCTTGCAGAACCAGGATGCCAAGGGTTAACTCTGACTGGAGCTCCCTAGCAACAAAGTAACCTGACCGGAGAAGAGCAGCAAGGCAACCAGCCCCGGAAGAAAACCAGAGGACCCAGGAAGCGGAAGAGCACTCAGGAAGCCAACAGCAACATGACCAACCAACAACGAGAGCAGGAGATCAACGACCGAGACAGGTAAGCAGGGAAAATGTTGAGAGCGGTGGGAGGCCAGGCAGGATCCGAACTGGAACGCGAAGCGCGTTACTAGCGTGGATCCCGTCCTTATGTATCCCTCAATCGCCGCACCCGGCTGCTGACAGGGAACGGCAGGCGGGGCTCTCTGCTCCGCGTGCAAGCGCGGGTGCCATTAAAGGCGGTGCGCGCCACTGAGCCTGACAGAAGGCCAATCATTCATCGTCCTATTCTTTCTTGGGAACTACTCTTCGTTCTTCAAACTTTGGAAGGGGGAACAACTGTGGCCCCAGAACTACAGCAATCGAAGAAATACCTGGCGTTGTGAATGTTGGCAGAAAAGAATACATATGTGGGAACTGGATGCCAAAAGCAATGGGACAAGATATGTCTGCTTTAGAAAACATCCAGAGGAATAAAAAAGGGAAAATTGTTAATGCAACACAATAAGCTTCTGTGAGGCTTTGGTGAAACAATAAGCCAATAAGCGACGGGAACAGGATCAAATACTACAACATAGAAACACCAGTTATTTGTGATAGGTTGAATAATGTGCACCTTACTATGTATTTCAATAACATGCACTCGTTTATCCTAAGGATGTCACCCTTTGAGTTGGTAGATTAAGATGTGAGATTCCACATCACAACTTTAATGTTAATGGAAACCCACATCTGCTAGTACCAAAGACAATACAATTATGCATAAAAATCTCATAGGCATTTTTTTAATCTTTTGTCACTATGAGACGTACTTGTGTCACACTATGGAGCCCTCGTATATAGCAACGCTGTAAATGGCCGCTTAAAGATGGTTGACGTCGAAATTTCAAACCATGGGAAGTTTTCGGATAAATCTCCTTTTGAAATGCATGCGGCTAGTAAGGTTAATGTTTAGTGAGAAGGGTATTATACGTTGAGTCGGCAAGTAGCGATATGAGAAATCTGCATCGTAACTTGATTTAATGAGAATTGTCATTAGTGGACATCAATACTGATAGAGTCTCATATAAGAATTTGATGGGTAGTTTATGATTGCCTTTGGACCATATTATTTATGTTCCTAATATGGTACCCCTGCATTTAAAGATGGAGGACGCTAAAGCTTGACGATGGATGGGCTAGCATCGTAGTCTAAACATTTGTTTACATTAGAATAATGAGTTTTGGTTCGCAGGGATACATTATATAAACATGACCCAAACGAGTAAAACGTGGCCATTTATATATAATGGGATTCGAATTTTTGTCTCACATGTATAGATTATACATACATGCCCCAAGTGAATTAAATATGTGAGCTTGATGAACGTTAAATAAACCTGTCACGTTACCGTTTATGGTTGGAGACCGCTGTCTTTTATAAAAGTAAGCAAGTTGGCTTCTTATTGGAAGAATAGCTTATTATGCCCTCTGTTGGACTTGGCCCTTATTGTCCTAAAATTTTTCGCTTTTCCCCCTAGCCTTTTTACTGACATGGTGGGTCTGAACTGAAAATAATAAATGCTGTGCAATGGTGTACGCACCTTTATTTCCACCAGTGTAGAAATGCACCTTTGTAAAATGTTACTTTTAAAATGGACGCCATGGCTGTGTGCTTGTGCCTGCCTGCCAGAGGTGGGTTACCAGTCTAGTCGTTTGTTTCCCACCCCCAGCTTTTGGAGGGAAGCCTGGCACCCAGGGTGCTCTACACCTCCCCCTAAACCAGTTGGGACCGGTTCCCCAGGGAACCTTCCAGAAGCTTCCAGCCCTTTCTGGTAGGTGGGGTGAGGGGGGCTGTGCCTCCGTGTGCTCAGACTGAGCGTGGACCTGAATGAGAGGGGACACTCTGCCAGGAGGTACCGCCACATTGGGCCTGTGTGCTGGCCCCTGTGCCCATCTGCACCCCTCCGCTGTCCACAGGGCCAGTGAGAGCCCTTTACTGGAGTGAAGACTGCTGTGTCAGGAGGAGTGCCACTTTATGGGAGATGACTGCTTCTAGGAGCTGCTGTCCTGTTCTGATGAGTACCCACTGCCTGTTGATCTTGCCCAGTATTGCCTGCCTGCTCTCCTGCCGTCCTAAACCCAGCACCTGGTGAGCACTGTATCTTACTGCCAGCTGCCTGCTGCCTAGCACCCTGTGAGCACGTGGTCTGCCCAGGAGAAGAGAGGAGCTGATGCCTGCAGCGCTGTGCTGCTAAAGCGCTATAACTGTGCCACAGGGGAAGAGGAGCGCTGCAACTTTATTTTGTGGGACTTAGCGCTACAACCTTATTCCTGCACCAGGAGGGTGCTGCCTCCAGTCCTGCCCAGGAGAAGAAGGTGCGTGGGTCCTGCAGCGCTGGGCTGCTGGAGTGCCATATTTGCATTGACTGTGCTCGGCTTGCTGCGAGAGCGCTATAACTGTGCCCAGCAGAAGAGGAGCGCTACATTTGAAGTGACTGACCATCCCTGCCTGCTGGCTAGCGCCTGGAGAAGAAGAGCGCTTTATATTATTGCCCAGGAGGTGAGGAGCTGACATCTGCAGCGCTGTACTGCGAGAGCGCTATATTTCCAGTGACTGTGCCTTCCTGCCTGCTCCCTAGCGCCTCGGGAGGGCTATATTTCATTGCCAGTGAAGGGGAGCGCTACCACTTTATGGTGTGGGACCTAGCGCTTTGTGGGCGCTACAACTTAATTTCAGCCCAAGAACTTTCCTGCCGCCTAGCGCCTCGTGAGCGCTATATGTAAATTGCCAAGGAGGAGTCCTGCGGCGGAGGGGGCCCGAGGCACATTGTCGGTGCCTGCCCCTCCGCGCTGCTGACGAGGAGAAGGCTCCGCTGAGGGTGAAGCCAGGAGAGGTCCCAGAAGCGGGACCTGTAGGGGCACATTGCCGGTGCCCGGAGACTGCAGAGACATCCAGAGGGGCCCCAGACTGCCGGTGAGTGGGGCTCAGTCATCCTGTGGTTGGGGGGGGGTGTCGGGGCACATTGTCGGTGCCTGCCCCCGGTGCCAGTATTCTTTGGAGGGCATTGGTTGTGTTTAGAGTCACATAGGAGGGGGGCTCCAACGTGCCCAGTACTTGTTTCCTCCCTCAGCTGCACGACAGAGGCATTTTGGGAAATTCTAGAGTCCCAGAAGAGGGGCTCCACCGTGCCAGTGTTCTTGTGGGCAGATTCCTGTTAGAGCCCGGAGTGCGGCTCCCATCGCTGCATTGTTGGCGCCAGTGCTTGTTGGGTTTACCCAGCTACCCCGCAGGACAGGGGGCAGCTGCCACGCATTGGGGGCATTGGATTACCCAGAAGGGAAAGAGAGAGGAGTGAGGGACCCTCCTACCCTAGCGCTTTGCGCACCTTTGTTTTCGCCGCCCTTGCAGCCAACCCTGACTGTGTGGGACATAGGGCATTTGAGCCCCCGAGAGAGGCCAGTTGGCCTGGGGCCAGTCTCAGTGTTGTGCCCCCGACTGGGGCGAACTGCGGTTATGCTGGCGAGGCCTATTGCCCCATATGATTTATGGCATAATATGGTTGCATAATGCATTTGTACCTAGGATGCTACTTAAAGCTTTTCCCTCAGGTTTGCAGTGCTGATGGTAGGCCTATTGGGTTCCTGCGGAGGAGGAGCCACATGCTAAATGTGTTTCTATGCCCTATGTTCACATGTTTTATGCCCCAGGCTCAGGATGTGCCTAGTATGCGTTTATGCCTAATGCTTACCCTGATGGTCCTGTGCAGAATGTGCTTTGATGCCTATTGTCAGGCCTAATGCATTTATGCTAATGTTTATATGCTGAATGTTTTACCCCTAAGGTTACATTGCGGGTGTCCTGTATACGGGGCTGTACCTGAGCTGAGGTGGCTTATGCCCCGCCTAAGGTGGTCTAACCCTGATGAGTGTATCTCCTATGTTTCCATGCCTAATTGTTGCCCATAATGTGTTTTTATGCATGTTGAGATCCCTCATGCAAGTTTGAGTAATGTCATGCTATAATGGGTTATGTTTAGGCCTAATGCCCTGACGGTGCCAAGTGCATGAGGTAGCCAGTAGGCACAGGCTGTTACACCTATATTTCTATTGACTTCCATTTATCTTTGGGTACTGTTGTGATGGTTCTGGCAGCGGCCCGATTGGCCCTGCCCTGTAAATAACCCCATGTAAATGATTGCTGGGTGTCAGTTGGCACCGTGTTCATACCTGTGGATGGTTATCCGGTGCCGGCTGGCACGGAAGATATGCACCTGTGTTCTGCATTCTAATGTGTTTAATAAATACACAAGTTATTTCTCATGCAACCTGGTGTGGAGTCTCTTTTTGTAGTGTGCCTGGTGTGTCGCCTGTGAGTGCTGCGCGGATGCTTTACACATTTCCTCCGGAGTTTGGCCCGCCCGCTCTGCACCACGCTACCCGTTTCTAACACCCTCCAACGAATAGATTAAATATGATTGATTATAAAAGGGTGTGATGTATTACCGCTTCAAGTATATGTCTGAGATTAATTTATGTGACTTGCAAATGTATGCAGATGTAATTTTAGGAAATAACAGAACTTTTTAACATTTTTTAAAATACATTTTATCAGATTCGGATGCCAACTGGAACAGGAACAAGATTATCTGATGACAGCCTTTTTTTGAATTAACCATAGGAATAGGACAGACAAAAATTAAGGTATGATGTAGTTTTTAATATAGTTGACTGAGACAAAGAATTTCACAACACATAGGGGGATATTCTCAAGAACGTGCGATAAACATCGCCAAAATAGGCTAACGCAATTTTCCACATCGCCACCCATGCGGGAAAATAACTCCGTGTTAACGTCTAATTCCCAACACGGCGGTAACATGAGATAGTTTCCCGAGAACGCCACAAATATCCGCGATACAACTACTGCGAGTGCGATAAAAAAGGAAACCCGAACGTGAAATAAGATGCGATGGGCCCAACTGCGATAAAAATCCAGCGAAAAGCAGCGCCAGGCCCGCAAGTCCCACAAGTAAGGCGGGAACAAACACAATAAAAGCGGCAAAAATGAAATACAAATAAAACCCAAACAACTGCGAAGCACCATGGAGGTAGCCGGAGCAAGCACAGAGGACAACCCGAACCCCACAAGCCCCACGGAGGCCCAGCCTGGGACCTCGGGGTCAGGGAAGGGCAAGGAGAAGAAGAAGAGGAAGACGTGGTTCAGTCCACAGGAAAACAGGATCCTGATTACGGAGGTGACAGAACACCATCAACAACTGTCCGTCACCTCCACTGTGTCATTGGCAACAAAAAATGGAATATGGCAGTCCATCGTGGACAAGGAGAATGCAGTCGGAGTGCTGAGGAGGAAAATGGAAGCGCCCAAGAGGCGCTGGAATGATGTGAAGTGCAAAAACAAGCTGAAACTCGCCAACAACCGCAAAGCAGCAATGCAGACTGGGGGTGGGAGTCCTGTGCCACAGGAGGAGCTGGATGAGATGGAGGAAATGGTGTCCAGAGTCATCAGTGAGGAGACGGTGGCAGGAGTCGGAGGACCGGACACTGCTCAACATGACCTGACACAACAGCAACAGGGTGAATAACCACCAGGGACTGGGGGGATGGGGGGAGATGGGCACAATGGCACACATGCACAAGCAAGTACAGCACAACTGCGGGCAAACCATGCCCAAGAGTCACAACTCCGACCAAGAGCCCAATTCACCCAAGTCTGCAACAGCTCAGCACTGTATAAGCACAGAAGTGAAAGGCACACCGCCTGAAAGGGATAAGGGCCAGCCAAAGCAGAGCTGAAGGGGCAAATCACCCACAATGCAGCGCACACACATAACACTCAGAGCACCTCAACATGTACAACAAAGTGGACCAAACTGCAACACTTCCAGAACAGAACAGAGGACACAACTGCTGCCGCTCGTGTGTAGAAAATGGCCATTCGCATTTGGCATAGCAGGAAACTGTGAGATGACAATGGACAAATACAACCTCACATCCGTCACAATGGACATTGACATGCAGTCTGTCTGTAAACTTGGCCAATGCGTCAACATACATGTGATCACAATGTCAAACTGCATCTCCCCTTCACATTGCAGAGGGAGAATCATCACCTCCTGCAGAGCAGACCGTACTCCTCATCACCGATGATGAAGAGGACCTACACACCATCGACCCCGACGTCCTCCAACAGCTCATGGACACCCTCAGCACCCCACCCCCAGGAGCAGGGCAGCCCAGCTGCATAGAGGCGAACCCACCCCCTGCACAGACCACACAGCAGGAAGCACCCACAACCCCGGCTGTCTCCCAGGATCCCCACGACCAACACATGGCATTACAATGCCGTGGGTCGCAGGGCCAGAAGGGGACGGCAGAGCAGGTGCGTGTGGGGTTCGACCTCATGGCAGACAAACTAGATGCCATACGTGGGTGTCCAAGTCCCATCAGGGACCACCTACAGGCCCTAACGGGCACCCACAGTCCGCTCCATGGTCTCCAACAATCCATGGCTGACATCGCCGGAGTCATGACTCGTAGACAAGAACAACTGTCTAGTCAGAGTGGCTCCAGCGATCTCAGCCGTGAGTCGGCCAACATGGGGAGAAACATGGAGAACATGGAGTGGATGCAGGCGGGAAGAATGGCTGCCACGGCTGCACACCAGCGAGATGTAGCAGGGATCTACCATGCCCTGCAGATCCTCATCATGGCAGTGCTGCCACAAGGCCTGGCGCAGATGAATGCTGCTGCCACTACTCCCTCCACATCACCGCCCCCTGATGTGTCAGTGTCTCACAGTGCAGCTGACAATGCACCTCCGGCCCCTGCTGTGTCACTGCCACACAGTGCCGCAGACAAAACACCACCACCCACATGTGAGGAAGCGGTAGCATCCATCTCCGCCATATGGCCTCTTTCTGCTTGGTTCTGCCCTCTGCATCATGCCCAGGAATAACACCCTCCACTGTCCCCCTTAACACACTGCGACACTCACCTTGGCCCCCGACATGGACTGCAACATATGTTTAGGCAACCAATGACACAGAAATCAGACAGCGGACTGAACTCCCTCTCCAACAATGCACTTTTCCCTCCCTAAAGGACCCTGGCTGGCCCTCCACGGGGCAAAATTGTAAAGTAGCGTGTGCATGGCCAGGTACTGGTCCACCTTCACCACTCCACCGAATGTGAATAAGACATTCACATTCACACAGAAGAGTCATGTCCATGATCAAGCAAGTATGAAAGTATGGATGTCCATGTTGTGGGACTCGACACACAGGGTGTATATTTGCATCAGGCAGGTACATCTCTGACCACAAATGGCACCCTGTTGTCTTTTCCTGAACCCCAATGACGGCCTTCATGTCACATACATGTACACGTGGGACGCTGATGAGTGGCATGACGTACTACATGTGACACCCTGATATGGCATGTCGAATACGTGACGCCATGAACAGCCTCTCGGTACAGAGGTGACATAAACACCATCTCTTCTTGCAACATATGCGAATGTAAGCACTCAATGTTGCACTTACACCCGTCAGATTAATGTCCTAATGCAGAGGACTGACATGCACACGGGGAATGTGTGTTGCTAAGATTTCATTTGCACATGCTGGTGATGTGGTCATCTTGTACTGTGCCACGATTGCTGTGGACAGTCACAGTGTGACGTGCTCATGCAAAGAAAATGTTGATGATTGTGTTCCTTCGGGCTAATCCTGCTGCAGCTGCAGTGGGGTGTGGTCCACCTGCATCATCTTCCTCATCATCGTCCGGTGCTTCTGGGACTTGGATCCATGGGGCATTGAGGCGTACACAACACACAACATGCAGTGATCATCTTGCACACTATTTCTGGGCTGTACAGGAGTCTTCCACCGGTGATGTCCAGGCACCTGAAACGTGATTTCAACACGCCAAACGTGCGTTCAACAATGCCCCTGGTGCGTTTGAGGGCCACATTGTACTGCCTCTGGGCCGGGGTGTTCGGATCTCGGAGGGGTGTCATCATCCACGGGCAGAGTGCATATCCTTGATCACCTGTGGGAGGTAAGTGAGGTCAGTGTTAACTGGTGTTTCTGCATGCTGTGTTGGCAGACATACAAGTTTCGTGGTGTGTGATTTGTGCGACCTTGGGATTCACGTTAGCCATGTATTGCTGCTGGCAAATGTGGTAGGACAATGTGTATTACGTAGCCTCACAGCTGCTCCTCCCTCCCACCGAGCCTATTTACTTGTGTGTGCAGCGCGGTTGCATCACTTGCACTCCTACGGCACACCATTGTCATGCCTGTCTGCGCATGTCCGCAGGACTGACAGCAAGACTGTAATGTTGGCCGTTGAAGGCGTGCGGCCACGTGTGTGTAGGCCTATGGTAAGGATAGGGCGGACACAGATGTGGAGTTCTGGCCTGGCTGAACTCGCGCTGATGTTGAGGCTAGGCCTTCGCTTCAGGCTGCGGCAATGTGGATACACACACAACAGTTGGCATGTATGAGCCGAGACCCCGAGCGGACTCGCGCTCCTTTATTGATACATTCGGGCGAGGCCGCCCTCCTGGTGCATGCTACATTGCGACATTGTCGATTACAGGCCGGGTAGCGCAGACACTATTACGGAGACACACGCCATAGTCACTTTTCTGGCCAGGCCAGAACTGGACCACGCCCAGAGCCCAGATCTGAACCATGCCCAGAGCCCCAGGCCATTTCTCCGCACTGCTCACACGCGTGCGCCGCCACCACGGCGCTGGGATGTCGTGCACTTCGGAGTACGTCTCCAGATGATCAGCCCAGGTTTCCGGCGGCCTGCCTGGGACGGGGGTGGCCCCTTGACTGTGAAGGGCTCCAGTGGTGTTACCGAGGACATGCTGTTGGCTACTGGAGGCGGACTTGTGGGGTAGCCCCTCGGGACAATGACTTGCGGTGCACTGAGTTCGGCCCACCGGAAGAGCAGAGTGGGTGTGCAGCCTGCGATGATGCAGCAGGCCTGGAGGTGCAGACTGGAGAGGATGTGTATGTTACTTGCTGTACCGCAGTGTGGTCAGAAGGCAGCAGTAGCCAACTTGCAACTCCGCGGTGCGGTGCCGCTGGGTGCGCTGGGGGCCTGTTGCGCAGAATCCAGCGATCGGCTGAGGAGGCTGCCAAGCCCACGGAGCCCGGCCTTGGAGATTGCACCGGCACGTGGTGGGCCCTCTTGGAGAGACTCCGGTGACGGCAGGTGAGCAGTGAGGCCTGGGTGCGCAGGGGCGGGCAGTAACCGCTGGGCGCAGGTCGGGTCAGGGGATCAGCGGGCTGGGGTGCGGGAGGCGCACAGGATCGCGAAGGCACCACCGGTCACGACGGCGGCCTCGTGGCAGGGTGAGGGACGCCGCCCTGGCAGACACGCCACTGCAGGCGATGACGAGATGTGCGCCGGGTGGCGTGGGACATAGCCACCTCGTCGCCGGTGTGATTTTGCCCGTTGTAGGTGGTCGGCCACGTGTGTGTAGGCCTATGGCCAGGATGTGGCAGACACAGAGCCACACGCAGTAGTTACTTCGGTGGCCGTCACGGAAGTGAACCACTCCCTGAGCCCCGGCCTATTTAGTCACTCCCCTATGCTGGACTGGCGTGCGCCGGGCCTGCCCACTACGCTTACGCTTACAGGGGGGGCCGTCATGTCTACTTGTCCAAGGTGTTCCCCACTGTCTGTGGTGACATGGTTGCGTCCACTATCCACGACACTACAGACTCCAGCAGTATGTGTCCACATGGACATGTCTGTGCTCTGCATACGCAAGACTGTCCAGTACATCACCGCCACACTTGGCATTGTGTACATTGTTATTCATGGGTCCATTGCCTCCTTCGCACAATCGTGGTTCCCACCTCTCCCCACATTCTGCAAATGTGTGGCAGAGGGGCTATGCCTTAGTTTATGGTTTGTCCACATTTCTGACCCCTCTTACCACGGTTACTTGTGTTGTCGTGTCTGGCAGATGTGCATGTTGTTTGGCATGTTGGATGTAATTTTGTTACGTGTCCATTCCCACAGTTGTGCGTTGTGTGATTGTGGAATTGAGGTGTGTGGTGTGTTCCGTTGGTACTTACCAACGAGCAGCTCATTTCCATAGGTGCCATCCTGGAAGCGCTGGTTGATGATGGACTGTCGGAAGATGTATGAGTCATGCACACTGCCTGGGTAGTTGGATACGACATTGGTGAAGAGGCCCCGGTGGTCCACTATTGCCTGCACATTGATGGAATGCGTGTGCTTCCTGTTGCGGTAATTGTGTGCAGTGTCGGCAGGTGGCACAAGTAGGACATGTGTGCAGTCGATTGCCCCCAACATGTGCGGGAATCTGGCTATGGCGTAGAAGCCTTGCTTGGTCTCCAGCTGTTCCTGCGCAGTGTGGGGGAAGTGAAGGTGCTGGGGTATGAAACTGATGATGGCATCCAGGACAGGTGTGATGGCCTTTGATAGGGCTGGCTGTGAGACTCCTCAGACTCTGGCAGTTGTTGGTTGGAAGGTACCAGAGGCCAACAGGTGCAGCACAGCCAGCAGCTTTGTCTGGTTGTCCGCTGTGTTGGTGTCATCAGCCTGTGTGCAATGTGGGTCATGATGCAGAGGATGGTTGTCCTTTTGAGCCTGTAGTGGGCAATGACATCCTCTGGCGTTAAGTCTGTGATGCTGATGCGTTTTCGGAAGGTCAGCTGACTTGTTCTGCGCTGCCTCGGTGGTGGTCCGGGGGGGGGGGGGGGTGGTGGCGGTGGGTGTTGTGGCCCTCTTGGGTCTCCAAGCTGCATGATTAGTAGCTCCATGGCATCTGTTGGTCTTCAGATGTGGCTCTGGCCTGGGCTCCCTCTGTACTGCAGGTTTTCGTCCTACTTAAGACCAGTAATGAGCAGGTGTTAAGTCCCTGCTGCTAACGCGTCTTATCGCCTGTTTTTGTCCGGCATCACAGATCTGGCTGGTCGTTGAGAATATCGCAAAGTGGTGTTTTCGTGTATTTTTGCACGGGAACGCCTACTCTGCATGTCATTAGCGTTAATTGTCGCTCTCATCCGTGGCGATGTGTTTTGCGGCAGCTATCGCGGGAAAACTGGCGATGTCGGCAGTTTGCACCAGCTTGTGAATGGGGCGATAAGTCTATCGCCACTTTTGCGGCACTAAAGTGCCGATGAATCGGAGATAAGTCATTGAGAATATGCCCCATAATGTGGTTCTAATGGGTTAATGGTCTATCCTTTGTAGGGCAACATCGAACAAAATGAGCTCGTATTCCATATGAATTTTTTTATTCACACATAAGTACGGGCGTGAGGACACTGAAAGGTATCCATATTCAATTAGTATCTAGAAGATGGCTTGAATATGTATAAAATGTGGATACAAATGATAATTAAATGACTTGGTTATAGAATGGAGAATGTAATTAGTGGAAAGACACAATGAAGGAACTATGAAAAATTAATATTAATGTGTTATTTCTATGTAAGAGGCAACAGAAATGGACGTAACAAAAATGAGGCCCCTATTCTTTCTTTTTTCTTGTTTTTTATTAGACATTTGACATTAGAATTTATTAGCCTAATCAATGGACTCATTGTACTCTGGTGTGCACAGCGTTTATGTTATACTGATCATGGTGTCATTTGATGGATTGACAAGAATTGCATTACCTATAAGCAAATGATGTAATGATTTTAGAAAAAATGGTTCCACATCAATGATATGTTGTTTATTGGCCTCGCTAATGGCTCATTATGTTCTGGTTTGCACAGTGTTTATGGCGTAATGATCATGGTGTCATTTGATGAATTGATGAGAATTGCATTGCATATAAGCAATTGATGTAATGATTTTAGAAATAATGTTTTGATATTAATGATTTTAAATATATGTATGTATTGTCTTTATTGTGTAGCCCTGAAGAAGTCTCTGGTAAGAGACGAAACGCATTGCCTACACTGAAGGAAAATTTGTGAAACAGAAAAACATTAATAAAGGCTTACGAATTTTTTTTTTTTTTTAAACAAATTTGAATGGAGTCTGTGCATTGTTTAACTTAGATTATATGGAATGTGCAATTCTTTTTAAGGAGTGTATAGTGAGTGCATTGGTGTTAAAAAAAAAAGCATGCACTTGTTTGTATAAGACCTCCCTTTGAGCTGTTAGATTTGGTTAATTTTAAGTTTCCATCATACACATCATAGAAGATTTTATTTTAAATAGCTGTTTGTTCATGGAGACGTATTAATGAATGTGGAAATATTTTGTGCTCGGAGGACTTTTTGCGTTTTTGTTTTCCTCAGACAAAGTACTATTCAATCCAAGACAGATTTTTGTACCTAAGATTCCATGTAGGTGTTCATTGTGATTAGCATTTAGGGCCTGATTTAGAATTTGGTGGATGGTTTAGTACCAGCGCCATAGCGGAGTACTTTCAACCCACTATTGTACAGGAACTCTGCCCACCAAATTTAGAGATGTACTCCTGCACGGCTGGCATGTCTTGCATTTCCAGGAACTGCCGTCATGGAATTTGCTGGAAATTAATTGAAAATTTGACAGACAGCTCCGTCCACATCACTAAGTTGAAAGTCAAGCTTCCAACATTTTTCTATTTTCAAAAACAAAATCACAAAAAGAGATTTTGTTTTTGAAAAGAAACAATGACACCCTTTGCCATGTGAATTTTCTCCCATGGGTGGGGGGGTCTTTTTGCAATTTTCACTTCCTCTTACCACTAGGTATTCCCTGACGGCAATGGACAGTGAAAACTGGCCATGTGTTTGCCCACTCTAAATCAGACGAGCGGACACTTGGCCAAACCTCCACGGATCCGTACTTAATCGGGCCGTCAGAAGTGTATGTAGGCGGCAGAGATGAAGAAGCCTCCACTGTCTACACGCTGAAGTTCCGCACAACTCCAAAAGAGGCAGGCTGGACTACGCTTTGACTAAGAGGGTACTCATTTGCGTCAGAGTATCCTCTCTGCCAAATGCTAAATCAGGCCCTTAGTTTTGCCATTTTTTTTCTTCCCCCTCTCCTGCAATGGAAGTCCGCCTACATTCAGTGGATATTCAGCGGGCACTCTAGATGTATTTTTCTAGACCTGCATCTTTCAAAAGGGTCAATTTTTAGGTATTGCCTGAAACAGAGCATGAGCTGTCACTTGTTAAGACATTTTGTTTACTTACAGAGAACTTAGAGCCGGCCCATTGCTTATCATTTGTCGACTTCATTATCACTCTCATTTCCTTGCTTCTCCTTCACCAGCGCATGCCTGCTTCACTTCGTCTTTGTGTGTTTGTCCCTCCCCTAGAACATGGCCATGTACTGCTTCCTTGCCCAGTGTCCTTCCACTGCTCGTGCTTTTGGAGCTAATTTTTTCTTTGAGTTGCAGCACTCCGTAAGAGTGCATGTCTTTACAGGTTGTCTCCCCCCTCAAGTCTCTCTCTGCATTGTTGCTTCTGCCCCTCATGCATTGTTTCTTGTCCCCTCCGCCTGCTATTTTGCTTGCCCCTGTTATTGCTTGCCCCTTCCTGTCCCTATTGTTGCTTGCCTCTGTTGTTGCTTGCCCCCGTCTACCCTACATTGTTGCATAACTGTGTATTGCTTCCCCCACCAACCCTTCCGTCCTGCATTGTTGTTTACACCACCCACCCTCCAATCCCATGTTGTTGCTTCCACCCTCTACTCTCCCGTCCTGCATTGATGCATCCACCCTCTCGTCCCGCAAGAAAAAAAGGTATTGGCAAAACCAGAACGTCTCTCCTATTAACCTATTAGCTTTGTCAATGTTTTAGCCATATTGCACAGCACAGCGGCTGGTGTTCAGCGTGGCTGAAAGTTTAACAAAAAAAAAGCGCTATTGACCATGCCATGGCACTTTGTTTATTGCGGATGGGAGTAGTGGTGGGAGATATCTACCCCCTCCATGTAGCACGCCCTCTAGCTTTGTCATAGTGCTTTTTTTCTTTACTTTCAGCCATGCTTCTTGGCTGCTATGCAGCATGGCAAACAACTTTGACAAACTCAATAGTTTGCATAGGCAAGACCTATTGACTTTGACAGTGCTTGTTTTGTTTTTAACTTTTTGAAGCTTGGGTCAAGGGCTGCGCCCGTCCTCTGTAATGCTTAATCGCTGTCTTAGACAGGTCAGTGCACTTTCTTGCCATGTTGAATGTCTGCAGCGTAGTGGGGGGTTATGGTCTGAATTTGGTGCTTACGCCCTGGACTCGGTACTTTTTAGACCGGTCGTAATTCCGTCAATCGAAATAAAACCACTGCTTGCCTCAGAATTAACGTGTAGCAGTGATTCCTCTTTATTGCCTGTTTCTTGTTAGCTTGTGTCCTTCTGTTATACTTTAACGTTTGACAAGAGGAAGGTGGGCAGGGAGGTAAATGGGCGGTTATTTACTGGCAGTATTCATTAGTGGGGTTTGTAGTAAGGCTGGGATTGGTAAACAATGTCTGTGAATTGGGACAAATAGAAGGCAAAGACTGACGGGTAAAGTCAGGTTTTGGAGTGATGAACCTTACTCGCCTGCAACTTGGCAATTTTTTCAAAAGAGACACGTATTTGAAAGGCCAGTAGGGTTGGTGTGGAGTCAGTCACCTGTCAGGCAAGCCTGCCATGTGACTGACATCTCCCCCATCTCATACATAGAGACAGGGCTTTAAGTGAGATGAAAAAACTGGGGGGTCTCTCAAAGGGGCGTGGAAAATGTAATTAAGGGCGTTGCTTAAAACACGTAATCTAAAAATCGGTGCTTAGCATAGTGTGCCACCCGACTTGTATTTTGCTGTTTCTGTCATTGCATCCAGATATATGATACAACAAGTAACATCATACCTAGAACAAGTCAGGACTATTGGCTTTGTCAATGGTTGTTAGTTGCATAAGATAAATAAGCAGAAACTATGGCTTGTATATAATATTGAAAAAGCTTCCACTTAAAGCCCTGCTGACACCACGACAATGTTGCTGCTCCTGAGTCTCAAAAAGAGAAGGGAAATCCAGAGAGAAATGACTCTCTTTAAAGGATTTCCCTTCTCCTACAACGCTCACCTGGCATGACCTCATGCCGTAACTTCTCCACTAGTGAGAAGTGAGCAGTGTGAGCATGCCCACATCGATGGGCCTGCTGTCACTGCAGTCCAGAACAAGCATTGAAAATGCAATAGGTCTCGCCTTTGATTAAGTTAAAGCCATTTGCTTTGCTAATGCTATTGTATAGCAAAGCAAATGGCTTTAACTTAATGAAAGGCGAGACCTATTGCATTTTTAATGCTTGTTTGTCTGCTGTCACAGGAGCCCCTCTTCTCTAGTAGCTTTCATGCCGCTCTTCATCCTCCTCGAGCGGCCACCCTGGGGTTCGCTTTGGGCATTCCCTCTGGCATGGCTAACCAGGTTTGCATCTGAGCAGGCCCTTGCTCCCAATGCTGGGGGCAGAGGTGCGCATTCTACATGAATCTAAATTCTGATGGGTCTTCTTTTTGTACTGGAAGGTGTGAGCTATGAAGAGGTTTGGAAGATACAAGGTAAATCTGAGGAGGAGTTGGAACATGAGCTTACAGAATTTAAATATGTATGGGCAGGGATGGAGGTCAGCAATTTCCCTATCTTACTCTGTAACAGTAACAATATTTTTCAGTGTCTTGAATTTTCATGATTTTTGTCCATGCTCACATTTTTTTTAAATAATAAGTTTTCTTTAACCAAAAACCTGTGCTCATCTCTGGCTATTATTCTGGTTGATTTTGGTCAATGGTGTCTCCTATACGATCTCCTCCATACTGTAGGTTTGGGTGATCTGTACATACTGTGTCTTGATGTTCTGTGCCTAAGAAAAATTGTCTCAACTCTTTAAAGGATTCTTTGAATGCCTAAAGTTAATTTTTCTATAAAAGAATAATTTAACTCCTGGTTTGATTAAGTTTCCATGAATAGAAACCTATTGAATGCTCTTCCTCGAGGCTGTTCTGGCTTAGAACTGCCCTCGAGGCCTGATCTAGGACAACAGTTTCAGCAATAAATGGTTTGGATGTTTCATGATGTAATTAGATGGGTACTTCTAGGCACTTCTTTTTCAAAGTCCCAAAAGCCTGTGTTGTTTTTAAAGTTTTCCTATCTTAAGTAGATTTGTTATCGGTCTTACTATGTCGGCATAGTTTTTGGTACATTTCCTGTAATAGTTTCCATAGTTTACAAATAGTGGAAAACATTGATTCTCTCTGAGGTAGGTGTTTACCAAAGATGACCATGGCCTTGAAATTGATGTCATCAGAACCCTTGCACACAATATTGGACCGTATTTCTCAGTTACACGTGGTTGGTCTGCGTGTGTGTTTGTGCATATGTATAATACATATATATATGTGTGTGTGTGTGTGTAATATGATCCTTTATTGCCATCAAGGGTTTCTGATAGCATTCTAAACCTGAAGGGATATTATACATTACCTGGTATGTTGTGTTTTTTTATACTACACTTTATTTTGGGGCAGTGATTTTCAGAAAGGTGTTTTTCCCCCAAACAGGAAAAAAAAATTAAAACAGAAAGTGAAATATTGGACTATACTATTTGGTTATCTGTCAAAAAATGACGAGAAAAATTCTTCATTATGTAGTTAAGAGTCCAAAATGTTAGGAAAAACGTAACGTTGTTAAAATTGCAATTTTTGTATAAGAAAGGGGGGGATTGTTGAAGCAAAAATGCGGCTACTAAACGACACGGATTAGAATTCAAATAAACCGTGTTGTCAATTGGTGTGAAAATACATCTCTGCAGGGTGAAGGGCTGAGAACCTACCCCCCGCCCCACCCTCTCAGGATTTCACACGTGGTGCCTGCCTTTAACAGCTGTCTAAAGTGGGCATTGGAGCCGCTGGGCCATGATCCCAGATCATTTGCATAAGGCGCTTTACGATGCTCACCTTGGTGAGGTAATGGGGGATGCGGCGGTGTTATTAGTGTTTGAGGAGAGTACAAAGAGATGGAAATGTGCCAAGGGGGTATTGATATTGATGAATACGAAGTGTTTCTTTTGTTGTTGTTTTTGTGGAAGGATGCAGCATTTCAGTCCTCCTGGGTTTTGGCCAAGTGGGGTCCTTCTTCTGTGGGTCATCGCTGCAGGCAGGTAGGACTGGCATTTGGGCTGGCCCGACCGATCAGCGTGTGCGCCGTTTATTTTTAGCAGTCTGTGGGTGTGTTTTATGGTCTGGTGGGCCTGTTTTATTGTTGATTTCCCTGATATTACCACAAACATTGCCCGCAGCAAACATAAATGCATGCACAATGCCCATACTGTGTGTCTTTACAAGTTCAAAACTGGTCGGATTTGCAAACCACCTATTTAGCTATCTGGGTCACTAAAGGGGGACACTTTTATGGTGGTGCTGGGCCTATTTCTTGTCAGTCTCCACCTGGCTGCTCAGCCTATGGGCCCCTCTCTCCCTCTCTCTCTCCCTCTCTCCCTCTCTCTCCCTTCTTACCCTTGCCCGGTGGCACAGGCCAATCCAACTATATCAATAACTGACCGCTCCCAACCCCCCTAGTACTGATCTTCCCCGTCTCTGATGCTCTGCATTGTGTCCACTACTAACTTGCATATTGTGTGGGTCATTTAGTTACTTACTGCCTGTCCCTTTATCTCTGCAGTAAGAGAGAGTTTGTATGCGTGTTTAAACAAAATTTGCACTGGCCAGGGAAACACAAAAAAACTCACTAGTGAATGCAGTGCGATTCTGTGCACTTTTTAAAGATCAATCTGCATATTTAAATTAATTAAATGAAATGTGTACTTGTAAAGCGCACTTATACCCCCAAAGGGGTGTCCTGGCGCTGTACGCATACCGCTGTGGAACCCTTCCTGGCTTTTCCCTGTGAAATGTCCACTCCTGGGCACCCCCAGGGTGAAGCCAGGCATCCCAGCGCTGTTGGGGCCGTTGTGGAGATTAAGCAAGCTATTGCCCAGAGTTGCAGAGTGGGACCCATGATTAGAATAGGCACCGAGGCGAGAATTATCAGGTCCGAGGAAATTGAGCCCAAGACCCGCCGAGGCGGGAATTGAACCCTGGTCCCGGGCCAGATCTCTGCATCAGGGTCTGCCGCTCTAACCATTGAGCCACACTTCTCCACTCACATCATGGACGGTGTCTGTCATCTATGACGTCTGTATCCTTTCTCCCCTCCCCCCTCCATGCAGCTCTTGGGTGGGCAAAACTGCACTCCGAGTCGTGTGTTTAAATAATGGAGGCATTCCGGTTATTAATGGCTGTTTTGACAACACCAAATAAGTAAGCCCCTCTCTCTCACCCCTCGAAAAGTTGTCCTCCAGCCGCGCCCGCCCTGTGAAGTGCCTGTCGGTTTGTCCACTGCGGTGGAGAGGCCTCTGCTCTCCAACTTGCTTTATGTTTTGCTTAAGAATAAGGGGTGAATATTGTTCCGCAGCTGCGGAGCCCCCCCCCGTGTCCTGTCCCTGTGATGGATTTGCAATTCATATTGCGCCATTGGTTACCCGAGTGGGCATACATCTCATAATCTCTCTTTAAAAACGGATAAGACGTCGCAGGTCGCGTTTAATGGACTCATCACCCCCCTGAATGACCGCTTTGTGTGAGGCGGCCTTTGAGAGCCCCCTCCCCGAACCCCTCGGCCGCCCCCGTGGAGTGTGCCAAGCCTCTGTGCCGAGGACGGGCCCGATCACTTTCAGCCTGATTGGAGCGTAATGGGGGCCTGGGTGGGGGAGGAGCAACGACACTTGGGGAATGCTGAGATGATGGGTATTGGCACACATGTGTTTACACTTTTGGTCCCCCCTGCCCCCAGACCGCGGCTTTGCATTTCCAATGAGGCCTTTGCTGTGGCTGTGCAGTAAAAGGTCCTTGCGAGGCAACTACAATGGCCGAGCCGAGCACATAAGAACACACCCGGGCCGAGCACGTAACACACCCAGGCCGGGTACATAACAACACACAGGGCCTGCCTGCAGTGCCAGCAAGCACACACCCTTGGAGAAGAATTGCTTTTTAATTCCTTACATTGCGAATGTCTTGCAAGAGTGATGCCACATAATTTTCTCTTTTTTTGCCACGTTTCCGCCTTTTGCATTAGAACACTTAAAAGCAGAGTCAGGCTACTTAACACACTTTTTCCTTCTTAGGCACAAGGAGATTAAGTGATTTACAGGGATCACAGAACGTTGAGCCGAGGATGGGATTGGAACATGGTTCCCCACATCTGTTTTCACGGATTTTTATTTGTCCAATCTTCTTGTCCCAATTGCGGTCGCTAACTCTGTATATTCAGCAGCAACAGGCGTCCAAAAATGCTGACAAGCTGCCTGCTGCTCTGGGCCATCTGACCCTCTGGCCAAGCCAGGGTGGGGGAGGGGGAGAGAAAAGGGAGAGCCAGACAGAATGATGAGAGGAGCTGCTGCCAAAATGCTGGGCGTCCAAAAATGCTGACAAACCTTTCTCGTCCAAACTTAAAATATCTGGATATTGCTAATGAAATACTTTGGGAAGTGTTCAATCAGTGCTTAATTTGAGCTGGTGCTTTCCGGTGCTCAGCACCGGCACTTAATTGGTTTCCGGTGCTCGGCACCGGCACCTTATTGTCAACACCATACTTTGAACAGTCCACCACACGGTGGCGCTGCTCATCAAATTTAGACATGAGCAGAACAACGGTAGTTTAGAACTACAATATACATTAAAATGGCTAATTCCTGCCTCCCCAGCCATTCCTTTAGCTTTGGAGACCTGGAATAATCTGAACTGTCGCATATATATGCGAGAGAGATGGTTAGTAGTTGTTTTGGCAGCGATGACAAGGGCGATGGGTGGTGCAAGCTGCAGTGGCCTCCTGGTCAGAGCCCTGGCACTTAATATTTGACAAATTAAGCACTGTGTTCAATGCTTCGGAAGCCGAGTAGGATGAAAGAAGAGAGGCAGCGTGAACCATAGCTGGGTCGGCTGGGAATGGTTCCTAACCTCCCCACAAAGACTTGCAGACCTCTTCACATAGCCCTGGTTACCTCGTCACATGGTGCTTCTAAGCACCTGACAAATTGCTTCTGCGCGCCTCTCAAGCGCGTGCAGAGCCCCTTACGTAGCCCTACTGAGCACCTTCTGTGGATCTGTTCCTCTCCCGTCATACCTGGCTGAGCTCCTCGTGTGCCCCCGCTGACCTCCGCCCATGGCCCTGCCAAGCTACATACATACCTGCTGTGTGTATATCGTTAGATAGCGCCTCGATCTAATATCTGGCTCCTCGCTCCGCTGTGCTTCCACAAGATACGAAGAGTGACAGACACCTCACTATGGATGTGCGTACACACATACATAGGTCCTCTTTGGGATAAGGTGGTTGTGTGCGAAGAGATGGACAGGAAACACAGATTTATATTTGTCCAATCTTCTTGTCCCAATTGCGGTCGCTAACTCTGTATATTCAGCAGCAACAGGCGTCCGAAAAATGCTGACAAGCTGCCTGCTGCTCTGGGCCATCTGACCCTCTGGCCAAGCCAGGGTGGGGGAGGGGGAGAGAAAAGGGAGAGCCAGACAGAATGATGAGAGGAGCTGCTGCTGCCTCTCCCTTCTGCTCCCTGGGCAGCCTTCCGGATAGACAGGGAGGGGGGGCGGCCACACCGGGGACAATTAACCCACGCGCTGGCCTGTTTATATAACCTGCTCAGACCAGTTCATAAACACTGCTCTCTGACTGAGCCACGGGGAAACTATAAACCGTTCATGCGTCCTCGCCCAGTCTGGTTCTAAGAAACCCCCTTTGAAAAGATATAGAAGACGAGGCTAGACAGTGAGCATAAAATGATGCCCAGAATCACACAATGTAGTCTCGTGGAGGAGCGGGGATTCGCACCATGTATACCTACATTTGGTATTTATATAGTGCTTACTACCCCTGACGAGGAGGTCAGTTCGGCTAATATCGCTAGGTACTGGAACACAAAGCACACGTCGCACAGGAGGGACAGGTCTGCGACATTTAATGTGGTACCCGGAAGAGAGCTCGGTTCGGAGCAGGGGGGACCGGCTGGCAACCCTAGCTCCGAGTTCAGTTTCCTTGCCTTCGCCCGAGCACCTAGTGCTGAAAAGCCCCTGCGGGCTCTTCTCTCACTGCAACACGCATTCTGCGAAGGCAGAGGGCAGCTCGGGTTACAAGCTGCCTATGAAGAACTTCACACCAAATAAACAAGTTGGGTGAACAAGTTTAAAATAAAAAATGAAAACACGAGTGCTCAGGCTTTAACTACCACTAAGGACGGAGTGACGAAGCAGCAATCTACAGTAACAGTCCAGATAAGAGGAGGGACAGTGACGTCTCTATGGAGAGAATGCGGCGTGAAGGCAGCGTGATTTGTAATACATGCCCAATCACAGAGCCGGACTGGCGCTTGCAGGCAGCGTGACGGAGAGCCGTTGTGAAGACTTTTCTTATCTGCTTGTTAAATAAACAAGCAGATAAGAAAAGTCTTCACGACAGCCGTGAAGCAGGCAAGCCAGTCCACCAAAAAGCCAAAGGGAGGCAACGAAAAACCCTCCTTTCCAATGGGAAGCCAGCGTTTACCATAAACGCTGACGCTACCCAATGGAAATGAGGGCGGGGCTCGAGTCCCCTTCTCGAAACTGACTTTTTTACTATAGCTCTCGCAGGCGAGTAGCGCATGCGCGCTCCAACGCCAGGCGAGACCTAAAAAAACGGACCGCCTGTGCCAGGGCACAAAACAGAGCCCGATAGAGACCCGTTTCGAGGTCCCCTTTAAAAAACTGCTGGTGCTCAGTACCGGTGAGACCCGGCCCACTTAAAGCCCTGCATAGAGATTAGCGTGAGAGGAGACAAACTCTTTTCGCCCCGCTACATCTGCCATTCAGATGCACAAGCCTGACACGTCACTGTCTCTGTCCGGCCCATCTGGGCTATCAAAAGTAGCCTTTCAGCTTGGCTCCAGTTTCCACAACTGCCACGTCTCCGTCTCATCTGGTCGAATGTCTGTCAGTCTCCTCAGGTCGAATGTCTGTCACGTCTCCTCAGGTCGAATATTGTCAAAGAACTAAGGGGCATATTATCAAGTACGGCGTTAAAAATTATCGCCGGTTTAGCGGCAGAAAACTGCCGCTAAAGCGGCGATAATGGGCTTGATAATATGCCTTTGAGAATTCCAATAGAAGTCCATGTTCTGGTGTGAACATGGACTTCTATTGGAATTCTCCAGGACATATTATCAAGCCCATTATCGCCGCTTTAGCGGCAGTTTTCTGCCGCTAAACCGGCGATAATTTTAACGCCGTTCTTGATAATATGCCCCAAAGTCCAACGACTTTCCGGACAAAATTTCTCCCCATGCGCTATCGTTAATTTCATATGGCTAGAGAGAGAGACCCTTGTCGCAGAATCTGAGAGGAGATTCTATGTTCTTGCTTTTTGGAAGTTTCTTCTGAAAGCAGCGCAGGTGTAAAAGAAAACCGGATTTCTCCTGCTAAGCGTGTATTTATGTAGTAGGCCTCTGGGCACCAAGGGGGTATTACACTTCGGCCCCATTGGACTTGAAATTGGTGGGAAAGTAAACATACGAGGCGCAGACGTAAAACCATTCATTTAAAAATCTGTTTAATTGTTTGACAATGTTAACAGAAAATTGGCTTGTGATAGGCATGACCAGTTCTAGAATGCAGCTACACATTTCTATTTCTTTATGTGTGCTAGAAGCGCCATCTACTGGGTGAAAAGTATAGCAGCATTCCAAGTATTTATTCATGGAACTCGTGCGGAGAAAAAGATACTTCCCATGACAACCGATAACATGCACCACGTAGGGTATTGATATAAATTTTACCTCAGAATGAAAGAGCGCTCGCTTTATGCAAACTCAGAATTACAACGGAGGAGTTCCCAATGTTTCTACTCGCTTTATTGTTAAGGTCCTTCAGACGCTCTATGAGTTCCTTAGGCTCGAAGTATGTCAACATCATCACATCACACAGAGCGAAAGGCGTCTGTGGTTGATGAATAAATCTGAGGTTAGTCTATTTTTCTGACAAATTCAACTTTAGAGTGGCACTGCATTCATGTAGAAATGGAAGAGGAGATGCTTTTGTTGGGGATTATAAAGGGTTAAGCGCAATAGTTTCAAGCGTAAATAAATGCCCATAAGCATAGTTGTGGTACGAAACCCCTCAAGAAAGGAATCCAGGAAGAATATGAGGTACAAAAGTGACCACGTGTAATGCATGACACTACAGAGGAAAGTATGTTACAGCTCTAAAGACTGACCACCAGGATGGTGGAGGGGTATAGTACGGTTCCTATGCGTCAATGCTTTTGTGGTAAGTGCAAGTAGAGATGGGGAAACAGGGAGAGCCGAGGCAAGGGTCTTGGTCGGATCTTACAGCCCGTTCACGAGCCGAGCCCTGAAAATGTTTGCTACGAAATCATAACAAAGCTAAAATATGACAACGCCTCTTGAAAATTAGATTTTTTCTTACATTTGGAAGCTTTGACATTAATGCGTTACAATATAGCAGTGTACTACAAATACTTATTAAAAGTGATTGTTTTTTAGCATGAGCAATTAGTGAACAAAGAGGCAAGACAGTTGTCATGGTAACCCTGTACATGGTCCAGAATGGTATACAGCAACATTACAGTCTATTAAATCAAACACAATAGGTTTTGTATAACTGGTTTTCTGAACTCACAGATTTGAAACTGCTTTATTAAGCGATAATGAAGGAAAAGGAGTTTTGGTGAAATAAAATATTTTCCTAAAACCACACAATTTACACGGTAAGCAGCGATTTATCCTCTTTTCTCGTTTCAATTTCTACAAATCTGCCACTAAATGGGTATTTACTTGTATTTCCCTTTTTATGTAAACACTTTGTTTTTACCTTTTTGTCCATTTTTCTGCAGTTATTATATAGCACAATCGTGACCTGAAGGTAATGGAGGACTTTACATGAGCACCAGTTACATTACACCAGGCCACATTTATTTTTTAAAGGCACGGGAGGAATAAGTGATTTGCCCAGAATCATAGTATGCTAAGCTGATGCAGAGACTTGACCCTGGTTCCCCAGGTCCTAAGTCAGCAGCTCTGGCTGTAATGCCACATTCTGGGTAGAGGTAGGGTGGAAGGCAGGAGCCATTTGCAAGCTCGGCTCGTTATGGGCTTGAGGTTCCAACACAACGTCTTACCACCCCTATACCCCTCTGAAGCTGCTCTGCCCACACATACATGTGTTTTACTTTTTGCGGCTACCTACCCCATTGGATCTGAACATCATCTCCACCTATAAGTATATCTAAGTAAAAGCCTCAAAATAATTTGGTGACTGCCAAATGTAGGGCTGGGTAGAATTTGCGGAGTTCCGCATAAGTGACCAAAAAACTCAGCCACGGTACGTGGAGTTCCGCAAGCAGTGGAGTGCTTTAGGTTGTGCCGTTCACGCTGATTTTTAGCGCCGGGTGTTTGTCCCACACTGGAAAATCAGCACGAACGAAACCATTTGCAGCGCAAGAGGGCGCTTATTCTTTCTGCCGCTGCAGTAGATGTTCTACTGGAGCAGCACCTTCCTCAACATGAACCGAAGGTTTCTCAACGCGAGCGGTCGCAGCCATCTGTGACCGCCTGTTGAGAGATCTCGCCAGGAGGTGGTCTGTAGTAGGATTTTCCTGGCTCGCGGACACCAATTAAACATTGGCGAGTGCAAGCGAGGAAAAAAGTCCTGCGTGCTCCGCGGAGTGCGGAAAAGTCTGCAAACGGAGCAGAGTTCACCGCCCAGGCCTACCGCTCAAACAGAGGGGGCCCCTATAAAGTTTGATAGAGGTAGGGACACATAGGGGAAAGAACAATACAATCAAACAAGATTGGCAACCCTACCTGTGTACTTCTAACAATGCATTACGTCATATCAATTTATACCTAACCAGTGCTAATAGGTGAGTTCACATGGAGTAGAGGACAAAAAATGTATATCCAAAAATATAAATTTATTAAGTCAATACATTAAAAAACATAATGATAAGATCAATAGAAACAAGTCCCACCGCTTATTCAATCACGCTCGCACTAACATTCCTTCAAACAGACGGCAATCATTCAGAACAGAACATCATGCATTCACTCAAATAATCAAACAGCATACATGTTTAAATAGATCCCCATATAGTGTCCAAAAACAATCAGACATGATATTGGACAAGGTACTGGGAATAACACAATACAATCAATATAGCTCTAAAACATTAACCGTGAAGAATTCAATAATGCTAAACCAACAACAAAATTTAAGACATAGAAAATTAATTCTGAAAGGGGAGATGTAATAAACACTCTAACAACGGTTAGATCAAAGGGCGCCCAGGCCTAGCCACATGTTAGCGACTATTACTCCAGGCCAAAGTCCATATACAGAGAACTGAAGCCCCTTTTGAGGGATCGTCTAATCCTGCATTGCTGCAGACTTGAGTTTTCTCATAGACCGTGAGCACGACTTGACCAGCTGGCTCCCAAGGGAGGGATAGTAGCCCAAACAGCTGGATCTTGGAGACAACACATCCCTCAGTCCAGTGCGGAATATTCTTTTCCCTTCCTCCCATTCTGAATCCCACAAAGAGAATAAAGTACAGAAAATGCAAGCTGCTACCTCTAGCATACTAACTAGTGTCCATCGGTCAACGCAAGCCTCTGCACCTAGTCACCCATCGCACACCCTAATACTCTGATCAAATGTCCCATTTAGAACCAACCAGAGAATGTTTTGGTGCCACCCGCATGGCGGGGAGACCTTAATTGCGACACTGGTGGGAGACCATTGGCACCGGTAGTAAAATCCTAGTGGGCTGGGCGATGATGTCATCAGGGGGCATGTAAGGCCCCACAGGGGCCATTTAAGGCCAGCAAGATCACTGGGGCACCCTCTTTATCTCCTCCAGCATGCCCAGGACAGCGTGGACTGGCGACGATCATTTTCATGGCTCAAGGACCCGTTGATCATCGCACAGGCAAAGTACAAGTAACAGGAGAAACAGGTTAGTGGCGGCCGATCTGTTGTTTGGGCATGGGGAGGGGGCCTCACTGTGTAGCCACTAGTAGTTGACATACTGTTTTTCATGGCTCGAATGGGGGTTGGTAGGTACTCCCAATGAGCGGCATGAATCGATTGCTGTGTAACCATGCCAGCGCTGGTTGCGGGCCCTCTCTGACCTCCAGCGCGGAGGGAGGTTGCTGCTTTTGGTGCGCAGTCTGTATAAAAATTTGCAGGCGCATTGTGTGTAGGGCCTAACATCAGCAGCGGGGATGCAGCACGCATACAAGAATCAGCCCACACAGGTTTTTGGATGCATCCCGAGAGGGTTACATCATGCCCCCGAAGCAGTCCCACATGAGCAGCTAGTGCCGCGGTGCTGTGAGCAGCTTCTGAGGGTACTCCGGGACTGCTGGGAGACACTTTTTGCTGTTTCTGGGGTAAGCGCATGTGCACCACGGTGCATTAATAATTTAAGTGGGTGACCGGGGAGAGGGTTCACTAGGTGGCCTGCTTTTTCTTGGATCTCAGCTGCAGTGGCTTCGCTTGCTAAATGGTAAGACATTGGGGACGCTGCAAGGCTTATGGTCCCGTCAGTGTTAGGCAGCGGGGTCCTGCTGAATATTTAGACCAATCTCAATATCGGGGGCCAGGCGGCACTGAAGCGTCTTACAGCATCCATTCTCTTTTAACAACTCACATAGTTGTGAGCCCAGTGCTTTAAATGGAAAAAAATAAGTGCAGGTACTCACCAAATTGAGATGTGGACTAGGGGGCGGGGCTTGGGGGCGGGGCTATGGGGCGGAGCTATTTGCAGTGCTAAGGAATCCAGCCAGGGGCACACACTTAATGTGATTGAGATTGAATTGGTGTGCAGATGTGCATAATGATACTAAAGCATTTCTGGTATATTTTGAGTATTTCATTTCCCTTATACGTACAAAAGGGTACATTTATTATTAAAGTGGGCTTCTGATGGTGCTACACCTAGATCACATATGACTAGCACAAGATATTTTCCTTAACATTTTTTGGAAAGGTTTAACTATGGTTAACCCTCTTGTCTCATTGCCACTTAGCAGACATCACCCAGCCCCCTCTAGGGGGCACAGCTTTGCCTCAAAGCTCCTTACCTGCTGTAAAGTCTGATTGCCTCTTTCTGGAGGTGGGCTAGCTGCTGAAAGCTTGAGCCAGGAAGCCTGGCTCTGGCTCAGTTCCAGGTCCTCTTGCACCCTCAAGCCCAAAATGAACTGAACTTTGATTGTGCATCTGCCTGCCAACCAAACTCTGATCTCATGTGCAAAGAATAAAGACTAAATAGTGACCTTTATTGCAATACAGGAGAGAAAGAAAGATACAGCCATCTAGAGGCTGAATTTCACAATGTGAAAGAAGAAATTCTGGGATCAATCCCAGCTTCCCCACATGACCAAATTGTGTGATCGTAGACAAATATTTTATCTTACCAACCTCCTTGTTCTTCATTAGCACATATGATAGTATATTCCAATGCACGAGTTCAGGATGTGTGCTGTACAATCACATCTTCTGTTAGATTTAATACACTATGATGTTGCTTCATTCATGAAAACAAAATAAGCCAAATATAATGAACACCTGAAAAGTGACTTGCTTCCTAGATCACTAATGGCATTGTCGTCATTGTGGGAGCACAAACTCCTCTCAATGCTGTGATATAAGCTTGTGCACCAAGGTGGAATGCTTACAAATGAAAAAAATACACTTTTATTTCAATGGTAATGTTTTCAGGGCTCGAGTAATGTATGAGCTTTTAAGGCCAGGCCAGACTTCCTGGTTCGGCTCTGACTGGGCTCTCCTTGTTAATTTGTTGGTTCACCCACCTCTACCCTTCCCAGAGCCCCTCCATTAACCCAAGAGAAAACGGCCTCTAAAAAACAAAATACAATGGTGTTGAAACACTGCAGAGAAAGCAGATCCGCACTGGAGGGAGTGTGGCCTAGCACTTGCTACAAGCAAACCCTTTCACGTGTGCTTCATGGGCAGAGTGTGGTAATGCAGGGCTTGCCGGGCTTGCAACTATATATCTGCTATGCTGGACAGTGCAGACACTCTCTCATTCAAGAACATGCACAGGGTCACAGAGGCATTCATGCAACCAGACAGAGCATTTAGTACATGTGCATAGCTGCTAAGGTTTCAGATTGCTTATGTGTGACATTTTCATATTTTCAGTGTAATTATGAGTGACATTCAACGACTATGAGTGACACTTTCTCGCCAGCAAAATCAAGCAATGAACATGAGGGAAACATAAGCCCTCAGGATAGTAAGGATGAGGCACACATAGGTCACAGCCAGGCTATATTATTTCAAAAAGACTTCAGCTTGCTCATCCCTATAAAAATCATCAGCTGAGCAGTCCAACCCAGTCCGGCTCGCCGCCCGCTACCTGCCCAGCCCCGCTGGTGGCACCAGATCACACCAGCCGCAGCCTGTCACAGAGCTACACTACACTCTGCTGACTTAGTGACCTGGGAACTCTGGTTTATGTACCATGCAGGAGAGGCCTTACTGAAACACTCTTCGCTCACCTCTCTCTAGTGACCCTTGCTTTAGTGCTAGCTATATTCCTGTATTTTCATTCAGCCTGACAAAAGCATCTTAATTAAAAGTTCCAATTTGACCAGAGCTACATTATCAAACAGCATGACAATACAGCTCTCCATGCCTCACTTCGGGTGTTTCTACGCTCTGTAAATATAGGATGATAGCATTATCCAATTTCATGATTCTCAGTTTACCAGCCTCGGAAAGATGTAAGGACAAGTGGGCCTCACAAGGATTCAGGCTCATGAACTGCAGGTCACTGAAGAACCATTGAGAAAGCTATTTTATAAGGAGATTTAATAACACTTTGTCAAAAAAACTCGATACTTTTGTAATATTTTTTAACTTTAAATCTTGAATATTACTTTGTTGTTTTTTACGTGGAATACATATTCAGTCATCATCTACTGTAGATGGCTGTAAGTTCTTTTAATAAAAAGAAAAAAGCTTAAAACATGTTACAAGCCTTGGGAATATGACAAACAAAAGATTTTACTCTGCGTTTGCAAACTTTTTACATGAAGGCCTTGATTACTATTACATCATTAATTTGCGATCCCAGCATGCAAGCTGTGTGCACAAGAGCAGACAGAGCAAAGTGTATTTACACAAGAGGCCCGTCATGTAAGCTGTGTGCAGAAACGCAGGCAGAGCAAAGTGTATGTGCAAAAGAGGCCTGTCCTGCAAGCTGTGTGCTCAAGAGCAGGCAGGCAGAGCAAAGTGTATCTACACAAGAGGCGCCCGTCGTGCAAGCTGTGTGCACAAGAGCAGGCAGAGCAAAATGTATTTACACGAGAGGTCCGGCATGCAAGCAGTACGTACAGAAACAGTCACACACACCAGCAAGCCTGGAGTAAAAAAGTAGGCGCAGAATGACTGTGTGCACAAGAGCAGGCAGGGCATAGAGTGAGTATTCACACAAGAGGCCTTGTGGAAGCAGTGGCCACAGAAACAGGCAAACACTTAAAGAAGCTAGGAGTGCACACGCCAGGCGCAGAAAGACAGTGTGAGCACATAATCTGCATAAACGTCTACAGCAGTCCAGTCCCGGCTCACCCACAGACACCAAGAAAATTCACTCCTAGCTCACTGATGCCGACACATTCACCTAAAACAGAAAGTGGCACAGACCCATTCACCCTACTGATAGCGCGCCTTCACAAGCCGAACCAGACACCAGTCTGTGACAGGAAGCTAAGAACAGGTCGGAAAGTCACAGCAGGCCTACATACCAATGGAAGAACATGTCATATAAAATACACATAACATAAAATAACACACAACAGCACAAGCGGTGCAGACTGCAGGTACAGAAAGTTACTATAGTGTGCGAGTATAGAAGTTCGGTGCCAGGTACGAGTGAGTGTCTTGTGTGCAGTTTACAACCCGCATGGCCCGCATCCTGTGCATGCAGTGTACTAGAGTCATCTGCCCCCAGGACATGCCAGGCCGTGCCCTAGGCTCTCCACTAAATGCTCTCCTTTCCCTGCCTGTACTCACAGGCTGCTGACAGCGCACCTCCCCATGTTTGTGACTGTGTTCACAGGCTGCTGACACCTTTCCTTCTCGTCTGTGGCTGTATTCAGAGGCACAACTAGAGCCAAATTTCGGGGGGGAGGGCTAAGAAATTTTTTCGGGGGGGGCTAATTCTTCCAGCAGTAGGCAGAGTGGAGGTGCAGGGGCTCTAAGAAGGGGTGAAAAAACAACAAAGCCTTGTTAACAAGCAAATGGTCTTTTAAAGACCCGTGAAGTACTCGGGTGTGGCTGTGTGTGTGCCCGGGAAGCTGTCTCAGCCCGGGCTGACACACACAATGGTGGGGGCTGAAGCCCTTTGAGCCCAATGGGCGTTGCGTGCCTGGCTGTACTCACAGGTTGCTGATAGCTCTCCTTCCCGGGTTCATTTACAGCCGCCATTTCCAGCTCCAGCCAAAACTTTATTCACTCTCATGAACTGACACCGGCTGGCGCTCGGGGGCAGGATGGGCCCGCCTATTAAACTGTGTCTGACTCCGATGTCAGTGAATGTAATGCCACATGGTGTAAGGTGTAAGGTGTCCTATTATTATATTGCAATAGTGTAATGCCTGATGTGTGGTACTTGGCAGGACTGCATGTGCTTTAGAAACGCTTACTTTCGCCTCTGCCCACATTACTAAACCTTGATTCCCACCGGCTCTGCACCGAATCACTATCACTACCTTCCTCCTCAGTCTGGCTCCAAACAATTGCTGCCCTACTCTGCTATGCCAGCAGGAAGCCTTCTCCGATTTCCCTAGAGTCAGGCGATATGCCAGATAGCAGGCCCTGATCACACACCTAGAGTGCTATTGACTCCACAGAACCTGAGTGGACACTGTCAGTAATCACAGTGTGAGTCGGGCCCCTCCCAAACTTCCTGACAGCTCTGAATGAATGCCTACGGGCTGCCGCTCAATTAGCACATTGTGGGGGGTAGATTAGCACTCGATCATCAGAGTGCTTCAGGAAAACGGACCGACTCTTTGTCAGCTGCGTTGCGCTTCTTTTTGTGCATGCCAATTTCCCTGAGCTTGGCTTGCTGTCCCATGAGTACCGGTACTCTCTTTAGACAAAGAGAAGTTCCGGTACTCAAGAGCAGAAAATTTAGAAGTGCCGGTACTTAGTACCGGTGAGTACCGGCCCATTTAAAGCACTGTGTGAGCCTGCAACATTCATTTTAAACAGGTACAAAGTCACTGTAGCCGAGTGGTCAAGGCCTTAGACTCTTTCTCTCTAGGTTAAGTGTTCCATGCCTGGTGTTTCAATAGTTCTATGTGCTCAGTGACAAGTATAGTTAATGGTAATGCAGCGCTCCTTTGGTTCTCTGGCCGAGTTGGGTTACCTGGGCTGTTGCTTCACCTGCGCTTACTTGTGCTATCCTGGCTCCTGCTCACACTGCTCAGGCTAATGGAGTAATGCGCTTCTTACCACTTGGTAAGTGCTGCAACAGATCTTTTCATTGCCATTTGGGAGAGAAGGCCAGGGGGGGTGACGGGAGGGGGAGGGGGGCTGGCAGCTGCTGTACTAAGATGTGGAGACCTGATGAGGTGATCAAGGTTAACATGTTGTTTCTCTCTCTGTTTTATGTATCGTGCTCGGAAACAGCAGCTAATTCTGCACCTTTTCACAGTACGTGGACGTCCGTCTCCTACCATGGCCCAAAAGCACGCGCTCGCCTCTAAGGATGCCCCAGATCGCAGAAAGAATTTTGTTCGCTCGGGGAGCTCTGGAAGGTGGCAAAGATGCATGGCATTGAGTGGGCGCTGCAGAAGTTGTGTCAGGGTCCTGAGAAGGAGCCACAATCAACTGTTTTCCTTCCTAAGCAGCAGAAAAAGGTCCTGATGCGCTACAGAGAGGCTCTCCGGGAACCCCTGCAAGCTGGGATGGGCATTCAATTGCAGTCCATTCCAGCAGGTGAGAGTGGGTCAGGCCCCGGAAGCTCGTCCCGAAACCGAGGTTCCCATGGGTCCCGAGCCCAGCACAAGTGGGGGACCGATTGGGCAGAGCAATGGGGTCCTTTTCTCCATGGCATAGAGGAAGGGTGCTCCTCAGTCAGGGTGGCTGCTGCAGTAGCACAGCCACTTGCGGGGGCTCCCATGAAACACACCTCTCCTCCATCACTAAGCACAGCCATGATCACTCACATGGCCCCTGCGGCACAGGTTGCGGGAACAGTGGTGGCAGAGTCCAGTGGTCAGGCTCCTCCTGCCCCCACAGGACAACTAGGGGGTGTTGCATCTCAGGTATGGGTCCAATCAGGGGTGGAGGCCCGCCACTCCCCGCGGTACTCAGCACGTCACAAGCCCTATTACGGGCATTCCCATGCCCTTAGGTTTGGTGCCACATGCATTGGCCCCACCCTCAGTAATTCCCACATTCCAGGCCCTTCTTACGGTCAGTACAATGCTCTTTAGTTCAACATCACCGGCATTGGCTCTACCTTCAGCCTTTGATTGGTGCATGCTGGCTGAAACAAAGGAGAAGATACAGAAGGTCGAATACATTGATGTGTTTGATCTAATTAACACCAGGGTGGTCTCAGGGAACAGCAGAGCAGGCAAAGAGGGGGAGCACAAACCAAAGAAGGCATGGGTAGAGTGGTTCCTCGAGAACTGGGTGACATGGTTTTCTATTTACTCAGTGATCCTGTCTGAGAAGTTCCTCTCGGTGGCTCCCCAATTATTCGGGTAAATGTCACTGTTGCATAGGGCTTCGCTTGGCTTCAATATGATATTAAGTTTCGGCAAATTAAGTTGATCCATTCAGAGATGGCATGGGATCAAAGGGAAATCAACATTTGGCATTCAGAGTTCAACATGGCCCGATAGTCACAAAACCCCCACAGCCCTTTCGGGCTGACAAAAGTGCAGAGGATAAACAACAGGTGTGCTGGCAATATAACAACAAGCATTGGCATAGCCAATAGGTCTCGCTTTTGGGACCTTATAAGTGTTTAGTTATGCAGCACAATATCCTTGGTGCAACAACATTAACTGTTGCATGGCTAAACACTTATAAGGTCCCAAAGGCAAGACCTATTGGCTATGCCAATGCTTGTTTACTGATGATGACAACAAACGGTAAGGAGGGATCACTGAAATTCATCTCCTTCTGACACAAATGTTATAAAAAAGGTACAGTGTCAAATGTGTTCTGGAAGAGGTTATCTGAGTGGTGCCCCACCTTTTCGAGAGGTGCTCTTTAAAACCTCATTTGGAGTGGTAGGCATACACTATTTCCCCTCATTTCCAAGGGGGTCTCTGGTGCACAATGGTGCAATATTTCCCATGATAAAGTTAGCAAAAAGCATGTCTTATCTTGGAAATAGGGTATTAGAACCGGGTGAAAGTAATAGAGGGACTAGGGTGTGAAAAGGAGTGCAACTGGGCCTGTGTACGGAAATAGGTGGGTAGTGGCAGGGGTAGCATCTGTGGTAAAGAAAAAATGTAGTTAAGGAGGGAGGGAAAAATATGAAGCATTGAAGAAGGAAAAGAAGGGGAGTGTAGAATGGGTTCCTCCCTACAATGAATGTATGTATGTGATCCTGAACAAGCACAGAGAAGGGACTATTTTTCAACAAAAATGGCTTTCATCAGAATGAGATCGACATCATGGGAATGCCATTCATTAAAAAAACATAGAAGAAACAGGTTCTTGGCGAAACCTAATATTATAAAAATACTATTGCGTATACAAACACGCAGCTTGTTCCAGGCGCTAGATCCCACATCCATGGGAAAAATACACACACACAGTGACACTGAGGACGTACAAGGGGCAGGCACCGCACTGAGGAGAACTGGACACACACACACACTGAAATCCGCAGCAGCGAGGGAGGCACACGCACCACACTGACAGGAAGACTACTACACAAAATGCCATGCAAGTGTTACAGTTTTGTAGATGAATTAGGCATCTAGCTTCTAGTTTTATTTGAGTTACCTTCTCGGTATCAAAAAGAATCACGGGGAGATTGTTTTTTATTCTTTGTGTTCTATGAATTTTCGTTTTTAAACGTTCGATATTTTGCTACGATTTGAAGGAAATATATATTTCTATGGATACTACTATTCATCTCTTGATGCTTTTTACAGTGGTATTACTATTTGCTGTGATAAAACTTATAATATGACGAAATCTTACTAAGAATAATTATGCTTTTATCGACAGCAACTATAAAACTGATAAAATAGCACGATTATTATTACTATTATTGTAGTAGTAGTAGTAGTCGAATGACAAATACAATACTCAGAAAGATTCATCTCAAATATAATCCCCTTGATTATTTTAAAATGATACACAAATGCTTGTATTAACAAAATAACAACTTTATATAAAAGGCTATATTTATTTTGCTCTGGCATTTACTTTTGACACCCTTGTCATGAATGTCTAGGGCTGCACATATACCCCACTATAAACCCACCTTGACTGTCCGTTTTTAAAAATGTAAGTCCGTTTTTATATAGCGCAGCTACTCACCCTTACGGGTCTCAAGGCGCTGGGGGCCGGAGTGGAAATTAAGTGAGCTATTGCCCAGAGTCACATGGTGCTGAGCTGAGCTGCCGCCGGAGCCGGGGATCGAACCGTGAACCCTGTGCTCCGAAGTCAGCTGCCCTGGCCGCTGCACCACACCCTGCCTCAACAGATCGTCAAACAACAGCAACGCTACACGAGCACTATAAAAAACAGCAACGCTACACAAGCACTATAAACAAGCATTGGCATAGCCGAGTGGTGCGCGCGCGACGGCAAAAGTGAAAGCAGGCGCGCGTGCTACGGCAAAAGTGAAAGCAGGCTGGCGAGTGGTGTGCGATGTGCGCGCACCATGACGAGAGAGGAAAGCCAGATGGCGCCTCTGCTCGTCATTGTTCGCGTAACCGCAAGCTCTATGCCACCCCAAAAGCTGTGGTCGGACTTTTGAAAGCCCACTCACAAAATGTCTCGCCAGGGCAGCGCATGCGCTGGCTCAGGCGAGACCTAAAAAAGAGTGTAACAGAGGGTTTGCCTGCAAGTTCAAACACCTGTGCTCCTTTTGCGGGACCCAGGGTCACCCAGAAAGCAAGTGCTTCAAGAAGCATGGACGACCAAGAGAGCAGATCCCCCCAAAAAGATGTTAGCCTCACCCAGCATAGGAAGACGCCCACACCTATTTGTTTGCATGTGCTCGCTCACCTTCTTGGCAAGTATAAATCTAGGCAAGATGCTCATCTGTTATATCATGGCTGCAAGTATGGGTTCCGCACTCCGTCCAGCGTCCCTTCAACCCCGGTACCCCCGCTAACCAGCTGTCATTCTTACAACGCCCTGGAATTGTTAGGGACAAAATCATGAAAGATTTGTGGGCAGGGAGGGTGGCAGGCCCATTTGAGTCAGCCCCTTGCAAGGATCTGGTATGTCTCCTGCTGGGTCTGGTCCCTAAGAAAGAGCCAGGTAAATTCCACCTGATTCACAACCTATCCCTTCCGCCGTGGTCCTCGGTGAATGACAGTTTGGACCCAGAACTATGCGCCATGCGTTACACCATGTTTGATGATGCAATCCTCAAGATGCAGAGGGAGGGAAGGGGTGCTTTGATGGCCAAATCTGACATAGAAGCCACCTTCCGCCTTTGCACCCAGATGATACTCGATTGCTGGGTTTTACTTTTGAGGGTAAATTCTGTGTCGACTACTGCATACCAATGGGGTGTTCTATTGCTTTCTCTGTGTTTGAAACCTTCAGTAGGTTCTTGGAGTGGGTGGTAACAGACCTAGTGGTATCCCAGGATGTGGTGCATTAGTTAGATGACTTTCTGTTCTTGGGCCCCCCGGGCTTCCGGGTATGTGGGAAAACCCTGCTGGGCATCGGATGGCTGGCACAGAGGGCCCGGCTACTTGATTGGCTTTCCTGGGTATTGAGAAAGATTCAGTGGCTGGGGTGTGTAGGCTCCAGCAGGACAAAGTTTCGGCATTCAAGACATCCATTGAAGCCTGCCTAGCAGCCAGGAAGGTCACTTTGCATCAATTGCAGGCCCTTGTGGGAAAGCTAAACATCGCTCAAAGGCTAATACCCATGGGTAGGGTTTTAAAAAAAAATATTGCTATGGTGATGGTCGGTCTGCATGCCAAGCACCATCACACCAGATTGTCCTCCTAGATCAGGGAGGATCTCCTCACCTGGAATGGGTTCTTGGACAACTTCAATGTCTCCATGTTGTGGCAACAGCCAGTGCATTCCAATGTGGAGTTGGCCCTCTACACAGATGCAGCGGGTAGCATAGGATTCAAGGCGGTGTATGGCGCAAATTGGAGCATGCAACACTGGCCGGAAGAGTGGGTGTTCTAAAGGCTCACACGCAACGTGACCTTTTTGGAACTGTTCCCCATCATAGTGGCCCTGCAGATTTGGATAGCCACATTAGCCAACAGGAGAATTGTGTTTTGGTCAGACATGTCAGCAGTAATGGCAATCAACCATCAGAGCGCCAGATGCCCTCTTGTGCTGCTCTTACTTAAGGTTCTTATACACAGCTGCCTTGCGCGTAATGTGTATTTCATTGCAAAGCATGTTCCTGGGGTGGGGGGGGGCTAATGCAGGAGCTGATGCACTGTCTCGTTCTAAGTTGACAGAATTCAGAGCGCTGGTGCCACAAGAGGATACGAAGATGTCGGACTTCCCCAAGGAATGGTGGAAGTTTGGTGGCCTGTTGCCCCAGAACTAATTGGCGCATCCCTGGCTCCCAAGACAAAGCGTATGAACGAATCTGCATAGCGGACGTTTGAGTCATCCTTCAATTCGCCCAAGGTGGCTGAACAATAAACCCCAGAAAGAGTGCTGCATTTTCTAGTTATGCTGGGGGGGTTGTAAGTCATTGTCCCTTGTTCGGAGGCAATTATCTGCAATCACCTTCTTTGCAGGGAAAAAAGGGGCTGGGGAGCCGACCAAAGATCCCAGAGTACAACGGACAATGAAGGGATGGGAGCGCATGGTCCAAGTTGTGGAAGATAGTAGGAGACCTATTGACGTTACTAGGCTGTCCTCCATAGTGGCTGTTCTACGGGAGGTCTGTCTATCACCCTATGATGCGAGCCTTTTCAGTCTTACCTATTCACTCGCTTTCTTTGGGGCATTTAGGATTTCCGAACTAGCAGCTTCATCCAGGTAAGACCTAGGCACTGGCATCAATGTGTCAGATGTCGTCGTGGCAGTGGGCCTCCTTCAGGTCCGGGTTCAGAGATCCAACCCATGTCCACTGGGGAGGGGGACATGGGTGACCCTGCACGCGGCTCCGGGGGCCCCCTATTGTTTGGTGATTCTGACACAGGAGTGCCTTCAGATACAGCCTGAGGGCGTGTGTGCGAAACTGTTGGTACACGTGGATGGCGCTCCGCTGACTCAATTCCAGTTTACCGGATATGCCCGCGTTCCTTGGCCCTGCTGGGCAAGAAGATGTCATAGTTCATGTCACACTCTTTCCGCATTGGGCCAGCCACAACCGTGACCACGCTAGGGGTGGCAGCGGAAGCTTTCAAAAGGGTGGGCAGGTGGAAGTTGTCATGCTTCGAGCGCTAAGTGCAGCCTCATTTGGCCTTGGTGGGGTGATATCCACAGGCCCCCTACCTCTGGAACACCTGTCTCCTTTTTTCTTCCCTACAGTTAACAGGCACGGGAAGTTGCATGTGTGCTGGTGTGGCCACTCCTTAGTTTGCAGAGTGGTTTAACACTTTCATGGATCTGGATTAGAAAGGCCACAACTGGCGGCAGGTTTCAGGCGTTCCTGGGTTGGTATTGCGGGGCTGCGGTTGGGAGATCTTATCAATCACCTTCAACGGGCTCTAGAAATTCGGGTAGTGCCCTCCCCAGACATCCTTATTATTCATATAGGGGGCTACGACATGGTCCCCCTGGGTAGATGGGGAGCAAGGGAGACTTTATTCTCCACACCCTTGAGGGTTAGGAGTCATTTGCGGGCAACAGCCATCTTGTGGTCTGAAGTAATCCCATATCTGGTATGGCCTGCGGGGGCGCTCGTTCGGGCTATGAATGATTCAGTTAAGAAACGTAACAATTCAGTCCAGAAGATTGTAGCAGGCTCCTCAATGGGTACGGTAAGGCGCAATTTAATACAGGTGCCTAAGGTGGAGTTGTACCACAAGGATGGTGTGTGCTTGTCCCCCAGGGGTCAGAAGCTATCTTATCAAGACCATATAGGGGGCGAGCGCAGCCAGTATCAGTGGGGGGAGGGCGAGAACGCCAGTATGCTCCTCACCCTGTGGCGGGGTCCCTGGCAACAAAATAGCAGGGGGATACCAAGAAGTGTATTCTTTGACTGGAGTGAATGACCCCTGGGAAAGGAGGCATTCCTTTGGGTACCGAGCTGACGGGAGGGGGGACTGACCTGCTGGTGGTTCTGGACTCTCCTTCCCTACCTAAGATGCCCAGTTTGAGAACTTTAGGGGCTGCGCCTGTGTTCAGGTACCCTGGCGGGGCAGATGCGTTATGCGGTGGCCTGGATTGGTAGTTTGCTCCGGGATGGAGGGTTGGGGAAAAGTTGCTACCAATGCTTGATTGTCAATGTTTCTCATCAATTATGCATGGATGCCCTGGGTGGAGCTCAGGGGGGGCGGTACAAATTGGGGTGTGCTGGCACAATGAGCACGGGAGATATCATGACAATGTACATGTTCTTGATGATTGCTGCAATGTATATAATGTAATACGTCCTTTCGCCTAGTGTAACCTTGTGGCTTAAGGCATCTGATTATCTCTCACCTGACTTATAGAAATTCTTGATGATGCTTAGGTTTAATGATAAAAGTTTAATGTGAAGTTGTGAATAAAAGGCTACGCCACGGATAACCACAAAACCTGTTCTGCCTCTCACTGGTGCATGATAGGGTGGGGTTGGGGGGTAGGGTATTATGTGGGTGAATCGCACATTGTACGCATACTATTATTGTTTACACAAGCCATCACTGGTGTAGGATCCAGAGGCGCCAAAGATCCCCAACAATGACCCAGGAGGCCACATTTGGGGCAATACTTAAGAAGCTCACTGCAATCAAAGTTATTATGGGCACAGTGGAGGAGAACACAACAAAATGACAAGTCCTATCCATCAGAAATGATAATGCATCCTTCAATAAACAAATACTAGCAATAGAAAAAAGCGTGTTCTCCGCTAAACGGAAGTTGATGGAGTCAATAAGCTGAGAACAGGATCACTGGAATATGCAGAAAAAGACTGTAATCCTGGAGGACAGAAAATTGAGATAATATTACATTTTTAGGAATTCCAAAAACTGTGGAAGGTGACAACATGTTAGAATTTCTGGCTCGTTTGACTCCAGGAATAGCAAATATAATGTTCGCCCCTTCTTTGGAATGACAAAGAGTGCACAGGTTTACACCAAGAAGTCATACCAGAAAGACCGGCCCGAGATAAGGGATTGCCTGTTCCCACAGACACCAACAAACCCACCAGTTGATCATGGCAGTGGAAAAATAGGGACCCTTTCAATGGGGGGCAGCATAAGAGTTTTATATCCCAGGACAACTCATTTGAAACAAATCTGCAGAGGAAAAGGTTCCTGTCTTAAGACCAAGAATTAAAAAACTGGATATATGCTATATTCTCCTGGATTTGGGCACATAGATTGTTATGTTTAATGGCAGAACGAGGGGATTTCAAAAACCGGAGGACCTAGAAAAGTTATTGGACACCGTTGAAGAAACAACCATGGACACATCACAAACTGCATCCACTACCACTCAATCATTGGTAACCAGAGAGAGTGGCCCATTGAAACACCAGATGGGAGACAGAGAAGTTGCAGGTGGTCATGAGGCAATGTTCGACAAGAGAAAAAAGAAGGAACTTGAGAGATTCTGTGAGTCCTGATCTATTTTGAAACATCACAGATTACAGAGAGACTGTGTAGGAAAAATTAAAACACTAGCAAATCTTTACTTTCAGATCTAGGTTGATGCGCCAGAAAGACGGTGTTGCTATATTGTTTCGGAAGGGCCTACTAATCAGAGTTCTAAAAACATAGGGCCTGATTTAGAGTAAGGTGGAAATGATATTCTGTCACAAAGGCGATGGAGCATCCTATCCACTGGACTGAAGGTCCATCCGCCTCAGTTAGTATTGGGCAGACTTTCAATATGTCAGCGGTGGAGACTACTCTGTCCCTGCAGTTGACATACTCCCATGACGAGTGGGCAAACACATGGCACGTTTTTACTTTCTCTTACCGCCATCCAAAAGGTGTCGGTAAGTGAAAGTAAAAACATTTCAATTAACCCCTCACCATAGGGGAAAACTCCCTTCGTGAGGGGGGTCATTAGTTTTTTTGTTTTCAGAAAGAAAATCCCACTTTGGGATTTGAAAATAAAAAAAGAAGTTGAAAGTATGGCGTACAATTCCTTCATACTGACTGAGCCGAACGACACACTTTCAATGAATTGACAGGAAGGTTCCTGCAAATGTCAAGAATGTTCACAGGGGCGTGGGACAACTTTAACATTGGAGTGCAGTTACCCTGCCAGTGGGATGGAGTAAAATGCTCCATCTCCCTAATGGAGTGACAGCAGTCTAAATCAAGCCCATAGACTGATCCACAGGGCTACTATGTCTTGATCAAACTTACAATACAAGACCAAAGTTTGATGACAGGTTCAATATATATGTCAATAAGGAACAAGAGTGATACTATCAATAAGCTCTTGAGAATACTGCTTCCCCTGAGAAGAAGAAAGCTTATACTAGGAGAGGATGGGAATGTAGTTTCAGATCCTGTCTGGTAGTCCAGTGATGAAGAATGTAAGTGATAGACAGATACTGACCGATCTGATGAGAGATCACAGTCCAGTGAACCTGTGTAGACTAATATGCCCAATGGATAGGCACTACACATTCACGTCAGGCACCCATGGTTCACATTCAGATTACTTTCCTGTCTCAACACAGACATTGCGATGGACCACCAGTGGCATAATTGCCCCTAACAGCATATTGGACCTTGATGCAGTGGGACTGGAGATACATCTAGATCTGTTGGTCCTATCAGGAGGGAGCTGGCAGTCAAACAACTCAAACTACAGAATATCCAAGGATCAAGAATGTTTCTTTTCTTTCTTGAAGATATATTAGGATTTCATTAATTTTAAAACCAGGCAAAGGCAATGTCATAGCTGAACACAGACATGAAGATTTTAGCCAAAGTTTTAGCCACAAGACTGAAAATGGTAATAACTTACCTGATAAAACCTTCCCAGGTGGGAGTTGTCCTGAGCCACTCCTCTGACACAAATTTGAGAATATTATCTCACATCCTCTGGCAGACTTTAAATGGCATAGATGAAAGGATTGAGGTATCCCTGGATACTGAGAAAGCTCTTGACAGGGTGGAGTGGGCATATCTGTTTATAATACTGAAAAAAGGGGGACTGGGCAAAGGCTTTACTGAAAAGGTAAAATGGCTATATAAAAAACCCTTTGGCTACTGTGGCTGGCAATTAATATATTTTTCACCCTTTTGAGATATTATTGAGTACTTGGCAGGGATGCCCTTTATCTCAACTACTATTTATACTAGAATTAGAACCCTAGGCAGCAGCGATATGCCAAAATGGAAGCATCCAAGTAATTGACACTGCAGCATGAGAAACAAAAAGTGTTCTTTCATGCTCAGGGCATCCTAGCCACGTTTTTAACCCGAACCCAGCTACATCTGTCCTAGCATTGCTATTCGACATGTATGTTGTTTGTTATGATGTTGGTCCAAATTACAACTTCACAAAGTGCAGATCATTAAAATGAATGTAGCACCTTGCTTCAAATGCCTGTTTGCAACAATTGCTCTAACTATACTTACAAACGTATTAAACTCTTTAAATAGGAAAATAAAGCCGTTCATAAAGGGGTGGCTTACAATCAAGGCCAAAAGCTGCTGAGCTCCAACAACCATGAAGCCAGGGGGCTTATGGCTCCTGCACATGGGTTCCTACTGGCTAGCACATTAACTAGCACAGGTGAGGTATCTGTTACCGGAATGCCTGGAAGTCATGAGTTCACATGGAAAGGGTGACTTTGAATACCACAGGAGATTTAAGGTATATCACAGATATCTCAGTTTGCTCAAAATTAACTCAATGATCTAACCCCATTATCCACTGCCATGTGGATGCATGACATAATGCACATGGGAGACTGGACATTAACAGCACAATGCATAAGGGAGCAGCAATTTGGCATAATGGAGACATCTGAAAAGAAAAAATCAAAATAGCAAGGGAGGAATGGGAGAACTGAGGTGTACAACATGGAGATCAATTTTTAACTGAGGGATGAATCAAAACATTTGGGGAATTGCAAAGGGATTTCAACTTACCGACTGTTCAGTTATCAAAACACGATCAATTGCTATGGTGCATGAAGAAGGTACTCAGACCACATCCTATAGATTTAGACACATCACCAATCGTTAAACATCTCCAATTATGTGTCTTATACAAAAAGGAGATGTCTGGGCAATACGGTTTCCTGGTCGACAGTTCATTCTCTTGTCTAATACCATGGGATTACAAAGACTACTGGTCGTAGCTTTTACAAATTGAATATAAGGATGAGGACTGGAATGATTTATTAACACAAACGGTGAGGCTGGGTTAAAGTTTGGGTACTTCAATGTCCCCACACAACTGGCATTGGTCCCCACAAAAGCTATAGAAGACAGATCCTAGCTTAACAGCATCACGGTGGAGGTGTAATCAACCCAATAGTGATATAGTGCATTTTAAATGGGAAAGTGTGAAACAGGAGGGATACTGGACACATATTTGGAGCAATCTAAAAGAAACCCTGGGAATAACAAGGCCCTTGCCCGTTCCACTGGTAATGTTGCAGTACATGTCAACGATCCCAGAAATAACTCGTAAGCCACAGAAATGGTTTGCAACCTCACTAGCAGTGACTAAAGTGCAGACATTGAGGGTTAAGAAAACCAAATAAGATCCCTGTTGCCAATACCTGGTTCCTTGATATGTTCAGTATGGTAGCATTCCAAAAGGTTATATATATCAGGCAAAGGGCCAAATGGTAAAGTTTGAAGAAAACTTGGGGGTTAAGAGGGCACAAAGGTGTTATTTACAAATAAAGTTATTGTTGATAAAGTTGTAGGATGAAACATGGTGAGATGTATAAAAAATGGACATGCACGATATTTTATTATATTAATATTCTTTATTTTCTCTTTTTTTGTGTAAATCTTCTTCTCTTTATGATATAATATACTGATGTGCTAAATTTTCTTTTGAACAGTTAGTATGTAGGCCCGGTGAGCAGTGACAGAATTTGGATTGACCTTCTCATTGTGGGACAAGGCTAATATGCTATGGTCAACCAACTTGGGCAAGATGCTACAGCTGTATAGGCTTGTCATTGTGAGATGACTATATATATATTTATATTCTTTCGAAACTCAATAAAGAACGTTTAAACAAAAAAAGACTATTCTAAAGGGATCTTAAAGGACACAATTTGATATCTGGTAATATTGTCCCTATTACTAAGAAAAATAAATATCATTGAATCATCCACACTCTCATGTGCATCTCTTGAAATATTACAGTAGCATAATGAAGTGCTATACACAAGGATGTTTTCTATGCTTCCTAGCAAAATCTGATCCACATCTCCCAGAGCAGCTTATAATTAATAGTTGTGTATTCATTTGGTCTCAATAACCACAGCTACCGAACTAGCTATTTACCAAACAACAGACCAAGCTAAGTCATTAAAAACCAAAATCAAAAACCATATTCTACCTACAAAAGGGCATACACACAGGGCGCCATGGTCCTTTCCCGCTAACCAAATTTTTCATTCAGTCTCTTGCAGATCGTTCAACATTTTGCAAATTAATTATCATTTGTAACCTATCACTTCTTTGAAATGTTATGGAAAAGATCCTCGGCCCAAATCAGGCCCGCTTTGAAAACAACATCTTCAGGAACAGAAACCTGGTTTCTACTGTAGTGATATGACAGGACTGCCCTCATGAGCGTAAGGGATGAGCTAACCGTGCCCAAGATGGAGGTCAGCAGCCAGTCTTCATGATGTTGGTCTTCCCTGCTGTCATTGACATCATCGCTTCTGAAAATCTTCCAAATGTGCTACAAATGTGCTTCTGAACACCAGGGTTGTTAAGCACCCTTCATGAAACCAGAAAACAACAGGCTCAAGTAGGTGTTTAGTCACTCCAACTGCTTCATGGGATATGCCTCAAGATCCTCCATTCTTAATGTTTTATAATTATACTCTGACTGAGATCAATCAACACTCATAGATTACTCTGCAAACAAATTCCACTAAAGATTGGGAGAATACGGTACACTTCCAGGACTTTACGCAATGCTTTTACGCTTTCATAGTGCGAGAATGAGATTGGATTGGTTCATATATTAAATTGTTGTAACAGAGTTACATATATTGATACAGAACATAAACATTTCTCTCGCTTTTACATGACCAGACACTCTTGGTCCCTAAACATCCCCCCCTGATGCTTCACCAAATATTGGAATCAGTGCTGTTGCGCTATACTACTTGAATTTTAGCAATGGGCTACCGATCAGGTTGCCTCAAAAATCAGAGATAGCTGATGATTTCTGAAGTATATTATGCTCCAAATTCCTGGTGGAATTTGGGCTATAATATGTGCCCCAAATTCCATCAGGTGTGCGAAGCAAGCAAGAGAGACTTCTAGGGTGGGTTTGTGTGTGTGTGGGGTGGGTGTTCTTACCACCACCATGTAAATGTGGTAAGCAATTGGGTTATATATTCATTTTAAAGCACAGTTTTCACACAATTGCCATTGGGGTGCCAAGCCAATGAACCCTGATAGCTCCTATTTTTTCCAAAAAGTGCAGTCGGGGCTCCCCACTTGTCAATAATTACATCCATTTGGTTAGGGCCAGCATTTTGTACGGAGTACCTCCCCTATGCCAATTGTATTCCTTCTGCCAAGAACTATGGGTGACCCGTAAGTCAAAAATTATCTCTAGTATTTTAACACCAGCATTTTGTCATGGTTGTCTTAGCCCCACTCCCCAAACAAATACCATGGTTGCCCTCATAATTTCAAGAATTACTTCCAATATGCTAGCCCCAGCATTTTGCAATGGGTGCCCGTATGCCAAGAATGACCTCTAGTGTGCTAGGACAAGCAGTTTGATACAGTTGTTCCTTACTGCCTCCAATACACCAGTGTCAACATTTTGGCATGGGTGAACCTTATTCCAGGAATTAAGTCCAGTATGCCAACACCAGCATGCCATGAATTACCTCTAATGTGCCAATGCCAGCATTTTTTCATGGATGCCCCTCAGGTCAAAAATGACCCCCAATATGCCAGTGCCAGCCTTTTGCCATGGGCACCACTCCAAGAATTACATCCAATATGCCACTGACAGCATTTTCGCACAGGTTTCCAATATGCCAAGAATTACGTACATTGTATTATGCTTCAGGTGCCCCTTACACTAAGAATCACTCCAGTTTGTCAGTGCCAGCATTTAACCATGGGAGACCCGATGCCAACAATTATGTCCAGTATTCCAGTGCCAGCATAATGACAATGGTGTCCCATATGCCAAGAATTACCTTTAGTGTGCGAGCACCATCATTTTGCCACTGGTGCCCATTATGCCAAGAATTACCTCCCATCTTCCAGTGGCAGCATGTTGCCATGGGTGCCCCCTCTCACACTTACTCCCAACCACTCTTTCTAACACATTCATAATCCCTCACTCTCACACACTTATTCCCATCCATACTCGCTATCACAAACATAATCACTCCTACTGATTCTCACTCACACACCCCAGCACATTTGTAGTCACACCCCCTCTTTCACACTCACCGAATCTCACTCACTAACTCTCTCTCTGTCACACTTGCTCACACTCCATTACTCACTCTCACACTCACTGATTCTCATACACCCACACACTCACTCTCCACCCTTACTGATTCTCATGGAGTCAGTCTTTGTCACTCACACACACACACATATACACAGAGTAAGAACACTGGATTTTTCTACATTTGTCCATCATTTTTGGAGCCTTAAAGAGAGCTATAATGGTTATTCCCCAATTCTTCTTCTTGGGTTCAGCTCCCCATGGCTTAGAAAGCAGTGTTTCCAGGCCTGTGCATTTATTGTCCAGTCTGCTATTTGAGTTTATTTTGTTAAAGGGTAGGATGAATCTGTGAAATGAACAATTGTCACTGGAACAAATGGGGATCTGCAGGTCGTGAGTTCGAATCCCAGCAATGCAGATGTAGCCGTCCTTCCTCCTATAGGTCAGTAAATTGATACCATTAAACTGTATAATAGTAAAACCTGTGATTAGAGGGCTAAGAAATGGCAGATGTGAAGTGTGAAATTCAATATAAACTAGCACTGTCAAAGCCAAATAACTTACCTTTTAATGGCGAAACTAGATATTTTGGCTTTGCCAATGACCACTGTTCCACATGGGCAAAAAATGTGCTTGGTTGTCAATGCAGGACAGCATCAGCTAAAAAACAAAACTGGTGTACGATCACACATATGAATGCACCGCACACAAGCACATATGAGTCATGATGTGAATACCATTTTCTTTTTTTAAATTTAACATTCCAAAATGGCGGGCCCCAATTTTGGAGAAGTAGATTACGAAAAATGTTCACAAAAGTATATCGGGGGAAAGGAATGACCCAATAGCAAAAAGCAACTGCTGGACTTTCAGAATTTTTTTTTATGACTGCAACAGAAGATGTGGGGGGCAAGGGAGTAACGGGTGGGGGAAGTTAATTGGAGGAGAATGATAGTAATACTAATAATTAAAAAAAGCAAGCAAATGCCGGGGGCAATGGACAAGATGGAGATGGGGAAGGACGGAGCAATACAGAGAGCATGAGGTGGTATTTTAGGGGAAAGCAGCACACGAGGGAGAGAGCAAAAAAAGTGCATGCACTACAGTGGAGTGCTGAAAGCAAAAGAAAAAAAAAGTAATTCCCTGAATGCAAGCAGTGGAACAAAGTTATCCAATCAAAAGAGTGGTAAAGAAGGTATACTCTAAAGGAGAAACTAACACAAGAAGATGACAGAAAAGCATCCAATAAAAAGCTAGCAAATAATATTGACAAGAAATCCAACCAATGGTAAGAAATGGGCCGTACCAATGCCCATTGTAAGTTTTGGTGTTCTGCACAATAGGTTTTCCACAAAAGACAGCTAAAAGTTATATGTAAGCGAGACCTACAAACAAATTATTGTATGTAAGAAACTGCCAAGCCTTCTGCGAGGGGTCAGTTCAGTTAAGAGACTGCCATGCTCTTCGAAAGAGATCCTCTCAGGCAAGAGATTGTTATGCATTGTGAGAGGGTTCTGATAAGAGTGTCAGCCACCTGAGAAGGTTCTGTTCAGGTAAAGACTTATATGTCCCCTGAGAATGGCCAGATGAGGTTAGAGCCTTTTAGTCCTCTGTTTCAATCACCCCACTGTTTTCTGATGAGTACAATGGCTTGCTGTTGCAAACAAATAATTCTCCCACGTACAGTGGCAGTGAAAAATAAGCTCAACCCTTTAGAGCTATTTGTAAAACCTCTGGCTTTTCAATGGATATATTTGGAAAACTATTCTGTAAAATGAACCATTTGGCAGAATCCATCCAATTCCTTCCACCCAAATCTCACTGAGATAGTGTGACCACTTAGTACACATAGGGGGATATTCTCAAGAACGTGTGATAATTATCGCAAAATTAGCTTAACGCAACTGTGCACATCGCAGTCCATCGCGGGAAAATAACACTGTGTTAACGTTGTATTCTCAACCCGGCGGCACCATGCGATAGTCTCACGATAACGCGCCAAATGACTGCGTTAAAATTAACGCGACGCCGAAAAAATGCGAAACACGAACGCGAAAAAAGTTCTGATGCCCCAAATCGCGATACAAAAATCAGCGATAACCAGCGACAGGCCTGCAATTCCCACGCGTCATACGGGAAAATGCACTATAAAAGCAGAAAAAAAAAGTAAAACTGCGTAGCACCATGGATGCACCCGGACCGAGTGCAGAGGACAACGCGAACCCCACAAGCCCCACAGACGACCAGCAAGGAACCTCGGGGTCGGGGAAGGCCAAGGAGAAGAGGAAGAGGAAGACGCGGTTCAGTCCACAGGAAAACAGGATCATCGTTACGGAGGTGATAGAACACTACCAACAACTGTTCGTCACCTCCAACGTGTCATTGGCAACAAAGACGCAAACATGGCAGACTATCTTGGACCATGTGAATGCAGTTGCAGAGTTGAGGAGGACAATGGAAGAGGTCAAGAGGCGCTGGAATGATGTGAAGGGCAAACCAAGAAGAAACTCGATGCCAACATGAAAGCAGCAACGCAGATTGGAGGTGGGGGTCCAGCGGCACACCAGGAGCTGGATGACATGGAGAAAATGGTGGCCACAGTCATCAGTCGGGATACGGTGCCAGGAGTAGTGGATCCGGACACTGCTCAACATGACCTGACACAACATCAACAGGGTGAGTACCGACCAGGGACTGGGGGACGGGGAGATGGGCACAATGGCACACATGCACAATTAAGTAGAGCACACTGCACACCCAAAATGACTCTGGATCATGTCCCTGATCTCCTTGGCATACTGCAGCACACATAGAAACAGCAAGTAGGCCCCCGTCGACAATGTGCTCGGAGGGGGCCCTCCCCACACATCACTAATCTCACAACAAACCCATACACATGTGCTGAACCCAGCAAAGCTGCGGGTCCGTGAGCCACACTGACAATGCAAGTGACAATGCATGACTATTAGCATGGCTGCAGTCCAATTATCATGACATGGTGCATGCCACAACACTGAGGTGACTGAGTGTGGACCACATCCGGAAAGGAGCAGGTCACACTCTGACACATCCACGTGCACAAACAACCCCTGACGTTAACAACACATCTGCAGACAAACCATGCCCAAGAGTCACAACTCGACCAAGAGCCCAATTTACCCAAGTCCACAACATCTCAGCACTGTAGAAGCACAGAAGTCAAAGGCACACCCCCTGAAAGGGATAAGGGGCAGCCAAATCAGAGCTGCAGGGGCGACTCACCCACAATGCAGCACACACACATAAGAATAAGATCACCTCAACATTGACAACAATGTGATACAAACTGCAACACTTTCACAACAGAACACAGGACACAACTGGTGCCGCATGTGTGTACAAAATGGCCAATCACATCTGGCATAGCAGGAAACTGTGAGATGACAATGTACGAGTACAACCTCACATCCGTGATGTAGTACAAATGTCCACTGTCCCGCATCAAATAGGCATCTCCTCACAAACCGTCACAATGTACAATGTCATGCAGTCTGTATGTAAACTCCGCCAATGCGTCAACATACATGGAACACACTGTGAAACTGCATCTCCCCTTTACATTGCAGAGGGACAATCAACACCTCCTGCAGAGCAGACCCCACATCACGTCAGCGATGATGGAGACGACCCCCAGGACATCGACTTTGACGAACTCCAACGGTTCATGGACAACCTCCGCACCCCACCTCCAGTAGCAGGGCAGCCCAGCACCATCGAGGTGATCCCACCCCCTGCACAGACCACACAGCAGGAAGCACCCACCACCACATCTGGCTCCCAGCACCTCACCGAAGAACACATGGCGTTCCAACGCCGTGTGTTAGACTGCCAGAAGGAGCTGGCTGAACAAGTGCGGGTGGGGTTCGACCTCATGGCAGCCAAACTAGATGCCATACGTGGGTGTCTAAGTCCCATCAGGGACCACTTACACTCCCTAACGGACACCCACAGTCCGCCCCATGACCTCCAACAATCCATGGCTGGCGTCGCTGGAGTCATGACTCGGAGACAACAACAACTGTCTGGTCAGAGTGGCTACAGCGATGTCATCCGTGATTTGGGAAACATGAGGAGGGTCATGGAGCGGATGCAGGCGCAAAGAATGGCTACCACGGCTGCACACGAGAAAGCTGTAGATGGGATCTTCCATGCCCTGGAGATCCTCATCATGGGAGTGATGCCACAAGACATTGCGCAGATGAATGCTGCTGCTACTTCTACATCCACATCTCCGGCCCCTGATGTGTCAGTGTCACACAGTGCTGCAAACCAAACACCACCACCCACATGTGAGGCACATGAAACGTCAGAGGACGAAGATGAGGATGAATCTGCCTCAGTGCTAAGGAGGAAGCAGTAGCATTCATCTCCGCCATATGGCCTGTTTCTGCATGGGTCTGCCCTCTGCATCATGCCCTGGAATAACACCTTCCACTGTCCCCGACACACTCTGCGACACTAACCTTGGACCTCGACATGGACTGCCATATTTTGTATGCTCAACAATGACACAGCAATCAGCCTGCGGACTGGACTCTTCCCCTTCCGAGTAACTTGTCAATCCCTAAAGGACTCTGGCTGGCCCTCCACGGGGCAACATTGTAAAGTGTTCTCTGCATGGCCCAGTACTAAGACAGCTTCAACACTCCACTGAACGTCAATAATACATTCGAATACACACAGATGTGTCATGTCTATGATTAATCAAGTATGAAAGCATGGACGAATGTAGGGGCAGTGATTCCCCCTTACGTCCATGTAGCTCATGTTGTGGGACTTGAGTCACAGGGTGCATCCCTGCATCATGCTGGTACATATTTGACCCCAAAAGAAGCCCTGTTGTCAATTGTAGGTCACAAATGACAGCCTATATGTAATGATTTGGGACACATGTGAAACGCTGATGAGTGGGATTCTGTACTATCTTTGACACACAGAAATGGCATTTCGAATACGTGACACCCTAAACAGCCTCTCTGTACAGAGGTGACACACCCACCATCTATTTCCAATTTATGAGATTGTTCGCACTACATGTTGCACTTACACTTGTCCGAGTGATGTGCTTGTACAGAGGAGTAACATGCACACAGGGAATGTGTGTTGTAATGAGTTAATTTGCACATGCTGTGCCTGTGGTAATTTTGTACTGTCCCCTGATTGCTAAGGACTGTGACAATGTGACGTGCTCATGTGAAGAAATTGTCAATGATGGTGTTCCTACGGGCTATTCCTGCTGCAGTGGGGTGTGGTCCACCTGCCTCATCTTCCTCATCATCGTCCGGTGCATCTGGCACTTGTAGCCATGGGGCATTGGTGCGTACACATATGTCGTGTAACACACAACATGCAACGATCACCTTGCACACGATGCCTGGGCTGTACAGGAGCCTCCTACCTGTGATGTCCAGGCACCTGAAACGTGACTTCAACACGCCAAATGTGCGTTCCACGATGCCCCTGGTGCGTTTGTGGGCCGCATTGTACTGCCTCTGGGCCTGTGTGTTCGGGGCTCGGAGGGGTGTCATCATCCAAGGGCAGAGTGCATAACCTTGATCACCTGTGACAGTGCAGAGAGACATGAGTCCAAAGTTGGTTCTGCATGATGTGTTGGCAGGCTCACTAGTTCATTGGTGTGTGATATGTGTGACTTAGTGATTCATGTTTGACAGGTACTGCTTGTAGCAAATGAGCGGCATCAATGTGTATTACGTAGCCTCACTGCTGCTCCTCCCTCCCCGAGCCTATTTACTAGTGTGCGCAGCGCGGTTGCATCACTTGCACTCCTACGGCACACCATTGTCATGCCTGTCTGCGCATGTCCACAAGCCTGACAACGACACTGTGATGTTGTGCGTTGAAGGTGGGCGGCCACGTGTGTGTAGGCCTACGGTAAGGATAGGGCGGACACAGATGTAGAGTTCATGGCTGGCTGAACTCGCGATGCGGTTGAGGGTAGACCTTTGGCCTACACTGCGGTAATAGCGACACACACAACAGTTGGCATGTATGATCCCGGACCCCGAGCGGGCTTGCGCTCCTTCATTTATCCCTTCGGCCGAGCCCGCACACCGGGGGCATGCTACATCGCAACATTGTCCATTGCAGGATGGGTGGTGCCGACACTACAACAGAGACACACGCATTAGTTACTTCCTTGGCAAGGCCAACACCTAGCAACGCCCAGAGCCCGGGCTGATTATCCACATCCCTACGCTGGACTGTCGTACGCCAGCCCACTCCGCTTACGCTTACAGGGGGGGTACGACACAGTTACATGTCCCAGGTCTTCCCCACTGCCTGAGGTGACATGGTTGCGTCCGCTGTACATAGCACAATGTAATGTGGTAGGGCCCGGGGCCCTCATGCATACACAATGACCACACGGACACACTTAGATAGTTTGTGGAACTGGCTACGGGCACGTGCGCCCGGCCCCTTTTATTGCCAGGGTCACATGTCCAGTGACGCCTGTGCTGGATGGGTGTGGGGTGAGTGTAAGCCAGTCCTCAGGGAGTGGTTGGTGCTGGCAACAACTACAACAGTGATCAGACAATCAAAAGTTCAAAGTTCAAACAACAAGGGTCCACGACTTGAGCTGCACAGAGTTAGTGGCCCTGGATGCACTGCGGCCGGCACAGGCACACCGCCACGGGACGGTGACTTGCGGTGCACTGAGGTAGGGCCACTTGAGCTGAGCGGGTCCTCGTCGATGTTGAAGGTGAATGTCGCGGAGTGTTTCGGGGGACAGTGGAAGGTGTTCTTCCAGGGCATGATGCAGAGGGTAGAACCAAGCATAAACAGGCAATATGGAGGAGATGAATGCTACAGACTCATTTTTAACACCAAGTCAGTATCAGGTACATGATGATGAAAACCACCCCCAGGCCATAGACTCAGACGCCACCAAAGTTCAACCAGAGAGTGTCCCTGAATTTTGGGGCACAGAGTTAGTGGCACCAGAGCTGAAAGGGGATGCAGTCTGCGATGAGGCCTGTACAATGGTATGAACTCTGCCATGAAAAAAGCAAGACTCCGTTCCAAATGTGTGACCTACTTGACCGCAGTGTAGGCCGGAGGCAGTGGTCAGCAGGGGCCCACAGCCATGTGTCGTTGGCTTGCGATGCACAGAGTTAGTGGCACCAGAGCAGTTGTTGGTGGTGTGCGATCACCTCCATAACGATGATCCTTTTTTCCTCCGGACTGAACCTCATCTTCCTCTTACTCCTCTCCTTGCATACAATGATGTGAACTCTGCCATGGAAGAATCAAAACTCAGTTCCAAATGTGTGACCTACTTGACCGCAGTGTAGGCCGAAGGCAGTAGTCATCAAGGCCCCACAGACAAGTGTCATTGGCTTGCGATGCACAGAGTTGGTGGCACCAGATCGAAGGGAGTACAGTGATATAAATGCTGCCATTAACATATGAACTCAGCCATCATGAAATCAAGACTCAGTTCCAAATGTGTGACCTACTGGACCGCAGTGTAGGCCGGAGGCAGCGGTGGAGTACGTCAACGAGAAAGGAGTGCTGGGGGCTTGTGTCGCGGAGGCCGTGATGGTCTGAGGAGGCTGCCAAGGTCGCGGGCCTCGGGCTTGGAGCTTGTACCGGCAGGTGGTGGGCCCTCTTTCACACACGCCGGTGTCGGCAGGTGAGCAGTGAGGACTGGTTGCGCAGGGGCGGCCAAGACGCGTCTGGGGACCAGCGGCCTGGGGTGCATCAGGCGCACAGGATCGCAGGCACCGCCACTCATGGCGTCGGCCTCGTGGCGGGCTGAGAGGCGCCGCCCTGGCAGACACGTTTGCCATTCAGGAAGAGAACCACACCCAGAGCAACAGGCTTTTTATTCACACCCCTGCGCTGGCCTGGCGTACGCCGGGCCAGCCCACTCCGCTCACGCTTACAGGGGGAGACGTAACAAGCTACATTTCCGCGATCTTCCCCACTGCCTGGGGTGACATGGTTGCGTCCACTGTCCACTACACTCCAAACACCAGCAGTATATGTCGACATGGACATGTCTGTGGTCTGCATACTGCAGTCTGGCCAGCACATCCACGCCACACTTGGCATTGTGTACATTCTCATTCATGGGTCACTTGCCTCCTTCGCACATGCCTGGTTCCCACCTCTCCCCACATTCTGCTATTGTGTGGCTGAGGTGCCATGCCGTTGATGGCTTGTGTACATGGCTAGCCCAGGTTACCACAGTAAGTTGTGCTGTCGTGTCTGGTAGGTGGGCATGTTGTTTGGCATGTTGTATGTGAGTTTGTAACGTGTGCATTCCCAGAGTCGTGAGTTGCAGGACTGTGTAGTTGAGGTGTGTGGTGTGTTCATTTGGTACTTACCAACGAGCAATGCATTCCCATAGGTGCCAGCCTCAAAGCGCTGGTTGATGATGGACTGTCGGAAGATGAAGGAATCATGCACACTGCCTGGGTAGTTGGCGACGACATTGGTGAAGAGTCCCAGGTGGTCCACTATTGCCTGCACATTGATGGAATGCGTGTGCTTCCTGTTGTGGTAATTGTGTGCAGTGGCGGCAGGGGGCACGAGGAGTACATGTGTGCAGTCGATTGCCCCCAACACGTGCGGGAAGCCAGCTATGGCGTAGAAGCCTTGCTTGGTCTCCAGCTGTTCCTGCGCAGTGTGTGGGGAGTAAAGGTGCTGGGGTACCAAGCTGATGATGGCAACCAAGACAGGTGTGAGGAACTTGGATAGGGCTGGCTGTGAGACTCCTCCGACTCTGGCAGTTGTTGGTTGGAAGGTACCAGAGGCCAACAGGTGCAGCACAGCCAGCAGCTTTGTCTTCGGAGGGATGTTGGTTGTCCGCTGTGTTGGTACTGCCAGCCTGTGGGCAATGATGGTCAGGATCCGGAGGATGGTTGTCCTTTTGAGCCTATAGTGGGCAATGACATCCTCTGGTGTTAAGTCTGTGAGGCTGGTGCGTTTTCTGAAGGTCCACTGTCTTTGTCTGCGCTGCCTCTGTGGTAGTCCGGGGGGGAGCGGGGTGGTCCGGGGGGGTGGTGGGCCTGGGTGTGGTGGCGGTGGGTGTTGTGGCCCTCTTGGGGCTCCGAGCTGCATGATCAGTAGCTCCATGGCATCTGTTGTTCTTCAGGTGTGGCTCTGGTCTGGGCTCCCTTTTGTGGTGCTGGTTGTCGTCCGACTTAACACCAGGTAAGAGCAGGTGTTAAATCCCTGCTGCTAAAGCGCCTTATTGCCTGTTTTGGGATCTTATCGCCGATCTGGCTGGTCGTAGAGAATATTGCGAAGTGGTGTTTTCGTTGCTTTTTGCACAGGAATGCCTACTCTGCATCTCATTAGCGTTAGTTGCCGGTGTCATCCGTGGCAATGTTTTTTGCGGCTGCTATCGCAGGAAAACTGGCGATATCGGCTGTTAGCACCAGCTTGTGAATGGGGCGATAAATCTATCATCACACAAAAAAAATTGGGGACCGGGAGCTATTTGGAAAGGAAGAAGGTCCAGTACCCGTGCTCCCAAAGAACAACGTTTTTGCACTGGGGGGTGACTGTTCCTAAGGTCTCAGGAGAGTAGCAACCAAACTTTGGTTGGTAAGAGGGGATAGTAACAAGTGGTCAGTCTCAAAGAAGGTTGGGTTTACAAATAGTGGTGGGGGAATCCATCCTTTTGGATATAGTGCCCTCACACACCCATGCGAGTGTCATGCTTCATCATCGGGCGTTGCTCCTCGTGGGGGCGGCGCTGCAGTCCCTCACGGGCCCCGCGAGAGGGCGCTTTAGCGGAGATCTTTTAAGGAGACGCCGCAGTTGTGCATGTGGGTGTGTGGGCCTGGGGAGGTAAATGAGTGGGTGAATTAAAATTACTAAACGGTACCTAGAACCTGTGTTTATTCGGGGGTCCGAGTGGTAAGTTTAAAAAAGGTGTGAATCCTGGAGCTCCTCTTAGAAACAAATACAGAGGGCGGATGTATGACTAACCGCTGCTCTCAGAATAGGTGCCGGAGTGAATCAATCACACATAAAAAAAGGTCAACATGTTTCGCGCTCTTAATTGGTCCATAAGGGATCCATAGGCGCTTCTTCAGGACCGGAAAGCTGGTGAAATAAACAAGGAGAAGACAGGTCTCAGGAAAAAGAAAATCCTGTAAACCTGTGATACCTTATTCTTAAGGTGTGTAAGCGTCCTTGCGCAGATAGGAACTCTCAATGTAGGTACCTATCCCCAACCCCTCATTAAGGAAATCAGGCTCCGTCGGCACGCTCTCGGTGAGTGGCTGAGTTTAGTTGCTCGCCTCTCCCAGGATAGCGACCTACCCCCCCGTAGCGTGTGCCGGAATCTGACATACATTGAGAGTTCCCATCTGCAGACTGCTGTGTTCTTAATCAGCACTTGCAGATGTAACGAATGTCCACCCTCCTCCTTCTTTCCAGAGAAACCACCGCAGGGCATCCATGTGCAGAGCCACACACCTTGGGGCCGATTCCGATCTCGGCCGGTGGGGCACCGAATCGGATTCGGCTTAACCGGATCCGATTCGGAGCCCTATTTCCCGACCGAGTCGTACGTGCGTCCGGGCGAGCGAGTACGATGTGTGCGCTCGCGAAATCTCCGACCGACTCGTTCGCAGGACCCGACCGCTCCGACCGACTCGCACGGGGACGACGCGCACCTCGCAATGGAGACGTTCCCCGGCCGGGTAAGTACGATGCGCACCTCGACCGCTCCGACCGACTCGCGCAGCCCGGCTCCAAGGAGCTGTCGGAGCCGCACTTTGGGGGTCCGTGTCGGACCCCCCTGGAAGCGTAGGCGTGCGAGTCGCACCTACACGTGCATGTACGGTGCGACCCGCATCGACGCGAACACGCTGTAGGGGGCGCCCTTGTTCGCGTCGTGCCCATTGAGTCAATGGGAGCCCGTGTACGCGTCGTACCACTGGCTCCCATTGACTTCAATGGGAGTCCGACCGAATCGAGTCCGATAGCATACGTGCGCATCGTACTCGTTCGGTCGGACTGCTAGGGTCCGATTCGGTCGGAAATCTCTCCGGGTCCGGCTCGGTCGGGGAGATTTCCGGCCTGAATCGGAATCGGCCCCCTTGTGTTTTCATGAACACTTCTAAATGAAATAAATAGCAGTCAGGGCACAATATGGCAGCTTACAGGTGGCAGGACAGCAGCAATACACCCCTATGGATGAGATGTCATTGTCAAAAATGCATCTACCTATTGCAATTGGCCCCAAACAGAATGTCCAGACTTCCCATGGAAATCAAGAGAACTGATCACATTTCACCAATACTGCACAAGTAGCACTGGCTGCCAGTAAATTTGAAATAGAGATTACGATTTTGCACAAGGCACATAAAAGGCTTCTGAGGAACTCGCACCTAAAACATTAGGAATCTAGGTAAGGGGAACTTTTTTAACAATCTGCAGCTCATGGTTGGCTCTTAAACACTTTATGGTAGTTTCAATTTTCAAATGATCCCAAATGAAGGCCTCCCCAAGGCGTTTGAAGAGTCCGCACTCGCTACATATTCCAGCATTGGAGATCACTGCATCATTTGCTGGAAAGTAGAAACCTACCTGGTGGCAAAACGCTCAATCAGAATATAGCTTTAAGATTCTCACACTTGAATCTAAATACTTTCTCCGTCCCCTTGTATTCACATCCGCTTTTCTCTGTTTTCTTTTTTTCTCTCTACAGTTCTTTCTCAAGAATGCTTCTTTCTGGAGGATAGGTGCTTACCCTCCAATGAAACATTTTTTATCAAGGCACAACAAAACAAGCCATACCCTATTCAATCAGAAAGTGCCTTGAGATTAAGGGCGTGCCAAACCGCACAATCATTTTTCACAAATTCCATAAATAATTTACAAAATTGCGTAATTTGCTTTTGGCTAAATGCACAAAATTTCAGCAGAATTACACAAAATGCTATGTCATTACATGAAATGCATATCTGTTATTGTGCGCTATACTTTAGCATAATGTGCGTACGCAAGTCAATTTTTTTATGCAAGGATACATTTTGTGCTAAATTATAGCACAAAAAACAAAAACACAGCAGACAATAGCCACTCATGTTCTGTTTCACCCTTACAATCACGATTATTTTTTACTGCGAATGGCGCATAATTACGCAATGCCATAATTTCAGGAACTTTGTGTAATAAACATAATGAGAAATTTCCCAAATTATGCGAATTACACCAGCATAATTTAAATTTCAAATTTTAGCGTGAAATGTGGTTTGCCGTTATCTTGCATGACTATTCTGATGCAAGCATGTCTTTCATGTAAAAAGTCTTGTGAGGTAACAGCAGGAGACTGACTTGATCGGAAATATCTCTCTATGAGACATTTTCTTTGTGAGCAAGCCTCACGTAAGAAAAAAAACCAAGAAATGGTGTGTAATGCGAAATTTTGGAAAAATTTCACGACAAGAAATTTGTATCCAACAATTTGACCAGCATAATTAAAAAGTTTCCCACGTCAACCTGTAATGATTCAGTCTGCAATGTTGCTCTCGACAAATCTTCACTCTTTAAAAAAATCTAAAGCTTAATTCACCAAATGTTTACGTGAGTAAGTGCTAGTTACCATTGGAATTTGCGGATGAAGGGCTCGACTGCTCATGAAGAAAGTTGTGTGAAATCTGACCCAAAATAGGAATCTGAGAGCTTATGCACAACTATTTCACAGGAACATTTTGATTTGTCAAATTTTCAAACAGCAGATGTTCAAGCTGGACTTGTAGGAAGTAATTTCAATGCACAGCACACACTCTAATATATGCGATAGGGTGGAAGACATCTTCTGAGGGCAGTAGAATACACAACAGCTTAATGAGTAACGGGAAGTACCAGTGTCTGAAAGATAAATCACATTTGTGGCACAAAATACACTGGGAACGGTCATTAAAATCCCATCAGAGCCTAAAGACTGCATCAGAATCATATTTGCTGCTAGTCAGCAAATGTAAGAAGCACCTTCGCTGGTGCATGAAATGTTCATTAGATGTGTTTTTTCAAGGATATTACTCAATATGTACAGATTCTAGGACTGACATCCTGGAGCAGAAACCTCCTCTGCCCCTTTGTGCACGGTCTGTACTCTATAAATTCCCCGATTCAAATGATTTAAAAAATATGCATGCAGACGCAACGTTAGGCAGGGTTTTTTATTCGGGCGAACACTGTTAGATCTGCAGGACTGGCTTCGTCTTGGATGAACATGTTACCCAAAATAAAGAAAGCCAGTAAGTTTGGCATTTTGCATATCGCCTCCACACAGAGCTACACAGTATCGCACACATACAGTATACACATAGTCACCGAAACTAATACACCTGCAGACATACGTCTATCAAATGCAATAGACATCCAGGGACCAATGGCACCAACCTACAAGCGTACAATCATCAATGCACAAAAACCAAGTCATGCATAATGTAATACAATAAGAGGCCCAGGGTGATGTGCAGCAGAGAGCACAAGGAGATGGGCATCGAGCGGCAAAAGGTAACGGGCAGGGGGGCAAAGGCTGGTGGTAATGCATCGGTTTCGCCTATGTGATGAATAAAAAGCTGTTTTTATCAATCATTGCCCGGGGCAAAGGAAAGAGCTTCATGACAAGTAACACAGGAGTGGAGAGGGTGTGGCGCAGCGGGCAGAGCTGCTGTCTCAAGAGCTGGGGATCCCGGTCTGAGTTTCGGCGGCGCAACATCCTGTGATTCTGAGCAAATCACTTAATCTCTCCAGGTGATAAGTTGCTATATAAATGTGCTGCAAGACGAAAAAAGCAAAAAGAGGCATAACCTTATGAAAAAATAGTTCCACCAAAGCAGATGTTAACAGTATTTTGGCTTGGGAAACTGATAAGAGAAGCAGACAAGGAACAAGCATTGGTAAATGCAGGAAAATATGCATCCTAGAGGGCCAGAGGATCATGAGCTTCATGCAGGCTTAAGAGGGCCACAGGGTTATGAGCTTCATGGGGGCTCTGGCGATACACCTCAGGTGAGCACTGGTGCTGTGCATTAAGGAGACACAGGCATAGTGCACGAGGGGGACACAGGTTGATCAATGATGGTTCAGGGGTGCAGGATGTGTACATCAGGGGGGCATCGAGTAATGTACAATAGGAGGCATGCTTCCATGTGTAATAAGGTGACTTTTAAAACTCCCTTATCAGAGAAGTGAGTCACTCACTTCTATCCTGATCTTTTCTTTGAGTTACTTTTTGGCTATTCTTAATGAAGAACTGCAAGTACCAGCATGCATTTTAGAAGCTTGTTCACAGTGCCTAGAAGCCATGCGTAGGTCTGTATCATATTTCAGATGTAGTGCAGGCACCGCTGTATACAGATATCTCAAACGGGCAAATATGCACAACTCACGTTCAGGGACGCATGTACGCTGGCAACGGTGCATGAAGTACCATGTCAAATTTGACACCTTTAATCAGTACTGAGTTTCTGGCCAATGGCATGCTGGGATTCCATGCAAAAAAAACATTGTAAGAAGTTGTGCAAAATAACGGGTTGTCTAAACATTAGTCAAGCAATGAACGTGGGGAAAGAATGTGGCATAGCAGCCAGAGTTGCCGACTTTGGTGCTGGGGAACCAGGTTCGACTTTCAGTGTAAGTTCAACATCCTGTGATTTTTGGCAAATCATGCAATCTCCCTGTGCCTACTAAACATGAATATATGCTTGTAACCGGTGCTTATGCAAACGGCTCCTTCGGGTCTAGTTCACACAAAAAGAAACCCGACCGACTTGGATGATTCTGTGAAAGCAGTGTGCAATTTCTGAAGAAAAAGAAGTACGGAAGTCGAACTTTTTTTGTGGGAGCCCAATGCCAGGGTGACCAAATACCAAGACTGCCTAATCTTTCTTCTGCCATTCTTGACACCACTTTTAATTTATCTCACTACCTTTGTGTTCGTTTCCATCTGTCACTATTTTCCTATTCCTCTCTTCCACCTTCTTTGTCCCTTTTCTACCTTTTTAGGTCGAGCCTAGAGTCAGCGTGCATGCGCTGCTCTGGGAGACTTGTTGTGGTGGAGTATGGAAGAGAAGCCCCGCCCACTCCCCTCCCATATTTTTCATTGGCTTGTGTCGTTGTCCTTCCTAAATGCTGGCTTCTGATCCGTTAATAGGCTTGTTATTCCCTCCTTAGTACTGCCTTTTCTTCATTTGTAACCTCCCATGGCGACTGGCCCCTTTACTTCGGTTGTTACACGGTACTTGTTATTTAGTCTTGTAAGCACTCTTTTCTTTCTTGAGCTTCTCTTACTACACGCAAAACATGTATTTTATCGGTCTGTCCCTCTTCTTGAAGTACCCTCTCTCCCTCAGCCGCATTCTCCCCTCTCGACGGCACCCCACTCTGTGCAAGATGTCTGTCTCTCTCGCTGCGCTTAGCAAAGCTTGCTTACCCTCCCCTGTTAAAACACTCCTCTCTCCCTGTTTCATTCCTGTAAGGTTAACACAGCGAGGGCCTGGGAGGAGGGAGAGGTGGAAGGGCCGGTGCTCTGCCTCTGACTTCCTCGTACACTCTGTAGCTTAGAGAGGGGCCCCACGAGGAGGGCCTCCTCGGGACTTGTGTACAGCACCCATCGGCACCTCTAGCCGCCTTGCACCCACGGGTGAGGCCGTGACCGGGAGCCGGCAGCCATGGGCGGATATCCGGGGGCTAGCGCCGTCCCGGTGATGGTGAGTACTGGTCTGTACTGAAAGACGCCTAGAGCACTTATTAATTAAAATAAAAGAAGAGCAAATGTCATCGCATCTCTGTTCGTAGGATAATGTTGGTGGGAAACCTTCTTGAGAAACTACCAGACCACAGATCTGTAGTGCAGAGCCAGAATTGATCCCTTTACAAAAGCTAGTATTTATCAAACCAGGTCCTGTGTTTTTTAAAGGGAAAGGAGACCTGTTTTAATTGCTGGCTAATGTGAATGTTGCAATTTCGCACAGGGCAATAACTCTCCGAGCTCCGGCCCAAGAGTCGTAGACAGGCCGGCGCCGGCAAAAATGTAGCGTTTGACACTAAAAAGGGCAACAGGGTGGTGGAGGGGGAAGTTGGACGGGACGTCAGGCCTGGCCTCGGCCGGCCTGCCGGAGTCAGCACTGCTGCTGATAACTCGGCCCTCCCAAAAGCCTTGAGTGCGGAGCTGGGGACTGGTTACATAACAAGTTCTCCGGCGAGGATCAGGGCAAGAGCTATCTTGTACCATTTATTGCGGTTTGCAGGATGGAGCAAACAGACCTTGGCCACTGCGTTACCATCTGTTCTTTCTCTGGAAATGCACCCGAAGTCCGGATCTCGATTTCATCAGAGATGCTCACGAGAAGGACCTGCAACATTTCTCGATCTAAACATACTTCATACTTCACAAATCCTTATCTCCTGTAAATAGATTCTGTTACCTTTCTCTCGAATATATGAAATCAAGCCGTACATAGTGTTTTCCCTCGTGTGTGCTTATATAATGTTCACTTGCTCATATAAACTACTGTGACACCCCTGCTCTAGTACGAGATCCCTAAACCCCAGATAAATAAATTCCGTAAAGATGTTACTGCCGCAACGAACCAAATGAGCGCGGTTTTGTGTTTTTTTTAAATACTAAGGCATAGGACAATTTTCCAACTGTGAAAGATGGATTTAGGCTACCAGTACATTCACTCAGTTTCATTTTATGAATGCAGGGTACTGCAAACATAGACGACTTTTTATGTTTAACGGGTTGTTTACGGATTTGTGTTTTTGTAGATGAAATCCTTCCTTATTAGACACGTCCAATAATTTGCAAAAAAATAATGTTTACATTTGTTTCACAAATGATCTTGCCCATGTTTGACTTGATGTACAAAAAAGATTCCACACAGTGAAATAAAACATTATGGGGCCTATTAGGATGGCGGGCGGACTTCCGTCCACCCACCACCCTAGCGGTGCTGGGACCGGCCGCCAGTGGTGAGGCGGTCCCGCACCAGCGATTAGGATGCCACCGCCACCGTGGCGGTGGCATCCTCCATTCCCAGCATTGTGGCGGGCGGTGCGCACAGCACCGCCCGCCACAATGCTGGAAATGCACTGTGTGCATTGGCATGCACAAGGTGGCAGGCACTGCGCGGTGCCTGCCACCTTGTGCATGCCAATGTTGGGGGGTACCATGGGTACCCCCCAAGTGCAGCCCCCCACCCCCCAGGGGGCCCGCAACTGGCCCCCAAAGGCATTCTCCGCATGCCTTTCCATGGCGGAGTCTCCGCCATGGAAAGGCATGTGACCGCCATCATCCTAATATGGATGGCGGTGCCTGCAAGGCACCACCTCCATATTCCAGGCCTTTTCCGCCCGGTAGGCAATCGGGCGGATTGCCTACCGGCAGAAAACCGGCGGACGGTCTTTCCGTCCGCCTGAGTCCCCACCGCCATACTAATATGGCGGTGGGAAAATGTGAGGCGGGCGGTGGGAAATGGCGGGCGGATCGCCACCGCCATACGGGCGGTGGTGATCCGCCCGTTATCATAATGGGCCCCTATTATGTGTTTATTGTGCTTACTTCCCTGATACATCCACAGAAACAAATGATGGTACAATAGATTTGCTTGGAATTTGCTCTAGTTTATTTTTTATTTGAGCCTATCATTGGGACACTTTTGATGCAACTCCCGAGGCAATAGGACAATTCACACATTTTCCTGGCCTTCTACAGGAGTGTCAGGAACACTATTGTCACTCTAGTGGTTTAGACTATAATGCATATTATGCATCATTCTTGACTGATTGAAGCATCAGCGAGAGAACGCAGGAGCATTGGATTGATGCTAAGTATTTAATTAATGGTTGCTGTGCACCAAGAGTAGGCCTTGAAAACATAAACTGCAAACACATGACAAGAACTTCCATAAAAATTTCCATACAAAATCATTCCACCTGTACCTAAACCTGGGATCAAACCCCTGACCTGCCATATGCTGAAACTGCTGCTGAAATAATGAACCTACTTCTAAATCATGCTCCCACTTTGTTTATTCGGATTTTGGCATTAAATACAAGTTGGCGGATTTGTAGGGAAATATATATTTATGGTTTATACTTTAACTGTCTGTTGTTTGGCGTATGTGCTTTGCAAGATATGTTTTGAAAGCTATTATATGTTTGTATATTTCTTTCTTAGTGTGTAGACATTACACCAAGGGCTGTTTTACAGCAGGACTGGAAACGGCCTATGTTTTCAGTGAATACTGGGGAGAGAGCGACGGGGGTTTAACACACGCACGTGCGCGCGAGCGCACACACGAACACACACACAAACTCACACGCACACATGTTAGGTTCGCTGGTGGATTGTATAATTTTGGTGTTGTGTTTTTGTGGATTGACACGTTTTCCCCCTAAACCAGTGCTTTAACTGGGCAGGTACTCCCAGGTACGGAGTACCTGCACTTCTTAAATTTAAAAGGGGGACTACCCGCACTACTCAAGGGATGCAATACTTTCAACTGGAGAGTACTGGCCTTCTCAGTAGGAGACAGGTGTTCTGGGACACGTAGTACCTGCACTCCTTAATCTAAACTCATACGCGCGCAATGTGGGAAACATCCATAACAGCACAGGCATTACATCGTAATGGCTTTACAATGCAGGCATTACATCGTTAGTGCCATTACAACGCTTGCCATTACTACACATGCCATTACAGCGCATGTACATTTACATCGCATGCTTTTACAACGCATTTTTAAGGTAAGTATTTTATTTTTATAAGGTAAGTGTTTTATTTTTATATTTTTTTTCATTAAGTCTTAAATGTAATATGTTTTTAAATACCCAGGTATTAATTCTATAACTTTTAATACTTTTCTTTAAAAAAAATGAACATATAATTATTTTATATCTTTAAAAAAATTGACACCTTTTCTCTGGCACGGGATGCCAGGGAAATAGGGGTTTTGGGCGGGGAAGTGTTTTGCTACTTGGGTATTTTTTAAAAATACCTAGGTATTAATCTTTAACATTTAACACCTTTTTAATTAAAGTAATAAAAATGAATTATTAATATGTTAATAGGGTTTTGAGACCTTTTCTCTGGCACGGGATGCCAGGGAAATAGGGAGGTTGGGTGGGGAAGTGTTTTAATACTTGGGTATTTTTTTTAAATACCCAGGTATTACTTTTTTAACATTTAATACCTTTTTAATTAAAGTCATACAAATTAATTATTAATATGTTAATAGGGTTTTGAGACCTTTTCTCTGACATGGGATGCCAGGGAAATAGGGGGTTTGGGTGGGGAAGTGTTTTAATACTTGGGTATTTTTTTAAATACCCAGGTATTATTTTTTTAACATTTAATACCTTTTTAAAATAAAGTAATAAAAATGTATTATTAATATGTTAATAGGGTTTTGACATCTTTTCTCCAGCACGGGATGCCAGGGAAATAAGGGTTTTGGATGGGGAACTGTTTTAATACTAGAGCGACTTAAGTAAGGTTTTAATAATGAATCATTCCTTTATCCCTGACAATCCGGTACTCGTTTCCAATGTTCCCTCTAATTTTGTGCGGCAATGAATGATCTCTTGCACCAGAGCTAAAGCTGCGTGCACCAAAGACATGCATCAAATAACTTTGCAAGCGAGTGCAACGTTTCAACTATCAAATGATAAAATGATAACTTTTGATTCACATTGCCATCTCTGTGTCCATTAAAAGGCAAACATCTTTACATGCACTTGACAGCTGCTCTGTCACCTCTCGTGGTCTCTACACTCAAACAGTGGAATATTTAGGGACAGGCAATGTAAAAACCTTGGGAGAAAGGTTCGAACCACAATACTTCACTAATTTCAGTAAATGTCACATTGGCAGAGACTTTTTGACAGAAATCAAAACTTGGGTACACTCTCCTTGCACAAATACGCTGCTTCCAGGTAGATGTTGAGTTTGTCCCGTCATGGACTCAACTCCTGTTTATGGTCATGGTGTCTGTCTACAGCAATAATATCAGCAGAACTGTGGTGGTGAAAGTGTCATTTTGGGACTTCTAAACCTACCTTGTCAAAATCATTATAAGGATAATCAAGCAACCATCTACAACCCCAAGCACAATAAAAAGTGGCTGCTACCGAACACGTGATGCGTCAGGTGTAGGTTATAAGATTTAAAGGGACATTTATGGAGACTGAGATCCTATATTTCTTTCATATTCACTTTCCTGCATAAGCGCTACTAAAAGGTAACTGCAACATGATTGGAGCACACCTTCAAATCTCATGCACAACACTAAACACACTACACATAGGCTACGCTATAAACTAACAACAATTATACACCGCTGCTAAGTTATTCAACTATTGAGAAAGTGCTTTAGGGGCCCCATAATGGTTATTACACACTTTACAAATACCACAATGCTATATAATACTTATAGTACTTATGTCCTACTGTGTTAAAGGCAAACTCTTTGCTATACTGGAGGCATTAGTGTGGCCATTGAATTCTTTGAAATTAAGTGAGATCACTTGAAATTAAGGTGCATTTCTGATTACTATGGTGAGGGTAAGTAATTCAACATTTATGACTGCATAGAATTAGCAGACACAGCTTCAGACAATAAATATGGATGACATCCTTAACTGGGAGACAGTGGATGGCTCCACATGCTGTTGAGACATGGTCCAAGTTCATCAGCCATTGAATGATGTTCCTTTTGCTTTATGTCCCAAATGAAGACATAAGTGAACAAAAAGAATACGTCAGTTATTTAGTTAGAATGAAAGTGTCTTAGGCCATCAGACACCAATAGCAAACAAAGTTATAAAAAACAGATTCGGAGATTAACCACCAACTGGGCCCAAACCCCTGGGATGTTCCACATAAATATATTTTCAAATATATTGTGCGGCCATAATTGTGTGGAATAATATTGAGCCCCAAAATATTGACAAGGTGAGACTATACAGGTAAGTATATTTACTTAACTTAACTCCACATGTGTGTACCTTGTATTCAGAAGTGGAGTTAAGAATAGTAAGTCTATAGCTACCAATGTGCACGTATCGTCTCGATATTTCAGTGATCAATACTTTACCTGTGATATTATGGATTGCACTCTGCAGCCGAGAGCATGAGTATAGGCATTTCTCCGAGCTTTCTTCCCCTAACTGAAGAAATCCCTTCCCTGGGGACTTCTGAATTTTCTAGCCCTGGCCTGAACCACATGTTTAGACAGCCAGACTACCCTCGGTGAACCATGGTAGGTGGATGTAAAATAGCTGCGAGAAAGATACCATCTTATTGCTGACCTGCACAATGTGGATCCAGTATCACCAAATAATGTGATTCTATTAGAGCTGGAAAATAGGAGGAATCCCGGTTCTGGCAGCTATTTCTGGGCTGGATCTGGACGGCAAAGGGAAACCAGCTGAATTTGTCCTGATATTATTTTTCTGACACCATGACACATTCAGCACTGCCTGCAAGTTGTCAAGTGGCTTTCTGATTTTAGATTTCAACTGGGCCCAAAACAAAGGCCTGATTTAAAGGACCATCAGCCCTCCTTTTATCCATCTATCATCCTAGCTTAGAGCCAACTGGAGCCAAACACCTAGATGCCACTAAAATAGTAGGAAACAAAAGCGCACAACTTGTTACCACTTTACAAGTGCTTAAGAGAAACTATTGGAGGCAGATTTTTAACTTTGTTCAACTCCCTGTGTAAGAGATGGGCTTTCACTGTAAGAATGGAGGCTTTATTGGTCTGTATGAGTACTTATACAAACATTTATTTAAATGCCACTTACTAATTTTTTTAAATAATTCTTTTATGGTGCTACCCATTACAGTGTAGAGGGTCACAGCGCTTTACATCACACACAGTGGCACAATAAATCATATAAGTGTGTAAACAATGTGCAGGAAATGTTACATAAAAGAATGAGGGTTATTGGTGTAGGAATAACATATTATCCATACTTGTAAACATTATACGTTAAGAATGGATTGTCAGAGAAAAAATTCAGGAAATAAAATGTAACAGTGAATGTCGTTGTCTGTACTAACACAACTATTAATTGACAATGAACCCTTTTTTCCAACCTTAGAACAGATTGAGAAAAATTCAATAAGGATCCAAACCCATGACCTACATTTTGCATGCAGCTCCTTGATGCCGATAAATATATCACTGTGCCATATTAGAAGGCTTGCAAATTATAAACAGGATGTAACAAAATGATCTCTACATCAAAAGCAGTAGCCCACTTACCTCTCTAAATAAAATACCAATGTGTGATCTGCATATAATACGCTGTGCATGTACATTAACCCTATATGCTACTTTATGAGTCAAAACTGTGACTAGACAAAACACAAAACTCTCCCACAACTGTGTTAACCACTAGATATATCTTCCCGCCATTACAATCCCTTTCAAATTGCAGGGCACACAATGATCTCTGCAGCCGGTGTTTTAACCCTGTCAGATACTTTAAATGGAATATATGACGTTACAACGCATGCAATTACAACGCATGCTTTTACAACGCGGTCTTTACATCGCAACTACCATTACATTGCATGATTTTACAACGCATGCCATTACAACGCATTTTTAAAAACTACCATTACAACGCATTCCATTACAACGCATACCTTTACAATGCATACCATTACAACGCATAATACTTTTAGGGAAACAGTAGGGTAAGTGTTGGATAGTGTAGGGGTAAAAATTACTATTCCCACTCCAGTGAGTGCAACAGTAGGGTAAGTGTTGGATAGTGTAGGGGTAAAAATTACTAAGGGGCCGATTCCGATCTCGGCCGGTAGGGCTCCGAATCGGATTCGGCATTACCGGATCCGATTCGGAGCCCTATTTCCCGACCGAATCGTACGCGCGTCCGGGCGAGCGAGTACGATGCGTGCACTCGCGAAATCTCCGACCGCTCCGACCGACTCGCACGGGGACGACTCGCACCGCGCAATGGAGACGTTCCCCGGCCGGGTAAGTACGATGCGCATCGCGACCGCTCCGACCGACTCGCGCAGTCCAGCTCCAAGGAGCTGTCGGAGCCGCACTTTGGGGGTCCGTGTCGGACCCCCCTGGAAGCGTAGGCACGCGAGTCGCACACAGGGGGGAGCCATGGGTCCCCCTACACGTGCATGTACGGTGCGACCCGCATCGACGTGAACACGCTGTAGGGGGCGCCCTTGTTCGCGTCGTGCCCATTGAGTCAATGGGAGCCCAACTCGTACAACTGGCTCCCATTGACTTCAATGGGAGTCCGACCGAATCGAGTCCGATGGCATACGTGCGCATCGTACTCGTTCGGTCGGACTGCTAGGGTCCGATTCGGTCGGAAATCTCTCCGAGTCCGGCTCGGTCGGAGAGATTTCCGGCCCGAATCGGAATCGGCCCCTAAGTGTTGGATAGCGTAGGGGTAAAAATTACTATTCCCTCTCCAGTGAGTGCAACAGTAGGTAAAGGGTTGGCTAGTATAGAGGTAAAAATTACTATTCCCATGTACCCCAAAACCCATACCCACCCTAATACTAAAAAAATCTCCATCACTTACCTTATGATGCATTGTAATGGCGTGCGTTGTAATGGTATGCGTTGTAATGGCATGCGTTGTAGTGACATGCGATATAAAGGCAGTTGCGTTGTGACAGTTGCGTTGTAAATGTAGGTCGTTGTAATGACTGCCTTGTAATGGATGTTTCCCCTTTAAATGCAGCCTCTATTTGACAAGTTATGTAAGCTAGAAGAAATTTACTGTCACATGTGTCCTTGCTGCCAATTCCTTTGCTGCATGAGTTCAGTATGGGCACTGCGCAAAATCCTATTGATTTAATAGACTATAATATTGTTCCATGTATAAAAAGTCGAGGCTACTTACTGGATGCACAAGATAAATGACTTGCCTCTTGATTTGTTGTCAGAGTGAGAGACCTAAATGTGTCTAAGCTCATTTTAATAAACTATCACTTTTAATAAACATCTCTCAGTGCCGTCATTTAATCCGATGTACTAAACTGAAACTTTAAAGAAATACACTTTCTTTAATTTTGAAAAGGCTTTATCACATTTCTACCCCGTGTTTGTTGCATTTTTAACATTTACCTTTAACATTTTCAAACTCGACTCTTACAGTGAAGTGAGACCATAAACTTGTCTTTGCTAAACTGCTTAATTTATTGGCTCATGCACTTCTTATTGTTATTTAAAGGTACTGCTACATTTATTTTGTCTCAGAAGGCTGCCCATTCACCGCCTGCATCTTCGCACCTTCAGTCTAATGGCACAGCTTGCTCCTGTCACAATGCAGGACATTTCTGCCCCCCTTCCCAGCTGGGTTCCTGAATCTTTGTTGACGTGCCATCGAACAACAGAGTTAATGCCTTTCACACGTGCGCCTTTCTAAATGACGTGCAGTTAGATGCCAAATGCCCATGAATGGTTTCTACAGAGTCATGCACGTGCTATAAAAGACTCTGGGCGATTCAAGGCGCGCACCCTGGAGGGAACATAGCTCTTTTCCATGACCACAAATGAGTGTTTGATTTAAATCAGAATGTTTAACTTAAATCTGCTGGAATTTTTCTGCCACAGAGTTGGGCAAACCCAATAGGGGTTACCCCACCATGGTGATCCACAAAAGCATGCGTGACAATCATAAATTTAGCTTACGACAACTGATGGTGCATATATGGATGCACAGCTGCTTTCACTACACTTAAGACTGTTTTGTATATATGTCTATGATTACTGTTTGTGTGTTCTTCTTTTTTTCAGATAAAAAGAGCTAGCAGAAAACCGTAAGTTAGCTTTTGGATTATGAGAAAACAATTTTTATTTCTCTCACTGTGCGCACCTTAGAGTGTGTGCACTTATTCACCAAAGGCTGAGCTACTCGCCCAGTCTTTTCACTTTTGCCTGGTCCTGACGAAAGGAAGCATATTTTACGCTTCTGGCTGAAACATGTAGACCACTATTAGGATATAAGAGTCAAGTTGAATCTCTACAATATCCACCTCTTCCTTTTTTAATCCTGTCATAGGGCCCCAGAAATAAATACATTCCCTTCGAGGGGACACTATAGATAGTTTTAAAGTCACTACTATCACCTCACCTGGCACAAAAAAACAAAAAAAACAGCTCTGCTGTAATTCAGGCGGCATAGCACACCCAGGATGCACTCTGTATCCTGGGTGGGAACCCGATGATAAAGCATGCCACCAACTAGGTTGGTGGGTGAGGGTTCTTCTAAAAAACCTATTGTTTTTTTTCACACAAATCAGTTATCTGACTGATAAGTAATGTCTCTATGAGCCTGTTCTCTTTGATTGAAATAAATTTACCCAGGGGAAAGGAACGAGCTGCTCTTACTTTCCTCGCTCTCTGCTTGATTATTTATATTTGTTTGAATACCCAGGTATTAATTTTTTCATATTTAATACCTTTTTAATTAAAGTAATAAAAAAAAATAGTATGTTAAAAGAGGTTTTACACCTTTTCTCTGGCACAGGATGCCAGGGAAATAGGGGTTTTGTGTGGGGAAGTGTTTTAATACTTGGGTATCTTTTTAAATACCCATGTATTAATGTTTTTAAAAGTGTTACTTTTTTTTAAAAAAAAACAGTAACTTGTAATTCTTTAATTTAAAAATAAAAAAGTAAGAATGGTTTAAAAATGTAACTAAAACCTAGTAATGTAGTATATTGGAAAATAGTTTATTAATTAATAAATACAAGGTCAGTAGTTTTATTTAAACAGTAAATTTAAAATAAATTACGGGTTTAAAGAAATAAAATATTATTTTATAAAAAAGTGTATATGTACTGGAATTATTTTTAATTTAATATAGATTAACATATAACAATTAAAAACATTTATAATACTTTTTAAAATAAAAGACAATAAATTGAACACATTAAATAAGTTATTTTTAATAATCTTTTATTTGGAAAAATATAAAATTAACGCTCCATAATTTTTTTATTGCACATACACATACATATATTTGTAAAATAATTTATTGTGAAAAAAAAGATGTACATTTACATTTTTATAACATGTTTTAAACATTTTTCCCACGGCTTTCAATTGTGTTCAATGGGCGAAATTGTTCTTTTTTCTTTTTTACTTTTTCAGATGACGTACGCGGTTGAGCGTAAGTTTCTACAGTTGATGGAGCGTCGCAGTGAAGATCACATGCAAGAAAGAGCTGCAGTCAGGTAAGTGAAAATTTACTTTTCTATTAGACATTGTGGCAGGCATACTTTATTGTAAGGAGAGTAGAAGGAGGTAGTTAGCTGGATGTATGTATGTAGTTGTGTTTTTTTTTATGTTTTTAACACAAATTTGGTTCCTATGCATGTAGCAGTGGTACACTCACAAAGGGGTTTTTTTATTTGTGAATTTTATTGTGTTGGTTTTTAAAAAAAAGGGACTCTGTATTGGGAAAAATTTCTTTTTTTAAACCAAAGTGTTATAGTAGTAATGTTTTTTTTAAAAGTTTATTTCAGTGTCGCAACATTTTTCAAAAGAGGTTTAAATGATTTTCAACCACGTGGATTTTTGGACTACACCGATGGGATTGTTCGCCGACACAAGACTTTTAAGAAATTTTTGAGTATTTTTGAAAATCTTTTTTTTGTAAAAGGATTGATTTTGATCCATCTTATCGTTGGCTTTTGGATATCGGAGACATAATAGATGGAAAAAAGATCAAAAGAGGATTGCTACGCTGGATTTCTTGTTGCGTTTTTTGCCAGTTCTGTTCAAATTTTCGGGATTCTTTTTCTTGGGATGTGTTTTTCTAAGGGAACACAGATTACTTTGCAGCAAATACAAAAGGCTATATCAATCTGTGTCTTTTTTTAAAACTTAAACGTGGGCTTAGTATCGAATTGTGGATTATGGTTACACACTTTGGACATTTGGGGAGCTGCAGACTCTTGCAGGAAAGTGGATTTTTAGAGAGGACAAAGAGTCAAAGAAAGAAGACGACTGAAGGTAGGACCCCGTTTTTCTAATCTTTGAATAAAAAATGTTTTTAAAAATGAAATCAAATTACAGTTAATTTAAAAAAATGCAAAACAGGCAAGTAAGATAGAATAGGTGTTAGTCATATTTAGAAATGTGGTATGTGACCAATATTGTCTAGGTAGTCTGAAGCCACCATCAACGTAAACTGTTCAATTTGTCCCGATAATCTCTCAGACATTTCCTTTTTTTTTTTGTAATTCGTGGGTTCAGACTACCAGTCAATGATTGCGCTATTCTCATTTCTTGGAAACTTTGTTCCTTCTTCAAAATTTCCAAAACATGATAAAAGTTAGGGTGAGGGTTGCCAATCGATTTATTGAAGGAGTTGTGCCATCCCTCTATGGCATTATTGGTCTTTGCTCCTCCCTCTAAGCAGGTAGAGTAACAGTTCCACCGCTTGACAGGAAACCTCAGATTCCTCCAGCGACCCGACTTGCTTAGATGGCCAATCCATGTGTCCTTGAAGTAATTTAGTAGGGTGCCCAATTTTTCTTCATTTGTTGTAAAATACTCTCATTCAGTAATTGACGTGTAATATTCATCCACACTGTCAGGGGGAACAAAGCACAATGCTGTTAGTTTTTTTTAATTCAAATTGCAATTTACTGTCTGATATGTAATCCTCAACTAAGGATGTTTTTTGAATTTTTCGCCAATATGCCTGTAAAAAGTGAAAAAAGCAATCTTGAATTTGGGTTTCCGGGTAGGTTTTAGTAATGGTGCTAATCATTGATAATTCAAAGTCAATTATCACTTTTCTAGGACTTTTGTTTTGAGTTTTAGATTTTACCACTGATAAAAGTTCAGTGTATGTTGAGGATTGTTTATCAGGGAGTAAACAGTATACTAAGGGAACTACAGTGTTATTAATGTAGGCATGAATAGTGTATATTTGGGAGAATGGATGGAGTGTGGATTTAAACGTCCCATCCATTATCCAAATATCACTACTCACCAATTTTAAAAGGTGACGGGGTGTGCTAAACATTAGTATTCTCTTTTGAGCATTTTTGTTGTTGTGCAATAGAAAGGTTTCATTAGAAACAGTGACAGATAGTTCAGGAGGAATGTTAATATTAGATAATGTTTGGGGTGTTACACATTGTGGGTTACTTGCCTGTTTTTTCCTTTGAATAATTCTTAAGTTTGGGACTGTGGGTATAGAACTAGCTACATGCATAGGAATGTTTTGGGATACCTCCCTCAAAACTGAGCCACAGGGTTCATTGGAGGTGCATGCAAGGTCTTTCATTTGATTAATGTTTTCTCTTACCTCAATCTCCATTGCAGAGGCAGAGTGGTTTTGTTCTGTGGTTCTTTCAACACTATCTCCAAGAGTATCCGCTCTGCCTGTGCAATGGGATGAGTAATATTGCACACACCTCCAATGACTCCTGGGCTCAGTTAGTCTCTCCTTACAATAAAGATAGCCACCATTTTTTAGGAGACGATTCCTCTTTGGTACATGAGATAGCTGGCTTGTCTTCTTGATGTCATTATGGTGTTTTCTGTAAAAGAATTTTGAAAAAGAGTTTTTGAGTTATTGCGTTTTAGAAGAATTTTTAGCCTGCAAAGAAAATTCTTGTTATTTTTATACGTATGTAGCTTATCTAGTTTGGCATTGTTTTTTGTTTACAACCTGTAAAAAAACTGGTTATTAACTTTCTAGGTTGCCTATTGAGTGCACTAAGAACATGCTGAATATATTTTGTCATGTTTTTCACTTTTCGTTAGTTTGATTGTCTGCTATGGTTTGTAGTTGGGTCCTTTGAAAAGAGAAATAAGCATTTTAAATTGCAAATGTAGTTTGCCTCACCTTAGTAAACTTGCTTGGTTTGCTTGTCTGTTTTTTTGCAGATTTTGAGTGTTTTCTTCAAACTGATTTAGCGGTTTTAATTCTTTTTCTTTGGTGAGAGTTTGAGTTGGTCTGAAATGGAAAGTGGATTTTTAAACAGATGTTTTAAAAAACATTATCACTTTTGCTTAAAATTAAATTTGGATTTCAGTTACAGAATGTTTTTCGTTTCAGTACCTGCTTGGTTAGAAGAAATGTTTTGCTTTGTTTTGGTTACAACATAAGGATTTGGAACAATTATACCTGTGATAGGCCTTCGGTTTGTTTAACCTCTGTTTGGAAGATGGTTTCTTGTCCTGTGGATGGTTTTCAATCCAATGTTTTTCAATGTTAAATGAATTAACCTGTGTTTTAAAAAAAAAAGTACTTTATGTGTTTCTTTTAAATTCTTTACATTCCATAGTGCACTGGACCAGCACCTTCCCTGAGTCATGCACCCTGTGGAGTTAGAATAGTTTTTTTTGTCCCCGACCACTGATCAGCACCTTCCCTGAGGCAAGTACCCTGTGGTGTTGGATTAGTAATTTTGCCCCCTACCTCTGACCAGCACCTTCCCTGAGGCAAGCACCCTGTGGTGTAGAATAGCAATTTTGCCCCCACCACTGACCAGCACCTTCCCTGAGGCAAGCACCCTGTGGTGTTAGAATAGTCATTTTGCCCCCCACCATTGCCCAGCACCTTCCCTGAGGCAAGCACCTTGTGGGGGTAGAATTGTAATTTTTCCTCCCACCACTGGCCAGCACCTTCCCTGAGGCAAACACCCTGTGGTGTTAGAATAGTAATTTTGCCCCCCACCACTGACCAGCACCTTCCCTGAGAAAAGCACCCTGTGGTGTTAGAATAGTAATTTTGCCCCCCACCACTGACCAGCACCTTCCCCGAGTAATGCATCCTGTGCAGTTAGAATAGTTTTTTTGCCCCCCCACCACTGCCCAGCACGTTCCCTGAGGCAAGCACCTTGTGGTGTTAGAATAGTAATTTTGCCCCCACCACTGACCAGCACCTTCCCTGAGACAAGCAACCTGTGGTGTTAGAACAGTAATTTTGCCCCCCATCACTGACCAGCACCTTCCCTGAGGCAAGCACCCTGTGGTGTTAGAATAGTAATTTTGCCCCCCACCACTGACCAGTACCTTCCCTGAGTCATGCACCCTGTGGAGTTAGAATAGGTTTTTTGCCCCCCACCAGTGACCAGCACCTTCCCTGAGGCAAGCACCCTGTGGTGTTAGAATAGTACTTTTGCCCCCCACCACTGACCAGCACCTTCCCTGAGTAATGCACCCTGTGGAGTTAGAATCGTTTTTTTGCCCCCCACCACTGACCAGCACCTTCTCTGAGGCAAGCACCCTGTGATGTTAGAGTAGTAATTTTGCGCCCCCACCACTGACCAGCACCTTCCCTGAGGCAAGCACTCTGTCGTGTTAGAATAGTAATTTTGCCCCCCACCACTGACCAGCACCTTCCCTGAGGCAAGCACCCTTTGGTGTTAGAATAGTAATTTTGCCCCCCACCACTGACCAGCACCTTCCCTGATGCAAGCACCCTGTGGTGTTAGATTAGTAATTTTGCCCCCACCACTGACCAGCACCCTCCCTCAGTCATGCACCCGGTGGAGTTAGAATAGTTTTTTTTGCCCCCTACCACTGACCAGCACCTTCCCTGAGGCAAGCACCTTGTGGTGTTAGAATAGTAATTTTGCCCCCACCACTGACCACCACCTTTCCTGAGACAAGCACCTTGTGGTGTTAGAATAGTAATTTTGTCCCCCAGCAGTGACCAGCACCTTCCCTGAGGCAAGCACCCTGTGGTGGTAGAATAGTAATTTTGCCCCCACCACTGACCAGCACCTTCCCTGAGGCAAGCACCCTGTGGTGTTAGAATAGAAATTTTGCCCCCCCACCACTGACCAGCACCTTCCCTGAGGCAAGCACCCTGTAGTGTTAGAATAGTTTTTTTTGCCCCCCACCACTGACCAGCACCTTCCCTGAGGCAAGCACCCTGTGGAGTTGGAATACTATTTTTGCCCCCTATCACTGACAAGCTGCCTATTTATGTTTTCTGGGATTTACATTTTTTAATAAATATTCTATATTTAAAATCGATTAAGTAAAATTAAAAAAGAAATTTTAGACTCTTACGGCCCAATTACGATGGCGCACGGAAAAGCCCTCTGACCGCCATGGCATCGGGAAAAATCCCCCCGCATGACCCGCGGCATTTCCGTCGGTCAAATTACGATGCAATGTACGCAAAATCAGACCGCGGCGGACGGATGTCACAAAAGACCGTCTACCACGTTCGGAAAAGCTGCAAATCCGACCGTGGCAGACGGGGAAAGCTGTTCAACGACTTGAAAAGGCTGCTCCTGCCACGGCATGTCCGCACGTCTAATCACGATGAGAATATGGAGCTGGCGGACCGAGCACTGTGTCAGACCGCCGCACACACACATAGGCCAAATGAATGGCAGACGGAACCAACTTCACAACAATGCCCGAAGTGTGCCTGTCCTCCCTGCCGCCCTCAATCGCAACACACATGCCACAATGATACACCCCAACTTGCTCTTGGTAAGGAACGCCATGCGCAGCATGGAAGAGACATCTGGAGGTCACCAAACATGTGGACACACCTACATACCACAGTATAAAACCAACCCCTTCTGGGACCAACATCCTTTGCACACCACAAGCCGAGACAGAGAGACAGGACACCATTGACTCACACTGCACAACATCACACACATATCTCCACACAACAATACTCTCACCCACACACATCACACACATCACATATCTCCACCACCACCTTGCACCATGCACCCCAAGAAAAAGCACAAAATCACCGACTCAGAGTTGAAAGTGATGGTAGACGAGAGAATCAGGGGAGAACCACATTTGTCCGGGAACCTGGTCCAACACACCCCACTTGCGCGCAAGAATCAGATGTGGGCAAGGATCCACAGCAAAGTCAAGGCCGTAGGGACCACCCTACGCACTGTGCGTGACACCAGGAGGCGGTGGCTCCACCCCAAGGCCCAGCTCAAGCGTCGGACCCAGAGGAACCACGCGGCGGCACAGAGAACTGGTGGCGGCCCACCCATTACACCACTAACCTTCACTGAATGGGAGGAGAAGGTGCCTGCCATAATGCATCCGGAGAGTCTCACATGAAGCGAGGGGGGACTGGAAGCTGGTAAGTACCAACAAAATGATCACATCACACTACAGTGCACTGTTGTGCACAACAAGTGAGCTCCAATCGTCCGCCCACATCAAACTCATGTGGAATGCACGGTTTGAATATGAATGGATCACAAGGACAGCATTTCCTTAATCAGCTCCACCTCACAGGTAGGTGGTCAGCTCATGCACCCTGGCCTCCCTCCCAAACAGCATGGCTCACCCTCCCCACCCCACAGCCATGTGGCAGCTAACACCGTCGAAAGTGTCTCCCAACAGGTAGCTAGCCATCTTACTGGGGAGTGGTTGTTGAGACCTGACAGCAAGACCGCAACTCCCACAAGGCTCTCTGTCTCCCCTCACAAACAGCATGGAGCCAAATGACCCCCACATCCCGCACTTGATAGCCAATTCTGGAAACCCCCATAAGTCGTAGGCAGTGCACATTCAGCTAATACCATCGAGAGGCCACATGATTCACAGTGTCATTGATGAAGTCACATGCAACTGCAAAGCAGAATACAAGATCGCGACCACAAAAAGCCAATGTGCAAGTCCCATTGCCTCAAAGCAGAAAGACTCGGGTCAACACAACACATGCATGGAAACTCTATCAGCCCTCAAAAACCCCAGGAGGTAAGCACAAAAAGCACAACACAAATCATGAAGTCGCGGCATAGTAGTCAGATACACATAGAAAATGCCCAAATGTCCAAGCTTCAACTGAAATGGATGAGCAACAAGTTAGTACCAGAGGACATGTCCTCGGAAATACAATATCTGTACATATGAAATTGGCCCCTTAGCCATGTCACATCGCTAACGAGCAATGTAGGTACCCAGGGCTGTAAGTGGGATGAAAAAACTGGGGGTCTCTCAAAGGGCGTGGCCAATGGAATCAAGGGCGTGGACTAAAAACCTTAGCCATTAATCTGTGCTTAGCATATTGGGCTACCCGACTTGCATTTTTCAGTCACTGCCATTGCACCCAGATATATGATACAACAAGTAACATGATACCTACTACAATTTCGGACTACTGGCTTTGTCAATGTTTGTCAGTTGCATAAGATAGAGAAGCAGCAACTATGGCTTGCATCTAACATTGAAAAAGCTTCCACTTAAAGCCCTGGTGACACCACAACGATGTTGCTGCTCCTGAGTCTCCAAAGGAGTGCATTCCAGAGACAAAATGAATCCTTAAAGGACTTCACATCCCCACAACGCTCACCTGGCATGACGTCATGCCGTAAATTCTCCACTAGTGAGAAGTGAGGAGTGTGACCATGCGCACATCGATGTGCCTGCTGTCATTGCATTCCAGCAAAAAGAACGAACCGCCTGTGGCAGGGCACAAAACAGAGCACGATAGAGACCCGTATCGAGGCCCCCTTAAATAAATGATGCGGCCCAGCACCGGTGAGACCCGGACCACTTAAAGCCCTGCATGTACCTCAACATCATGTGCGACTGATGACAAACTGACATGAATGCCTAGTAATGCCAAGGTAAAAGTCAGGTCATCTCAAATTAAATGTGCCAAACATGAACATCTAAGTTGTGCTATGTGCCGAACATGCTGACAATATAACCTCACTCCAACAGGTGACTCGCTAGCAACAGAAGGCGACCGTGCCATGGACGAGCCCAGCCAGCCCCCCCCCCTGGAAGGTGAACCCACGGATGCAGAGTCCCTGGTCTTTTCAGGTGAGGAGGACCGATCTGGCCCCTCTGGCGTGCCCAGAACAGCCCATGCTCAGGCCCTCACTGACCCCACCACCACGACTCCCACAACAGCTGCACCGCCAACGCAGACCCCTGCAGCAACGACCTGTGTGGCAGCCACCTCCACCATCACCACAGCTGCCTCCAACACTGTCCCTGTGCCAGCAGTTGCGAATACAACCAGGCACACCGGGGATGCTGGGGACGGTGTGCGGCGGCTGCACCAGGCAACGCCACATGTCCGTGGATTCAGGGCAGGAGGGAGGCCAACTGGGGGACAGTCACAGGAGGACAATGAGACAGAGGCCCTGGACACCGTGCAAACTGTCCTTGGTGCATACCAGCAGAACCAGGGACAGATGGGCCAGGTCCTTGAAGAACTGCGGGAACAGCGCCTGCTGCAGAGGTCCATGAACACTAGCTTGGGACAAATTGCTGAGTACATGGGCCAGCTCGTGGGTGTTCTGAGGGACATGCCTGCTGCTCTAATAGTTGCCCGCCCTACCCCCGGCCAGCCGGATGATAGTCACACCACCTCAGCAGAGGCCACAGGGAGGGGTGAGTCACACCACAGTGAATCCTCAGACACCTCTGAGCATGCATCAGGCTCCCCCCCTGGCAAACGGCAGAGGGGGCGTCCGAAAAAGACCCCAGCACGATCACGTGGCACAGCACCGTGCCGTACCAGTTCCCGGAGCAACCGCTGATGTCACCACTGTTACACCGAGCATTGATTCCGTCGTAAATCAGAACCCACATACCCACAAGGATGGGAGTGTTCTGTTGGACTTTGGAACTCTACCATTGTGTGTTCTACCACAACCATCCGTGTACCATCACTTTCAACTTCACCCCTTACCTGTCACTCATTGTCAAATGAACACAACTCGCAACAGTATGCCTTGGTGTCAAGAGCATTTTCATTACAGTAAGTAGCCTGTTAACTCACATCGCAATGTATCCGAAGATGTAAAAGCGAAAATCCATTGAGAGAGTGGAGGAACCTGGATAGACACAAGGAAATAACAGTGCGTTGACATATCATCGAATAACCGCAAAAGCACACCACTAGGCAACACTGTACAACATGCCTTCCAGAGAACACCGGCCAACACCATCAACATGGACAGTTGGGGGACTGGAGCACACGACTACACCTCCCAACACAGTTCACCCCTTAGCATCCTGGTAAATGCAGTTCAGCGTTGTCATGTGTCACCAAGGTTGGTGCAGGTCAGTGCTGTGATTCTCTAGACACATGTGTGCCGCGTTATCTTCCTACATCAATAGAGGTAAGATACATTGTGATCGGTGTCTGCTGAGGAAGCTGCCACAATCCACTCGAGTCTCTGTACCTCTCCCTGCCCAAATCAGGTGAGACACTTCAGTCCCATGACAAGTAAGCATCATGACTGAACTGCATTTACCAGAATGCTAAGAGATGGACTGTGCAGGGAGGTGAAGCAGTGTGCCCCCACCCTCCTAATAACATCAACATGGACATGACGGAAGTTGTCACAGATCACATAGCGCAGAACAATGAAATCCTTAGCAGTGTGCCCACAAGAGCCAGCATCACACCACATCCTGTCATGTGGACGATGGTGACATTGTCGCATTCACACACTCAAGTACTGTTGCACAGGGCTTTTCATGTGACATCTGCGATTTATGCATGTTTACCCACATGAACACCAGACCCTGACAACATACCCACGCTAAATCTATTTTCAGACGTACTTAGCTTCTCCTGCATGGGCACAACTGCTGTGTGCACAGGCCAGGCATCACATATATAGGAACTGTTGCACAACGTGTTCCTTTTGTGGCAATGTTCCGCTAACTCCCCCGTATGTGATTGTGGATAGTCATTTGTGGCCTCACATTCCCACAGCGAAAGCATACTTCAATAAGTGTGCATGCACAATGGGCCTCTGTTAAAACAAGTAGTCGCTCCCACATCAGCCCGGAGACCTTCGAATGCCAGGTGTCTTGACCGACCCACGCGATTCAGTCACTGCTGAACATGGCACTCCCACTTTTTTCGAGGTGAACTGACACACAAATTGTTGATAGCGTCTGATACTGAAGGCCGTTGCACACTTTTTTTCAGACTTGTGGGCTCTGGCCTTGTCCCTTCCTTTCATGCTTTTTCTGGAGTACCACCGGGTGTCATTCCTCAAAATTCCATACTGCATTTAGCGGTTGCAGATCATTACTTTGGCTGTACAGCTGAGCGCTGGTTCTAAGAGTGCTCTCCCGCCATGTCTGACCATCCTGTGGGCCAGGCCGAGCCCGGTCAGTTGCAACTGTACCGTGACCGCATGCAGCTTCTCTTTGGATGTGTCCCATTGGCTGTGCTGTGCATCAGTTATAGGCTAAAGTTACGCTATGCCGATTTCACCTGCGTGCAACCTGTCTTTTCCTGCAGAAGATGTCTGTTTAAGTGGGCCATGGATGTCTGCCTTTCAAACACATACCTTGCTGACCTGGATCATGAGCTGTGGGTGAGTCCTTTGTTGGTCCACAAGCAGGACTGCTTCGGTGACACACGATTATGGGAGGCATTTCAATGTGTCAGACAGGCTGACAGCTGCGCCTGTGCGTTTGCGCAATGGCTCCTGTGCCATGCCTACATCGAACCTCTCCCAGGTTACGATGGGATGCTCCTTTCAACCTCGTGGTGCGAGGAGCACATCTGTTCCTTCATACTGCTGGATTGGATGGCGGTCCTTTTATTTGGATCGTCTTTTGGAACTGATTGCCTTCAAGGCTGCCTGTGCCTTCTTGGATTCGTAACTACTTAACAGCAACAGGAACTGTTGGTGACTAATTCAATTTTTGTTTACCTTTCTTCACGCCTCCTGACAAGAATTGTCATCCAGCTCTCTGACTTTAGCCCTGTCTGCATTGGCTTTGACTATGCTGAGCTCTGCGGTCTGTTTCGCTTGGTACCACAGACCTGAGCAAGTGGAGGCTGTCATCTGACCGTCGTCGACATTGTCATGTGGCATGAGTCCAGCTTCCATTATGCAGCTGTAGCGCACGAATATTACATGGCGTAGTTGTTTTGCAAGTACCCAGGGCTCGAGTCGTGGGTACACGCAGGTACACGGCGTCGCCCCCTCTTTTCACGGGGTGGACGCCGACCCCCCTGCCAAGAAGTTGGTCCCCACAGAAATATGCAGAACTTGTCCCGGTGTACTTTCCAGACACCGGGACACGTTCAGCACCACCTGCACGTTGACTGCTTTCCATTCCCAGCAGCAACGTGCAGGCAGCGAGGGAGCCTTTTTTCACCTCCAGCTTGGCCGAAGTAAAGGGGCCATCCGGCCTCCTTTTGTTTGTATATGCTGACTGGGGGCTGCCTTGAACCTTACATTTAAATGTAGATGCCACAGAGGGAAACATAGGCACACAGCTTGCCTTCTCTTCACAGGTACTTAAGAGAGGCATGCTTTTGCCTTTGTTCTGTCCCTGTATATCAATGCAGACACTGTAAGACTGTCAGATGGGTTAGTCTGTCCCACTATTTGCACAAATCATTTTATTCGCACTATTTTACTTCTTTCATAGCGCTACCTCGTGACGTTGTGAGGTCATTTGCATTTTGGCTTACTTGGTCAGTCCCCCCACTTCTTTTTTTAGGACTTGTGCCCTGCAAGTACCCTAGTATATGTCTGTCACATGAGAAGTGTTCGCAGAGCTTGTTCTCTGCGCAGTCCTGGAGTACTGTCTGAACATTCTGTCCGTGGTCGGAGAACATTGTCCCTTGTCATTCTGGTCTGGTCTGGCCCTAGCACCCCGACTCAACAAAGTCTCACAGCTGCAAGAAGACACGGATCCCCTTTAGATGACATGGGAAGGCGGGCTAGATGCCCCACACTTGGAGAGTGATCCACCCAGTGATGAGAGCGACACAGCAAATGTGATGTAAATTTCACCATATATAGGCTAAGCAATGGGGTCTGCTGACAAAGCCCATAGACCAGGGACATCCCTTACAACTCCTTCCTGCAAGGGGTGGGGGGATATGCTTGTGGGTCTTCGTCCAGAGGAATTATTGATATGACATCTTGCTTCATGTGATATGGATGTGTCACTATGGTAACTGTTTTTGTACTCATGCATTCTCAACTTGCTGTGGCACGTATGTTGCATGTTTTGGCACTGTAGTAAAATATGCACATTTCAAAGCGTTTCTTGTCTTCAACTTATCTACTTGTGTACACGCGCTTGAATACCTCTGAGTGAGTAGGAGAGCTAGTGAGGCACTATAGCAATTGGGTCCTGTGCTTATGGGTGCTTCTGGGTGCTCAGTCCCTGCCTGCCCAAGTTCTCTAATCCTGGGCATAGTCCTGTATGTGTACAAAATGCCAGCAACAATTCTCAAAGTTTGTGAGACAACAGCAAGGCACGCAGACACAGTCATAGTCGCTCATTGTTAACTTACACTCTACGGAAGTAGTTGACGATGAACTGTTGACGCGGGTCAAGGCATTTTTCCTCACCACTGTCATCGTCACTGGGCATGTGTGGGTTGTGAGCGGGGGGATGGTGCAGTTCCGCCAGATGTTGCAGTCATGTGCCGAACCCGGATACTTTGCACACACGTGTGAGATGATCTGATCCGCCTGGCATACCACTTGCACGTTGATGGAGTGGTGGAGTGGTAGTGTTTGCGGTTCCTATAGATGGGTTCACTTGCCTGTGGTGGAACGAGGCCAATGTGGGTACCATCAATGGCTCCCATCAACATTTGGGATGCCTCCCAGGCAGGCCCGGCTCCAGGAATTTTTATTTGGGTGGGCCACTGCGGGCCAGATTTGTCACTTATATCTCTCGCCAGGCCTGCTTCAGTGCCCTCCTTTATCTCTCCTCAGTTTTACAAGAGCCAGTGAAATGCATTCTTTTAATCCAAAATCTCTTTCTAGATGTTATCACTCTCAAAAAGTGTTTTTTCCATATAATGTTCTCCTGAAGGGAGGAGGAGGTTTCCTGAGGTGGGAGTATCAGGCAAGTGACACTTCTCAGGCTCCCACTCATGCCCTCCTGCTCGGATTCCCTCACTGCCACCCTCATCCAGCGCCCCTCATCTCTCCATAGCCACTCTCTCATGTGCATTTCATTTGTTGTATAGTGCTACTGATATCAGTGTAGGGTGTGATAGTACTTTACATCACGCACACATTGTACAGAGACAATCAATCATGCAAGTATGTAAGTAGATCAGTCTACAGGGAATGTCACGAAAGCCAATGAGGATTACAAGGTGAGGGAATCCCATGTCATCCATACTGGTGGGCAGGATTTTTAAGAGCGTTTGGTCTGGAGAAGCACTAACTCAGGATTTAATGCACACCCCAGTGGTTGGGGGTTGGCTTTGCTGATAAAGGTGTATATCTGCCCCAACAAACTCTTTATGGCAACGTTCGAATGATGAAAGACTGGGGAAGTTATGACTATGTTACAACCCAGAAATAAAGCTAAGTTCTGACTATTAATTCAGGTTATCATGCAGCTCTTTGATGACAGTTCCTAGGTCACTGTCCTATGATAGGATTGTAACTTCTGAACTGCAAGTTACACAAGTATCTCTGTGACAAAGGCAGTAACCCATTGAGCTATCCACATCAAATGCAGTTTATCTGCATTTCAAAACTACCAACAGACAAAGGATTGGCAGGATCATTGATCACCTGTTATCTGTACATTTTTATTGTTGGCTTAAATCGGTGGCAGAGCCTTGATTAAGATACAAAATGTTTAAATGAAGTATACAGGAAGTATGTGTCTTGCTGGGCCTTCCCTGATGATTTTATGAAGAACAAATAGCCAGACATTTCTCACCTGCTCGGTTCCTACTCACTGCCTGATCTGATAAGCAGCTGCAGTGGCCAGGTAAGGTGAATCCGGAGAAATAAACTTTTCTTCTCCCTGTGGCATTGAAAAGGAGATATCCACACACTAGAATGGTTAAGGTTACCCGGTGCAGAAGGGAGGATTTTTCCCCTTCGCCATGCCCATATTTTAGCTGCACGAGTAGGCGGGGCCACAGCCCACCTTTCTGAAAGGAGATGTGTGATTGGGGGTGCCTGTGAGAGAGGGCTCTCGCCCAATCCCGCAACTCCCAGGACAGGAAGGTAAACAACGTTCGGAGGAACGTTTCACATGAATATGGCCATTTACTACTGGCCTTCGTGCCGTCACTGCCAGGGCCACGGATCATATTTGGGTGGGCCTGGCCCACCCGGCCCACCCACTAGAACCGGGCGTGCTCCCAGGTCATAGAACTCCCCCTTCACATCTGCCAATTCATCCCTCCTCGGGAAGTGGACATGTCTGTCCTTGTAAAGCATCAATGCTGACAGGACGTCACGCACCACCATACTGAACATGGGCTGTGACATCCCACCGGCACTGGCCACAGTGTACTGGAAAGACCCAGTAGCGGAGAAATGCAGTGCAGCCATTACCTTCACTGTAGCAGACAATGCAGCCGGATGTATTCTTTTGGGCTTCACATGGGGCTCCAACTGGGCACATAGGTTCCATAGTGTGCGGCGATCCGAACGGAATTTCTGGATGATTTCGTTGTCCTCCATCGTCGCCAGGTCGGGGACAGGTCATAGGATGGGTGGTCTCCTCCTACGTATGTCAGGGTACACAAGCATGAGCTGAGTTATAGATGAGATGTGGTGAACAGCTTACCTAGAGACTCACACAACCACAACATTAACAGGACTCATGGTCACGTGAAATGCACAAGTGACCTGCATTCAGACGTTGTTTTACTTCACTCACTCACCATACTGACACTACAACATCCAAAGAAGTCGATGTGTATGGCATATAGTGCACTGCTACATCAAGGATGAGCTGCCCTGTGGTTAGATGGCACAGCACTTGTGTTTCCCAGTATCAGTGCTGAGTTGCATGTAGCTGCTGTCACTACACGGCTGCAAAATTTAGTCCCCCTATTCACATCAACATTACAGTATGAGGGCAGTGAGTGTCATCTGGACAATGCAACATGTATGTACAGCACGGGGACAGACACATGTGGACATCATGGTGTCAGTCCTGCGTGAGTGTGTGAGGAGTTAGCGTCACAGACATTGCAATGTTCACTTGAATGAGGAACAAATACACATTGATTGTGTATACATGCCCACATGGCTGCCAATGTCCGATGATGTGGGTCAGAGCTATGTTTGTTTGTTCCACATGTGCAATCCTATGACGTGTGTGAGGACATTTACAGGCAATGGCAGCTGGGCAGACTGCACGCCACACCAGTACGTGTGTTGGAAGTGCTGGGGATTACAAGTATGTCTGATTTGCAGACAATGGACACCTCTAATTGTCTGCCTACATCACTGGCCCTTCACAAGACGAGCCCTGGCCAAGAGACGCCAGTCAGATGTCAAGGGATATTCAAGCGATGTTCACAGTTTGGATGTTTCATTGCACAACATTGGTACAGTGCGAGGGACCTTTGTCCTTTTGGACTCCTTCACCCATTTCAGTCCATGCTGGCCACGAGGCATGACAATGTATGTAATTTCTCTCTCCTTTCTTGGACATGACATGTGTGTGATGACTTGACTCAAAGGTCCCACTCTCTCATACCTTCACAGTGTAGTGAGCAGCTGGTCACTGTTCTAGTTGTTCTGATGTACCAGCCACTCCCAGAGGGCTGGCTTACCCCCCAACCCACGGCCACCCAGCACATGCGTCACTGGACCTGTGACCCTGCCAACAAACGGGGCCGGACGCACGTGCCCTGGGCCAGTTCTCCTATACAAGTACTGTATCTGTGTGTGTGGTTACTTGATATGCATGGGGGCCTCGTGGCCCACAACATTACACATGGGGGGCACCAATCACTTTAGGTGAATGAGTTGTGATGTGTGATGCAATTCGCATGGCGCCAATGCAAATGCAGTATGTGTTCGCATGCGCGGTAGCTGGCATCCGCGGCGATGACACGCATTTGCCCCAATTGGATGATGCAGGGTTGCGGTCGCACCTTCCCGGCCGCCGCGGTGTGGCAACCACTATGCAAATGAGCCATCGGCCAATGGGGCCCTTCGGCGTACATATTTAGATGTTGCGGTGTGCGCGCTCTGCTACTGCGGGGCTCGGCATTGGCCCCAATTGCCTTCAGGGGCACCGAGGGTCACTCATGGGGATGGGGTGGGCCTCGCACTTTGCATTTGGCAGTTTGCCACATTCATCGTGGTGCCGCCACGCTTGCTGGGAGTTGCAGTTGTTCTGGGGTTGCATGCGTGGAGATGTTTGGTACGTACCTCTGCTGTTGGGCGCGGCGGCGTCTTGTCTGCGGGAGGTGCAGCAGGTAGTGCAGCGGGAAGGCCTGTGGTGCTGGATCCATGGTGGCTCCGGTGGTTTAGATGGGTGCTGTATCAGCTCTTCCTCTCCGTTGTTGTGTTTCCGCCATCCGCAACGTGGTGGTTTTTACGCGGCGGTGGGAAGGGCTGTTTGCCACATCGTAATCTGTTTGGCGGATGGAACGTGTTTCCGCACGCCGGTCCTGCTCTATTGGATCCGTCAGCCACCCTTGCGTACGCAAAATACGGGCAGAGCCTGACAGACCGCGGCGGCGGTAAATGGCCTCTGTAGGACCATTGTAATTTGGTGGTCGCAATGACCGCACATGGAGCGGGAAAATGAACGTTTTCGATCCACCGCCACCAGCACGGATGGGCTTCGGTCCAGCATCGTAATGAGCCCCTTAGTTTTTTTCCCATTTAATTAACCACCATTTCTTATTTGAAATATGCACTTACTGTTTTTTTTGTGGAAAATATCGCTGGGTGATTTTCAAAAATCTGTGAAAAAATGAATAATAAAAAATGTAATTTCACTTTTAGCATTTTAATATTTTCTATTTGTGCTTCATGTTAGACGTTCACTTAATTTAGTCAATAGATGGCAGTGTTTCTGGTAGAAAGTGGCAGTTTTCTCCTCCTACTCCAGATGCGTGTGGTTGTCAGGAAAGTCTGAGCAACACTGAGGACAAAATGGTGGTCGGCTTCATTTATACGTTTAGAATGGGTAAACGAAAATTTAAATGAAAATATGTTTCTTAAACGATTTTTCTGCATGATTCAGAAGCTGACTGAAGGTATTTTTGTAATTTTGTGTGAGAAGGTTTGCTTTTACGTTCCGTCTTAGAATGGCATCCATTTTGTGTACAGGATGGCTTGCCTGAAGTTGTTGAAATAGTGGTAGGACATATTTTTTCTCTTGCTTTGTATGTTGTCAATGCCTTGTATGTCATATCTTCATCAATGTGTATTTTTCTTGGGTTAACTCTTTCTACTTTAAATAAATATATGTGTTATGTATTTTTCTTGTTTTTTAAAAATTGCTCGAGTATTTAAATTAGTACCCGGGTATTAAATTTAATACCCGGGAATTAATGCACTCCCGCACCCAAAACCCCTTTTTCCCTAGCATCCCGTCCCAGAGGGTGGGTGACAAAAGAAATAAAGGGTATGATATTTTTTTTTTGGGTTAACTCATTCTACTTTAAATAAATATGTGTATTATTTATTATTCTTGTTTTAAAAATATTGCTCGAGTATTTAAATTAATACCCGGGTATTACATTTAATACCGCGGTATTAATACACTCCCCCACCCAAAACTCCTGTTTCCCTATCAGCCCCTCCTAGAGGGTGGGTGACAAAAGAAAAAAAAGGGTATCATTTTTTTTAAATAACTATCCATTTTGCATAGTAAAAACATGTGTTGTACTACTGTGCGTTGTAATGGTAGTTTCAATGTATTCCTATGTACATGCGTTGAAATTACATGCGTTGTAAAAACTTGCGATGTAATGGTAGTTACGTTGTAAAAACTGCATAGTAAAAGCATGCTTGGTTAGTTTACCAGCCCTTCAAGATGGAGGACATCTACTTTGCAAGACATCCTTCAAGAAGGAGATTGGATGGTGCATCTGGATTTAAAAGATGCATACTTAACCATCCATATATTTGCCCCTCATTGTCATTTTCTCAAGTGTCTGTGCCTAGGTTGTTGTTACAAATTCAAGGTCCTTCCCTTTGGGCTCTCTTCTGCACCATGCTTCACGAAGATCTGAGGCCAGTGGTAGAGTCCCTTCCTGGTGGTCCAGTAATGAGTCTCTCTATTTTCCTGTTTCCTCCTCATCGCTTGCTTCTGCTTTTTTGCCTTTTTTTTCAATTTTTCCTCTATATTTCTCCTATTCTGTGCCTTTTCTGTGCCTCTTTCTTCCCGCCCTTGCCGCTGCTCGTTCCCTGTGTCCCCGCCTCTGTCCAGCACCGCTTCCCGCCTCTCACCTCCCAACTGACCATCTCTCCTGCTCCCCAACACTACTTAATAGCAGCCACAGCGCGGTGAAGGAGCGACCTCACTGACCTTATCAGTGCATTGCTCCCCCCACCGCACAGCTCACCTTGATAGCTGTTGACCCTTTGCGCTCCAGTTCTCGTGTTTGAGGCCCTCCTCCTCCCGCAGGTACCCGCCTGTGCCTCATCCATGGTGGTCCAGTGGTGAGTCTCTCTGCTTTCCTGTTCCCTCCTCATCTCTTGTTTCTGCTTTTTTGCTCTTTTTTTCTTTTCCCATTGTTTCTCTATATTTCTCCTATTCTGTGCCTCTTTCTTCCTGCCCTTGCTGCTGCTCGCCCCCCTCGGCACCACCCCCCCAGTGCCACTTACAGCCTCCAAGCTGACCAGCCCTCCCCAACACTACTTAATGGCAGCCACTGTGTGGCCGTGCCAAATGCAAGCCTGTCTGCGCCCATCCGTGCCTGGACTGCAGCCACTGCCATGGACCCTAGTCCCCGCACCTTTCACAACTACGACGCCAGCATCCTCCATGCCCTCAACACCAGATGTTCCACTGCCTGCCACCTTAGGTCACCGAATGACACCCAGGGCCAATTTAACTGCCGTAACTGCACCTTCGCCTGCCTCCGCACACCAGATCCACCTAAAGGACGACCCACAAGAACCAGACCTGTCCACCTCAGCTGCATCCTACTCAACTCACTCTCCCTCAATAAACAAGCTGTGGAGATTTGTGACCTGCTCGACTTCATCTCCCTTGACGTAACCTTCTTCACGGAAATCTGAATTAACCCCACCTCAGCCTTGGGCATCTCAACCGCCATCCCTGATGGTTACAAAATCATCCTCAAGGATCGCACCAAATGACCGGGAGGCGGCATCGCCACTGTACACGAAAACACCCTCTGCTTCACAACTAGCTCCGACGACCACTCACTTGACAAGGAGCACCTCCACTTCCAGTTTCAGACCAACCCCAACACCACCCTCCACGGCACCCTCATCTACAGACCTCCCGGCTTCAGCAAATCCATACCCGATTACCTTGCACACCACACTCTCGCCTCAACAGACTACATCCTCCTCGGCGACCTCAATTTCCACCTCAACAACCTCGATGATCGCAACACCTCAACCCTACTGGACAACCTCGCCACCATCGGACTCAAACAACTGGTCACCTCTCCAAACCATTCAGCAGGACACATGCTCGACCCTATCTTCTCCGCAAGCAACAACATCTCTGTCAGCCACACCTCCGAACCACACTGGACAGACCACCAGTGCATCCACTTCTTCTTCAGCAAACCCACTGAACACCACCACACCCACTGCTACCTGCACAGAAGCCTGAACAAGGACTCAGAAGACCAACCCACCACCTCCCTTCACAAAACCCTACCGCCGACCTCCACGGACGCCAACGCCTCATCAAGCAACCTCCACCGATGGATCTCCGACTGCACCAACACACTGGCTCCCCTCAGAAAACCCTCCGGCAAGCAGCCCTGCGAGAATGCCAGCTGGTTCTCCCTCACACACCAAGAGTCCAGGCACACCTGCAGATGGCTTGAGAATAGATGGAGGAGCAGCAAGACCTCAGCAGACCACACGGCCTTCAAAACGGACACCACACACCACCACATCATCAGAACCACTAAGAAAACTGCCATACAGGAACGTATCAATGCCAACGCACACAACAGCAAAGAACTATTCATCGTGATCAAAACATTTGTCAAACCCAGCAAGGGAATCCACAGACATTCCCCACCTCCCAAGGCCTCAGAGACAACCTCGCCACCTTCTTCCACTGCAAGATCATAGATATCTACAACACCTTCATAACCCAAGACCAATCCAGCCCAACTGCAACCACTGTACCCAAATGTTCCAGATCCCAGTCGACCCTGCTCAACTAGACCACCCTTACCGCGGATGACACCCTTAGGATCATGAAAACCATCTACTCTGGAGCCCCCTTGACCCCTGCCCCCACCACTTCTTCAACCAAGCCGGCACCACCATTGCCCCCGAAGTCTGCAGCACCATCAACTGCTCCACCTTCACTGAAGACTGGAAACACTCAGAGATCAACCCTCTGCCAACCTGAAGGACCTCAAGAACTACAGACCCATCTCTCTGCTCCACTCCCCAGCCAAAGCCATCGAGAAGGCCATCAACGCCCAACTCGCTGAAATCATAGAAACAAACCACACCCTGGACACCTCCTAATCAGGCTTCAGAAGCAACCACAGCACCGAGACTGCACTCCTCGCCGCAAGTGACGACATCCTCACTCTTCTCAATCAAGGCAAAACCACAGCACTCATCCTCCTGGACCTCTCTGCCGCCTTCGACATCATCTTCCATCTACACCCTTTGCACAAGACTTCACATCACCAGCATCAGCGGCAAAGCTTTAGAGTGGATCCGCTCTTTCCTCACCAGCCGAACCCAGAAAGTCAGGCTCCCACCGTTCTCCTTGGAACCTATAGAGGTCAGATGCGGAGTTCCCCAGGTCTCCTTGCTGAGCCCCACCCTCTTCAACATCTACATGGCCCCGCTTGCAACCATTGTTAGAAACCACATACTCAACATCATCTCCTATGCCAATGACACCCAGCTGATTCTCTCCCTCACTGACGAACATACAGCCGCTAAGAGCAACTTTCACAATGGGATGAAGGCAGTAGCCACCTGGATGAAGGAGAGCTGCCTCAAACTCAAGTCCGACAAAACCGAAGTCCTCATCCTGGGCATCACACCCTCTGCCTGTGCTGACTCCTGGTGGCCCGCAGTGCTCTGAACCCTCCCCCACACCCACCAACCACACATGTAACCTCACCATCATCCTCAAATCCTCGCTCTCAATGAACCACCAACACAACGCTGTCTCATCCTCCTGCTTCCACAAGCTCCGCATGCTTAGGAAGATCTTCAAGTGGATCCACACTGAATCCAGGAGAACAGTAACCCAGGCGCTTGTCAGCAGGAAGCTCGACTACGGCAATGCACTCTATGCCGGTGCCACCCAAAAACTACAAAAGAAACTGCAGCGCATCCAGAACGCCTCTGCCAGACTCATCCTGGACATCACCCACCGCAGCCCCATCTCCAGTCACCTGAGAGTCCTTCACTGGCTCCCGATCAACAAAAGAATCACCTTTAAGCTCCTCACGCATGCCTACAAAGCCTTCCACAACACCGGACCAGCATACCTCAACCACCGCCTCTCCTTCTGCACACATACCAGCCATCTCCGCTCTGCCCAACTGGCACTGGCCACTGTCCCATGGATCCGCAAGACCTTGGCTGGAGGAAGCTCCTACTCCTACCTCACTGCGAAGACCTGGAACTCCCTGCCTCTGCATCTCAGGCAATCACTATCACTGCCGCAATTCAGGACCTCAAGACCTGGCTCTTCGACTGAACTGCAGAACCCCCTCCCCCCCAGCGCCTTGAGACCCTAACAGGTGATTAGTCACTTTCTACAAAAACCCTGATTGATTGATTGGGAACATACGATTGTGTGCAAGATTTTATGAGGATCCGAATGCCCAAGCCTCCTCAACTGAAATATTCGGTTCTATAGGACGTCAATATTGTTCTAAGGTTTTTAGAGAGTTGGCAGGATAAGTAATTATCACGCAAACAGCTGTCAGCCAAATTCAGGATGCTTTTATGTTTAATTTCCTGTAAAAGAGTGTCTAATGTTCGAGCACTGGATCTTTCCGGTAGTGTGTTCTCTCCAGAAGGAGTTTCCTTTACTAATACCAGGAGGACGAAAACAAATTGCAGGTCTGTTTCTTACCCAGGGTTCCCTGGTCACAGTAAGCTTTGTGTTGTACAATGTTTGAAGACTTATGAGATAAGTGCCAGTGAGTTCTGTTCTGATATGGGGTCAATTGTTAATTGCATTGCACAAATCCTCCAGACCTAAAAAAGCTGCCACCTTAGCCAGGTGGCTACATTGGCTATTGTCAGAGGCTGGTATCGATACTTCCCTTTTTGGAGCACATTCAGTCAGGGGGCGATGGCCTTTAAAATTCTTTTCCTTAGTGTCCAGGTTGGATGATATCCATAAAGCTGTGGACTGGTCATCCAAGTCCAATTTCAAATCCTTTTATTATAAGCCTATTGTAGATGTTGCCTCAGTAATGGTAGCTCAACTTTGAACAAGCATAATTGGAGCCTCCAGTCCTGACATAGAATGAAAAAAGTTCTAGCATTTGCGGTAAGAATTTTCAATTCTATTAAGGACACGGAGGCGAGGGCTATCCCACCCTCGGCTCTGTTGAATTATGCATTTATATTGCGTGCATTCGATGATTATTATCATAATTAAAGCCCACCCTGTTATTCGTATCTGATTATGCAATTGTGAAAGGGTCGTTGGTTGTAGGATTCCGGAGTGATTAAGTTATTTCCTACAATTGCGCAAACAAAGAGGACACAATATGACATTTATGGAGTTATACAGGGCTGTGGGCTCTATGACTGGTACATGTGACTCTGGGTACTCATGGGAAATGTGGTGTTTTAAGTTTTGACTTTTGATTGGCTGCTGGAAAAATAAAGCATAGAAAGAGCAGCATAATCCTCGCATCTGTGTCCTTAATAGAGTTGAAAAGTATTATCATGAATGCTAGAAATCTTTTTATTCTGAAAAAAAATTTCATGGCAGGGCAGCCAATTTATAAGGACTGATGCGTGTGAGCAGACATCTAAGCCTCACCTCTCACTGAACTACAGATAGCAGAAAAGGCCAGTTTAAAGGGACTGGCAACAAAATGAAAGGGGGCTCTGTTTCGTTCAAGGATCAAAGTACGTAAATAACACGTTTATTAAAACAAATATGCGCATACAACATAAACGATTCACATAAATATGTTAAAAAATCAATTAAAAAGCATATTAAGTACATCACAAGCTAACAAATCTGTGAGTTTATCCTTCAAAAAAGAACATTCAGAAATCGTCTTAAAGCTTTTGCCACATCTAAAAAATGCCTTTTGATGAACATTCTACCGCCGACTTCCATGTTAAAGTGCAATACTTTAAAAAGACTGCTTAAATAACCTTTTTACTAATATCAGTGAATAAAAAAGGATCCATTAATTTATATTATGTGTTAAAGTGATTTTGGTATTAAGTAGGCAAGGGCATTATCCATCATTCCCTTGTATTCTCTGGTGACACTCCAGAGGTGAAAAAATAGGATTGCAGCCTAATCTAAATTTTAAGACATTTGATATATGAGCTTATATATATTGGAACACTTCCTCACCTCCCAATAATCGTAATGTTAGGCCAATTTATGGCTTCATTGTTCAATACTTAACTTCGCAATTGTGAGATTCAATAGCAGCTGATTTTTGTAATGCTGTTTAACAGGAAACAGTCCCCATGTCTTTATATTGCAAATAGTTCCATGTTTATCTTTGCACTGATTTATTAGTCTAATTAAAGAAAGGGCCTGTCATCACTCACTATTCTGTGCTTCATGCCAACAACGATATGATACTTTGTATGAATTTTATGCCAGTGACAATTTATTGAAAAAGCATAGCAGATGTATTTCTGCCCATGAGGTGAGATTAAAATCACACATAATAGCATGAATCATGGCCACTTTAGGTCCGTTTAAGGCTCTTTTTTAAAATAACACTCTTAAGTTGTTCCCAAGGGTATTTTATTTTCAGATAGAAAACTTCAGCGCCATAGAACCCCTATAGAGGTTTTTTTTCTTTTAAAGATGCAGGACAAAGAATACCCCCATATTTCCCATTAAACTTTAATAGGGCTCCTGCCAATATTGTAGATCTTAATTTTAGTGTTTGAAAATGACTTATCTAGTTTAGACTACTGGTAAATACCAAACCTAGGTATAAATAGCTTTTAACGTTCTCTATTCTTTCCTTAAAGAGATACCATTTACATTGTGGTTACTTTGTACTGAATATCATTTTCTTTGTTTTCTCTGTGTTTATATTTAGGAAGTTTGGCTTAAAGTGTTGGGCAAGAGAATCCATTTTCCTCTGTAGACCTACCGCTTGAAAGTCAAGGAGAATTAAATCACTGGCACAAAGCAGGCAGGGGATATGTATATTGCCCATTTTGGGTGAGAAGGAGTGGGTAGATTTAAGAGTAGAGGGATGATCTGCTACATTGAGACTTAAAAAAGTTGGAATAAGGACACCTCCTTGACCCAGGCCATTTAGTACTGGTATTCTTTTCAAAAGTCACCCTGAAGTATCAATCTCTACCTGCGCACAGTTGGATGTATGCAATTTTGGATTAGGTAAAGTGGGCCACGCAGGATTTCCTATGTGATCAATTTCCTCCAAAGATGCCTGCTGTCTACTATATCAAAAGCAGTTTGGAAGTCAATAAAACACTTTGATTAAACTTTAGTGAGTTCCACGCTATCACCCACAAAGCAAAACAGTAGTCCATGGTTGAATGACCTTCTCTGAACCCCCCCTGCTCCATGGGTATAGGAGTTTTGCTGATACTCCATTCCTGTAGATGTCTTAAAAGAATTGGTGCAAAACACTTTGAGCCTTTATCCGTCAAGCTTATCAATCTATAATTTTGTGGTAGGTTCCATCCACTTTTTTATCACCAACCACCCATCAGTGATGTAATTTGAGATGTCATCAGTAATGTCACTGACCATGTCAAGAGTGATGTAATTTGTGAGGTCATAAGCAGAGCAATGCAGGGGCACGCATTATAGTTAGCTCACTAACTATAACGGCTGAATTTCACTGGTTTTGTACGAGTGAAACCTGAGCCTAACTATAACGTCCCTGTAACCTTTGATTTTTTCAGTGAATTTCAAAGGTTTTTTTGTATTCCATTTCCTAACTATGACATCCCTGTCACCTTTGGTTTTTTAAATGCTAATTCTGAACTATAACATCCCTGTAACTGTTGTTTTTTTCAGTGAATTTCTATGGTCTTTTAAGTAGTAGTCGTGTTTGCAGAGTGGTGGAGAATGGGGGCGTGGCCTCCAACCACCTCTCAGCAATTCAGCTGTGTGGCACTTACTGGAGGTAACAGGAGGTCTTGTTGGCCCCCATGGACCCTCAGCAGCCAAGGGGACTTCATCCCCCAGCCAGCAGCGTGCCAGGAGGCACGATTGCAGAGTGGTGCAGAAAGGGGGCAGGGCCTCCAGCGTCTGCCAGTAGCTTTTTCTTTTTTTTTTATTATAAAGGAAGGGATGCCGTCTGGATCCCCTACCCTGGGCCTATTTTGGCTCCGGAGACCCCATCCCCTGGAGTCAGGTATTTTTAGAATATGGAGGGGGCCACGCAGAGCCCCACCCCAGGCCGATTACTGGCCCGGGGACCCAATCGCCCAGAGCCTGTTTTTTTCTTTTTTTGTAATGAGGGAAGGGGGACTACCTGGCCCCCCTTCCCTGGGCCGATTTTGGCACCGGGGACCTCATGCCCCAGGGCCTGTCCTTTTAAAAACATTTTTTTAAAACATGGGTGGGGGCCGCGTGGCCCCCCCCTCCCAGGCTGATCCTATCCCCTGCAGTCTTGCCACAATACTGGGTGCCCAGGGCACCCAGTTTTTCACGTTGAGGACCGTGGACGAGCCTGAAGGCCCCCGCGGTCTCTGCCAGCTCCCCGCGTCCTGCAGGAGTCAGCATTGCTTTTGGACTGAGGGAGCTGCTGAACATGCAGCTCCCTCTGTCCTAAAGCAATTCTGCTCCACTTCTAGTGAGCAAGAGCATTTTTCTGCTCTCGCTTACTAGAAACATAGCAGCGTTTGCTATGGCTTGACGGGAGTGGTGCTCCAGCCAAGCCATAGCAAACTGCAATGTCCTGGGAGTGGGCACCCGGTACATTGCTGGAGCCAGCCCTGGAGGGTGGTGGTCCCCCAGGCCATGCGTGGCTCCACGAGGGGCGCCTCGCGGCCCCCCTCTTTCTAGTATTTAGCCCCAGGGAGATGCACAGTAGGGCCTCACCCGCATTACTTTCAAAGGAATCTGATTGGCGTCCTCGGGCAGCGGGGGAGCCACACAGCTCCCCTGGCAGTAATATACATGTTTTGCCCCGGGGAGGTAGTGGTCCCCGGGGCTGCAGGGGAGGGCGTGGCCTCCCCCATTCCTTTTAAATAAATCTGTGTGCCCCGGGGAGGTGGCGGTCCCCGGGGCAGCTGGGGAGCAGTGTGGCTTCCCCCCAGTAGTTTACATATTTTGCCGCAGGGAGGTGGCGGTCCCTGGGGCTTAGAATAGTCTTAGGACTATAAGCACCCCTCCTATGTCTACATAATGCCCCCGGGACTTGGCTGTTACAAAACGAAGCGCGGGAACACGCACTTTCATGGACCCATCTGAAATGCTTTTTTTTTTTAAATTCTTTTTATTAAACAAAAGAACAAGCTTCAAAGACAGAGCATACATAGACATACATTTGCAGGTTATGAAAATGGCCCGGTAACCCCGTAGCCCTCCAATATATCACACCCAATTTCATGTTGCATACTTCATCGCGGAACTAGTCTGAACTCATCGCTCAACTCTCATAGAATGACATATTGGACACACCTCAAGGCCCCAGTCCCAGGTCTCTAAACTGAGCCGATGCCCCCCATATTTTCTCCCACTTTCGGGGGCATCCCCGGCTTTAATAGACCACTTGTTCCGTGCTATAACACCAGTCCATATCGCACATCCATGCTTCCACTGTCGGGGGCTCTGCTGCCCCCATGACCGGGCAATATTCCGCTTGGCGACCCTCCTGCTAAGGCTAGCCAGGACTTGGCCATTGTGGCCATGTGATCTCTCACATGATGCCCAGGATGTGCCATCTGGACTCCAATGGGACCTCCTCTCCCACCACGGCCTCCATTATGCGAGTCAGACCCCTCCAATACCTCTGAATTCTGGGGCAAGACCATAATATATGGAAGAAGGACCCTTTCTCGCCACACCCCCTAGCACACAGCTCGGACACACAACCCCCCAAAACGAAACTGTACCACCCGTGAGGCATATGATCTGTGGAAAATGCGGAGTTGAACAAGCCTAAAGCGTGCTCGAAGGGCTATGTCTCTGGGACTCTGAAGGGCCTCCGCCCAGTCGTCATCCTCCAGTAGCCCCACGTCGGATTCCCAGGCCTCCCGTAAGGAACCCACACAATCTGGGGAGTTGATCATCAGTTTTTTATAAGTAAGGGACACAGCTTTGTCAATCATGGGGTCTAAGAGGAGCCTATCCTCCAAGGGAGAATATTCGGGTAGCACAGTCCCTTCTGTCAAATGGCAATGAAGTGCAAGAAGCAATTGTCGGTATCTAAGGAATTCACCTCCCCCCTATTGAAAGTCTTCCCGTAGGGTATCAAATGTCACCATTTTGCCTCCATTCCAGATGTCCCCAAGCACATCAATCCCAATGAGGCTCTATTTCCGGAAGCCCTGAAGCCATCGTAATTCTTTCAGAAAATCTCCCTCCCATAGTGGAGTCTGCTCTGTGAGTTGCTTCTCCCAGCCTGTCATTTTAGTTGCCTTATGCCAGACCTCAATAACTGTCATTGTATGTGTCGGGAGATGTGCATTACCCCGCCCCCTCCGGTATAGTTCAGCTAGATAGCTTCGGTTATTTAACACCAATCTGTCCACCCTATATGCTGGTTCCTCAAGCGGGGAAAAAACCCATCCATTGATATTAATGAGTTGAGAGGCCCAGTAATATGTTCTAATGTCCGGAACTGCAAGCCTTCCCTCAAATACACCCTTCTGGAGTTTCTTGAGCGCAATTCTAGGACTGCCCCCCCATAACAACTTGCGCTGTTCGGATTCAACTGCGTGGAAGAACGTTTCCTGTATCCGAAATGGGGTATTCTGGACAGCATACAGTAAACATGGGAGAGCCATCATTTTAAAGAGGACAGCTCTGCCCATAAGGGAGACCGGGAGCACCCTCCAGTGCGCCGCATCATCCCGTAATCTGTTGAGCTGCGCCAGCAGGTTTAGTTGCGTGAACTTCTCCACTGACTTTGTTACCCAGATGCCCAAGTACTTAAACTTGTCTTTCTGTATCAGCTCCGAGCATGACGAAGTTAATACTGGAGGATCACCCGCCAGAGAGAATACTAAGGATTTGTCCCAATTGATGCGGTATCCAGAGTAGGAGCCAAAGGACTGTATTATGTGAATGAGCCTATGAAATGTTTGTCGGGGCCTGTGAGCATAAAGAAGGATATCGTCCGCATACAATGATATGCGCTCTTCCCAGCCCCCCCCTACATCAATACCCTTTACTGCCGGGTCTCCTCTTATCCAGGCTGCCAGTGGTTCCAATGCCAACGCGAATAACATCGGTGACAGTGGGCACCCTCGTCGCGTCCCCCTGTGGAGTGCAAAAGCTCTGGAAGCCGTTCCGTTGACCCTGACCCATGCCATCGGAGCGATGTATAACAACCGAATCCACTTTTGCAGATTCAGACCAATGCCCACCTTCTTCAAGACAGCAAAGAGGTAGGACCACTCGATGCTGTCGAATGCCATCTTCGCATCAAGTGAGAGGAGGGCTGCAGGTACGTCTGGCCGCTTTTGGGTCATATGCATGACTCCGTATAGACGCCGCAGGTTGAGCTTAGTCCTCCTATGCGGCATAAAGCCAGATTGATCTGGATGAATTGGGGATTGTATGACAGGGCTCAAACGATTCGCAATGATCTTGGCCAGAACTTTGGCTTCATAATTCAAAAGGGAGATAGGCCTGTAGGAGCTACAGAGGTCATGAGGTTTATCTTTCTTGAGGAGGACCACTATGGTTGCCATTCTCGTGTCCTCAGGGAGTTGACCCTTGTCAAATGCTTCTAGGAACATATCGAACATGTGTGGGGCAAGCTTGCCGGCCACACATTTGAACATCTCTGTGGGGAGCCCATTCGGGCCCGCCGCTTTCCCTGATTGGAGGTCTCGCATGGCATTTTCTACTTCGTCCACATTAAAATCAGAGTCCAGCGCCTCTCTATCCTCCGATCCAAGAGTCGGCAAGGAGATGTCCCTTAGGAACTCAACACAGTCTGTCTCCCCCGCGTAGATTGGGACTGATAAATATTCTCATAATATTTGGCAAAGATTTCCGTCAGTTCCGTACCTGTGCCACCCTGTACACCCTCTGCGGTCCTGATCGCGGAGACCCAATTACGGCTCCTGTCCCTCTTCTCCAGTCATGCGATCAGTTTGTTGGCCTTATCGCCCAGATCATATACCTTTCTTTGTGTGGCAATAGCGTGTGCCTGAGCAGTGTTTCCTTATATATCCCGGAGGGTTTTTTGCTTGAGTTTGAGAGTGTGTTTGAGTCCGCCGACTCCCCCAGGATCGGCGCTCAGAGTTCGTTCCAAATGTAGTATCTCTTGCTCAAGCTCTTTGCACTGAGCACGTTTTTCCTTACATTGGGCACCACTTGCCGCCTGTACGAAACCCCTAGCCACCACCTTATACGCTTCCCAGAGAGTGCAGGCGGATCTCACCGAGCAGACATTTTCGGTGAAGTATTGGTCAGTGTGCTCCTCAAAGCGCTCTCGAAACTCCTGATCCCGGAATAGGAAAGGATCCAGTCTCGGAGGTAGAGACCCATCCCGCTCCGGCCCCTGCTACTGTATTTCAACCGGTGAGTGGTCTGATATCCCCGCGCCTTGTGGCACCCTCTCTGGAAGAGACCCGCTGAGGTAGTGTGTGTAAAAATATAATTCAGCCGTGCACCACTTCCATGAGCTGCCAAGATATGAGTATAGTGTCTCGTCCTGGGGTTGTGGGACCACCAAAGGTCCACCAGTCCCATTGCCCTCGCAAATGTGTACAGTGGTCGGGACCCCTGTGACGCGGGAGGGAGAACTTCCCTGTCCACGCCTGGAGCCATCGTGTCATTCATGTCTCCCCCCAAAATCAGTGTTCCGCGCGGGAATTCCAGTATTAGGCTGCTAAGGTCCGGAAAGGTAAGTTTGTGCAGTCGCGGGGGAATATACACAGAACACAGATTCAAGATTTGTCCCTCCCAGGTTCCTGACAGAGCCGAGTATCGTCCCCTGTGGTCACACCATGTACGCTGTATCACCAAGGGTATCGTGTTTTTAATGAGTACACAAAGCTCTCCACAACCAAGGCCCCAGATACCTCAACGACCGTCTGACCTTCTACACTCCCACCCGCCAGCTAAGATCGACCAACCACGCCCTCGCCGCCGTCCCCCGCATCCGAAGAGCCACAACGGGAGGAAGATCCTTCTCATACCTGGCTGCCAAGACGTGGAACTCCCTACCCATCCACCTCCGCCTTACCCAAGACCACCTCTCCTTCAGGAAGCAACTCAAGACCTGGCTGTTCGAACCGTGGCGGACCCCCCCCCCCAAGCGCCTTGAGACCCTCCGGGTGAGTAGCGCGCTATACAAATGCTTGATTGATTGATTGAATGAGTATGGCCGGACCCTGGATCCCGATGTGAAGCTGGCGTGTGCCTGGAGTGTATAGCCATATCGATTCAGGGCTAAGTAGTTGTTGCCTTTAAGGTGTGTCTCTTGGAGGAGCACAACGTCTGGGGTGTGTCTATGTAAATACTGTAGTACCATAGTGCGTTTGATTTTATCCCCCAGACCGTTCACATTCCAAGAGAGGATCGTCAACTTTCTAACGTGTCGTGTAGCCATATATCGAGCTTATGTTGTCCTACCCCCCGAACCACCCCGCCCCGCAACCAGGACCCTCCCCGTTACGCGCAGCAGTACCCGCCCCATAGTCGCAAATCTCAAACCATGTTTGTTGGAGCACATGTCCTGAAGCAACAGCAATCAAACAAAAAACATAATAAATGCAAAAACCCCCAATAACACCCCCCCCTCCCTGCAACCCTGCCTTGTAGGTCTAGAACTACCCACATCCCAAATAGCAGAGCGCCTGTCGCCCAGTAAAACATATAACTAGTGTAGGGCTGACTGGCACCACCACTCAGAAGCGCCTTCTCCCGGGCCCACAATCCCACCCAACAGCATGTATAGCGGCTGGAATATTCGTGACCGTGTCCCATTTGACAGTGTCCCGAACTTGATTGTCCCTTGTATCTAGTCACATCACTCCTTCAGTAGATTCAAATCTGTGCCTTAAGTCCCTCATAGATCGTATGTTCATCTTCATAAGAAATACCATGTCCCCTACTTTCCAGGATTCGGCTCTCCGCCCGTGGGGCTCCCAGAGTGGGAGCTTCTAGATCGAGACTCCGACCTCTCTTCCTCTCCATGTCGGGTTGGTGACTCGAGATTGCGGTATCTACTCCCACGCCAGTCCACATCTTTGCGGCGACTGTGTGTTCGGGGGCGCCCCCCCTCCAACCATTGCTGGACCTCCGCATGCGTAGTAAAGAACAAGGATTTGTCGTCGTCAATGACCTTAAGCTTGGCTGGGAAGAGCACCATATATTTTAACCCTTTCTCTCTAAGAGTGCGTTTCACTCCATCGAATGTGCGCCTCTCCTGCTGCACCTTCAGAGTAAAATCCGGGAAGAAACGTATGATCGAGTTCTCATAAGGGAGATCACCGCGCACCCTAGCTGCCTGCAAGATGGCGTCGCGGTCTCTGAAATTCAGGATCCGGACTATAATCATACGAGGAGGGGCCCCCGGCTTCGGCATGGGGATCGGAGCCCTGTGGGCTCTTTCCACCGTAATGAAGGTGGATAGCCTCTTCGGCTTAAGATGGTTCAAGATGAGGTCTTCAATCAAGAGGTCCATGCTTGGTCACTCTGCCCCCTCCGGGACCCCGACCACCCTGATGTTATTGCGGCAGGCCCTCCCTTCCTGGTCGTCCAGCCTCAGGGCCATCAGATTATGTTGGTGTGCCAACTTTTGTACACGTTCTTCTAATTTGCTCGTCGGAGACAGGAGCTCCCCTATGTTCCCTTCAGCCGCTGTCACCCGGTCCGAGGTCTTGCGCATGTCCGCTCTCATCAGGTTCATTTTGATCGTGACCTTATCAATCTTTGTCTCTAGGGTCGTACCTAGGGATTGGATGGCCGACATAATTGCTCCCAGAGATGGCTCTTCCCCGGCCTCTTTGTCACCAGACGCCCCCTCCTCAGACGCCAGTTGGTGCGGGACCGCATATTTGTCCAATTTATTTGATTGCACCGCTGCATTGGCCCCCTTTGGCTTAGTCATGATCGGGTTCACACTGTTGATAGTAGCAATATGATTTCTCCCCCAGCCAGCCCCCTCCCTAAAGTTTCCTCAAATTCAGTCACTGGTTATATGTCCGTTCTTAGGGGCTCTCTCATCAAGGACCAAGGCACCTCCAACCTGCTGCGCGCCGTGGGGACGGCCTACTCCGCACCACCGCTAAGGCCTGCTGAGAACTCCGACGAGATGCAGTAGCACACCAAGACTATTGTCGAACCCCGCCTCGTGCATCAACGAGTGTCGGAGCCCCCTGCCATCCAGGTCTCATGGGCGCCACTGAGAAGGGATCCCTCTAATTGGCCCTCGGAGCGGCCGAGATCAGGACCTACAAGGACCCACTTGTTCTTGACCCACCTGGACAACAGGTCAGTCCACTTGCAGGATGTTACCCGGCAGAAGAGCGAGCAGGGTGGAGCGTCGAGTATCTCATCCAGGGGTGCCGCAGATCCCAGGTACGGCGCCCCCTTCGCTTGCTGTTGACGATGTAGGCCCCGCAGACACAGTACTTCACCCCTCTGCTAATGATGCGGGCCTACGCAGATCTTCAGCAGGCCTGGGCCCTGGGCGAGTGCCGTGGGAGGGCACAGTCCGTAGCTTCTCTTGTGTATACCTTCAGGCTGGCTAGGGATACCGCCCCGCCGACAACTTCGATCGTGGCCTCCCCTCCCAGGGCCGCACTGGCGTGCTTCTCTAGCCGCGGGCAGGCTCACCTCGCAGAGTGTCTGAGCGGTCTCCTCCGGCACTAGGGAGCTCTCCGCTGACGACCCCCGGAAGGCGCCGCCCTTATGGGACAGCAACACAGGATCGTTGTGGAGCGCCAACTAGCAGCCCAGCGCAGCGGATCTCGATGTCTGTGATCCCGGGCCGCGCGCTTCGTGTCCGGGCCGTGTGATTACGCGACTCCGCCCCACGTCACCTCCGCTCTCGTCACCGTGCAGTGAGCAGGCCCTTCTCCGCTACACTCGGACTGCTGCCTCATCGGGGGACGAAAACACACCCCCAGCCCCGGGACACCGCCACGGGGACACTGCCGGTAGTTTCAGTCCTCCAGCCGCAGGAGCATGTACGGATATTTAGGCTTTTATCCCGGGCCCGGGCGGAGCACACAAACTATGCCGCCATCTTGGCCGATGCCAAGCCACGCCCCCTGAAATTCTTTTTTAAATGCTTTTTTGGGCACTGTGGGGTTCCAGTGGGACCCCCCTCCCAAAAGGCCTAGGGTGTCAGGGTGTTTCTACCCTGCCCCCTTTTCTTTTTTTTTTTTTTACATCTTTCGTGGGACTCAGTTTAATCAAGTCCCAAGATTAATGCCAACACTTCATGGTTGAAGTGTTGGCAGCCAATTAAATTTCAGTAGGCTGTTGGGCACCTGGATATCTATATTTTTTAAACTTAAATATCTCCGAAACTACCAAATGGATATACACCAAATCACAAAAAGCACGCTTTCTGGATCAACATCTAGCTTTCTGCTAACTTTGGTGTAATTCCGTTCAGCGGTTTGGGCTGTAGTTGTGTTCAAAAAATGAAAAATCCCCATAGACATAATATGGGGAAAATGCGTTTTGGGACCCCCTTTTTTCTCGGCCCCTGCTTGATGGATCACCCCGAAACTTTCAACACAGCAGCAGAACCAAAAAAAGGGGTAGTTTTGTGAATATTTCGTGATGATTTGTCAAGTGGCGCTAAAGTTATTGGCAAGACAGAAAACGCTTTTCCTGTCTTTCATCACCAATCTGAGAACTGTTCACTCAAAAAGCAGCAAAGCCTTCTACAATGGGTTTCTTCCACAACCAAGTTTCCTGGTTTCCTAGAGCATTAGAATGTGATATTGATTTAACATTACTAACATATCTTTTTCCTTAATTATTAATTTGAACCCATGAGCATTCCAGCTCAGTAATTTAATAATGGAGTAGCGCCCCTTATTCTATTCTATATCATTACATGGACAACACGGCAAACAATTGTTTTGTTGAGATAAAATATCATAATTGTTGTTCTTGTTCATAATTGGAAACTCCTAATGTGACCTAATCCGCGCAATACAGACTTCATTACTTATCAAAATGCAAAGGTTATTTTGTTCGGAATTGTTCATTTGTCTTCCTTGCCATCCATGCCTTTGCCTGGGAACATGATTAATTTTCCAAAAGGATACTTGTCTTGAAATTATCCTTGCATGATTATTCAATAGCTGTGATTCACTAGAACTTTTCTTAAAATCTATTATTTCAAGACCAGTTTAATTGATTACATCTTATACTTTTAAAATCCTGTTCTTTACAAAGTGAGAGAAAAAAGAAATACTTGTTAACTCTCTGCCTTTAGGGGTACTGATAAGAACTACATGCTTGAGATCTTTTGAGTTTATTTCTGCAATGTCTGGAATTTGGTTATTAGATTCAGGATTTTAGGTCTATTCAGTGGCGGAGCTTCCTCGCTTTGTTTCCTCTTTGAGAAATATTGAAATAAATGTTCAAATCTTCATTATTTTTATTTTCACTAGCAACGTATCTAGGAGATGCTTTGTGTACTACAGGTCCTGGTTTTGTTTCCATAGGGTCCATGTGATGTATTACATCTGACCACTCAATTACTTTGTTTTTTCCAAAATTTCTTAATGTAATAGAGCTACATTTGTTCCTATTTATAGCATGCTTCCCATCATCACTTTGTTTAGTCTGTCAAGCTTTGAAATCATCCTCCTTTTTTAGATTGTTTACTTTATCATTGAAATTTTGGGTGTTCTTTTCCTTATGCATGATTTGCATAGCTTATACTTTTTTGTAAGGATTCTCATTTTAATTTGGATTTTAGCCCTATATGTAGAAAGTGTTTGGTTTGATGATAGGTTTACAAAACTATAACTATGCAATCTCCTTCTTACCATCATTTGCCTCCTAGAGATATATACAGATTGAGGTGACATATCTGGACTCGTTTCCGTATTTTCACCTAGAACTTGTTTTAGTGATAGCTTAGCAGTGGCATCTCTTTTAAGCAGTCTTTCTAAATTATTCAACTCTTTTCAATCCTCATTTGACTTGTTACCCTCAGGTTGACACACACAAGTGGCTGACTGCAGTCATGTTTGCAGACAATGGTTTACTTTTTGTAATTCTAAAGAAAGAGTTTTAGGATCACCGGATTGGGTTTGTTGCTTCTTATATATCTCAGTTATTGCCTCTACGAGACCCTGAAGTGCTCCCTGCATCAAGAGAAGGAAATCAAGCAGTGATGATGCAAAAAAGGGTCAATACCTATATTAGTTGAAGACTTAGATTGCTGTAGATCTTTCACTCCTTCAACAATATGTTCTATGGGTTTTAGACCCGGATGCCAATCCTGATGCTGAGCTGAACATTGTATAAACTTTGATCGCCTGTAGCATTTCTGACATTTCCCTGATTCAGGTATGCAGTCTGCAGAACTTAAACAAGGAGAGTAAGATAACCAAGGTCCTCTTTGATCAGGAGATAGGATTGAATATTGATTTAAATAATTTATCACTTCCTCTTGACCAATTGATTCATTTTAGATTGCATCTATACTCATCAAATGCACACTACCCTCTTGGGAATCAAAACTAGCTGAAAGATGAGCTCTCAAAATGTTTATTCTCAATGTTCAGAACAGACTTTGCTAATCAGGAAGATTCATTTTTTGACTGGGTGCTCTCTATCTCATCGGGTGAATCTGATTTGTGCCCCTTCCACTAAGTTTAGGAGCATTCACTTTTGAAGATTAATCCTTTCCACTAGCACAAGATTTTCTTGAGCATAGATGACAGGGGGAGTATATAGTTAGCTTTTTCCATTTCTGCAAAAATCACCTCTCTTAGTATCTGATGTGTAAGATCTATAAGAGTTTTGGCATTTGAAACACAAGCATTTTTATTTGCCAAATTACACATGTATCCTTAAGATTTTATTTGGATGTCACATCCAGTTGTATGTCTGGGACATATATGGTCGAAGTTTATACCCAGATACCTCCAACTCCAGCTACCTCTGCCTTTCCCTTTCTCAAATAATTAAGTAGCGTCCTCTGGGATAGGATGGACCGTCTTTCCTTAAATCATGCTGCACGTTTAAGTAGAAAGTAAACTATTGACTCCGGTAGGTTACAGTGAGGCTGGGGCCAGGAATCAGACCAATCCCTAAATAGATTATTGTGGAGTGAGAAGCATTTATATACAAGTCATCAAATTAATCCGCCAAGACCCAGAGCTGCACCTTTACCGCCGCCCTGTCACCATTACACTACTGCTATGTCCCCCTTTGCTCCACCTTACCTAACAGCTTCCATGTGACATTAAGCTCCCCGAGTTGTGGGCCCATCAAAATTTGCTCACCATCATGACCGAGGGTGGCCTAGGCTTACACAGAGGACAGCAGATGAGCAGGAATCCCGAGGGAGACAGGGTCAGATGGTTAGGCATGGCTACGCCTAGCCGCTTCCGTGGTGCTCTAGCATTGATGATGTCAATGTGTTCCTGACCCATTCAAGACTCCAGACAGCTTCTAAGGCATTAATGTGTAACAATATTATTATTCAGAGCATGCCCAAGCATGTACAAATGTTTAGAACAATGTTTTCTAGGCAGCAAGAGCTCATGAAGAACGCCATCAGCCCAAATTTGAGGAAGAGGTTGAAATCTTCCTTGTGGTTACCATGTTTAACATCATTCTTTATTACACCTCAGTAGACAAAAATTGTGTCTGTAGGTGTGCTGCGAAGGTGTCGGATTTGGCACTTTCTGCAGGGTCATCCCCAAACCTTTTGCCTTCACCTTCCTGTTTTCTTAAACCCTTTTTGTTGGCTTTTAAGGTGTCTGTGCACTTTAGCACTGCTAACCAGTGCTAAACTGCTTGTACTTCTCTTCTTAAAGCATGGTAACATTGCCTTATCCCCAACTGGTATATTTAATTTACTTATAAGTCCCTAGTAAAGTGGTACTACATGTACTCAGGTCCTGTAAATTAAATGCTACAGGTGAGCCTACAGCACTTATTTGTGCCACCCACTTACTTATGTAGCCCTTTAAACATGTCTCAGGCCTGCCATTGCAGCCTGAGTGTGCAGTTTTAAACTACCATTTTGACCTGGCAAAATAAACCTTTTGCCAGGCCCAAACCTTTCTCTTTAATACATATAAGTCACTGTCAGGGTAGGTCCTGGACAGCCCAGAGGACAGGGTGCAGTGTATTTATTTAAAAAGCTGGACATGTACATTTTATATCTACATATCCTGGTAGTGAAAAACTCTTAGATTCGTTTTTCACTACTACATGGCCTACCTCTCCCATAGGATAACATTGGAGTTACCTTATTAAACTGTAAATTCCAAATGGGAACAGGTAATTCATTCATGTTTGGTGTCTTTGAAATTGTAATGAAAAATCCTAACTTATGGTGGAGTCGGATTTTAAATTACAATTTTGAAAATGCCACTGTAGAAAGTTGACATTTTCCTGTGTTAGCCATTTGCGGGCACATGCATCAATGTAGGCTTTTGCGATTCCTTAATTGCGATTATTAAGGAATCGCAATTAAGGAATTGCAAAAGCCTATGCATGAAGGAATCACTATAAAATTAGCAATTCCCAAACATTCCTTAAGTGCGACTCTCAAATTGCGAGTCGCAATTAAGGAATGCTTTCCCATCCATTCCTATGGGCCTATAGGCCCATAGGAATGAATGGGAAATTGCATGCGCAATTTGCGAGTACCAATAGGTACTCGCAAATTGTGCATGCAATTTCAAGGGTGCAAGAGTGTCAAAAGGACACCCTGTTGCACCCCTGAAATTGATCTGTGCACACATGTTGCGCACACACATGCCCCAAGGGCATGTGTGTGTGTAACCTACAACTTTGAAAAAATGCACTTTAGTGCATTTTTCAAAGTTTTTGCAAATTACCATCAAGTTCAAATTGATGGTAATTTGCGGCCCCTATTAGAGAAATCGCTATCTGCGATTTCATCATGCATTTCATTTAAGGAATCGCAATTTGCGATTCCTTAAATGCAATCGCAATGTAAGAAATCGCAATAAATTGCCATTTCTTAAATTGCGAGAGCCTTACAGTTTGATGCATCGCAGAAGCCCTTTTTGCGAGCGCAAACGGCCGATTTTTGCGAATCGCACTGTTTGCGCTCGCAAAAAAGGTTGATGCATGTGCCTGTTGGTTCCTGCAGCCTGTCTCTGGGTCACATGCCTGGGTGTGTAGTTGACAGTTGGACTTTGTGTATTCCTTCTAGACAGCCTAGAGGGCTGAGTTGGGCACAGCCCTACTTACATTTAATTAGGCTGTGTCCTGCCTCCACACAAAGGGCTGCATACTCCTTGTAGTTAGTCTGGAGCCAGGAGAGAGGACAGGAATGGCAGGATGCCTGGGGACTTCAAAGGGAAACCTCTAGAAGTTTATCCCCCACTTCAAAGGCACAACTGGCATAAATACTGGCCCCCAGACACCATCTCTTCAATACACTTCTGGACCTGTGGATACTCTGTCAGGAAGAAGGACTGCTGTGCTGCTGAAAGGACTGTCACTCTGCTGGACTGCTGCTCTGAAAGACTGCTGCCCTGCGGTGCTGACCTGCTGCCCTCTTGCCTGGGTGAGAAGGACTGGACCTGAATCTCTTGAACCCAGAATGACTCCAAGGACTAGTTGGCTGGCCTCCTGATCTGAAGCCTCATGGACACAACAGGCTTCCAACAACCTGGCACCTGCAGCTGGAGCCCGCCATATGTGAGCCTACCCTGCCAAGTAGAGTCACACTAGTCCTAGACCCAAAGAAGTGGGCCTAAGGTGCTCTGTCAACCTCTGTGGATCCAGCGGAACCGACGCATCTCCTCTGCTCAGCGGCACAACCCCAGCCAGAACCAACGCAGAGCTGCTGCTGCTGCGTGGATTGGTATGGTCTCACAGACCTGCATCACACTGCAGCATGTCACCGTATCTGAGCCGCCACTGCACGATGTATCCTCGACGCAGGCCCTCGCATCTCTCCTCAACGGCTGCCTCAACAACAACGCCAGTCTGTGCATTGCAGCCTTGCAGCTTCTTGGAACCGACGCATCGCCCCATCTGCGCGACACATCCTCAACACCGGACTTTACATTCTAAGGACTAGTCGACGGAATCCTTGACGACAGCATGGGACTTTGCACCGCAGCCTCACTGCATCTCAGAACCGACACATAACTTCAGTTGCACAACGCATCTTCGAAGCGGACCCACAACGCTCTGTTAACCAGGATTTAAGGTACTCTGTTCAGAAGGCCTAACTGGGTCTGCTCCATCGCGATCAGCCTGAACTTGTGACTTTGTACTGGTCCAGCGCAAGCCGAAATTTACAGTTGGTGCTTTACGCCTTTTGGGAGCAATTTTTACTAAAATCATTAAAATCAAATATCTTTGGTTCTACTGATTCGATTTTTGTCATTTTTGTCTTGTTTTATTTATTACAAATTACTCTATTTTTCTAAACTGGTGTGGGATCTCTTTTGTGATGTGTTTTCACTGTTTGAAGTGTTGCACAAATACTTTACACATTGCCACTGAGTTAAGCCTGACTGCTCCGTACTAACCTATCCAATGGTTGAGCACAGGTTGATTTAGGGTTTGCTTGTGACTTCATTCTGAGAGAATTGTGGGTGCTGCTTAAGAAGGGTTTCACCCCCTCCCCCCCTTCGACCAGTGACCCAATTTCTTACAACGGGGTTGCATTGCCATATTCTCAGTGACTCTCAATCTGGCTCCTGCTTATGACAGCGGACTAACGCCACATCAGAGAGTAACTGTTCACCTACAGGAATCCATACAGTTTTGCTTCTGGATTATTCACAACATCTAAGTAGTCTTTAATAAAACAGATCACAAGACACTGTTCACTTGTTTATCTATGTCTAGCAGTGTTAGAGCCCATGACATCTTTCTTTTTCATTGAGACCCAAACTTCCTTTCTGTCGCTAACAACATTTCATGCAAGGTAGGGCTGGGCAAATTAATCTTCCCATACGTCCATTCCAAGAAAAAAAACTGTCCACCTTAAAAAATTCATATTTTGTGTTTTAAGTAGGTGGAAAAATTGGCCAAAAAAGAGCTATTTTTCAGGAGAATAAACTTGCAGACTGTGCTTTTAGCAGGTCAATCCTTTGGCTAAAAGATATTTGTGGAAGAGTTTGTAACAGAAAACACAACACTCGTGATAGCCTATCAAGTCTTATGTGCATTTAATGTAAACAGCCAGCAAGCAATCAAAAATAATGCAAGTCAATTTCCAGTTCTACAGATTAGAGCTTTACCCTTGATAAGTTGGAGGATGTAATGCTAAAATCCATATGGTTTTTACACATTTTATATATTTTTCCTCAATGGTAGTGAATAGGAGCAAGACCACATAATGGATTAGAAACTCAAAGATAATAACTAATAAGCAGGTGCCAAAATGTTCTTAAGGGAAAGAATTTGTGAAGGCCTTGACAACCTGATACAAGTTTATTTAAGAAGAGCTAACTCCACTACTTTCTAAAATCCTTCTTTATGACAACCTCAGAACTAGGCCAATCTTTACTAACACAGTGCAGTAAATATTCAATTGTGTAACACTGAGCTGCAGTATATTTAAAATATGTGTAACTGCGCAGAAATTCTAATTGTTTGGTGGTCTTCAAGCTGATAAAGAAATAATATAGCAAATGACTAATACATTTCAACACCACATATTAAGGCACACATGAGCATTTGCATGTTTATAGTAAACATATATATATATATATATATATATATATATATATATATATATATATATCATATATAAATATATATATATATATATATATCCAAGAAAGAAGTGACTCAAACAGATAGATTCACCAAAGAACAAAAATATATTTCCACTACAACGTTTCAGCTTCCGCCTTCCTCAGGTAGTACAAGATGGTTTGCTCAGTGGCTGCACAGATGACACAGCTGAATTTTCAAAAAGCCTCATGAGTGAAGATTCCATTTGGAATGTGGAATCAATGCAGTCCTGAGAGCTCTTGAGATATGCAGTAATCAGGTTGTATTATCAGTAATGTTCAGTCCATCTGGATGCAGTGATTTTAAACGGTACATCCAGAAGTTCTCTCTGGAGTCCAGTAGTTCTTCCTTTGAGACATGTTCCACGGGGAAAATCTTCAAATCTGATAGTAAATGATCCACAAGGTTAAAATGATTGGCTACAGGCTGGTCAATTTTCTTATTAATTATTGTCGATTTGTGGTTCCTGAATCGTGTACGGAGGTCATTCACTGTTTGGCCTACATATTGTTTTTTACAGCTTTGCCGTTGGCACTGAATCACATAAATAATGCATGTTGAGCGACATGTAAGATGCTGTCTTATTCCATAGGTCCTTCTTGTAACAGAACTAGTTACTGATGATGTTTGTAAAAGGTATTCACACGTGATGCACCTTTTAGAGTCACAGCAATGAACCCCTGCATTTGTTACAACTTGCTTGACAGAAAAGGTTGTCCCACTGAAGATATCACACCTGAAGGGGTCACCGCACACACACTGCCGGTAACAGCAACAACAGCTTTCCCTCTTGCTTCCTTGTCAAAACTGCCAAACGCGTTTCGAGCACTGTATGCTCTTGATCACTGGCTGACACAAAATACGGAGAAAGCAGTGTTTAGCGGAATCACCAATTTATTCAACTACAAAGTCCCGCCTCAATAGGCGCATGGCATCTTGGTTAAGGTAGTACATATAATAGTTGCCCAGACTTCCAATTCCATAAAAACCCCGGTGGGTACCGCAAGCTCCATTTAAAATGTACCAAAATGGGGAAATAAAATTATATTCACTATGTCTTGTCCCTGGTGGGTGGAAGCAAATAGGAAAAACACTATCCTGTTGTCCAATATATGTCGGTGGCCAAAAACAAATGCAATTATTTGAAAAGTTTTATATAGCGCTGGCTAGACCCGGCAATGATTAAATGCAAACAAAAAAAGTGTCATGTGATAATCATAAACATTAAAGACGGTTCCATAGCCTTGCTCCTTTCCCCAGGAATCATGGTGGCCATCTTTGAACATAATACAAAGTCATATGCGTGTAAAGAGTGCAAATAATAATGCTTTTACATATGTTTACAAATCCAAAAATGAATCACCTATCGTGCACAAATATATACAATCATAAAAGGGGGCCTGACGTCTAGAGGACTCCAATAATGATATTATATAACGCGGTCAATCGCGAGTCCTCAAATGACTACAGCTAGTACCCAAATAAATCAAAATTGCGCCCTCAATGGGCAATCAATGGTGTCTTCAAATAGATACATCATCAGATATTCAATTCATTTGTTAATTCATGCACGAAGGAATCATAAAGGCTTAAAAAATGTTCAATTCATAATTGGGCCCTGAATGGGCCATTTTCATCATATCACAGTAATATGGTATGTGGCAGGTAATTCATTATCATTTCATATTGTCCCATATTTCAATTAATATCATTTTTCGGCATTTATCAATTTGATATAATTCCATTAATCTCTATAGATAATTCATAAGAGAATAAACTTTATACCATGGTACTCCACAACTACAGTTACAATACCAAACATTGATAAATGAATATGGAAAAAGGGAATTTATAAATGCCACTCTACTTGAGTAAGGTGCAATGAATAAATCTAAGGTTGCAGAACTGCTAGATCAGAGGTAGACCTGAAGGTACACTATTCAGTTTTCAGTCTAGATGTACCCACATCTCCTCATCATTGTTGAGACCTAGGGGGGCCATTGTTTGGAGTTTGATTATATATTTGGACTCTAGGATATGTAACTTTTTTTATCCTATCTCCCCCTCTCTCGTCTCTACGGACTTGGTCCAAACCAAAGAAACTCAGTAGGTCCCTGTTGCTCTGATGGACCTTTTCGAAGTGGCGGGCAACCGGATAGTTACTATCTTTGTTACTGATAGCCCGCATATGCTCTAAAACGCGCTTCTTGGTAGGATGAATCGTGCTACCAATATATTGCTTGTTACACGGGCATACCAGACAATAAACGGTATATTCTGAGTTGCAATTTAACAGTAGGTTGATTTTCCATACTGAGTTGGGGTCGTTCTCTCTAATTCAGTAAGTGGAGATTTTCTTACTATATTTACAGGCCTTACATTTCATGCAGGGGAAGAATCCCGTAATTGGATCCTTTTTGGGGGGTACTGAATAGAAGTGGCTATACACTAACTGATCGCCTATAGACTTCCCTCTCCTATAAGTTATAATAGGTTTAGGTGGAATCACTCCACGTAAGGTTTGATCTGTTTGCAAGATGTTCCAATTCTTTTTAAAGATTTGCACTATCTGTGCTGATTTGTCATTATACTGGGTGATCATCCTTACAGGCTCTCTAGTCTCTTATTTATGCATACCCCCTTGGTTTTTAGCCACTAACAATTGTGTTATTTGCACTAGATTAACCTTTGTTTCAGCTAGATACAGGCTATTAATAATATAGCCTCTGGCTTTAAAGCATTGGAATGCTTCTGTTTTCACATGTTGGTACTCGGCCTCTTTGGTGCAATTCCGTTTCATCCGTAACAGTTCCCCATAGAGGATGATATTAATCAGCCTCTTCGGGTGATAACTCCCTGCATATAGGATGGAGTTCCCTGATGTTGGTTTCCGATATAACCTAGTTAGTAGCCTGTCATCCTCCACATATACCTCCAAATACAGGTAACATACTGTGGTCTTACTGATGTTAGCTGTAAAAAACAGATTTAACTCGATGTCATTCAATGATTTAATGTACTCTTCAGCCGAAGAACGATTGCCCCGCCACACAACAAACAGGTCATCGATATATCTAGCCCATAGGGCTATCTTATCGACCCATTTTTCGTTCGTGCCCGCCCAGGCCACGTGCTTCTCCCACCAGCCTACGAACAAATTCGCATAGCTGGGGGCAAAGCACATGCCCATCGCAGTCCCCCGTTGTTGCCTGTAAAGTTGTCAAGAGAAAACAAAGATATTATTTTCCAGGCAAAACCTTACCATTTCCAAAAGCATACGATTGTGTGTCTGAAATCTCAATGGTCTGTTATCTAAAAACCACTTGACTGCATGGAGGCCCTGAGTATGATTGATGCAAGTATAAAGACTTGTGATGTCTAAGGTTATCAACATCATGTCATCTTCCCATACTATCCCCTCAATTAATCTAAAAAAGTCCTGCGAATCACGCACATAGGAAGCTAGATCCCTGACCAATGGTGCTAAAAATGAATCAATATAAATCGAAGTGTTCTCCAGAAGACTTTTTATAGATGTCACAATTGGTCTTCCTGGAGGGTTGGTCAGGTCTTTATGGACTTTTGGGAGGTGATAGAATGTGGGAAGAACGGGATTCTCACAGAGAAGGAAAAGATACTCATCATGTGTCAACAACCCTTCTTTTTCCCATTTTAGGAGGTATTGATGGAAAATATGTATGCAGTCCACATATTCAGATCTCTGTATGGGGATGTAGCATTCAACATCATCTAGTTGTCTTCTAGCCTCCTTATAATAATGTGTTTTATCGAAGACAACAATGTTTCCTCCCTTATCTGAGGGCTTGAAAACCAGAGTATCGTCTCTCTTAAGTGCCTGTAACAGTCCCCATTGTTCCCGGGTGAGATTATACTGCCGTTCTTGATGTTTCCCTTTGTTTGTCAGTGTCTTCAAGTCTGAGCTGATAGCCTCATTGAAAACGTCAATCGCATCATGAGGAATTTTAGGTATTGTCTTTGACTTCATTCTCAAGTTACTTCTCCCACCAGACTGTGTACTACCTATCTCCTCCAGATAACTATAAGTATCTTCCAAAGTTTCTGGGTCACCACTCCCACTAGTGAGTTCCAGAGACTGTAGGGTCTTTATTGTTTCAAGGTCATGTCCAGTGAGAAAGTCCATCTCTGACCTTGAGTCCCCGATATTTCCTGATGTTCTATGGGGATGAAGTAAATGAATTTTTTGCAATTTGAGTTTGCGGATGTATTTAAAAAGATCTATGCATATCTGTGCATAGTCCAGTTCCATAGTGAGACAGAAAGATAGGCCAAGCTGTAGCACTTTGATCTCATCTGGTGTCAATGTTTTCTTAGATAAATTTATTACCGTCATAGTCTTTTGGGGGGTTACAATTTCCCTTTTCTCCCCCTGCTGCGGGTGATTCTGGGGGTAGGTACTTCTCCTCCTTCCTTTCTTTCCCCTCCTTGTTTTGCGTTTCTTAATTGTTGTTGTTCTGGGGGGTGGGTTCTCTGGGCTGGTCATTGTCTTGCTTCTCGTATGAGCTTGTATTCCCGAAAATACCCAGGCTCACTCGCATTGGTTCTATCATCTGCTCCTGATGTCTGTTCGCCCTATATATATATTTATAACCTACTGTCAGTCGCCAGTAGGCAGTTATAGTTAGGACCTAGTTTTCATTGGAAAAGCAATTTTTTACTTGCCTATAACTTTGGCGTTGTTTGACTAATCAGCATGAAATTTTCCCAAATAAGTGTCAAAGTAGGTCCTGTGTGTCGTGGAAAGTTTGGGGGTGATCCGTGCAGTGGGGACCAAAAAATAAGGGCACAAAATAAGGGTGCTTTTGTAATGTTAATTCCCATAGGAACGTGTTGTCGAACCTACAGCCCGAACCGCTGGACGGAATTACACCAAATTTGGCAAAAAGGTAGATGCTGTTACACAGATTGTGTGTTTTGTTATTTGGTGCAAATCCGTTTAGTAGTTTTTGAGAAATTTAAGTTGGAATTTATAGTGATATCTCTGGCCACTGATATTTTGTGACGATTTCATGATTAATCGCGACTGCGTGTGCCAACGGGAATGCTCTGATTGGCTGGATGCAACCTGAACAGAAAGTTGTGGCCACCATTTTATCTTCCCGGGGCTAAAACTTTCCATGAAAGCAAACATAAGGGGTCAGGGTCGAGGTACTCTGACCCCATGTTTCAGAAATGTAAGTGTTAGTGACACAAGTCAAGTGTCGAAAATTGATTTTTTTAATCATGCGCGATATTCCCGCCGACGCTGCGATCGCCAGCGGGCCCCCCCTTGTACCGTCGCAGGGACGTCACGACTATCGCGGCAACACCAAGAATATTGGTGGAAATATAAAAAATATATCAGTGAATGATTAATACACATTGTATTATATTGAGATTATGATAAATGTTTTTATAGAGTTATTAAGATAGTGATTTATCTAGTGTGATGGTGAGAATTAATTATATAGTTATAATTTTTTTATTTGGTGGTGGCTATTGAATTCCTGCTTTTGCTTTCCGCTTTTGTGCCATATCCGCAGGGATCACGATTACCAACGTCATCGCGATCTCCAGCCTCACCGCAAAAATGGAAAATAGGTTTTAGAGATGGTTGTTCAAGAAAAACACGAGTTTGAAGTCTACAGTAATAAACCCTTAGTGTGTAAAATACTGTAATATGTATGCATATGTGTTTTTCACTTTATGGAAAAGGCGTGATCATCGCGATTAATGTCGTTGTGATGCCTTGAATAATCGCGAAAATGAAAATTAGGTCTAAAAGATGGATTTTAAAGAAACTTAGTAGAAAAAACATGAGTTTAAACATGTTTTTAAAGAACCATGTATATAGAAGTGGCGCAATGTTTAAAATGGATTTTTTTAATTAATATTTTTGGATGTGCTGGTGGCCATTGAATGTCTGCTTTTGTTTTGCGATTTCGCAACGTATTCGTAACCATTGCGACGTCATTGTGAAGATTCCCAAAAACTAAAAAAAAAGGAACTTTATAAAGAAAATTAACAATATTTCGGGTACTAGGGTGGCTCTGACCAGAGCCTTAGTGTTTATTGTGTGTATATGACAGCTACACATAAGACCGGATGCAGAGTTTCAGGTTACTTAGAAACACCCTGGTGCCTTCATCTGTAGAGTGCACTCCTTCATTTCTATAAATTCCATGCATGTCAAACTGCAGGTTGTTGTTATAGATCTAGCCCAAGCGATGGTCTCTGAGGAATGCAGAAACAGTTTTAATAACAGATTTAATAACATGTGTCCTGGCTTTGTCAATCTGTGGACAGAATTGATTTGACCACTTCCATTTCTGTCTTTGGCATATATTAGAGTACACCAAGACAGTGTGAGGGAAAAGCGACATCAGTTCTGCAAAGGTATCTTTCATTAGGATTTCCAGCCCTACCCCAGTCAAAGTGCCTAGGTCATTGCCACCACAGTGCACAATCATGAGATGAGGAGCTCGGCAAAACACAATGGTTTTGACCAAAGCCATCATCTGATGAAACTTTAACCCTCTCTGGCCAAAACAAGTAATCTCCACATTTGGCAAACCGAAGTCCCTGTCAATACCTCTCTTTTTTGCAGCCTCTTTAGCCCAATAGATATAGCTGAGGCCAACAATCCACACTCTAAGCATTTTGAAGTTAAGGAGCAACAGTAGTCTGGAGAAGGCTGGAGCTGAATGAGGTACTTTTCCAAATGAAAAGCAGTTAAAATGGAGGTGTTTTCATTAAAAAATATATATATATATATTTCATTACCGGCTGTCAGTAAGTTAATGAATAAAATTAGGTAGTACGTTGGATGCATTAGTAAGAAGTCCTAATATTGGTTGTTGTTTAAAAAAGGAATGTAATACAGACATGGATATGCTTCTGAATCTGTGCAGTAAACCACATCTGCTGTATCTCATTTGTAGGTAGCATGTTCCTTCTAGAATGTGCTGTGAACTTGTGACTTACTGGTTCCACTGGGTTGCTAGATACACTGAGCTAAGAGTGTATTGGGGAGAAGGGTGTTAAGGAGACAGAATTTTTTTTGAAAAGTTGAGGAGTTAGGACATAATATAAGTAAGTTTAATTTCCAGTTGAGAACTATGTAATAAACTGTTGTGCAGTATCTAAATTTTAAAAATCTGCAGCTACATATAGGTTTGAACTTCCATGTTTTTCGTTATTACTCCGCGATCATCGCGAACAAATCGCGAACACATGTAGAAGGGAACCTAATTTTGAAAGAGAGGGAAAGGGTTCACAGATGCTAACCATTCACAAGTGGAGATAGAAAAAGCTAAAATAAAAGACATGATTTCATTTGCTGCCTTTCTCATGATCATAGAGTGGAAAGTTAAAGAGGTTCCCATTTTATGGTTGCTTTGTATGAGAATGGTACACCATTCATGTATTTAGTTTTTACAAATCCTAACTGTGTCAAAACTATTTAAAAAGGAGCTAAAACAACAATATAATCTACTAATTCAATTCACTGGTTTGTACATAACTTTTTAGTTATTCATACAATAGATGCATATCTACAAATAGAATGCCTACAAAAACTCAGAGGAAAAAGGAACAGAAGCAACTACAGTATCTATGCAGAACTGAGACACGAAAGGGGCAAAATTAAGAAAAAATGGTGAAAGAAAAAAGAGTTACTGGTAAGAGGACAAAGTTATTTATATATTTTATATATAGATTTATATACATTTCCAAAGATGACAAAATAATGAAAATCTTTGAGAAAGAATAACAGTGGACAAAATCTACCTTGACTGGTAGGTCGCTCCCCCACCACACAGCTCCGTCTGTGTGCCCTGCTGCTGCCCCTGATTGTGCTCTGTTTTTCCTTTCTGTGCCCCCTTGCTGCCCATGATTGTGATCGTTTTTCCTTTCTGTGCCCCCTTGCTGCCCCTGATTGTGATCGTTTTTCCTTTCTGTGCCCCCTTGCTGCCCCTGATTGTGATCGTTTTTTCCTTTCTGTGCCCCCTTGCTGCCCCTGATTGTGATCGTGTTTTCCTTTCTGTGCCCCCTTGCTGCCCCTGATTGTGCTCGTTTTTTCCTTTCTGTGCCCCCTTGCTGCCCCTGATTGTGATCGTTTTTCCTTTCTGTGCCCCCTTGCAGCCCCTGATTGTGATCGTTTTTTCCTTTCTGTGCCCCCTTGCTGGCCCTGATTGTGATCGTTTTTTCCTTTCTGTGCCCCCTTGCTGCCCTTGATTGTGATCGTTTTTTCCTTTCTGTGCCCCCTTGCTGCCCCTGATTGTGCTCGTTTTTTCCTTTCTGTGCCCCCTTGCTGCCCCTGATTGTGCTCGTTTTTTCCTTTCTGTGCCCCCTTGCTGCCCCTGATTGTGATCGTTTTTCCTTTCTGTGCCCCCTTGCTGCCCCGGATTGTGATCGTTTTTCCTTTCTGTGCCCCCTTGCTGCCCCGGATTGTGATCGTTTTTTCCTTTCTGTGCCCCCTTGCTGCCCCGGATTGTGATCGTTTTTTCCTTTCTGTGCCCCCTTGCTGCCCCTGATTGTGCTCGTTTTTTCCTTTCTGTGCCCCCTTGCTGCCCCTGATTGTGCTCGTTTTTTCCTTTCTGTGCCCCCTTGCTGCCCCTGATTGTGATCGTTTTTCCTTTCTGTGCCTGATTCCCGCCGCTGCGCCCCTGCGGCCCCGCCCCTCACTGCCCATTCGCTGCCCCATTCCCTGCTCCTCCCTCCCACCTCCGCATTTATGGCGGCCGCTGCGCGGCCGCGCAGCGGACGTGCGCAGCGGGCGCGCCGCTGGCACGCCAAAGGCGCGCCTAAGGCAAGCCCGTCTGCGCCCGTCCGCGCCGTGGCCGCGCCCAGCGCCAGACCCCCTGGTCCGGGCATCCCCCGCGCCCGCCACATCAACAGACGCCGATACGACGCCAGCACCCTCCACGCACTCAACCCCAGAAAAGATCACGCCTGCTACCAGGCCACCCCGAAGCGCACCCAAGGGCCCTTCACCTGCCGGAACTGCAGCTTCGCCAGCACCCGCCCCGCCAAACCACCGCCCAGGAAAGAACCCAACTACCTCAGATGCATCCTCCTCAACACCCGCTCCGCCCGCAAACACGCCATCGAACTCTGGGACCTTCTCGACTCAACCTCCCCAGACGTCGCATTCCTGACGGAGACCTGGCTGAATCCCGCTTCAGCCCCCGACATCGCCATTGCCATCCCGGACGGATACAAGATCACCCGCAGGGACCGCACCAACGGAGTCGGAGGAGGCATCGCCATCGTCCACAGGAACACCCTCAGAGTCTCAACCAACACCGACGACACCCTCAGCACCGCCGAACACATGCACTTCCAGATCCACACCGATCCCAACACCACCCTCAGAGGAACCCTCATCTACAGACCCCCCGGACCCCGACCACAGTTCAGCGATTCCATCGCTGACTTCGTCAGCACACACGCCATCGCCTCCACGGACTACATCCTCCTCGGGGACCTGAACTTCCACCTCGAGAACAACAAGGACACCAACTCCACCACCCTGATCGACAACCTCGCCACCCTCGGACTCAGACAGCTCGTGACTACACCCACCCACGCCGCCGGCCACACGCTAGACTCCATCTTTTCCGCAAGCCCACACGTCTCCTTCAACCACACCTCCGAACCCCACTGGACTGACCACCACTGCATCCACTTCACCTACAGGAAGCCCACCACGCACCACCGCACCGAACAAATGCCTCGCCGCTGCTGGAGCAGAGTCACGGAAGACCAGCTAACCACAACCCTCGCCCTGAGCCCACCCGCCGAACCCTCCGACCCCGACACCGCCGCCCGCAACCTCAGACAGTGGATCGACGACTGCGCCAACACCCTCGCCCCGCTCAAGAATCCGCCCAACAGCCACACCAGCAAGAAAGCCACCTGGTTCACCGAAGACCTCCAGGCCTCCAAACGAACATGCCGAAAACTGGAGAAGATCTGGCTCCACGAACGGACAGCTACGCCGCCCACAAGAGCGCCACCCGCAATCACCATCACCTCATCAGATCCGCCAAAAGGGCCTCACTCAAAGACCGCCTAGACAACAACGCACACAACAGCAAAGAGCTCTTCAACATCGTGAAGGAACTCTCCAACCCCAGCTCCAACACCAACGACATCCAGCCATCGCAAGACCTGTGCGACTCACTGGCCACCTCCTTCCACCGCAAAATCGCCGACATCCACGACAGCTTCAACACCACGACCGCCCCGGCAACCACCGAGACCACTGCCCCCACAACCACCAACCGCCTGCTCTCCTGGACCAACATCAACGACGAGGACACCAGCGAGATCATGAACACCATCCACTCCGGTTCACCGCTAGACCCGTGCCCTCACCACATCTTCAACAAAGCCAGTACAGCCATCGCGCCCCATCTCCGGAAAATAATCAACATCTCCTTCGAGACAGCAACCTTCCCGGAAAGCTGGAAGCACGCCGAGATCACCGCCTTACTCAAGAAACCCAAGGCAGACCCCAAGGACCTCAAGAACTTCCGACCCATCTCTCTGCTCCCGTTCCCCGCGAAGGTCACCGAGAAAATCGTCAACAAACAACTGACCCGCTACCTCGAGGAGAACAACATCCTGGACCCTTCCCAGTCCGGCTTCCGCAGCAACCACAGCACCGAAACCGCCCTCATCGCCGCCACCGATGACATCAGGACCCTGCTAGACAACGGAGAAACAGCAGCCCTCATCCTCCTGGACCTATCAGCCGCCTTTGACACGGTCTGCCACCACACACTACGAACACGCCTTCACGACGCCGGGATCCAAGAGAAGGCCCTGGACTGGACCACATCCTTCCTTTCCGGCAGAACACAAAGCGTCCGCCTCGCCCCCTTCCGATCCAAGGCCACCAAGATCATCTGCGGCGTACCCCAAGGCTCCTCCCTCAGCCCAACGCTGTTCAACATCTACATGGCACCCCTCGCCCACGTCGCCCGACAGCACAACCTCAACATCATCTCCTACGCCGACGACACCCAGCTGATCCTCTCCCTCACCAAAGACCCTCACACCGCCAAAGCCCACCTCCACGAAGGAATGAAGGCCGTCGCCGAATGGATGAGGACCAGCCGCCTGAAGCTGAACTCGGACAAGACGGAGGTCCTCATCCTTGGTTCCAACCCTTCAGCCTGGGACGACTCCTGGTGGCCAACATCACTGGGAACAGCCCCGCCACCCACCGACCACGTACGCAACCTAGGGGTCATCCTCGACCCCACCCTCTCCATGACTAAGCAGGTCAACGCCGTTTCCTCATCCTGCTTCAACATCCTCCGAATGCTCCGCAGGATCTTCAAGTGGATCCCCACCGAAACAAGAAAAACAGTCACCCAGGCCCTCGTCACCAGCAGGCTGGACTACGGAAACGCCCTCTACGCAGGAACGACGGCTAAGCTCCTGAGACGGCTGCAACGCATCCAGAACGCCTCTGCACGTCTTATCCTCGACATCCCCCGACGCAGCCACATCACACCCCACCTGAGAGACCTGCACTGGCTCCCTGTCAACAAGAGGATAACCTTCAAGCTCCTCACCCACGCACACAAAGCACTCCACAACTCCGGACCAGCCTACCTCAACAGATGACTCAGCTTCTACACCCCCACCCGCCAGCTCCACTCGACCAGCCTCGCCCTCGCCACAGTCCCCCGCATCCGGAAAACGACCGCCGGCGGCAGATCCTTCTCCCACCTCGCCGCCAAGACCTGGAACACCCTCCCCACCAACCTCCGACAGACCCAAGACCTACTGGCCTTCAGAAGACTCCTCAAGACCTGGCTCTTCGATCAGTAGCAGCACCACCCCCCTCTTCCCCCAGCGCCTTGAGACCCTCGCGGGTATGTAGTGCGCTTTATAAGTGACATGATTGATTGATTGATTGAAAGATGGACACAGCTTAACCAGGAGACAGAAGCTGTTTAAGGCAATCAGAGCCAGGATGTTTTGTAGTAGAGTAGTTATAAATCTGCTGAGAACTATGAAAAAGTATAGAAGAAGGAGAGAGGCACTGAAACAGAAAGAAGTTGAGAGAGTAGTTGATAAGGCCTTTACTTTGAAGAGGAAGCTTTTTATTTTGATTATAAATAGAATGAAGATTCTTGACAAAATGGTATTGTGCATGAGCATGAGGAGACAATACCAGAAAAAAAGATTAGTGAATAGAAGTAACTTTTGTACAGTTTTTAGTGGAGAATGGATACATACTTCTAGTACAGAGCCTTACTTTAATGAAGAAAGCTATCTCCAGGATAATAGATTAGTTCATGCTATTGATTACAGAGGATGATGTTATGAAATGAAAAATTGCACTCCTATAGAGAAAGAGGTGATGGTACCTAGAAATGTAGAACAAGTTATTGGAGAAGAGGTACAAGGAAGGCGGAGTCAGGCGCCTGTATACAAATGGAATTGTAGTAGTATTGTAGCATTTGACAGCAATCAATTGATATTTTAAGGACATTTCTACGTATCTTTCCAAGGCAAAGTTTAAAACACAAAAAAGTACTTTACAAGGATTGGATCCTTGCAAGATTAGAAAGCATACAAATTTGCAGGGACACACACTAGCTTGTTTATCAAAGAAAGTGTGCCAAAGCACCGTTCATCATTTCAGGATTTGAGGTGTACATCACTCAAAAATGCGAACTTTAGTTAGGAGGCTGTACTATGTGAAAACTCCTGTTTTATATTTAGGAGAAATGAATAGAGCACTTTTGCATGGTACTGTGGCATACATAGAAAAGGTTTGTGATGATGTGCAGTTACGGTTCTTTGGTCCTGAGCAGGATTCTAGGGAAAATGAAGAGTTGTTAAAAAGAGGAGTTGCAGAACAGGACACAGATATTACAGTTGATAGTTTTGAAGAAGAGATTACAAAATTTAACACAGTGTGGTCTGAAAAACCAGAGTATGTTTCAAACACGGACTGTTGACTTGTATTTAAAAAGTGAAAAAGAAAATAATGATAACTGGCAAAAGTTAGATGTGTATTTATTTGTAGAGGAACGCTTTGACTTGTCCATACGGCAAGTTATATGTAAGTACTGTTACAATAAATTAGAAGATAATAAAATGCCTGCTAATGTAGAAAAACTATGAAGGGCCAAAAATAAAAAATAAATCAACATTTCTGATTCTTTGCAGCATTGCGAAGGGCTGTTATAGACTGCTCTCCAGCACTCACTACAACTCCACAATCCATGCAGTATGATGCCATCCGGGAAAACTCTAAAGCCAAATCTTGAAGTTGAGATTGGACCACTGAAGGGACTCTCTGCCCCGGTGTTGTTGCGGCTGGTATTAAAGTCGACGATCCTTCAGCCTCGCGTTGCCTTCTTGCGGCTTTTAGATGATTGCCATGGTATGTTTTTAGATAGTAAAGCATGGACATAGTCCCACAAGAATATTTTTTATTTGTACCCCTTGACAAAGTCTTGTCACATTTTGTGCATTGCGCAAATTTGCCGACTGTTTTTGATTCTCCCGACGGCATCCTGAAGAAATCCCAGGCAATGCTTGATTTCTTCTGGGGAGGCCCCTCATCTCCAGAGTCACCAGAATCCACCTCTTGGGCTTCTTGTCCACCTGCTGTTCCACCTGATCTCCCTCTTCTGGCTGAGTTGCCACAATATGCAAAAAAAACACTTAAACAAATGCTAGCGAGCTACTCACAATGAACTCCTTTTAAAGAATGTTCAAGATTGATAAATGGGTGTGTTCTTCCTATTCTTATAGTTGAAAAGTGTACCATCCAATCATATTCCTTTATTTCCTGGCCCCATGAACTTCACAATAATTGGCGTCTTCGCGAAGACTGGAAATTGAACAGAATGATATTTTATTTGAAAATAAGTACTCAAACATAAGTGTTAATCGACTGATATTAAACCCTAAATTAGGATCATACAATGTAATATGTATGAATATGTGTTATAAACTTCACAAAAAACATACTTGTTGTACCACATGAATATTTTTTTGCTGTGCCCCAAGATAATGTCTTGTCACTTATGCTATACTTCACTAATTCAGTTGTCACACTGTGTAAACCAATTAAATTTCTTTGTTTGGTAGTTATGTTCTATTCGTGAGTTCCAATGTTGAAAGTTATTTTTTGAAACTGTTTTTTTTACAAATGTGTTGTTAAGATAAAGTTAAACCATTATGTTACTAAACAGCTAGACAAACTTTCTGTAAAATATGTCTATATATCTGTTTCACACTTTGTCATTTGTATTCATGACTACTGACATCATTGCGACCTCCGGTGTTGCTGTGAAGAAAGAAAATGCATTTTTGATGTAGTTATTTCAACAAATGAATACAAAGAGGAAAGTTAAATTTGTATCTTACTAAATAGCTACACTGAAACTTTATGTAAAATATGTCAATGTATGTGTTTTACAGTTGTCAAAAACACCCGGTATTCGCGGTATTGACAATTGCACTCATAGAATCACACAGGCACTACTTATGCAATCATACAATCACCTAGGTACTACTCATGCACTTACATAATTACTCAGACATTACACACTCACTCACAGACCTATACAGCCACTCACACACCTAGTCACCGACCTATACAGCCACTCATACAACAACTCTCAAAGTTTACAGGTTAAATTAAGAAATAAAATTTAAAATATCTTCGAAATTCAGTGAAAAAAACAAAGGTTACATGGACGTTATACTTAGGAATTAGCATTTTAAAAACCTTAGAAATTCATTGAAAAAATGAAAGGTTACAGGGACATTATAGTTAGGCTCAAGTTTCACTTGTACAAAACCAATTAAATTTAGCAGTTATAGTTAGTTGAGCTAACTATATCCCGCGCCCACGCAGTGCACTGCTTATGACCTCACATATTACATCACTCATGACATGGTCAGTGGCATCACTGATGACATAACTGATGACATCTCAAATTACATCACTGATGACATCATCCACAGAATCTATGACGCACCCACTCACACCCCAATATAACCTTTCATACACCCACTCCTACTTCCACAATACCATTCTCAAAACCATTGACACACCCATACCAGTACTTACACACCCACTCACTGAGTCATAGGTCTACACACACATGTACACGCATACATGCATACAGCTATTCATACACCAACTCACTCACTAATACAGCCACTGATATATCCACTCATACAGCCACTCACACACTATCAGTCACCCATAGAGCTACTCACACACCTACTCACTCACCCATAGAGTCAATCACACAACCACTTACTCGCCTATACAGTTATACACACAACCACTCCCTTATTCATACAGATACTAACACATACTCACTCACCCATACTGTCAGTGACACAAGCACACACTCACCCATAGAGCTACTCTCACAATCACTCACTCACACAAACAGTCACTCATATACTCCAACGCTCACCTATACTGCCTTTCACATATGCTGTGACTCACCCATATACCAGTGAAACATTCATTCACTCTCCAACACAGCCATACACAGACTCAGTCACATTTACAGTTCCTCACAGACGCACTCACTAACCCATAAAGCCACTTACTCACCTACTTCCTTATCCATGCAGGCAGTCACACACCCCCTCACCCACCCACACAGACATTCATACACCCATACAGGTACTCAGACACCCAAAGTATCACCCACACAGTCATTCACATACCCACTCTTCAACCCATAAAGCCACTTAGACACCAACTGACAGACGAATCCAGATAACCTGGTCTCTCACCCATACATTCACTGAGACACCGAATCGCTCACTTATACAGTCAGTCACGCACCTACTGAATCCTCCATACATATATATATATATATATATATGTTTGAGTCACTTCTTTCTTGGATATTTTATTTCTTTGTGACTCATTGTATCCTTTGGGATCCAGATTTTTGCCCTGGCTGGCTGTTGTTTTCTTGTGATCCTTCATCTTCAAGTATATATATATATATATATATATATATATATATATATATATATATATATATATATATATATATATATATATATATATATATATATATATATATATACACTCCTACTCCAACTGAAGAAGGCACGTACACAAGGCTGTAGGGATACGGCATTATTTATTTTCTTGGGTCTCCCTCGACCCTGCGACCAGAGATACGCGTTTCGGCTTCGCAGAAGCCTTTGTCAATCTAATTGGCGCCAAATACAAGTAAGTATATATAGCCCTTCCCACTAAAGACACACATAAACATAAAGAAAATACTTTTACGTTTTAGGTCATGCACTGGGACAGACAAATTATGTTATTCAAACATTACCCTGACAGAATATCTGAATGGTGCGGCTGGTACAAGTAATCTTACGTTAATGCATATTACGTTGTAAATAAACTGCAAAGTGCACCCAAGCAAATCTAAACATAATGCTACCCCTGCCTGCACTGGTAATGATGCGTGTCTGACCCCGCATATGGGAGGAATAAATCGCCAGCTAGTTACAGATTTTAACAGCGCCAATCTCTCAGGAAAATAAAGCCATCATTGTAAAAAACAAAAACATGTAAATGCAATGTTCTGTCTTTAAAATCGTGCAGTTCAAACCGACTTCGCATTGAGCCTAAGACCTCTTTGACCCCGTGATGTTAACCCTGATGCAGATTGGTTTACCGGTAATTGACATGTGGTTTTGGTTACGGGCTCAGAGTTATGTTATGCTGCAATTTGAAAAGAACTTCACTCAACAGCGCAAGCGGCAGGGAAATACAAAGGTTGAAAAATACATCCCGGGGCTAAACAATACAATACAATGTGTATAATGCCGGCATAAATGCCTGCCACCTGGTGAACGCTCTTATAACCAACCAAACTGCAAGTCCCATGATGCCTCTCTGCGGTTGCATACATGTCAGGAGTTCATACGCATACAACCCGAATACAAGTCAATATCATGGGTTCATTGTGCCGGTGACCAATAGTCATTTGCAAACAGATGGTAACTCCAAAATCGGGAAAATGTCTCAATGTCACTCGTAAAACATAGCACTGAAAATAGATTTGTGATGGGCACAAAACGCGAGGTCGAAGGAGACCGATAAACAAAGAATTAAAGTATGCCAAACAGTCATCACCGCATCTGCATCGGCATCCGCAGTGCCCAGTCACCATAATTGGATGCCTCTAGGTCCGGTAAGTAACAGTTAAAAACACAGCCATGCCTTGCCTGACGCGTTTCAAAGATTTCGTCCTTCCTCATAGGCAGCATGCACAGCCAGGCAAAAGTTCTTTCCAAATCATTCCCATTCTATAAATAGCCCTCACGTGGGCCTCGCAGTGATATCCCAGTGGATTGCATTTCGGGATTGGAAGTCCAAATTATTTCCCTTGTGGGTTTGCCTGAAAAATAAACATGCTCAATGTTTCTTTTTTCTCAAAGTTACTGTTCCGAAGGTTGCCCAGAATATATGGCCAGTCCTGTTGCTCCATACCTGGCTGTTCTAAAGTGAACACCACAGACTTGCTATATTATCGCAATGGTGCACGCCTCGACCAGGCGGGCCATTAATACTTTGCAAATAGGATGCCTGTAGGTGGAGTGCACTCGCAACAGGTTCTCATTTATTAAAGCCAAAGGACAGCTCCGGTAAGTAACAGTTAAAAACACAGCCATGCCTTGCCTGACGCGTTTCAAACATTTCGTCCTTCTTCAAGAATTTGTTCAAAATCTGCCTTCCTATATAAAAGACACCGGCGATTTTCTTTCCAAGAGCCAAAATGTGGAATGGCAAGCTGACTATTTACTCATTGCAATGGATGTGTCGTCACTTTATACTTCCATCCACCACCATGACGGGGTGAAGGCATTAAACCACTACCTGGCCAAAAGACCATCCAACTGCATAGAACATAACAAAATGCTTATCAATATGGTGAACTTTTGTTTAAATAATAATATTTTTCGATTTCAGAATGTATTGTATTTACAACAACGTGGTGTAGCGATGGGAGCCAGCTTCTCCCCCAGCTATGCGTGTTTACACATGGGCTGGTGGGAGGAGCTGGTTTTACAAAATGAGCATACCGTTACTTTTAACACAAAGGTTAAAAAATGGCTAAGATTTATAGATGATCTTTTTATTGTTTGGCAAGGTTCTACCAATGAAGCGAAACAATTTGTAGATGAACTGAATACAAATAGTCTCAACCTACACTTTACAGCCTCCATTAGCCCTACTACTGTAAATTTTTTAGATGTTCAAATCTACATCAAAGATGGTCATATGGAAACAAAGTTGCATAGAAAATCGACTGGAGGTAACGCGGTACTACATGCTGGCAGTGCCCATCCCCGTCATGTGATATATAGCATACCTTATGGGGAGATGCTTCGCATCTAACGTATCTGTAGTCGGGAGGACGAACTCAAATTAGCACAACAGGCCAGTAAGGAGAGGTTTCTTTCCAGAGGCTATACACATAACTGCATTGACAATGCGATTAACAAAAGCAATTCAGTGTCCAGGGAGAGTCTTGTCATTAAATCTCTCAAGATTACTAATACGGACATTGAAGAGACCTCTACATTTAGATTCATTCTCGAATATAACAGACAGGAAAAGGCCATTAGAAATATTATTAAAAGGAATTGGCCCATTATTCGAGATGATCCAGTAATTGGTCACCTGCTCCCAAAAAACCCTGCCATTACATACAGTAGGCAAAAGGGGGGGTTTTCGTCTTAGCAACCAGGTATAGACGAATATTCAATAGTGAAAAAGAACGGTACCTGGTTATCTTCTTTAACCGCTATTTATTTTAGGCGGAAAAAACACATTGAGTCATATTTGTGCTGACGCCAAACACAAATGACTTCAGCCCATAAACTTAGATTTAGTTTCCATCGATCAGGAGGCCCTTTTGACATCGCCCATTCATTGTCCGCATAACCACCTAAATAATATATAGGTCTGTGTTTGTGGTAATATTTGCACACTAGATGGTGTTCAAAAATGTATGCAATTATGTCACCTTTAACTTATAAACTACATCTCCCAGAATACTTCAGTGACGAGACAGCCCTCACTTCCGGTTCCAAGTTGATTTAGTTGAAAGCAGAACTGGGAACCGTGTTTCAACTACATGGAGTGCGAGAGGGGTCCCCGTCGGAATTCCATTATTGGAAATGCAGTGAGTAAAATGTTGAATTCCGTCCCAGTAGATCATTATTAGGTTAAGAGGAACAAACGCACTAACAGCGTTTTTTTTCCTCAGTAGAACCACGGCGGCCGTTGTCCGTTACTGAAGCTGAGACCTACTTTAATGTAAGTTGCATCCGCTTTTTCGCAAAGATTTAAAAGCGGCACGGATTGGTTTTGAGTCAATATAGATGTAGTTGTTCCTTTTTTCCGCAACAACAGATTATAGGCATTTAATTTTGGTGGCGTAACATCATTGACTGGTGGCGCCGATGCCATTTACATGATCCATCCGGACAGCTAGTTTGCTCGTGGCCTTCTTTGATTTTAGAAGTAATTTGTGTACTTAGATAGTGAACTAGATTATAAGCAACTGTGTACCATGATGAAGTCGATTGAAAGGTACTTTTGTAATTGTTTCAGGTCCTGTGATATGAGCCAAAAATGAAAATGGCTCTATCTACATTAAAGTGACTTCATTTACTTCAGGTACAATACCTTTCATAATATAGTGTTAACGATCAGAGAGAAGGAGACACCTTATTTTTTACTTATTGGTATTCGATTTTACTTGTAGGTTGCACCGTGCCTTATTGCCCTGATGACAATCCCGTGAAATATTGAAGGGATCAGAAACGCGTCGGCCATTTCCATCTGGTTCCACATAGGGATCTAGCTAATGTCTAACCTCCGGTGTGAGGGTGGCCAATTCATAATGTACCCCACGGAGAAGAGTTTTTTTCCCATGTGGCTCAAGTTCCCCCTTAAAAAATACCAATTGAGTGGCAAAATGGAGAACTTGTATTGATTTTTCTTGCTGGTGTAATTTCATGTACATTGATTATTCAATATTGTCACTGTAAATATCACTTTATCGTTTTTGTATTTGCACATGTTTTATGCTTTTCAAACACAAATTGTGTACCTAATATGTATCGTATCTCAGGCATCAAGTGAACGTTCATAATAGATGTGTTCAGAATTTTTCACGAAAGAAATGTAATTCATGTATGTTAAGCATATGAACCTGATGGTCATTGTTTTTTCCGCCTAAAATAAATAGCGGTTAAAGAAGATAACCAGGTACCATTCTTTTTCACTATTACATACAGTAGGTCATCATCTATGAAAGATGTTTTAGTACGCAATGACCCGTTTACTCCGACAGGGGGTACATGGCTAACCCAAAGGAAAGGTTTCTTTCCATGCAAAACTTGCAAAGCGTGCCAACACGGTACTAAAAAGACCACTTACAGTACCCCATTTAGTGAGCAGGAAAGGGAAATTAACAAAGCCCTCACTTGTACGTCTGATCATGTGGTTTATGTGCTGGAGTGTCCCTGTGCCCTACGATATGTAGGTAGCACAATACTACAAGGGCACAAGAGGATACTCCAGCACATTAGGGCAATTAAGAACAAAGACACAGCATATCCCGTGGCACGACACTTTGATGAAGCTCACAATGCCGATCCCAAATACCTTAAATACTATTTATTGGATGCCATCCCCCCCAACAAAAGAGGAGGAGACAGGGAGAAATTGTTAAGGCAACTAGAAACCCGCTACATAATTGATCTCGACACCAAGGCCCCTGGGGGCCTTAACGTAACAGAAGAACTTTACACTTGCCTCTAAATATGATAATGATATTGAGTGAAAAAACCCTAAGATATGTTTGGAAACTTTTTACATTTAATATTGAACAATTATTAGTTTCAATTTTGGAAATTATCTTGAAGGGTATATTAAAACGATAAGGATTTAAAACAGCCGCTAACTTTTTAAACACACATTTTTACATGGTTTTATTAAGGGGTTTTTATTGGGTATTCATCAATTAGATGTTTTTGCACAAAATTGAGGTCCGAGCAATAGCAAAATTGAAAAGTATTAGTGATCGCATTGGACGAACGATGAACTAGGCATTTGCACTTTATCTAGCGAGCCAAATAAGCACTTTTTTAGTATATGTCAACATATTTTTTGACAAACTATTTTAAGTACTGTATTATGCACTAGCACTTTAAAGACAATGGGTTCTTTGAAGTATATTTTTGTATATAGCAGCAGTACTTTCAATGTGCATTGCCACTTATAGAAAAGCATATTACAATGGAACTATTTATAGTCTTTTAATAATGCTTTTAATAACGTTATATTTATATCTATTTATTTACATGTATTTATATGTTTATGTATATCAAATGTAACACTGTGGTAAATAATGGCTTGGATTTATCTAGTATCATTTTTTCCATTAGTCCATGGAATCGGTATTGAAACCTGAACGGTATACAATTCATTTATGCCACAGGTTTAAATTCCTGATGGCATTTAACAAAATAACAAATTAATTTTGTATATATTTCTTGCGATACTTTGCACAACTTTTGCTCGGGCACTTGTCACTTTAATTTTTAAAAAAATGAAATGAGAAATATATAAAAAAACAGAAAATATAACAGGAAATGATGCACTAGGGTATTTAAACCAACCATGTACTGTGTTTCGTGTCATGTGATCAAGGCCCTCCGGGGTCGAAACGCGTCATGCTGATGGTGGAATTGGGTGATGAAATAAACTAAAAAATCTGCACCTACTCTGTGCTCCTGTGAGGTCGGGGGAAGGTTGGAGTTTTAAGGATATATATATATATATATATATATATGTATATATATATATATATATATATATATTTGGATGCCTCTAGGTGAAGTGCACTCGCAACAGGTTCTCATTTATTACAGCCAAAGGCCAGCTCCGGTAAGTAACAGTTAAAAACACAGCCATGCCTTGCCTGACGCGTTTCAAAGATTTCGTCCTTCCTCATAGGCAGCATGCACAGCCAGGCAAAAGTTCTTTCCAAATCATTCCCATTCTATAAATAGCCCTCACGTGGGCCTCGCAGTGATTGTCCCAGTGGATTGCATTTCGGGATTGGAAGTCCAAATTATTTCCCTTGTGGGTTTGCCTGAAAAATAAACATGCTCGATGTTTCTTTTTTCTCAAAGTTACTGTTCCGAAGGTTGCCCAGAATATATGGCCAGTCCTGTTGCTCCGTACCTGGCTGTTCTAAAGTGAACACCACGGACTTGCTATATTATCGCAATGGTGCACGCCTCGACCAGGCGGGCCATTAATACTTTGCAAATAGGATGCCTGTAGGTGGAGTGCACTCGCAACAGGTTCTCATTTATTAAAGCCAAAGGACAGCTCCGGTAAGTAACAGTTAAAAACACAGCCATGCCTTGCCTGACGCGTTTCAAACATTTCGTCCTTCCTCATAGGCAGCATGCACAGCCAGGCAAAAGTTCTTTCCAAATCATTCCCATTCTATAAATAGCCCTCACGTGGGCCTCGCAGTGATTGTCCCAGTGGATTGCATTTCGGGATTGGAAGTCCCAATTGATTCCCTTGTGGGTTTGCCTGAAAAATAAACATGCTCGATGTTTCTTTTTTCTCAGAGTTACTGTTCCGAAGGTTGCCCAGAATATACGGCCAGTCCTGTTGCTCCGTACCTGGCTGTTCTAAAGTGAACACCACGGACTTGCTATATTATCGCAATGGTGCACGCCTTGACCAGACGGGCCATTAATACTTTGCAAATAGGATGCCTCTAGGTGGAGTGCACTCGCAACAGGTTCTCATTTATTAAAGTAAAAAATCAATGAGAGGGGCCCTTAAACCACCAAAGGAGTAGGGCACCGAATAGACCGTAGTCAAGAAAAGATCCCCTTTGGATATGTTCAGTACAACAACACACAAACGCTCATCACAGCAAATTTATCACCAGAACATAACACACCACTACCACAAGCCAAGTGTATACAAATGTAGAAAATATTTTATTTAAAAAATTATTTGGACCAGACCAATGGTCAAGAAATCAATAAAACATCATACAATATTAAAATAATAAAAACATACAATTGTTATATACATTTGATCATAGGGAGAATCTGCAAGAAAAATAGTTTCTATTCCTCAAAAAGGCACATACACAAGATCCAGATCATTTGTTTAGCATTTGGTTATTATACACAAACTTCGGTAATGCACATTAACAAATGTCACCACAATCTACAGTATGCCTCTATATCATTAGCGTCGACGCGTTTCGGTGGGTATCACTGTTATAGACACCACCTTCCTCAGGACAAAGGATAATAACTCCCACATAGATTTTTGGATCTGAAATGATATAGGGTGCACCTCCGAAACGGCCTACAGTGTATAAAACATCCAGGCCTGTATATAAAAATCGAACCCTTCTCTCAATTAAAAATCTCTCAGGGGGATGATGGTTAATCTTCCATTTTCTTCCTCAATACTTTTCCGAGAAATAAGGCAAAATGGAGGCCACACTCTGCCACTTCAGTAGCTATTTGGCGAGATTCTATTTCCCACATTGGTATTCGAAATATCCAGAATATCCGAAACTTTTGATTAAAAAATATTTTTATATGAACTCTCTGTGCAGTTGCACAAGATCGCGTTATTCAACACGTTAGTGTTAAGTCTTTACGAAAACGATATAGCCATATGCCGGGGAAGAAACCTCCGGAACTGATGAACCCTATGATCAAATGTATATAACAATTGTATGTTTTTATTATTTTAATATTGTATGATGTTTTACTGATTTCTGGACCATTGGTCTGGTCCAAATAATTTTTTAAATACAATATTTTCTACATTTGTATACACTTGGCTTGTGGTAGTGGTGTGTTATGTTCTGGTGATAAATTTGCTGTGATGAGCGTTTGTGTGTTGTCGTACTGAACATATCCAAAGGGGATCTTTTCTTGACTACGGTCTCATTTATTAAAGCCAAAGGACAACTGCCTGGCTGTGCATGCTGCCTATGAGGAAGGACGAAATGTTTGAAACGCGTCATGGCTGTGTGTTTAACTGTTACTTATTGGAGCTGTCCTTTGGCTTTAACAAATGAGAACCTGTAGCGAGATATATATATATATATATATATATATATATATATATATATATATATATATATATATATATTCCGTAACTCGGCAGCCCTTCAGCAAACCAAAAAATGGAGAGCACACGCGGATCGTTTGTAGCTGATGATTTTAATGTGCAGACCCTCCCCTCCCCCCCTTTGACAGACGCGTTTCACCTTTTGGCTTCCTCAATGTCAATTTCCATAGTGTTTCACGCGAGTATTTAAAATACTCATACATCACGTGTTTTTTTCACTAAGCATAAAAATAGGACTTACGCAACATTTGTTGTAAAAGTACATGGCGGCCATCTTAAAACGTGTTATTTACATAAAGTGCTATTACCCAAAGTGCTCAGTGCTGTGCTTAAAAACATTTTTTGTAGCAACAATGACATATCTAATCCTATGTACACATAAAAACATAAATTTAGCATTTTACTAAAATTGTAGAAAATTAATGCTAAAAACCTTCATTTAGGATTGAATTCATGTGTACAATAAATAAATTCATGTATATAAATTCATCAATTCTTTTCTAATTCATTAACAAATTACTATTTCTCATAACTTTTTAGAATGTTATACTTAAAAACAAATTCATAAATTTTGTTAATATATACAGAATAACAATGTCATATAGTTGCAACCATAATTGTGCCCTGAATGGGCATACACAAAATGTCAGATCATATTCATGGGGAGTGTATATTTCGCGATATCCAGAGTAAAATGGTTCAAAACACTAATTTTGCATGGAAATAATTCATTATCTTCCTCTATTACTCTAGATGTGCCCACATCTCCTCGTCATTATTCAAGCCTATCGGAGCTTTGGTCTGAAGGTCTATGATGTATTTCGACTCTAAGGACCGAAGCTTACGCACCCTATCCCCTCCTCTTTCCTGTTTTTCCATCTGATCTATACAATGGAATTGGAGGAGATCCCTGTTGCTCTGATGGAATTTTTCAAAATGTAGAGCAACAGGGTAAGTCGCATCCTTGTTTGCAATAGCACGCATGTGCTCACGGATGCGTTTCTTTGTCGGATGTATAGTGCTACCGATATAACGCTTTTTACATGGGCATGTCAAACAGTATACCGTAAACTCTGAATTGCAATTCAGGAATTTTTGATCGTACGGACAGGCCTAGGATCCCCTGGTCTGCCCTGATAGGTGGTGGTTTTACTACTAAATTTACAGGCCTTACATCGTTTGCACGGAAAAAATCCGGCAATGCTCAGACGATTTTGAATTTTAGGGGTTATATCAAAATGACTGTGGATCAGATGGTCCCCCACTGAGGGACACCATTTATATGTTATTAGTGGGCGTTCTGGAAGCTTTGTTTTTAGAATATTATCAGTTTGCAGAATATGCCAGTTCTTTCTAAAAATCTGTAGAATGCTGCTCGATTTTTCATTGTAGCATGTTATCATTCTTGCCGGGCCATCTTGTATAGATTTCCTAGGTCCCTTTGCTACCAGTAATTCCGCTCTATTGATTTTCTCTACCCTGTTTTCTGCCTGCAGCAAATCTGCCTTAGTGTAGCCCCTCTCTCTAAATCTATGCAGAGCTTCCTCCTTGGCCTTATTATAGCTCAGCATTGTAGTACAAGTGCGTTTAAGACGCAATAGTTCTCCGAAAGGTACATTTTTTATTAGACTCAACGGGTGATGGCTACCTGCATGTAAAACCGTATTACCCGCTGTCGGTTTTCTATACAGTCGGGTTAATAAAATGTTATTTTTGGTATAGACTTCCAGGTCTAGGTAGGTCACCGATGTATCACTGATATTACTTGTAAATTTAAGATTTAATTCATTGTTGTTAAGCGAGGCAACGTACTCCTCAGCCGAGGAGCGGCTGCCACGCCAAACAACAAAAAGATCATCTATATACCTTGCCCACAAAATTATTTTATCCATCCACAAGTCATTTTTCTCCCCCCAGGCCACCTGCTTCTCCCACCAGCCTACGTATAAATTTGCGTAGCTGGGGGCGAAGCACGTGCCCATCGCGGTACCTCGTTGCTGTTGGTAGAGTTGACCTGCGAAAGTAAAGATGTTATTATTCAAGCAGAAAGTGATCATGCTAACAAGCATTTCATTGTGTTTCCGAAATTTCAATTGTCTCTTATTAAGAAACCTTTCCACAGCCTTGAGTCCATCTCCATGTTTGATACACGTGTATAGGCTTGTTATGTCCAAAGTTATGAGAAACATATCTTTGTCCCACGTGATACCTTCAATTTGTCTCAAGAAATCCTGAGTATCCCGAACATAAGAAGCAAGATCTCTGACCAAGGGTGCTAAAAAGGAATCAATATATACTGCTGTATTCTCTAAAAGGCTGCCGATGGAGGCTACTATTGGCCTACCTGGTGGATTTTTGGGTCTTTATGTATTTTGGGCAGATGATAAAAAGTAGGTAGAATAGGTGTTTCACAGTATAAAAATAAATACTCATCTTGTCCTAACATGCCCTCATCCCGCCAGTCTTTAAGTTGTTGATGGTATTCATTAATACATCTTACATATTCCTTCCGCTGTATTGGGATATAGCACTCTTTGTCTTCCAATTGTCTCATAGCCTCTTTATGATAGTGTTCCTTATTAAAGACAACCATGTTACCCCCCTTATCTGAGGGTTTAATTTCTATGCTGGTGTCTTCCTTAAGGGATTTCATAGCTTCCCATTGTTTTCTTGAGAGATTATAGTCCCGATTCTGAGGAGAATTTTGTTTAGCTAGATTTTTTAAATCCGTAATGACTGCTTCGTTAAAAACATCGATTGCATCAAAGGGGGTTTGTGGAATTGCTCTTGACTTTCTTTTAAAATTACTCTGTCCACTTATTTGTCTTATTCCTGCCCCTTCTAAGTAGTCATCAACATTAATTTCTCCTTCATCCAGGGATGTGTCCAAGGTCTGTAACATTAATAAAGTCTGAAGATCATGACCTACTAAGAGATTAGTTTCTGTGTCATCATTACTTTGTTCTTCCGTTTCAATTCTTAGTAGTCTTCTTTCGGGATGAAGTAAAAAGATCTTTTGTAACTTTAGTTTTCTAATATATTTGAAAAGATCAATTCGAGTCTCTGTATAGTTATAGCCTGATGTTGGACAGAAGGTGGGACCTAATTGTAATATTTTAATCTGGTCCTTGGATAATACTTTATTTGAAAGATTAATCACCGTTCTCTCTTCCGTATATATATATAAAGTTGGGATGTTTAGCGGCTGGCCCAGCCGCGATGGAAGTCCTGCTGTGAGACCCGGGTGTTGCCGAAGCGGTACACCGGTTACGGGACAGGTGCTGTTTTGGAGGCTGATTATGACAACGGAGCAGAAGCAACAAGGTCGCAGCAACCCACTGTGGTATTTTATCATTTTTATCACAGCCTGCACGCCAACTCACTAGAGGAATACAAGTGTAAGCACCACAAGTACCATAGGGCCGCGGGAGCAGCCACGCCCACTGAGGCAGGTACTTGATGAAATAAGGGCGCACTAATGGCGAATGCACAGCTGTAGAACTGAGCTAGTGACTAAGGGCGGGGGCCCGAAACGCGTCGGCTAGAGACTATTGCTGTTGGCCTTTCTTCTGTTTGACGCTGCAGTCTTCAATAAATGGATACAGAAATACTCACCCGTGTGGGCACCATCATTGGGGCAAACTCTTTTTGTTGTATATATATATATATATATATATATATATATATATATATATATATATATAAACAAACAGTCAATACAGGTTGGATGTCAATATAATGGCCAAATCTCTATATATATTTATACACATTGAGGAATAACTGTATTTTTGATCTTATAATCACTATAGATTATGCATAATAAGAAAACAGTGCTTTTTGAACATGTATTTTACATTTAAGGAATTGGTATTAAGACAGTGATTTTTTATTAACAATCTTTTAATAATGTGTGTATATATATATATATATGTATTTATATGCTTGTATATTTATATATTTATATATTTATGAAATTGCATATTTATTGGTTTGATAGTTTTTACCATAAATATAGACAACTATATATCCATATTTTGCACATCTGACATGTTTCCTTCTACCGTGATATTTAATTTACCTTTAACGGTGCATAATTCAACATATTCCTTCAAGCAACAAAGTTTAATACTAAGGTATGGATCCTCAGGCATCAATGATTACTAGATATATTCAACTTATCCATATGGCCACCATATACTTTGTTCCAAAACTGATTTAAATATTGATATCGATTTAGGTACACATATGAGATCTATGAGGAGTTCATTGATTTTAACACACTATTTATACACTTTTTTAATCGCACTGGCACTTTATGATAACATAGACTTTTTTATAAGTAATTTATATACCTCTTTAAAACATTAAGTTTGTTCATTGCATTCAGATAGAACACAACAAATGTACATACAATGATAAATTACAATATTGTACTGATGGAGTCAATTTTAAACTCGCGAATTTGTGATCTTGTAGTAAATTGTATAAAAGTGAGGTATTATACCATAATAACAACTTAAACGAGAATTCATACGTATACCTTTGGTAAAACAATGTATACAAATGAGGAGACAAGATGTAGTATTATTTTTACTGTTATGCCTTGGTATTATTTTTATGTCTATGAATTTTAACCATCACGTGAGTGTAATTAGTTCACGCACCTGTCACTTTAAATTCGTCCACATTGGTTCTCTCTGTGTCATGTGATCAAGGCTCGTAGGAGCCAAAACGTTATGGCGGCACAGCAACAATAAAATAAAGTAACTGAAAGTCTGGGTCCGTGTCCGTGTTTGGAGCAGATTCCGGTGGTACGCGGAGTGAAGTTATATTTAATGACCGTTGGTTTCACACGGTCATACACGGGACCCCCTTTCCAACAACGGACAACGCGCAAGTGAAACAACGCCCCCGGGTTCGCCTGGTAGTATTTGGATCCGAGAAGGATATGCAGCGTTTGACCCCCTTGAACCCGAGTACATCCAGAAGCCAGCAGCAACGCTGTTAGCGCCGAGTCGAAGGATACGGTGAAAGCAGTGAGAGCTAAGGTAGGAAAAACGGGTATTCAAGGGTGGAAAGGTGATCAGTATTCACGCAAGGCTACGGGACTTCTAAACAGTGTAACTTGCGATTCCAACTAAAGAAGCATTATTGCAAGATGTCAGCCGACACGGTTAGAGACAGGGAGGCTGCAGCAATGAATATGTTTTCGGACAGCCTCCCATCAACGTCAGGTGCCAAACAACCAGACGCCAGCTATAGTAACACAAGTAACTTGAACTCCCTAAAAGAAAAATTTAAAATATTAGAAAAAAAGATGAGAAACGAACAGAGTAAATGGTGGGAATCATGGTCATTACAAAAATACATAGACGTGGGCAGAATCCCAAGAGGATTAAGAATCTTAAATGCCCGGAGTTATGAGGACCCGAATCCTGACCTTATGAGCGAGTGGGCAGAAAGTAATTTAGATTCCTCTAGAAGACTTGTCCTTATACTAATTAAATACGCTGACATCGATCGAGCCCAACTCCTGAAAGACATTGATGAATTGAATGATGAATTGGGAAAGTTGGAAGAAACAGAGGAAATGGTGAAAATGAGGAAAGAAATGATGACACGCTTGAAAAAAGAAGAAGACAAAATAAAAGAAAGAAAAGCGTATAAATTTCAAAGGGATCGTAATGACTACGAACTCGGACAGATTTTTACTTTTTCTAAAAAGTATGATGGCTTCAGAGTGGCCAAAAATAAACCAACACGGAACGCACATATTGCCAACAGAACCCCTGAAGCAAGACAAGAAACTTCACAGTCAGACCTGAGTTCAGCAGGTGGAAGCGAATCTGAATCAGAAATGAGAAATCCAGATCTCACAGGGAATCGCAAGAAGCCATTACCTGGGGAGGAGCTGATTTTTTTATGTCAACAAAGGAGACAAACTCTCCGTCCAAGGCCGCAAAGATTGAACGAAGATCAAACAACAACTTTAGGCGCAGGCAGAGGCGCAAAGCAAACAAATGGCGCACAAAATTATACCAAGAAGAGGGGAAGGGGATATTGGCAGAAGAAGTAAACAAGACAAAAGTACCCTGCCGTACCATAATCAACCTCTCTAACATTACATTGTCAGCCAAAGAGGAAAACATTTTAAGTTTGGGACTAACATACTCTCCATGAGCCAACTTTGATTATGCATCAACAAGGTTGGACGTATACAAAACAGTAAGGAAACTCAAACTCAAGAAATTCTATACATTGTCCAAAACGCAAGAGGAATCAAACAAAACAATAGAACAAGATCTCCAAAGCTATCCTAATTTATCGCAATCTGATGTACCCTTATTGAGGGAAATGGACAGCCTTTGGAATAACATTGAACAGGAACAGTCAACTCCTTTTAAACAACCCTCTACTTTTAACCCCATTACTCCTCGAGACTCCATAGATGTCTTTCATGAGACGGTGACAACACAATTAAAAAAACTTAATAAAGAAGTAGGGATGACAAAAATAAAGTACAACAACCAACAGCGACAATATCAGAACCTGGTTTCTAAATTGAAAAAAGAAAAAAATATCATAATAAGGAACAGTGATAAGGGAGGCAATGTGGTCATTTGGCCACAAGTGGATTACCTAAAGGAAGCATTCAAGCAGCTTAATGACAGAGAATGCTATATAAGAAATAATGCGGCAAATCTGAAAACTATGTACGCCTCATATTACAACAAACTCTCATCATGGAAAGCAAAAGATCTTATAACTATTAATGAATACAAATTCCTTAAAATAGACAACCCAGTAACACCAACGATTTATTTTATCCCTAAAATACACAAGGACCCTGTAATACCACCTGGGCGTCCAATAATATCGGCTAGGGGTGGTCTTTTGGAACACACATCCATGTACGTGGACTTTTTTTTACAGGATTTTGTTAAAAAATTACCATCATACGTGCGTGACACTGCAGATTTCTTAAGACAAATCAACGAGGTAGAATGGAAGGAAGACTATTTATTGATGACAATGGATGTAACGTCGTTATATACCAGTATAAAACATGAGGATGGCATCAATGCCATAAAACATTACTTGGCACAAAGAGCAACTTTTTACAAGGAACACAACAACATGCTTTTGGAAATGATAGAGTTCTGTGTAACCAACAACAATTTTATGTTTAACAATTTTTTGTTTCAGCAAACTCGAGGAGTAGCCATGGGGGCCAGCTTTTCTCCCAGTTATGCCTGTCTTCATATGGGCTACTGGGAGGAAGTGGTCCTCATGGGTAAGTATAGCCATCACATTAACAACCATGTACAGACATGGCTTCGTTATATAGATGATTTATTTTTGATATGGCGTGGCACTCAGCAGGAGGCTCTTTCCTTTGTTGAAACCTTTAATGACAACCAATTGAACCTACATTTCACAACCAATATAAGCGCCAATACAGTCAACTTCCTTGATACCCAGATATACATCAATCAGGATAAAATAGAGAGTAGGCTTTATCGTAAAGAAACGGCGGGAAATACCACTCTCCACGCAAGCAGCGCTCATCCAAGACATCTCATCAACAGTATACCATATGGTGAGATGCTACGGCTACGTCGTATATGTAGTAATGATCAAGATTTAAAAACAGCACAAGCAGATAGCCTTAGAAGACTCAGGGAAAGAGGATATAGCAAACATATTATCACTAGAGCTATATCAAAATCTATGTTGCCCAGTAGGGATTCCTTACTCAATGAGAAGCAAAGGGGCACACGCATATTAAATACAGGTCTCGAAAAAACAGAAAATACATTTAGAATGATCACCAGATATAGTAACCAGCACATTAAAATAGAAAAGATTATACAAAAAAACTGGCCACTAAGTACTAAATGATGCCGTGATTGGACCCCTGCTGCCGCAGAGGGTGTCCATCACATACAGCAAATCACCCTCCATGAGGGATGCCCTTGTTAACACCAGTCCAGAAATAATTGAAAAGACAAGCTGGCTACAAACGAACACGGGTTTTTTCAAGTGCAGATCTTGTAAGGCGTGTGCCCATGGTATGAACAAAAATACATATACAACACCGTTCAGTGACAAGGCAATTAAAATACAGAAATTCCTCACATGCAAAACTGAATATGCTGTCTATGTACTGGAATGTCCATGTGGCCTCCAGTACATAGGCAGCACAAAATTGCAAGTACACAAGCGTATCCTACAACATTTACGTGCCATCAGCAACCAGGACAATACTTATCCGGTGGCACGCCACTTCAGAGAGGCCCACAATTCCAAAAATACAGACCTCAAATACTATGTCATTGAAAGTGTACCCCCTAGCAGACGGGGAGGTGATAGGGAATCAAAATTACGAAGACTAGAAACGAGATATATATTACAATTAGATTCCAAATCACCAGGAGGGCTCAACGCAACTGAGGATATGTATACTTACCTAGGCTAAGAGTACGGTATTAATTGACCAACATGCTTGATTTTTAATATGTTTTAGTTGCATTAGAGGATAATAATTATGATAATCAAAGGTGAATAAGGTTAACAGGTTGGATGTCAATATAATGGCCAAATGTCTATATATATTTATACACATTGATGAATAACTGTATTTTTGATCTTATAATCACTATAGATTATGCATAATAAGAAAACAGTGCTTTTTGAACATGTATTTTACATTTAAGGAATTGGTATTAAGACAGTGATTTTTTTATTAACAATCTTTTAATAATGTGTGTGTATATATATGTATTTATATGCTTGTATATTTATGAAATTGCATATTTATTGGTTTTATAGTTTTTACCATAAATATAGACAACTATATATCCATATTTTGCACATCTGACATGTTTCCTTCTACCGTGATATTTAATTTACCTTTAACGGTGCATAATTCAACATATTCCTTCAAGCAACAAAGTTTAATACTAAGGTATGGATCCTCAGGCATCAATGATTACTAGATATATTCAACTTATCCATATGGCCACCATATACTTTGTTCCAAAACTGATTTAAATATTGATATCGATTTAGGTACACATATGAGATCTATGAGGAGTTCATTGATTTTAACACACTATTTATACACTTTTTTAATCGCACTGGCACTTTATGATAACATAGACTTTTTTATAAGTAATTTATATACCTCTTTAAAACATTAAGTTTGTTCATTGCATTCAGATAGAACACAACAAATGTACATACAATGATAAATTACAATATTGTACTGATGGAGTCAATTTTAAACTCGCGAATTTGTGATCTTGTAGTAAATTGTATAAAAGTGAGGTATTATACCATAATAACAACTTAAACGAGAATTCATACGTATACCTTTGGTAAAACAATGTATACAAATGAGGAGACAAGATGTAGTATTATTTTTACTGTTATGCCTTGGTATTATTTTTATGTCTATGAATTTTAACCATCACGTGAGTGTAATTAGTTCACGCACCTGTCACTTTAAATTCGTCCACATTGGTTCTCTCTGTGTCATGTGATCAAGGCTCGTAGGAGCCGAAACGTTATGGCGGCACAGCAACAATAAAATAAAGTAACTGAAAGTCTGGGTCCGTGTCCGGAGCAGATTCCGGTGGTACGCGGAGTGAAGTTATATATATATATATATAAATATATATATATATATATATAGTTGGGATGTTTAGCGGCTGGCCCAGCCGCGATGGAAGCCCTGCAGTGAGACCCGGGTGTTGCCGAAGCGGTACACCGGTTACGGGACAGGTGCTGTTTTGGAGGCTGATTATGACAACGGAGCAGAAGCAACAAGGTCGCAGCAACCCACTGTGGTATTTTATAATTTTTATCACAGCCTGCACGCCAACTCACTAGAGGAATACAAGTGAAGGCACCACAAGTACCAGAGGGCCGCGGGAGCAGCCACGCCCACTGAGGCAGGTACTTGATGAAATAAGGGCACACTAATGGCAAATGCACAGCTGTAAAACTGAGCCAGTGACTAAGGGCGGGGGCCCGAAACGCGTCGGCTAGAGACTATTGCTGTTGGCCTTTCTTCTGTTTGACGCTGCAGTCTTCAATAAATGAATACAGAAATACTCACCCGTGTGGGCACCATCATTGGTGCAAACTCTTTTTGTTGGGATGTTTAGCGGCTGGCCCAGCCACGATGGAAGCCCTGCTGTGAGACACGGACCCGGGTGTTGCCGAAGCGGTACACCGGTTACGGGACAGGTGCTGTTTTGGAGGCTGATTATGACAATGGAGCAGAAGCAACAAGGTCACAGCAACCCACTGTGGTATTTTATCATTTTTATCACAGCCTGCACGCCAACTCACTAGACGAATACAAGTGTAAGCATCACAAGTACCAGAGGGCCGCGGGAGCAGCCACGCCCACTGAAGCAGGTACTTGATGAAATAAGGGCGCACTAATGGCGAATGCACAGCTGTAGAACTGAGCTAGTGACTAAGGGCGGGGGCCCGAAACGCGTCGGCTAGAGACTATTGCTGTTGGCCTTTCTTCTGTTTGACGCTGCAGTCTTCAATAAATGAATACAGAAATACTCACCCGTGTGGGCACCATCATTGGGGCAAACTCTTTTTGTTGGATATATATATATATATATATATATATATATATACATATATACATATATATATATATATATATATATATATATATATATATATATATATATATATATGAACAAACAGTCCTGCTACCTCAGAAACATCCAAAGGAGAAGGCACGGACTGAAGGCTGCAAGGATACGGCTTCTTTTATTATCTCAGGTCACCCTCACCCCAGAGATACGAGAGACGCTTTTCGGCTTCGCAGAAGCCTTTGTCAATCTAATTGGCGCCATTACAAAATTAGTTTAAATTGTCCATCCCACTCAAAGCAATGTGAAACATAAAAGAAATACTATCCAACAAACAGCATTGATATCAACCCCATGCGAGTTTTGGATCTACAAACACTAGAACAGGTAAAACATATAGTAATATACAGTTAGCACAGTGCATATACTCTGCCTACATGATTTATCGCAGTTCTAATTGCATTGAAAATTTTGGATATACATACGAAAAATCTATATGTGTCACCTTCCTTAATGGAAGTGTCATTTGTATTCAACATACGGCTCCAATCTCTCATAATGTATCGCCTGAATCTAACACGAATTGTATTAAAATATTAAAATCTACTTGCTACTATCTGTCACTAAATGATCAAATAAAGACAGCTTCCAACCCAGAATGTTTTGCAGCGCTAGTCAGAGGTACGCCGGTATCCGACCTCTGACCTCTACTCCCGGAACAATATTCATTGCTGCCTTGCTGCACATGTATTAATCCAAACTGAATCCTTAAGAAGCAATTGGACATAATGACGGGAACCGCACCCCGGGGCCAAACTGTGCATAGTTTGTAACTGCAAGACTTAAGTGTCCGCCTCCCAGCACGTGCTCATGTCCCAACAGGACTACCTATCCCATAATACAACAAGGCGGTCCCATGGAAAAGCAGCAGTTCTTGCGCAAATAACTCGCATAGGAGTCAGAGTCATGAATGTATTGTGACGGGACCATGGAAAAATGAAGGTGAAAGTCTCAAAGTTTCAATGTCTTAAAAGATAGGCAGCACTGAGTGTAGAATCTACCCAGATCCAAACTCAGGATTGAAGGGGACCATTTGTATAAAAAACACTTGAATATGCCAAACAGTCCTCACTGCTTCGGCATTGGCGTCTGCAGTGGCCGGTTACCAGAAGGCGCCAGTCTCCTGGGCAAGGCATTTCTTGCTGGGGAAATACAGACCCCATGCTGGCAGTCGGCAAAACCGCCCCGCTACGGGATCTTGGTCTTCCACTGCAGTCATCCTTGATCCTCTTCCTGGCAGCCTTACTGGGGGCTCACCCTCTAGCACTTCCATACTCCTCCAACAAGTTGCGGTCACAGGGGAGAACCACAACCAACCGGTGTTCCGTGAGCAGCATTGTAGACCGCTAATGCTGAAATTGAATGAACAAACAGTCCTGCTACCTCAGAAACATCCAAAGGAGAAGGCACGGACTGAAGGCTGTAAGGATACAGCTTCTTTTATTATCTCAGGTCACCCTCAACCCAGAGATACGAGAGATGCGTTTCGGCTTCGCAGAAGCCTTTGTCAATCTAATTGGCGCCACTACAAAATTAGTTTAAATAGCCCATCCCACTCAAGGCAATGTGAAACATAAAAGAAATACTATCCAACAAACAGCATTGATATCAACTCCATGCGAGTTTTGGATCTACAAACACTAGAACAGGTAAAACATATAGTAATATACAGTTAGCACAGTGCATATACTCCGCCTACATGATTTACCGCAGTTCTAATTGCATTGAAAATGTTGGATATACATACGAAAAATCTATATGTGTCACCTTCCTTAATGGGAGTGTCATTTGTATTCAACATACGGCGCCAATCTCTCATAATGTATCGCCTGTATCTGACACGAATTGTATTAAAATATTAAAATCTACTTGCTACTATTTGTCACTAAATGATCAAATAAAGACAGCTTCCAACCCAGAATGTTTTGCAGCGCTAGTCAGAGGTCCGCCGGTATCCGACCTCTGACCTCTACTCCCGGAACAATATTCATTGCTGCCTTGCTGCACATGTATTAATCCAAACTGAATCCTTAAGAAGCAATTGGACATAGTGACGGGAACCGCACCCCGGGACCAAACTGTGAATAGTTTGTAACTGCAAGACTTAAGTGTCCGCCTCCCAGCACGTGCTCATGTCCCAACAGGACTACCTATCCCATAATGCAACAAGGCAGTCCCATGGAAAAGCAGCAGTTCTTGCGCAAATAACTCACATAGAAGTCAGAGTCATGAATGTATTGTGACGGGACCATGGAAAAACGAAGGTGAAAGTCTCCAAGTTTCAATGTCTTAAAAGATAGGCAGCACGGAGTGTAGAATCTACCCAGATACATAGTGCCAATATCGGCAACACTCGCCACCCCACCATACAGCAATCTCCTAGAGAAATAACCAGACAAGACACCTTCTTTGTGGAGAAAACTGCTGCAGGTTTATTAGCATTACAAATATGCCAACATGGTGGGTTATCTTACGGGCGATCCCAAGGCAGGCAGCCCCTCGCCGCCTGCCACCTGATGAGCCAAATTACACCGTGGCCTTCCCCAACGGTGTTTGCCATATTTTGGGGGAGGGAAGACCCCTCCCACCAGTGGACCACCAGCCCACGCCCCTGCTCACGCCCCATACGTCCTCACCGCTTTGGCATTGGCGTCTGCGGTGCCCGGTTACCAGAAGGCGCCAGTCTCCTGGGCAAGGCATTTCTTGCTGGGGAAATACAGACCCCATGCTGGCAGTCGGCAAACCGCCCCGCTACGGGATCTTGGTCTCCCACTGCAGTCATCCTTGATCCTGATAAGACCCCCACCAGGACCTGATGGCCTTAGTTCAGTTTTGGAAAGAGAAACAGACTCAGAAGATAGTACATTTCCATCAGGCCCTGTTGGGGGGATGTTATGAAAATGACCCTCGCAGAGGAGTTTTTTTTTTACGGCACGATCGCCGTCAGACTCTAAGACCACAAAATCCAAATTACAAACAAAACAGAGACGAAACCAGAGACGGCGGGAAAGGATAAAGCTCAACAGGCTCAAAAACCAAGAAGCAACAAGGACACTTGTAGAAGCAAGTAATTAAAAATAAAAACAACAATACAGTAAATAACCTGTCCAATACCATACTCAATGAAGCAGAAATCCAACTGTGATCACTGGGATTAATTTACTGTCCGGAAAGCAGTTTCAAATACAGTCAAACTCGTGTGGATATATTTAAGTTTTTTCTAAAACTTAAGATTACTAAATATCATATGCAGAGACAGCATTGCGTCGAAATAACAACAGATGCTCCAGCACATGTTGCCAGTTTGAGCAACTTACAAATATCGGATATCCATCTTATGAGTGATTTACATGACCTGCAAAATGAGGGGCTTAATCCTGGCATGCCAATATGAACTCAACGGATCATGCAAGAACAAGATCTTGTTACATGTGGTTTAAACAGAAATCCATTTAAACCTGAATCAATGTTCATGCCAAGAATGCCACGTGATGCGGTTTATATTTTCAATGATCGAGTAACGGAAGAAATTTAGAAACTCAATTTAAAAACAAAGCAATCAGTGAAAAAGCGTAGTAATCATGAGAAAAAATATTACAGTTTAATATGCAAATTGCAAAACAATATTCAAGTTATAATTTGAAATTCGGATAAAGGAGGCAACATAGTGCTTTGGCCAAGAACACAACATCTAACAAAAGTGTATAATCATTTGGATGATACGGCATGCTACAAAAGGATTAATACACAATATGTAAGGAAGACAAAAAATTATTATCATGAAGAATTAACCAGGTGAAAATATGAAGGATTGTTAACCAAAGAAGAGTATTTGTTCCTTCGCAATAACCATCCTGTCAGGCCGGTGTTATACTTCATCCCCAAAGTCCACAAAGGCACTTTCCCAATACCTGGCCGACCTATTATTTTGGCTAGAAATAGTTTATTTGAGAGAACATCCCAGTATGCTGATTATTTTTTACAGGATTATGTATCGAGCGTACCATCATATATTAAAGATACCGGTGACTTTCTCAGGAGAATATATGGCATACCCTGGTCCACAGAATACTTATTTATGACATTGGACATTACCTCTTTATACACTAGCATTAGGCATCAAGATGGACTGAGAGCGGTTGCATATTACCTTAGGAGTAGGCCCTTAAGATTGCACAATCATAGTAGGTTGATATTGGCCATGATCACCTGGTGTCTTAACAATATTTTTTTCTTTTTGGCAATGAGGTTTTTCAACAATTGAGGGGGGTGGCCATGGGTGTTTGCTTCTCCTCCACCTACGCGTGTTTACACATGTGCCGGTGGGAGGAGGAGGTACTTATGGTGGATCACCATGCGGAATGGGAGGAACATGAGGTGTGCTGGCTGCGCTACATAGACGATGTGTTTATTATTTGGAAAGGGCCGTTGATGAGTGCTGAAAAATTTGTGGAAAGATCAATGTGAACACAAAATAATTTGGAGTTCACTGCACATATCAATGCACAAGCAATTGAATTTTTGGATGTACAGGTTTTTATTAACAACAACATTGAGTCCAAATTGCATCGTAAAGCAGCAGCTGGAAATTCAATACTCCATGCCTCCAGCTTTCACCCAAGACACTTAAAAGATAGCATTCCGTATGGAGAAATGCTAAGACTACGTAGGATCTGTAGCCAGTAACTCAATGCCAGAATGAAGCTAAACAGAGGTTCATTGATCGAGGTTACTTGACTATTACTATTTCTCGGGCGATCAATAGAGCCAATAAAGAAACTAGGAAAACCATCCTATTTAAAGAAAACTTGAGCATCATGTGGAAACGAGACCCCGAGTTTAACCAGGCCAGAGATGAGACCAACATTAGGCTAATCACTACATTCAATAGACAAGAAAAGCAAATCAGGTCTACTTTAAACAAACAATGGCCAATAGTGCTAACTGATCCAAAGATAGGACCAATACTCCCCAAACAAGCATTGGCATAGCCAATAGGTCTCGCTTTTGGGATCTTATAAGTATTTAGTTATGCAGCACAATATCCTTGGTGCAACTACATCAACTGTTGCATGGCTAAACACTTATAAGGTCCCAAAGGCGAGACCTATTGGCTATGCCAATGCTTGTTTAGAACTTGTGCCCTGGTGCAAATAAATTGCCAAACGAAAAGCGCAATTTATGTGAAAACGGGCACGTGGTCTCCTCCACTTGGGCACAGGTACAGTCGGGCTCATGATGTGGCCCCAAGTTGCCTTTACATGTCCAGCGGTTTGTGTCAAAGTTTCATCCTTCCTTGCTTCTTCGGAAACTTATCTGACCTTTCCCAAGATCACACGGCATGAAAGTGGAAATGCCAGGATTCAAGCACCTGCACTTTGGAGTGATGCCAATTGGCACAAAATGCACAAAGCATTTGGCTAAGTCAACCATCTGGAAATAATGCTTAGAGTAATGATCTCGGCGAAATTTTTGCTGGCCACATAACTGCTGATAGTATGGGGGAAAATGTTTATCATCCAGTTACCTGCCAGAATGCTTGCAATCTGGGGGGCTATCTGGAAACAACCCTTTCAAAGGTTACCATTTAAAAAATGCAAAACGCTGGGGAAACATGCTTCGAGAAAGAAAAACTGTGACTTTCGACCTATACGTTTAAAAAATGAAAATGTTGGCAGGTGAAATCTCCCAGCACTGTTTGGGGAGGTCTAAGTCTTTTATCCCGTGCGTCGTTTCGCGCATTCTTGAACCTGCTCCAGACAAGCAGGTGCTGCGCATCTAAGACGTTTCGCACTTGGCTCCTCTTCCCCTGGTAATCCCAAACAGGCCCATTTGGCAAAACCGTGAAAAAAGAATTTCTCGTCACAGTTGGTCTCTCACCAGTAACAGTTTACATCTGAGGCTTCGGTTTAGGAAGAGTTATCTAAAAATAAACGTGATTCATTCCAGAAACAAAAAAAGATGCACGTCACTTGCTGTGGATGAAAGGTCTGTTCAGCATCGGAGAGCCTACCCTAGCCTTACCCTGGGACAGAATGCTGTCGGCCCGGCTGTAATTGGGCACATTGGGATACAACGACGGCATATGACGTCTGGGATTGTCTTGCTAAACTCTGAGATGGGTCATAGCGCCTGGACCTCCGTGTGACTTAGAATGTGTCAATGCAAAGGTAGTCTGTTGAGAAGAGTCCAGATCCACCAGTAGGACCCTGAAGGCATTTCTCATTTTTCTCCCATTGCAGACAGTGCTGGCTTTGGGTTCATTAATAGGGTTTCTAAGGGTGACAGGCAATAAATCAACGCACAGGGATTTGAAGGGGTTTACAAGAATCTTACAATTTGATAAAGCGCAAAATTAGGTTTGCCAGAGTCAACACCTTATCCACTAAGACACATTGCCCCCATGTTTAAAAGGGGGGCCTGATACGGAAGCCACTGGTGAGGTTTGGGGCAATTTCTTCAGAAGCAGTAACTCCAGGTACACTGAAATAAGCGGTCTACTCCAGGGCTATAACGCCAGTCCCTGCCGCCCCTGTGACGCAGGGGGGCTCCAACCCTCAAAGGGGCCCCCAACCCCTCAAGGGGCCTCATTCAGCCCAAGTTCAATGAATATCTGTGTGATATTGGAGAGGCAGGGCCACCTCATCACTTTCTGCAGAAGTACATCATTTTGCGTTATGCCACTGGTCTGCCCCGGGCATTACCGAGTCTTCGACAATATGGAAATTAAGCTTGTCTATAAAACAAACTCAGGAGCCCTTGGCGTATCATTTTAAACATAACCCTTCAAAACACAGTGAAGGATGTTGTAAAATTTAATCCAATTACTAAACCCGCGCTATTTATCACAGGGAAAATTTCACCCATGCTTTCCGTGTGTTCCCCGGGTAAAACGAATTTGGGGTTTGGGGTGATTCTGCCCGACTTCCCTATAAAAAAGCCCCCGGATTTCTGTATTAGATCGCCGTCACCACATGTAGGTTCCTCCAGACTGATCCAGATCGGCGTTGAAGCATGAATTGCAGTAGGGCCAGCTGTTAGAGCAGAGGTGTCTACAAACTGCTAGAAGCTCTTTGCAATGTGGAAGTGCAGGCAATTTTCCAAGTCAAGAGGCTCTCAAGTGGCAGCATGTTCGCTTTAACGGCTGCTCCCTGCTCACCCCGCAGGTGCACTCAAAATAATCGCGAAATCATCTGCAGTTAGCAAAGAATTGCTGCGTTAACTCAGTATCTTGTGGTGGGTATTAAAAGGGCACAAAGGGACACAGATTATGATATTAATCGCACATGCATGCTACACAGCGAATACGTTGCTTGGTGCTTAAGTAAAAGAATTATCTTTACGCTGTTCTGTGGTACTCATTTTATCAGCCTACGAAAGATTAAAGACTGTGTCATACATCTTCTGAAGTCACACCTGTTGCTGCAGCAGGGAAGCACCCCATAGGCTATTAAACCTGATAACCAATGACAATATACTGCTTTAAGTTATAAGAAGGTAACATAGTTACAGCACACTACCGTATGTTAGATTAAAGTCAGTTAAGCTATGTAATACTTTGCTACACAGTTCTATACATCAATTTTCCACCAAGATGCTTTGGGCGCTAATTGGCAGTTGTGTGGCAGTGAATCAGTGCTTTATCCTTGGTGGCTCCTGGGACACATGCTCAAACGGATTAGTTATCAATGGCATGGGGGCATAGGCACACAATGAAATGGGCAGTTAACACTACAGGGGGTGCCACTATCTCAAGCTCTTCGATAGTAGGGTCCCTGGGCCAGGGGAGTGCTTCTTACCTGTGCAGGGCCTCCATGACTTCCATCCTCTGGCCGGGCTGCCGAGGACCCCTGCGCCCAGGAGCAGAGCGCAGGCCAGCAGCAGCGCAGACATGGGGGGCCGTCTCAGGCCGGTCCATCCACAAGACCCCTCCGGCCTCTTTTACCAGTCAAAGGTCCAGGTTGGCAGCTCTTGGAGAGAGGCGCCAGACCACGTCGACATAGTCTGCTTTAGTAGGGCGAGGCAGCCGCCGTGAGAAGCCCCTCCCCCGCGTCCACCTGCTCCATGGTGGGCCGAGAATCCAGGCTCGAGGTCAAGACCAAATATTTATGCGGAGTCCTTAATTCTCCTTGTCAACGGAGTCTGGTACTAAGTCGTGACCACGTGTGTTATGCAAGCCTCCGGGCGACCTCCAGGCAGAGGAGCGTGGCCTATGGATCTCCCGCGTCCTGGTTAAGGCCAACTGACGCGGTCTGGCGGCATATTTCCAAAACGTACAAAGTCTGCGGCATCCACTGCCCGCTCAAAGGACTCACTTGGTCGCCTGGTACAGATTGTCCTTCAAGCTGCCTCCAGCGCTGCTCTGTTCAACGTACTCTTCACGCGCTGAAGGCACGAGCGGGGAGGAGGGGGGGCGACGCGAGTGGTGCGCGCGCGCCACAGCGAGTGATCTGTTTCCAATTATTGCGCCCGCGTCTGGGCACGTTAATTGGTAACAGATGTCTGCCGCGCGCGTAACCGCAGGGAAAAGGCCATGACGCACGAGCGTCTGGTCAGCTTTTCAAACTCCCTAACTTAAAGTCTCGCAGAGCAGCGCTTGCGCGCTACTCGAGGCTCGACCTAAAAAACGACCATTTCATTCCGTCGAGCACCTTCTATGAGTAGTGCTTTGGTCAAGAGTAGTCCAGAAGTAATATAAACCAGTAACTGGCTCTCCTCTAGGAAGGGGTTCTTTAAATGCAGTTTGTGCAGGGCATGTCGGTTTGGGGTGAACACAACGCAATACCACACGGCATTCAATGTAAGACGAGTAAAGCTAGAGAGTTTGTACACTTGCAAAACAGATTTTGCGATGTACATTCTAGAATGCACATGTAAATTGCGATATATGAGAAGCAAAAGCTACAGGTGCATGTAAGAATTTTACAACATTTGAAGGCTATAGTAAACTCAGATCCCTCGTACCCCGTGGCTCGCCATTTCAAGCAATTCCACAGCAACAATCTGAATTGCTTGAAATATGATGTTATAGATGCTATCCCCAACCTGAGGAGAAGAGGAAACCGTGAAAATTTGCTCTGTCAATTGGAGACCCAATATATCCTAGAGTTAGATACCAAATCCCCAAATGGGCTAAATATTAGTGAGGATTCTTATAATTTTAAAGTTTTTCCAAATCAAATCTAGATACTGGTATTGACCTGTATATACTATGAGATAATCAAATATAAAAGAACTAATTATTGTACATAACATATGCTGCTGGATAATTTCTCTAATTTTTTATGCACTTTTGGCACATGGCACTTTTGCAATATGGGTATTGATGGTTTAAAACAGCAATTTTTGCATGTGAACTACAGGTGGTATTTTTTTATGATATCATGATGTTGGGCAACAACTGCCAATGACAAGAAAAAAGTTGGTGGGGATAGCTTCATGGAAAAGATCTTTTTTTTATAGACCAATATAGAAACCAAATGTAAGAGAGTATTTAGGGTGGATGTTTTAATAAACTTGATTTTGTCCAGTGGCGATGACTAAGCTCACTATGAGCACAATTTTGGGTCTATGGGCAAGAGAGATATATACATATATCCAACACTCATGTCTCTACCCTACATTTGTATAATTATTTTTAAAAAGTGGTCTGTTTCCTAAGGAATGTTTACCCAAATGCCAATATGTAATTTTTAAACAGCAGTGGCTATGATATTATATTATACATCTGCACATATTTATATGAGGTGAATATGGTTTTTAGATGTCATAACTATTTATTAGATAATTAAAATTTAGTATTACAATATGAAATCATTTATGCAGACTGTGCCCTGTATATACATATATTTATATATCTATGGCAATATACACCAGTCTGTTTTCTTATTTTCAACTCCTGAATCTCTGCAATGTAATAGTCTGTTGTTAATTACCAACACTTTTGTTTAGTCACAGGGGTGATTATAAAAGGCACTGTTTGATTATGCAGCGTGTATGTGAGCAAGGCCAAGGATTTGTCTGAAACGCGTCATGGACATGATTGGAAAAATGTAATAAACTGCACAAATTAAGATCGGAGTCTGTGCCCGGATTTGTCTACCATTGGATTTACGGGATTTGTGCTGATATATATGTGTGAATCCACTTTCTCAGTCCCCCTCCCACTTTCTTTTTGGGAAACAAAGCCTCTACAAAAATTCAATTGCAAACAATTTTATAATTTCAGTTTTAATTTCTTTATTGTCGCTATATTCGTCATCCTCAAGCATATTAGGTGAATAAACACGGACAGTGCCTTTATTAATACAAGCATGTTGGATGATGCACTTGATTGGCTTAACTAACACATAGAAGGACACCGTGATCAAAATTATTGAAATCACAATTTCAAACTGTTTGGTCATCAGTTCCCGAATATCCCTGAGCACGAGATCGTGAGGTGGTACTGTCGCCTTTGCAGAGGGTGAATAGCAGAACGTCTTATAATAGGTACAATTGAGCCAGAGTTACAGACTCCAGCACAGCCACGAAAAGACTTTGGTAATGCAGAATAAATGAGCATATCCTTCTTGATGTGATGTTTGTGAAATACCATACCAGTGGGAAGTCGATACTCATAATGGAATCCTGCCAAAAGGAACGTCTCTACAACAATGCCACAATCACTTGGCCCACAAAACCCTCTGCTTGCCTGCTTCTCCGTACTCACAAACCAGCCCCAATACTGACATGGCAAGATGAGTAACAATAGGTCTGTAATGATCAAGCGGATTTACATTTTGTTCAAGGCCTTGGAAAGACTGGGTGGGATGCTGGTGCATTCAGGCAGACAGTGCCCAAGTTTTCAAGCAACAGTATGTAGAAATTATTCATGTGCACTCAGTAGCTGCCTAGTCAAAGGGTTGGCTCAGAAAAGTTAGATAACTCATTATTCCACAGCAAATATATCTCACCAAGAGCCATATACTGAGGGCAGCGGCAAATATACTATGTCAGACACACAGAGAGATCCAGTATCCAGGCGGAGATGGTAATCATAAGCGCTGATGGGCACAGAATTGCTTAGCTGTATAGGAGAAGACTGATAAAACCAACCTACCAGTGGGTTGTGAGTCTGCAACAGGAGCAACCCCAGAAGGGGGCCCCAGTCTAGGGCTTGATGCAGGTACAGAAGTAGGTAACAGTGGGCATGTATCTTGGGGTGGTACGGCACACATGCACTGGGAAGAGTAGATCCACGTCAACACAACATTTAACAGCAGTGTTGGTGATGATCAGGACCAGGAGGGGGCTGCATCTATGAGGCTGCATGGACGTCTTCTTCTGAGGAATGCACATGAAGACCCAGTCCCAGGGCTGGAGAGAATGGCCGATGTCGATTGGGCATTCAGGTACAGCAGCTTGGACCTCAAAACAGAAACTGTAGAGACAGAGTATAAGTGTTCTTCAATATCGTAAAACTGAATCATCATTCAGTCCTAAGTCTAACCTAGCAGCAGAGATAGGAGCAATTGAAGGCAAGATTACAGGGTGTCCCATAACTATCTCATATATACTAAGCTTGCTTTTCTGGGTTGGTACAGCGTTAGTGGACCACAAAACTAAGGGTAGGGCATCAGGCTACTTCAGTTGTGCCTCAGAACATATTTGTTCTATCTTATTCTTGAGTGTACCATTGATCCATTACACTTTGCCCAATGACTTGGGGTGATAGGCACGGTGAAAGTGCTGATCCACCCCTAAGGCTTTGCAAATTGCATGTGCTACAGAAAAAATAAAGCATGTCCATTCATCACTGGAAATACAATTTGAAATTCCAACCCTCAGAATAAATCCCCATAGGAAACATTTTGCAACAGGGATGGCATCTGATCTTGGACAAGGGTAATCTTCCACCAAATTCAAAAACGTGCAAAAACATGAACATGTGGATATAAAGTGCGCTTTGGTATCTGGATAAAATCCATCTATAAGGGTACAAAGGGTTATTAAGGAGGAGGGTGAGTGCAGGTGTGGTCTTGATCACTTTCTCAGCATTACGGGATTGCTAAATGACACAGGAATGGCAATTATTTTCAGCCACGAAGGGAAAGAAGGGTGCATACCGGTGTGTTGCGCTTGGACAGATCATGCAATCCCTCCCAACATGGGCAGCCCCATGTTACAACCATGCAAGGTTGGCGAGTAGAAATTTCAGGGCCATTACATGCTATGTGCTACTCTCTCCACACCCCTTCATGGCCCATTGTACATTTCGACTTGATACAATGTTGTTTCTCACTTTCAGTAGCTTGTTCTTGCAACCAAAACAAATGTTTAGGAGAATGTACAAGAAAAAAATCAGTCCATACAACATCAGCAGCTGTGAAGGACAATGTGCTTTGTGGCGGCTGAGTGAGCAAGGGCAGTCACTCGGAACACCTCGTTGTGAGGATAATGGTGGACAGCACACTTGACTGTAGTGAGCTGCTGGGGTAGCATTAAGATATTGAATCGTCTGCACACACAACCATTTTTTATAGGAGAACCAATAGATGTTAGGAATCTCCATCGCTTTCGGAAGAGCTCAAAGTCATGCACCACTCCAAACTAATATTTTGAGGCCATGTTCAACCAGGATACAATCCCAAGTCAGTGCAATAAGTTCAGCAACTTGAGCAGATTTAACATTTGGCAATGAGTGACTTTTAATAATTTGATATACAGTACATACAGCATAACCTGCCACTAAAACACCTTAATAATTTCTTAGACATGAATTATCAACCAAATACATCAGTTCACAATATGGGATGGAAATATCAGTTAAATCAATACAAGAGTTAGTGATATGGGCAATCAAATTGTGGGATTATCCCTCTTCAAGGGTTGGCATCAGAGATGCAGAATTCAAAGTGGGACAACAAACAAGGGTAATATAAGAAGTAGATAACAATAAAACTTCATATCGAGACAATATAGCCATAGCAAAGTGATCGATTTTGGTGAGGAGATGAAGGGCAGCAACAGCATGGGGTAAAGCAACAATCAGAGTAGAGCTTAATACAATATTTTCAGAGGCTTTAACAAAATGGGCAGTGGCATTCAAAGAGCAGACACCAAGGGGCCGATTCCGATCTCGGCCGGTAGTGCTCCGAATCGGATTCGGATTCACCGGATCTGATTCGGAGCCCTGTTTCCCGACCGAATCGTGCGCGGGTCCGGCCGAGCGAGTACGATGCAAGCACCCGCGAAATCGCCGACCGACTCGAACGCGGCTTCAACACGCTCCGACCGACTCGCATGGACACGACTCGCACCGCGCTATGGAGACGTTTCCCGGCCGGGTAAGTACGATGCGCGCCGCGAGCAGTCCGACCGACTCGCGCCGTCCGGCTCGAAAAAGCTGTCGGAGCCAGACTTTGGGGGTCTGCGTCGGACCCCCCTGTACGCGTAGGCGCGCGAGTCGCACACAGGGGGGACCCATGGGTCCCCCCTACCTGTGCATGTATGCCGCGATGCGCATGGACGCGTACCCGCTGTAGGGGGCGCCCTTGTTCGCCTCGCACCCATTGAGTCAATGGGAGCCCGCGTACGCGTTGTACGACCGGCTCCCATTGACTTCAATGGGAGTCCGACCGACTCGAGTCCGATAGCATGCGAATGCATCGTACTCGTCCGGTCGGACTGCTAGGGTCCGATTCGGTCGGAATTCTCTCCGGGTCCGGCTCGGTCGGAGAGATTTCCGGCCGGAATCGGAATCGGCCCCCTAGTTGGAGCCCAGTTGCGACTGGGTCCAAGGCTGCAGTGTAATAGGCTATAGGCCTTTTCTGATTTCCACTGATCTTGGACAAACACCTTACAGGCAAACACACTACATTCATGACAATACAGAGAAAATGATTTACTATAAGCCAGAAGTCCAAAATTAGGGGCAGATATCACTGTTTGCTTTATTTGAACAAAAGTATTTTAGCCTCGTTAGACCACTGCCACGGTTCAGTGGTGTCTTTTAAGACAAAGTCTAGCGGGGGCTTTCCCATAGCAGCATAGTCGAGTATCTATTGTCTACAGTACCCAGCCATAGCCAACAAAAGTTCCTACCTGGGAGATGGTCACTGGACGAGTCACCTTATGAATGGGTTCAATGTGGTTAGGTGACATTTCACCAGCTGATATCAGTGGCCATATCATATTGAACAGATGCAAAACTTTAGTTTCTCCTTTGAAGCCTTGTGCCCCTTTTCAGCCAATTCAATAAGCAAGCAGAGTGAGTCCACCTGTAGTGATCTAAGATAACAGATGCCAACAGTAATTCATCCATTTCCAACCGTTCACCGTGAAACTCAACACGATCATCTGCGTCGTCCCCCAAGGATCGTCACTCAGCTCCACCCTCTTCAACACATACATGACCCCCCTGGCCAGCACCATCAAATCGCACAGACTCAACATCATCTCCTACGCCTATGACATCCAACTCATCATTTCACAGTCAGAAGACCCCTCCACCACCAGACCCAACTTCTACAGATGCCTGATGAACTTCGTCGACTGGATGAGGGACAACTGTTTCAAACTCAACACGTACAAGATGGAAGTCCTCAGCTTTGGGAACAAGACCTCCTCATGGAATGACTCGTGGTGGCCTACTGAACTCCACCCATCCCATTCCCCAACAGACCACGCCAGCAACTTTGGCATCCTCTTGGACAGCAAGCTATCTATGAAAAAACAGGTCAACACAGTCTCATCGGCCTGCTTCCACACCCTATGAATGCTCCACCAGAATTTCAGGTGGCTCCCAGTCAACACTAGGAGGACCGTCACACAGGACCTTGTCACCAGCAGGCTGGACTACGGGAACACACTCTACGTAGGAATCACCACATGCCTCCTGAAGAGACTACAGACAATAATGAACTCAGAGGCTAGACTCATCTTCAACCTCCCCAGAAAAACCCACATTAGACCCCAACTCATGAAGGTACACTGGCTCCCGATCTAGAAGAGATGCCAGTTCAAGATGTTGACCCACGCATACAAAGCCTTGCACAAAGAAGGACCAGCAAACATCAACAAATGCATTACCTTGCACCAACCAACCAGACACCTATGATCCACCTCCCTCTTCCTCGCAGACACCCCCCGGATATGCCGAGTCAACACCAGAGGACGCTTCTTCTCACACCTGGCTACCAAAACTTGAAACGACCTTCCCCTACACCTCAAGACCGCCTCATCGCTCCAGAAATTCAGGAAAGACTCAAGACCTGGCTGTTCGAATGAACAGATCACCTAGTAGCAGCTAGGAATTCCAGCCCCTTGAAATCCTCATGGGTGATTTGCCGCACTTTACAAATCCTTGATTGATTGATTGATCAATATATTGAATGAAAGCAAAACTTTGTGGGAGCCTCCACCAAAAAAGGTGGGTCCCTCCAAATGAGACCGTGAAGAGGAACTGACTCTACTCATGAACGGGGATGGAGAGGAGGGCAAAACAAAAGTCTAACACAATAAATCATTTGCACCTCCCATTTGCAGGGATGCATTGAAGGATGGTAGCGGGGTTGGGGACCACATACAAGCTAGGGTTAATCGCATTATTTTGACTCTCAAATATTAGATACAAATGTACAAGTTGGCTTTGCCTGCATTTTGATGGGCAAAATCAGGGTATTGCACCTGCAAACAATAGCTATCAACTCATACTGCCTTATCAGATCATGTATTAAAGGAGGTACAGGATGTCCTCATGATTGAACTAATATGTCATATACCATTTCATCATAAGCATCACTGAGCTGCTGTGTATTCCCTGCTTTTTATGTAATCCCTGGCATTTGCCAAACATGTTTCACCAATCTGGAGTCTTCACACAAAGCACAGGAAGGAACAAAGGAATTTCCCTAGGCCTAATGGGAACTATCTGACTGAATAGGATGAGTAATACTCTTCTCCACTGTACTCCAAGTATATTTCCAGTGCCCTATTCATGTGGGCGATATAGGCCAAGGAAGACGTTGTTCTTTGTAGATTTGGGGACAGTAGCGGTGTTGTTTGGTGGCAGCTGAGAGCTCTTCGCAATTGACAGAATCCCACAATCTTGGTTTTCAGCTGCATGGAGACGTGCATGGTTCCTTGATATACAAGGGATTTTCCTAGAGCAAGATATGCCTCTTCCATTATACCTTCCCACTCTATGCCAGCCTTGTCCTCCTGTCACCTCTCCCTTTTATTCACTCCTTTAAGGGGCTCCCTGACCACTTATATTTGCTGTTTGCTTTTTTATAGACACTGGTTTTGATTCAACATTCTCTTTCTTTTGTTCCTGCATAGCCACAGAATGGTTTGTGACTGTCACTAACTCCATTAACTTCTTAATTTGCCATCCAATACACATTGTTATCAACTGACTACTCCAATTTGGTAATAACGCTGGCACAAAAGCAGAATCTACAGCATCCTGAGCATTCTCCGCCAGGCAGAGAATGCCCGAATACATCACAAACACATCTTTTAGCCAGTCTAGGTAATCTGTGAGCAAGTCACACTTACTCTGTTTGCAATTCAAGATCTTAGTCCTGTTTGTTTTGCTGGGCACACATCCACAATCGCATTCAACAATGCATCGTTTGCCATGTTTAGCACCCTGTCATTTCTGGGGTCCTGTCTCATCCACTCCAACTTTTCCATCAACCAATCTCTTAGTTCACTTGGTACCTCCAACTACAACAATTGATTCACATATACCCAATTTGGTCTGTACACTTCAAACACAATTTCTAATTCTTCAGAGAACTGGATTGGGATTTTCCCAGTGTTAGAGAACTGTTTGTTAATACTCATCAAGTCAGAGGAGGTCCAGACACTACAGTACAGTAATTATACGCCCAGTGGTAGGGTAGTCGCTCAATTGGAGGATGGTACTGGGAGCAGACAAGGAGGGGCCTCGTCATCTGCCTGACTGGAATGGGAAGAGATTCCTAGCCAGTCGGCCTGCTGTCCTTCTCAAACTTTTGCTAGTAATTGTGGGGCTGCACTCGGAACAATCTCTTTGCCCAGCTGATACGGAACACATTTTTGCCCTGGATCGAACCACATTAGCGGAATTGATGTCTTCTTTAGTCACTCATACCCTTTTGCCACGTGCTTTGCTTTCATTTAGAAAAAACAACAGTTGATGGACAGAATGCAGAACAATCTCATACATTCACCCCAGTACAGAGATCTGGGCCTAAATGCATCATTTTTTTGCTCACCATGCCATTCCAGTTTGAACCCAGCCATATGCAAATCAGTCTTGACCCTGTGCCTCATGGGAACAGTCCAGCCCGAACTGCCAAGCCAGGTTCTCCCTGGACTGGAAACAAGCATCCTAGGACCGGTTTCGGGGTTTCACCCCTCTTCAGCCAGGATAGCTTGATTCCAGTGGCATGGAGAGAACGGGACCCACGTCTGGGCATACCCGTCCCATTCGGGGTGACAAATGCAAAAACAACAGTTGATGGACAGAATGCAGAACAATCTCATACATTCACCCCAATACAGAGATCTGGGCCTAAATCCATCATTTTTTTGCTCACCATGCCATTCCAGTTTGAACCCAGCCATATGCAAATCAGTCTTGACCCTGTGCCTCATGGGAACAGTCCAGCCCGAACTGCCAAGCCAAGTTCTCCCTGGACTGGAAACAAGCATCCTAGGACCGGTTTCGGGGTTTCACCCCTCTTCAGCCAGGATAGCTTGATTCCAGTGGCATGGAGAGAACGGGACCCACGTCTGGGCATACCCGTCCCATTCGGGGTGACAAATGCAAAAACAACAGTTGATGGACAGAATGCAGAACAATCTCATACATTCACCCCAGTACAGAGATCTGGGCCTAAATCCATCATTTTTTTGCTCACCATGCCATTTCAGTTTGAACCCAGCCATATGCAAATCAGTCTTGACCTCTGCATATGTCGCCCTAAGTGGGAAGGGTATGCCCAGACGTGGGTCCCGTGCTCACCACACCACTGGATTCAAGCTAGCCTGGCTGAAGAAGGGTGATGCCCTGAAACCGGTCCCAGGATGCTTGTTTCCAGTCCAGGGAGGACCTGGCTTGGCAGTTCGGGCTGGACTGTTCCCACAATGAGCAGGGTCAAGACTGATTTGCATATGGCTGGGTCCAAACTGGGGTGGTGTGGTGAGCAAAAGAATGATGGATTAAACCCAGATCCTTGTGACTGGGGGTGAATGTTTGCATTGTCCAGCATTCCGTCCATCAATTGTTTCTTTTGCTTTCATTTAGGGCATGAGAGTGCTCGCTTGCACCCTACCTTTTTATACTCCATCCATCGGTGGTGCCGCAGGCACTACTGTGTTTCCAGGTGCATCAATGGTTGCACCACAGTCTTCCTCGAATGGTATGGGTAAACATGTCCAACAAATCCTCCTCCATGGGTTCTTCACTGTCTTTATCAACAGTGTGAAAGCATACTTAAAATAAATTTGTATTATGCTCATATACACATATGAAGAGAAATGCTAACAATCCTAAATATAATCACAAATGTATCCACTATTAATCAAATATGAATGTTGTGTTCTATTTGACTGAAGCTTTCTATGGCATTTTATTAATCGCAAACCTTACATGGCCTTAGCAGGCCAGACGCCATAAGGCTTCATGTTCTACATTGCACATTTTGCAGTGGCATACCAGTCTTTTCAATCCTGGAAAGGGAAGTGGGATTCTGTGAGAAGAATGGAGCTAGTATTGTGTATATGAAATATATTGCCCCTTCAAGGCCATCCTGTGCTTCGTTGAGGCTAAGATCTTGACACTTGCACATCGGATACATTTTCACTGAGAATAACATATTTTTGTTTCGTGGTCATGACAGACTACGTGACATGGACTTTTATTGGGAGAAACTGTATATATACTAGGCCCATTTTACGTGTTTTAGCTCTTAGCTCCAAATTAACATTTTCTAGAGAGAGTCATGGTCAGTTGCAAAAACACTTGCCTTTTGATCTTTCACTTTGCTACCTTCTCTTTTGCAGTAAACGCTAATTGGATTTTAGGCTTCCCAATGTGTTGTGTTTTATTTTTAACATCAGTGATCTAGGGAAACAAATAGGGAGGAGGCAGAGCAGTAGCAGCGCAAGCCCCAAATCTGTTCCTGAGGTGACTTAATTTGTACTCCAGCTTCTACTGGGTATGTTTCATGCAATGGACATGGGATTCATGCTTTTTCTTATGGATCTCTTCATGCTATTGTAAAAAAGAGTGGCCACTGTTAACCGTCTATCTTGTTTTTTGGGTCTTTTAATTTTGTCTGCAAATACTCTATAATCTTTCAATTACAGGTGTAGTGAGGTCCATCAGGGCCTGCACTGAGTATCTATTTTAGTTTCATGTTTCAGCTTGGCTTCTTTTTTAATGGTGACTTTTTACATGCTTTACACTTACACGATAATATACTAAGAAGCTATTATACATACAGTTAATTTCTTAGTAAGCATTATTATCATGCTATTCATACACTCTGTCCAAGGCCAGGTACATGGAATGCGATACCCTTGCATTTACATTGTCTAGTTGGAGACAGCTCTAGGCCTATAAACAAACCATCACATCAGTGCTGCACATTTGACAGTGCAATTGGAACTATGTTTTTATTATATAAACAACCTCTGTGCTACCTTTGTCAGAAGAGGACTTCTGCTGGGATTGTCCTGGAATGCGGTACACTGTGACTGAGATGCAGCCTTGCTGACTTTTACCTCTATCCTGCAATGGACGGTAGCCTGCTCTACAACAGACTGGCTTCCTGGCACATCATACCCAAGTATGGGGGGTTAGGCTATCCCAATGGATTTGGCAGAGGGTACTCCCACTATGCTATCATAGTTTAGGTAGGATTAGATAGGACTATAATCACATAGTAACATTATCATGGTTGACTTGTTTATCTTTTTCACCATTCTTGTAATACTGGTTACAATACTTTGTTTCATCTGCCTAATAATTGCAGCTCATGCTTTTTATACAAGGATACGATTGTTTCAATAAATGTTTGAAAATACATTTTCGTGTCTTTTTTATGTTTGTCTTGGTCATGCAAAAGTAACAATGAAAGGGTAGATCTGTTTCCATGATTTCCTTGGGGAATAAGAGTGGTCATGTTCAAGGTTGCTGATACCAAGTGGTACCCTAGTGAGGTTAAGGGTTCAGATGGGGCACTGTGAGCTAGCTAGGAATTGGGCCAACATTTTCGGATGATATGTGTGAACTGAGTCTCCATATTCTAAAGTTCATGTTGTCCAGATAAACAGTCCTACTTAATTCATAGCAACCGTATAACATGGCACCACCAACATTCTACGCCAAGTACTAATTTAATGGGCCTCCCACCAAAAGTCCCCTTTTCACCTTATAAGAAGAAGTCCGTGGTGTTAGGGATCAATCCTTCTCAGCTTAATTGGAAACCCCGATTTTAGTATGAAGGTTGTTAAAGATTGAACTTTTAAAAGGGTTACCCCACTATAGTATTTTCCTTTTTTGAATTCCATTCATTAAATATGGCACTAGCAGTTAACATTCCTGTTAATTGTAAACATGCTGTTACAGCACAGCTACTGGCAAAAGGGCTCCCTGTCAGGGGGGAGAGGTTACCTTTGTGGTTAAGGCCCACAAAGCATATAAATGTGAAGTATTTTATTCTTGGGTTCACTTTCTTACAGTCGATGCCAGTTCATAAGCATTTCACACAAACACTCTAGCTGCAATACTAGGTCAATTCAGACCTTATGCAGATTATGAAATACCGTTAATATATCTGGATCATAAGAATTGGTTCCAAGACGCCCTCCCACATCTACTTAACAATGTAAGACTGGGTCCCCTCAGCAATGATTGGCGAACTGGCCAGTCCTAACCGGCTATACACCATACCCAAATTTAGCACCATTAAATGCTGCAGACTACTGTGTTCTCGACGCAGGTCTAGTTAGTATATATAGATGTTTAACGCAGTTTGCTATGCATACAATAACAGCTGCCCCAGCACGGGCTGTTCAAGCTGTGAAGCCACAGTTAGCTGTACCTGCTATTACTCCAGTCACTATAAATTCAAATATGGGTAAAGTTGGGTAAAGTTCCCACCATATGGGAGGAAATTACATTTTGCATTACAGAAAAAACAAACCAGCTTGAAGCAGTGTTTCCCCATACAGGATCCCAAGACAAACATAGAATTCTCACAATGTGTCTACCACTTGGAATGGTTCACCTAGTACGGTACAGTATTTGCTGCCACATATAGCATAACTCATGGTACACCATCCATTCCTGTTTTGTCTGAAGTGCTAAAACAGATTCAAGATGAATACGGGGCTGCCCCTGCCTTGGATTTGGGGATGAAATTAATTGGCAACTTCGCCAGTTTCCTCAATTATTTTAAGTAATATTAAAGTGGAGGCAGTACCACTGGCAGTATGCCAATGTCTTGCACAGGTTCACATTGTAGACCAAGAGCACGAATTACCAAAAATTATTGCTAAACCTATACATCTAGGTCGAGATAATTTGGGAGCCAGGTCTAATGAGCTAAAGCTTAAAGGCAATTCTGAAAAAGATAATAGCAAGTAGACACCTGAGTTTAAAAAAAAAATGCTGGGGAAAACAGAAAAATAAAGACAGAACAAAAACATAGGGATGGATCTCCACAACCGGAGCCCACTGACAAAACATTATAATTTACGTAGCCGTGATACACTTAAACAGCCTGATATGTATCAGTACACCGATACATGTCCTTCTCCTTCCTTTCAATACTCACCCAACAAACACTCGGAAAGAGGGAGGTGCCCCAAACGCAGGTGCAAACAGTATGTGATACAGAGAAAGGACAACAACGTTCGTCTGACATCATCATAAAAGAGGAAGAGAAACTTCCACAACAAAAACCACAATTCAAAAAGAAGAGAGTGGCAGGTATTTCCAGTAAACATGCCACACATATTTAGAATGCTAGTTGAGAACAAGATGTGGGCATTGACATTGCTAGACAGCACAGCAGAGGTCACAATAGTTCACCAGAAACCTCAAGAGCTTCTGGTTTCGAGAGCAAATAATGAATTTATTCAAGTTGAAACACCAGATCAGCAGGTTAGCCCTCCCGATAGACTTTATGATTTGGTCATTCAAATTGAGGATGACATACCGTGTACTATTAAAGTCTGGGAAAATTTAACAACCACCTATAACATTCTCCTGACTGAAATAGATTGGCTGCCTGAGTTTGTTAGAAAAATCCCACAAGGAGAAGATGTAATTATACCTTCCTTCACTGTTCCTGAAGTTGTCAAACAAGCGTATGCTGCAGAACGTGTTCTTGCGCACGCCCCGGCATTATACCGCAATCATGTTGGCTGGGACAAGGACTCGCCTTATCATGTTATATCCATAAGGTCCAGCCCGCAGGTACAACCAGAATATCCAATTAAACATGAAGCAAAATGCCCGGTTAGGGAAATTCTATTACAATTAGGGTATCAGCAACAAACAATCCATTATTTCTGAAAGCTAAAATGGATCATTCCTTAGTGTTAGACCACAGAGATTTAAACAGTCATACACACACTTTTGCAATTCAAAATTCACATAGCACAGCTCTAAGGAACAATATAGTTCGCAAAAATACAAAACCACATTGGACATTTCCAATGGCCTTTTCTGCCATAAAATAGCACCTGAAAGTAGAGACTTAACGGTGTTTAGTGCTTTGGTAGTCTAGAGAAAAATCTGCCAACTTCCTCAAGGGTATCAAAACAGCCCAGGTCTGTTTGCTGCCCGAGTAACGTCAATTCTACATGAAATTGATTCAGAAGCATTGTCCTATGTCGATGGCATATACCTTACGGACGATCACTTATGAACACAAATTCTATTTCCAAAAAACAAATCTTGCTTTTCTCAGTGTCCTATGTTTGGGATTCGAGTTATCAAATGAAGACAAAAGCCTCGCACCACTTTTCTTAGAGAAATGTGCTCTCTTGCAACCACCAAACTCCAAAAAAATGCTACAATCACTTTTAGGTTATCTCAACTTTGGTAGAACATACATACTACACTACGCACAACGGATTGAACCATTTTACACATTAATTTGTCCTGATTTCTCGAGCACGCATTGGACATCAGAACACACGTAGATTCTCAGAACCCTGCAAACTGGCAAGCATGCATCGAGACACTTACACACTTGTGTCAACACAACTAATTTGGTGATCTGCATAATTGCGGGATCCACTGGCTATACATATGTCAACTTTAATTAGGCTGTTACTGTACAGATTGCTTATAAATTGCATTTATACTCCAATGCTGAAATGCATTTTGCATCGACAGAAAAATATTGACTGCAGTTCAGATAGCTGTTATAAAGGAAAGACTGGTGGCTCAGGGTAAACGCATAATTGTGATTATTCCAATTTCAGCCTTAGAACCTGTCACCAAGGCAAGCATTCCTAGCGCAAAAGACTTACAGCCAAGATGGATACAATGGGTCACTGCCTTAACAGCTACTGATGTTGACTATGTTTTTGACCCTACTTTGCAAACACAAATATTTCTACAGTATGAACAAGAATACCCTGTGCCCAGTGACGTCTTGCCTCTTGATCAGTATGATTACATAAAATATACTGATGGTTAAACTCAGCCAATTGCCACTAAACAACGAAATTGAGCCGCATGTGCAGCAGTACGCGGTGTCATAAAAAATGGAGAGTTCCATCAACAAATAACCTTTACACAATTCTTATGGGATTGTACCGCCCAGCTGGCTGAATTGAAAGCTTTTATTCTGGCACTAAAGAATACTTATCCTGAATTCCTCACACTCATAGTGTGTGATTCGTATTACTGTGTCCAGTCTTTTAATGAAAATGTACATTATTGGCGCTTGAATGGATTAAGAGATTCTAAAGGAAACACTATCAAGCAAAAACTGCTTTGGGGAAAAGTGGCGTATCTTAAAGATTCCTTGCCACCGGCTCATGTAACTCATACAGTGAGTCATCAGCGTGTTGGAATACACGTTGCAAGGAATTCACTGGCTGATAAAACCACCAAAACGGCAGTTCAGACTGCTTTTGTAACTGCAATTACTTATTCACACAAGGGTGGAGGATGACATTATGGTTGCTCTCATCGCTTCATGCAGTGGCCCTCCATTACCTAACAAATATCCAGCAAAATGCTCCTATCTATTGAGTGCTCAAAACATACCTTTTGACTCGCATTCCCAGGGTAGGTGATCGAGTGATACCCAACCAGGACATCAGGCTACAATTAATCATAGCTGCTCGTGAAGGATTAGCGTCTGCCCATGAAGGTGTGGCTGCTACAGTTTCCTTACTACAGTAACACTATTGGTGGCATGTTCTGTACAAGCAGATCAAACAATATGTACTTAGCTGTGACATTTGTCAGCAAATTAAAAGTTCCACCGCAATCCGTCCACAACAGACACCCCTCTTAGTTTCAAAGAAACCCCAGACATGTGTCTATTTGGATCACTGCTGCCCTCTGCACTCAGATGGTGCACTTACATGTATTCTATTGGCCGTAGATTCATGTTCTAGATTTCTCTGGGTGTGGCCTCAGTGATCGGCTGATGCTTGAACTGTTATTAAAGATTGGCAAGTCTTTATCTGGACATATGCAGTAGCAACATTCCACTTGGACCAGGGACCAGCGTTTGCCTCCAAGGCTTACCGGGATACCATGGGAACCCTGGGTGCTGCTGTGTATTATTCCTCCCTTTATAATCCTGAGGGAAATTCGATAGTGGACAAGAAGAACCATGACTTAAAGCAGTCTTTAACAGCTAGAGTATTAGGTTCAGGTTGCAGTTGGATCCTTCACTTGTATGGAGTCCGAAGAGCTTTAAATAATCTGCCTGGATCAGGTATCTCCAACCAGTCAATCGCGAGCTACCAGTAGCTCTTTGACACCTTCAGAGTAGCTCACAGCCTTAAGTTAGTTTTTTTTAAAAGCATATGGTCACATTTTTCTTTTAAAGGGAAGGGAATGTGGTGTCTATTTTACATTATTTTCTTCAGGCTGCTGATAGCACGACCTGATAATGAGCAGTGCTGGAGTCAGATTTATAGCCCAGAGCACAGACGTGAAGAGCTGAACCACTGAGGCATTTAACTCTTAAAAAAGTCCTTGTCAACTCAATATTTGACTGTGAGAACAAAATGATGTTTCTGAATGCTTTTAAATAGTAGAAAATTAAAATTAAAAGTTACCTTAATGATTAAGTTAACTCTTTTGATTTTCTCCCATTTGAAAGTGTCACATTTACAAACAGCAGTCCTCTTGCTCCCAGTAGCTAGTAGGCAATGTGCCATATTTATAACTGAAAAACACAGTCCTCTTTTTTGAAATGGAAGAAATTTAAGGTGAAGAAAAATATTTCTATGAAACATTAAGTCTTAATGTTGTTCTTCACTTTCAATTAAGCCAATTACATCTTAATGTTTTATGAAGCATGTCTCTTCACTTTAAAATTCTCACATTTAAACAAATGGTTGTATTTTTCTGTTATAAATATGGTATCTTGTCTACAGACCACTGGGAGCAAGATGCCTGGTGTTTGTAAATGTGACACTTGGAAATGGGATTAAATTTAAATGATGAGTTTTATGGAATCCATATAAGTTAACTGAAAATACAGCCATTACTTTAAGTAGGAGACATTTAAAGTGCAGAGAAATGTTCCATATCATGAACATCTTTGCAGAACATTTTCGGCACTTTAAATTTCTCCCATTTAGAAAATGGTTATATGTTTGTATTATACATGTAAAGGTGACACATGACGAAAGGTTTTCCAGTGCCACAAGTACATACAACATAGGCTCTCAATCACCCATACACATTTATCCCCTTCATATGCACACATGTTCATACATCCCCAAAGACCACACTCTCACTGACACACATGGCAGTCCTGCCATAGTGCCCCTAGTCAAAGTATTTTGTTCAAACCATAATATCTGGTTCTATGGACATTAAAAGTCAATGGATCTGGGCGTGAGGGTGTCTGGTAAAAATGCACAGGTTGCTTAGTCTTCAATAGCTCACAATGATTTTCACTGATCAGAAGTAGCTCTTGCTACAGAAAAGTTTGGAGACCTCTGGCCTGGATGACCTTTGGGTGGCCTACCCCCTATGAGGTCCTTTTTGGTATTCAGATGTACGTTCCAGATCTCGATAACTCAGGTACAGTGGCACCAGATACACCTTTTGACATCAATGAATGTTCTGTTGTCTTTTTGGGACTTTCCAGTGTGCACTAGACATGTGTCTTGCAGTGCAATTGGTTCAATCTACGGATTTGGATCTACAAGGGTGCGTCTGCTGAGGGCCCACCTTCAGTGCCCTCTGTCCTATGAGATTGCCATTGCTGCAGAATGCCTACTATGAGCCATTATTACCGGTTGATAATGGAAGCTTTGGCTTCTGGATTCGGGATTTCTGGCTCTCCAACTGCAGTTACACTATCGGATGCCACGCTTTCAGCATCTCTTGAACGGAGTGGATATGATCATGTTTGTTCCTTGGAACTTGCCTCTCAGGTCACTGTAGATATGTTGTCTGCGGATGCAGGCTTTTTCCTAGACCCCACTGACTCTTGTCCAGATACGCAGTCCTACTTAATTCATAGGAACTATATAACAAAGGTAGCATGATCAGGAAAATACTACTTCCCATCCTCGTGCCTTTGCCATACTGGTGATACAAAATGAGGTCAGGACCCCTTTTTGTGGGGGTTCACTATGTTTAGATTTTCTAGCCTCCATTTCTTGCTGTTCATGCACACACAGAAACAAGCATTGGCATAGCCAATAGGTCTCGCTTTCGGGACCTTATAAGTATTTAGTTATGCAGCACAATATCCTTAGTGCAACAACATTAACTGTTGCATGGTTAAACACTTATAAGGTCCCAAGGCGAGACCTAGTGGCTATGCAACAACAGTTAATGTTGTTGCACTAAGGATATTGTGCTGCATAACTAAATACTTATAAGGTCCCGAAAGCGAGACCTATTGGCTATGCCAATGCTTGTTTATGGTTGCCGACTGTTTTACTGATTACGGCTGCTTCCACCAAGACTGGGCTGAGTATAATACTGTAAAGGGGTGGGGGAGGGTGGTGTGGAGGTGCAGTGCTTTTAAACTGTTGGATGGGGCAAAATTGAAAATAGCAGAAAGTTATACTTAGAAGGATACTAATAATACCAAGACTTTTTATATATGTAATACATGCTACAAAACTATATGTATTTATGCAACACGGACCTAAATGAAGCAGCACATACAAAATATTTATGTTTGTACCTTAGAGGCATATGATTGGCAGGCTATGCAGCAACAGATTAGTAAAAACATGTTTTTGTGTGCCCGGAAGCACACAATGGGCAGTAGCCGAAAGGTTTTGTACTTTTTCTAACATTTTGTGCTTGGTTGAAAAGTTACACAGTAGAAAAATAATTTGGAATTTAGTTCAAAACTGTGTATGTATGTACCTGGAAAGCACACAATGATCAAAGGCTGAAACCTTTTGTACTTTATTAACATGAGTCGTTTGGCTTAAAAAACAACAACACAGTACACTAAAATGTAACCTTAAAAAACACAGACAAATACTAATCAGCTGCTATTAAACAACTGTATGTTTGTGTTTAAAACGCACAGGATCAGTAGGGGTTGTAACCTTTTGAACTGTATAAACATCATGCCACCTAAACAAATATCGGTGTGTGTGCCTGGAAGGAAGATAATTATCAAAGGCTAAAACCTTTGTACTTTATCAACATAACACGCTAGGCTATAAAACAACACCACAGTACAATAAAATGTAATCTGGAAAAAGCCGGAAAGACTGTAAGCAACTGCTAATAAAAACGTGTGTTTTTGTTTAGAAGGCATACGATAAGCAGGGGCTGTAACCTTGTACATTTTATAAACATCAAACGTTTAACTAAAAATGTTCCTGGCATGTACTCTTAGTCCAGAAGTGTTCTAAAGTCATGGGGCCACAGCTCCAGTACTTATACCAGTTTCTGCCTTTGAAGTAGACAAACTTCAAAGGAAAGTCTTTGTAGTGCACAAGCCTTTCCCATGACTGCTCCAGACACTCTACAGGTGGGTGAAGACAGCTGTGTGTGAGGACAAGCACAGCCCTATTTAGGTATCAGTGATAACTCTTCCCACCACTCTAGCTCAGGAAGACCCATCAGCCTGGTGATGGGCCATCAGGATATGCAGGGCACACCTTAGCTCCCTTTGTGTGACTGTCTAGAGTGAATGCACAAACAGCCCAACTGTCACCCTCCTTCAGACGTGGATTCTACAGGCAGGCAGAGGCAAGGAATGGTAAAGCAAGAAAATGCCCACTTGCTAAAGGTGGCATTTTCAAACACGCAATCTAAAAACTAACTTCACAAAACGATGTTTTTTTAAATTGTGAGTTCAGGGACCCCAAAGTCCAAATCTCTATCGCTTCCCAATTGGAAGTTACACTTGTAAGAGGTTACAAGACAGCTCCAATGATAATCTATGATAGAGATAGTCCTTGCAATAGTGAAAAATGAAATTGACAGTATTTCGCTAGCAGCACATGTAAAACACACCAACACATGTCCTACCTTCTAAATACACTGCACCTTGCCCATGGGGCTACCATGGGCCTACCTTAGGGGTGCCTTACATGTAGTAAAAGGGAAGATTTGGGCCTGGCAAGTGGGTGCACTTTCCAGGTGGACATGTCAGTTTAAAACTGCACTCACAGACACTGCAGTGGCAGGCCTGAGACATGTTTGCAGGGCTACTCATGTGGGTGGCCCACTAGTAGCATTTGAATTACAGGCCCTGGGCACACACAGTGCACTTTACTAGGATCTTACTAGTGAATCAAATATGCCAATCATGGATAACCAATTACCCATACAATTTATTTATTTTGTGTTGCAATTCTTATTGTCAGTGAAATTGCTCTCCCACCCTCGCAGCTCCACCATTAAGTGAGGCCTGCCCCTGCACTCTCGAGTGTTGGTGATCGAGGCCCTCCTCCACCCGCAGGTTTTCCCTGCGCCTCATCCCTGGTGGTGCAGTGGACCTCTGTCTCCTTCCTCTAACTCTGCTCTTTCACTCGTTTTTCTACCTTTTATCTTTCACCTTTCTGCACTTTTCTGCATCTCTGCTCTTTTGTGACTTATTTCTGCTCATTTTCCCTTCCTCTCGCTCTGCCCTTTCACTTGTTTTCACTCGTTTTTCTACCTTTTATCTTTCACCTTTCTGCACTTTTCTGCGTCTCTGCTCTTTTGTGCCTTATTTCTGCTCATTTTCCCTTCCTCTCGCTCTGCCCTTTCACTTGTTTTCACTCGTTTTTCTACCCTCTTTTATCTTTCACCTTTCTGCATCTCTGCTCTTTTGTGCCTTATCTCTGCCTATTTTCCCTTTTTTCTTTATCCCTTATTTCCTCCCTTTACCTTTCCCCGCCGCTGCTGCCCCCGCGGCCCCTCCCCCCAGGGCGACCGGCCCAATCCAGCTCCCCTCCCCGCTCCCGCCTCCCAGCTGTCCAGCCCTCCCGACCCCTACTTAATGGCGGCCACTGCGGGGACAGGCGAGCAAGACCACTGACTCATTGTCAGTGAAATTGCTCTCCCACCCTCGCAGCTCCACCATTAAGTGAGGCCTGCCCCTGCACTCTCGAGTGTTGGTGATCGAGGCCCTCCTCCACCCGCAGGTTTCCCTGCGCCTCATCCCTGGTGGTGCAGTGGACCTCTGTCTCCTTCCTCTAACTCTGCTCTTTCACTCGTTTTTCTACCTTTTATCTTTCACCTTTCTGCACTTTTCTGCATCTCTGCTCTTTTGTGACTTATTTCTGCTCATTTTCCCTTCCTCTCGCTCTGCCCTTTCACTTGTTTTCACTAGTTTTTCTACCTTTTATCTTTCACCTTTCTGCATCTCTGCTCTTTTGTGCCTTATCTCTGCCTATTTTCCCTTTTTTCTTTATCCCTTATTTCCTCCCTTTACCTTTCCCCGCCGCTGCTGCCCCCGCGGCCCGTCCCCCCCAGCGCGACCGGCCCAATCCAGCTCCCCTTCCCGCTCCCGCCTCCCAGCTGTCCAGCCCTCCCCGACCCCTACTTAATGGCGGCCACTGCGGGGACAGGCGAGCAAGACCACTGACTCATTGTCAGTGAAATTGCTCTCCCACCCTCGCAGCTCCACCATTAAGTGAGGCCTGCCCCTGCACTCTCGAGTGTTGTTGATCGAGGCCCTCCTCCACCCGCAGGTTTCCCTGCGCCTCATCCCTGGTGGTGCAGTGGACCTCTGTCTCCTTCCTCTAACTCTGCTATTTCACTCGTTTTTCTACCTTTTATCTTTCACCTTTCTGCACTTTTCTGCATCTCTGCTCTTTTGTGACTTATTTCTGCTCATTTTCCCTTCCTCTCGCTCTGCCCTTTCACTTGTTTTCACTCGTTTTTCTACCTTTTATCTTTCACCTTTCTGCATCTCTGCTCTTTTGTGCCTTATCTCTGCCTATTTTCCCTTTTTCTTTATCCCTTATTTCCTCCCTTTACCTTTCCCCGCCGCTGCTGCCCCGCGGCCCCTCCCCCCAGCGCGACCGGCCCAATCCAGCTCCCCTCCCCGCTCCCGCCTCCCAGCTGTCCAGCCCTCCCCGACCCCTACTTAATGGCGGCCACTGCGGGGACAGGCGAGCAAGACCACTGTCTCATTGTCAGTGAAATTGCTCTCCCACCCTCGCAGCTCCTCCATTAAGTGAGGCCTGCCCCTGCACTCTCGAGTGTTGGTGATCGAGGCCCTCCTCCACCCGCAGGTTTTCCCTGCGCCTCATCCCTGGTGGTGCAGTGGACCTCTGTCTCCTTCCTCTAACTCTGCTCTTTCACTCGTTTTTCTACCTTTTATCTTTCACCTTTCTGCACTTTGCTGCATCTCTGCTCTTTTGTGACTTATTTCTGCTCATTTTCCCTTCCTCTCGCTCTGCCCTTTCACTTGTTTTCACTCGTTTTTCTACCTTTCATCTTTCACCTTTCTGCATCTCTGCTCTTTTGTGCCTTATCTCTGCCTATTTTCCCTTTTTCTTTATCCCTTATTTCCTCCCTTTACCTTTCCCCGCCGCTGCTGCCACCGCGGCCCCTCCCCCCCCAGCGCGACCGGCTCAATCCAGCTCCCCTCCCCGCTCCCGCCTCCCAGCTGTCCAGCCCTCCCCGACCCCTACTTAATGGCAGCCACTGCGGGGACAGGCGAGCAAGACCACTGACTCATTGTCAGTGAAATTGCTCTCCCACCCTCGCAGCTCCACCATTAAGTGAGGCCTGCCCCTGCACTCTCGAGTGTTGGTGATCGAGGCCCTCCTCCACCCGCAGGTTTTCCTGCGCCTCATCCCTGGTGGTGCAGTGGACCTCTGTCTCCTTCCTCTAACTCTGCTCTTTCACTCGTTTTTCTACCTTTTATCTTTCACCTTTCTGCACTTTTCTGCATCTCTGCTCTTTTGTGACTTATTTCTGCTCATTTTCCCTTCCTCTCGCTCTGCCCTTTCACTTGTTTTCACTAGTTTTTCTACCTCTTTATCTTTCACCTTTCTGCATCTCTGCTCTTTTGTGCCTTATCTCTGCCTATTTTCCCTTTTTTCTTTATCCCTTATTTCCTCCCTTTACCTTTCCCGCCGCTGCTGCCCCGCGGCCCGTCCCCCAGCGCGACCGGCCCAATCCAGCTCCCCTTCCCGCTCCCGCCTCCCAGCTGTCCAGCCCTCCCGACCCCTACTTAATGGCGGCCACTGCGAGGACAGGCGAGCAAGACCACTGACTCATTGTCAGTGAAGTTGCTCTCCCACCCTCGCAGCTCCACCATTAAGTGAGGCCTGCCCCTGCACTCTCGAGTGTTGGTGATCGAGGCCCTCCTCCACCCGCAGGTTTCCCTGCGCCTCATCCCTGGTGGTGCAGTGGACCTCTGTCTCCTTCCTCTAACTCTGCTCTTTCACTCGTTTTTCTACCTTTTATCTTTCACCTTTCTGCACTTTTCTGCATCTCTGCTCTTTTGTGACTTATTTCTGCTCATTTTCCCTTCCTCTCGCTCTGCCCTTTCACTTGTTTTCACTCGTTTTTCTACCTCTTTATCTTTCACCTTTCTGCATCTCTGCTCTTTTGTGCCTTATCTCTGCCTATTTTCCCTTTTTTCTTTATCCCTTATTTCCTCCCTTTACCTTTCCCCGCCGCTGCTGCCCCCGCGGCCCCTCCCCCAGCGCGACCGGCCCAATCCAGCTCCCTCCCCGCTCCCGCCTCCCAGCTGTCCAGCCCTCCCGACCCCTACTTAATGGCGGCCACTGCGGGGACAGGCGAGCAAGACCACTGACTCATTGTCAGTGAAATTGCTCTCCCACCCTCGCAGCTCCACCATTAAGTGAGGCCTGCCCCTGCACTCTCGAGTGTTGGTGATCGAGGCCCTCCTCCACCCGCAGGTTTCCCTGCGCCTCATCCCTGGTGGTGCAGTGGACCTCTGTCTCCTTCCTCTAACTCTGCTCTTTCACTCATTTTTCTACCTTTTATCTTTCACCTTTCTGCACTTTTCTGCATCTCTGCTCTTTTGTGACTTATTTCTGCTCATTTTCCCTTCCTCTCGCTCTGCCCTTTCACTTGTTTTCACTCGTTTTTCTACCTTTTATCTTTCACCTTTCTGCATCTCTGCTCTTTTGTGCCTTATCTCTGCCTATTTTCCCTTTTTTCTTTATCCCTTATTTCCTCCCTTTACCTTTCCCCGCCGCTGCCCCCGCGGCCCCTCCCCCCCAGCGCGACCGGCCCAATCCAGCTCCCCTCCCCGCTCCCGCCTCCCAGCTGTCCAGCCCTCCCCGACCCCTACTTAATGGCGGCCAGTGCGGGGACAGGCGAGCAAGACCACTGACTCATTGTCAGTGAAATTGCTCTCCCACCCTCGCAGCTCCACCATTAAGTGAGGCCTGCCCCTGCACTCTCGAGTGTTGGTGATCGAGGCCCCTCCTCCACCCGCAGGTTTTCCCTGCGCCTCATCCCTGGTGGTGCAGTGGACCTCTGTCTCCTTCCTCTAACTCTGCTCTTTCACTCGTTTTTCTACCTTTTATCTTTCACCTTTCTGCACTTTTCTGCATCTCTGCTCTTTTGTGACTTATTTCTGCTCATTTTCCCTTCCTCTCGCTCTGCCCTTTCACTTGTTTTCACTTGTTTTTCTACCTTTTATCTTTCACCTTTCTGCATCTCTGCTCTTTTGTGCCTTATCTCTGCCTATTTTCCCTTTTTTCTTTATCCCTTATTTCCTCCCTTTACCTTTCCCCACCGCTGCTGCCCCCGCGGCCCCTCCCCCCCAGCGCGACCGGCCGAATCCAGCTCCCCTCCCCGATCCCGCCTCCCAGCTGTCCAGCCCTCCCCGACCCCTACTTAATGGCGGCCGCTGGCGCGCCGAAGGCGCGTCAAAGGCAAGCCCGTCTGCGCCTGTCCGTGACCCGACCGCGACCAGCGCCAGGAACCCTGGACCTCCGCCCCGCCAATGCTACGACCCAGCAGCACTCCACGCACTCAACCCAGGCCGCAACAACAACTGCAAGCTAGCATCACCAGCCGACTCCCACGGACCCTTCAGCTGTCACCGCTGCCGGCACACCTGCAGCACCGCCAAGAACACGGATCCAACACAACCCGCCCACAAGAACACAACCGAACCGAAGACCCTGCAATGCATCCTCCTCAACGTCCGATCCCTCCACAAACACGCCACAGAAATCTGGGACCTCCTCGACAGCACCACCCCGGACGTGGCGTTCTTCACCGAAACCTGGACCAACACCACCTCGGGACCGGACATCGCCATCGCCATCCCCCAAGGATACAAGATCTCCAGGAAGGACCGCCCCACCCGCCCAGGAGGAGGAATCGCCATCGTCCACAAGTCCAGCCTCCGCCTGAGCACACTCCCTGACGAGCCCACAGAACTGATGGAACACCTTCACTTCAAGATACTGGCCAGCCCCACCGCCACCCTCCGAGGAACCCTCATCTACCGACCCCCTGGACCCCGCGGACCCTTCGCCAACTCCATCACGGACATTATCTCCCCGCAGGCAATCGCATCCACCAACTACACCTTGCAGGGAGTCCTCAACTTCCACCTCGACAACCAACTGGACCCCAACACCACATCCCTCCTGGACAACCTCCACAACATTGGACTGCGCCAGATCGTGACCCACGCACTCAGCAGGACACACCCTCGACCCCCTCTTCACTACAGGAAACTCCATCACCTTCAGCCACACCACCGAACTCCCATGGACCGACCATCGTTGCGTCCACTTCACCTTCAGAACACCCACCATCCACAGACACCAGCACCTGCTTCCACGAAGAAACTGGACCAAAATCACTGACGACCAGCTCACCTCCTCACTCAACAACTCCACCCCAACCATCGCGGAAAGCAGACGACCCCAACACCGCAGCCCGAACCCTGCATAGATGGATCTCGGACAGCACCAACACCATAGCCCCCTCAAGAAAAACAACAATACCCGCGCCAAGAAAGCCAGATGGTTTACCACCGAACTTCGAGAGTCCAGAAGCACATGCCGCCGCCTCGAAAAGGCCTGGAGGAACACCAAATCCACAGAAGCCCACGACAACTTCAGAGCCGCCACCAACGCCCACCATCAACTCATCAGAGAAACGAGGAAAAAAGCGATTGAAGACAGAATCTCCACCCACGCGCACAACAGCAAGGAACTCTTCAGCATCATCAAGGAGTTCGCCCAACCCACTAGCGAGTCTACCGACATCCCTCCCTCACAAGACCTCTGCGACAAACTCAGCACCTTTTTCCACCACAAAATCAAGAGCATCTACGACAACTTCGACGAAGACAACCAACACACTGAACCCTCACCAACCACCCCCGACACCCGGAAACCAGCGATTGACGACTGGACAGCCCTCACCACCGAAGACACACTGAAGACAATGAAGTCAATCCACTCAGGGGCCCCCACGGACCCCTGCCCCCACCACATCTTCAACAGAGCCGCCGACACCATCGCACCAATGCTCCGCCACACCATCAACCGCTCCCTGGCGACCGCCTCGTTCCCCGACGACTGGAAACACGCCGAGGTCAACCCCTCCCTAAAGAAACCCTCAGCGGACCCCACCGACCTCAAAAACTACAGACCCATCTCCCTGCTCCCGTTCCCAGCGAAAGTCATCGAGAAAGCCATCAACAGCCAACTCGCCACATTCATTGAAGAACACAACATCCTCGACTCCTCCCAATCCGGCTTCAGAAAAAACCACAGTACGGAAACCGCCCTCCTCGCCGCAACAGATGACATCCGCACCCTACTGGACAAAGGAGAAACAGTAGCCCTCATCCTCCTCGACCTATCAGCGGCGTTCGACACAGTCTCCCACCGCACCCTAATACGCAGACTGTATGACGCAGGAATCCAGGACAAGGCCCTCGACTGGATCCGCTTCTTCCTCTCCGGCAGGACGCAGCGGGTCAGACTCCCCCCTTTCCTCTCGGACCCCACACCTACCACCTGCGGAGTCCCCCAGGGCTCCTCCCTCAGCCCGACGCTCTTCAACGTCTACATGGCTCCACTCGCCCCCATCGTCAGAACCTACGGACTCAACATCGTGTCATACGCAGACGACACCCAGCTCATCCTCTCCCTATCCAACGAGCCCAACACCGCCAGACGCAACTTTCGAGAAGGCATGGAAGCCGTCGCCAAATGGATGAAAAACAGCTGCCTACAACTAAATACCAACAAAACAGAAGTACTCATCATGGGCCCAAACCCCGATGCCTGGAGCGACACCTGGTGGCCCCCCGCCCTCGGAAACCCGCCAACCCCCACGGACCACGCACGCAACCTGGGAATCATCCTGGACTCTGAGCTCAAAATGGACCGCCAGATCAACTCTGTCTCGTCTTCCTGCTTCCACACCCTCCGCCTCCTTCGTAAGACCTTCAAATGGATCCCCCTCGAACACCGAAAGACCGTCACTCACGCCCTAGTCACCAGCAGACTCGACTACGGCAACGCACTCTACGCCGGAATAAACAAAAACCTCACCCGCAAGCTACAGAACATCCAGAACGCCGCCGCAAGACTGGTCCTCAACCTGCCAAAACACTGCCACATCTCCCAGCACCTGCACACACTCCACTGGCTCCCTGTCGAGGCGAGAATCACCTTCAAGATGCTCACCCACGCACACAAGGCCCTCCACGGCACCGGACCAGCATACCTGAACAGCCGACTCAAATTCCACGCACCCCAAAGGACCCTACGATCAGCCCAGCTCTCCTACGCCGTGGTCCCCCGCACCAGAAAGACCAGATCGGGAGGCCGCTCCTTCTCCTTCCTCGCGGCCAAAGCATGGAACGCCCTTCCGCTCCACCTCAGACAGACAACATCGCTCCCCATCTTCGCAAGAAACCTCAAAACCTGGCTCTTCGACAGACCCCCTCCTTGATGGATGGAACCTGCACCCCCCACCCCTAGCGCCTTGAGACCCTTACGGGTGAGTAGTCGCGCTTTAACAAACCCCTGATTGATTGATTGATATTGAAGAAACTGAAAATAACAAGGGTGTACAGCGTGAGGTATCATCATAATCATACTTCAAACATGTACAATAATCATATACAGTGAGAGTATGGATGAGGGGGTACATAGTATAAATCAGATGAGTGGTGAGAGGGGAGGAGGGAAAGGAGAGGAGGGGGGATAAAGTGAGGAACTTTTGCCTGCCTGGTGGACGGGAGTGGTCATGCAAGCCAACGTTCGTGTTGGGTGGCAGGGCATGCTGGGCGGCAGAGCGTAGGGGTGCCGAGGAGAAGTTGTTAGTGGCTGGTGGTTATGGCCACTCCTTCTATTATCGTATGTCGCTTATGTAGGGCTATACTGCTGTTAGGAGGGGTGTCAGCGGCCGGGTGGAGTATTAAGGAGAAGGGTAGGCAGGGATAAGCAATTCTGTCCAACGGCGTCGGGCGGCTTCTCCACTTTCAGCGGGACTGGGAAGAGGAGTGTTGCCTGTACTGAGGGTCCAAAGGTCTGCGTGACCATGAGGGTGGGGAGGGTGGGGGGAGGTGGGGAGGGACCAATACAATTTAGACAGAGAGCATAGGCACTTTAGCACTGATCAGCAGTGGTAAAGTGTCCAGAGTCCTGAAGCCAACAAAAACAGGTCAGAAAAAATAGGAGAAAGAAGGCAAAAAGTTTGGGGATAACCCTGCAATAAGGGTCACGTCCAACAGTGACAAATCTCTGCAGTGAACTAAAAGCCTTTTTCTCCTCTCACATATGATTTTGAATCATATTCATGGTAGTACAAAGTTCTGTAGTATGCTGGGATTTCCTCAAAAAACAAAGTGTCAGAGAAAACACTTCATAGACTTCATCACCATTAATTCGACTAAGCATAAGAGATCTATCGTACCCAATCAACATCTTTTCATAAGATGGCAAAACTGGAGCTCTCTTGTGAAGTTATCAGCCAATGGCCACTACGCTCATACCCAGCCACCAAACCCATCCCTCTCTGATGTCAGTGAGTTCCCTTTGTTGGAGCTGAAGATTTATCAGATCCCAGGAAGGGATTGTTCATTTTCTTGCCTCCACCACTGCTCTGCGCAGGCATGCTGCCTCGATGGCCAACAACTGCCACACTGGGAAGGTCACACATTCCAGAGACCAATAAGACGCAGTTTATTTCATTATAAAACAGACACTAATAAGCCTTGTATTAATGAAGGGGAACCTAACACAACCTTGGGTACGATATACACACCAATGATGTCCAGATCTGTATCAGATTTAGGGGGTGATTACGATGGCGGAAGGCCCACCACCGCCAGCCGTGCAGTGGCAAGCCCTCAGCCATCGAACCTGGATTTACCGTCCGCCAGATTAGGATGGCGGACGGATCCAGGAAGCGACCGTGCGGGCGCAAAAGACCGCCCGCCACGGAACCGCCACAGGCAATCGTTCCGATTGCCTGCCGGAGCGGTCTGCATCCCTAAAATGGTGGCGGTGCCTAGCAGGCACCGTCCGCCAAATTAGGATGCTGGCTTCAGCCAGCCTTTCCATGGCGGCGAAACCGCCATGGAAAGGCTGACGGGGATTGGTTTCGGGGGCCCGTTGCAGGCCCCCCTTGTGTTGGGGAGAGGTGTTGGTGCACTGGGGGGTGCCCATGGTACCCCCTACATTTCACTGCACTAAGTGGCAGGCACCGTGTGGTGCCTGCCACTTAGTGCAGTGAAATGCACCACATGCATTTTTAACATCGCGGCGGATGCTGCAGTCAGTAGCGCCCGCCGCAAAGTTAAATTGCAAGATGCGATCGCATCCTAATTTGGAGTGCGGGACCGCCTCATGCATGGCGGGCGGTCCTGATCCCCACTAAGATGGTGGGCGGACTCACGTCCGTCTGCCATCGTAATGATCCCCTTAAGCTACAGATCTCTAAAAGTAATTTTTGTCTCATTGTTTTTGGAAAATAGAAGCACCCTAATTGACATTCCTGAATTAGGGCCTGATCTACATCTTGGCAGGACTCCAGTCATCCCTCCGTGGAGGCATTTACAAAGTACTCCGTTGAGCTGATGAATTCCCACTCTCTGTATTTATATGTAGGCTGCATGTTCCTCCGCCCGCGTTGACAGAGTGTTTTCCGTCTCATAAGCGGCTCACCGCTGTTGACGTGGCGGACTCCTCTGCTGGCTAACATTACTCCGTCGCCATCAGGGTACCAGGATTGTGCTGAGCCTATTTAGATTTCACAGTTGTGCTGGCGTTGTCCTAGTAGGGGATTGCCGATGGAGGGATTCCGTCGTGGGACGCGTTCAACATTGTAGTATTTCTGTGGCTTTTGGATGGATACTAGCATCACACACGTGTTTTGGCAAATTGTTTTCACCAAAATACCACAGTTTAAAAACACACTCTATTTCAGACCATGATCCTTTGCCATTCCACTGCAGCATAACATTTTTCCTGAGCACTTTTTCAGTGAAGTCAGGTATGTCTTTTGCTTTCTCCGTTTCTTGTTCATTTCAATAGGCCCGCGCACTGAGTTTGTGGAATTCGGGCACTATGCGAAGGAGTGCGGAGTTCCTGAATTCCACCTTCCTGGGCGCAAAGGGGACTTTTTTTTCCGTTCGCGTTCTTGAGGTTTGTTTTGGCGCTCGCTTGATAAACTTGGGCCACTAGCGAGCTCACGCTATACTTCATGCTTGTTTGCACAGCTTCGGGCTGCGACGGCGCCAATGTAGTGCCGAGTGCGAATGCACCGCTTGAGCAGCTTTTGTGCTCGAGAAGCAGTTGAGAGGCTTTTCAAGTCAATTTTCTTCTCGAACAGGCCGTTGGAGTTGTTTTTTTGGTGCAAGAAGCCCTTTTTTTCCAACAAGAAGGAAGTGCCCCAGAGACTCCAACTTCCTTTTCCTGTCCAGCAGGCTCCTCCCAGTGCTTTGTCTATCTCCTGGTCACTTTTCATTGGGATTTGGAGCTGGAAGGATCACTTGTCTGCTGCATATATACCATTGGATTTAAGGACTTTGGGCCAGATGTATGAAAATCCAAATTTGCGATTCCCAAATAGCGATTTTTACCGAATCGCTATTTGAGAATCCCAAACCACAATGTAAGAGAAAAATCGCTAATAGTTTGCAATTCCTTAAAATTCTCTAATCCGAATACCGAATCGCAATTACAGAATTGGTATTTGCGATTTTGCAATTTTAAGGAATCACAATTTTGCGAATCTGCCATCCTGGTGCAGTCTGATGACATCACAAGCAGGAAGTGACCCCGCCCATGCTGTTCCAGAGTGCCTGAGGCTGTGGGAGAGGCAGGGAGCAGGAGCACAACTCCAGGAGCTGAACAGGAGTGCTCAGACAGGCACAAACTGACAGAATGAACACACAGGAGAAGTGAAAGGAGCCTGCAGCAAGGAAAAGAAAACACAAATTCAGCGAAAAGGAGTTGGAGGTCCTCATAGAGGAAGTAGTGAAGACTCATGATCAACTCTTTGGGAAAAAGTCTCTGCATGTCCCTGAATCGCAGAAGAGGAAGATCTGGCTGGAAATAAAAGCCAAAGTGAATGCTATTGGGGTCACACAGCGCTCCATCGATGATTTAAAGAAACGCTGGTACGACTTGCGCTCCAGGGCGAAAGACAGGGTTGCAAATAGGCTGAAGGAAGCAAAAAAAACAGGTGGAGGACCATCCACAGAGCCAGCAACAACACCCCTGGAGGACATGGTGGAGTCCACCCTCCAGCCTGAGAGCATAAGTGGCATAGAGGAAGTGGACAGCTCAGCCACAGACAACTCCAGACAAGGTAAGATGCATGCACATTTTGTCCTGAACCCTCACCCTCACCCTCCCAACTCCCCAATCCCAAATAACACATGAGCAAGTTAGATTGCCACTCCAGTCCACATTTTGTTAACAACCAGCAATGCATCATGGGAGATGCAGTCTCAAACATTAAATAGCAAAGCAGTGACACAGGTGAACACATCCGCAGGGGACTCACACCAGTCAATAACCAAGCAACGCACTTTTAGTGTGAATACCAAATCATGTACATTTAATGAAATTAAATTGCAATAAGGACACACAGTAAATGGTCCTCTTGTATCCACAGGCGAACCTGCGCCACAGGCAGAAGACAGCCAGACAAATGAGGCACCTGAGCAACAACATGCAGGGGAGGAAGAGTCTCACACAGGCACAGAAACAACACCTGCACCAAGACCTAACAGGTACACCGTGGAAACACTACAGGAGATGGAGGGAGGATTGGAAGAGACACAGGAACATCCACAGTCCATGCCCGAAGAGCTAGCACAGCCTCCAAATCAACAGTCTCCTGTGCAGCGTAGTCACAACAGTGGTCTCAGACGCGGACCCAGGCCACAACGTGTTGCTGAGCAGGGGGAGGAATCAACTGTCTTTTCATGTCTAGAGGGCACCATGGTCAAGGTGCAGCGGCTGCAATTAAAAAGCATGAAATCAATGCAACGGCAGCTGGTGTCCCTGAATAAGAACATGAGGGATATCAAGGAGGGCATTTCTGATCTGAACTCCACAGTTGCAGAGGGTCAGAGGGCCAATACAGAGAGCATAAAGGACATGGCTGTGGCAATACAACAGCTATGCACCACCATGCAGAGGGAACATGGCTCAAGGCGCTGTGAAAAACAACGCATACTCAGCAGCATGGATGGGTACACGAAGGCGGTCAACCGGCTCTCCAATGCTACAGCTGTCCTGAGCAGCCGCACAGTTGCCATGCAGGTGGAAATGGCCCACTGCAGCCAGGATGTTGCGAGGGGGTTGGTGCAGGTCACCAGTGCTGTCGAACAGCTCCAGACAGCTAACATAGCTGCCACAGGAGCTGTGGATGCTGGGGACAGTGAGGAGGCCTCAAGCCGCAGCAGCATCACTCCACCTGTCACTGAGCCCAGACGGCAGAGTGCAAGGCAAGGGACAGCAGCAAAGCCCTCGTCAAGGGAGGGCAGTGTGAACACTGACCGTAGCAGTGCTGCGCGTGGGCGCAAAAAATAAGTTCATGCTGTGGCACACACTAGCAAATGGGTGAGGTAACCCATGAGAGAACAGTAAAAGGGTTGTAAATGTGCATGGAGTGTGAATATGCCATGATGTGCAACTCAAGGCACACAGAGGGAAGGATTGTGAGGCTGTGTGCACACATATTGCCTGATGTCAAGGACAATAAAACACAGTTATTCAAAAGTCATTTTCTGCTTTGTCTCATTACTCACTTAGAAATAGTTGCGTGTGATCTCATCACGTCTGTGTCTCCCATCTGCGGCACCAATACCACCTGCTGCTCTGTGATGTGGCCGTGGGACTTCCTCCTCCTCTGAGTCCGAATCTGTGATGTACACTAGGATTCCCTTCTTTGTAGCCAGGTTGTGTAGAATGGCACAGGTAGCAATGATTTTGCAGCATATCTCGGGCGGTACTGCCGTGCACCTCCACTTTTGTGGAGGCAGCGGAACCTGCTCTTCAGCAGTCCAAATGTCCGCTCCACCACATTCCGCGTCGACTTATGGGCAGCATTGTATCTCCTCTCATTTGGGGTAGTTGGGTTGAGAAATGGGGTGAGTATGAATGAACGCACTGCATATGCGCGGTCACCTACATGAGAAAGGAAAAAACATTAATCACAGCCCACTTCCAATACATCCAAGGTGTACAACAGAGTGTGTCACATGCATTTACCTAGCAGGTATCCTTCTCCAAATTCTCCCCCAGTCAGATGTGTATAGATTCCACTATGCCTGAAGATGTAAGAGTCATGCGTACTTCCTGGAAATTTGGCAACAATATCAGTGATGATGTGTGAGGCATTACAAATGACCTGGACGTTGATGGAATGATAGGATTTTCGGTTTCGATACACATACTCAGTAGCTGAGGGGGGACAGATTGCGACATGTGTCCCATCAATGCACCCAATGACATGTGGGAATTGAGCCATCTAGTAGAAATCCATTTTAGTCTTCTGCAGTTCCTGTTGCGTGGTGGGAAACCGGATGTAATGGTGCATTCTTTGAAGCATGGCATCCAGGAAGGTGTTGAGGAAGCGTGACAGGCAACTTTGGGAGACCCCTCCGGCTGCAGCTATCACCCCCTGGTAACTACCTGATGCAAGTAGGTGCAGTGAACACAGGACCTGCACATGTGTTGGAATTGCGTGGGTCCTGCGTGTCTGATGCTCCAGGATTGGATGCAGGTCACGTATCAGGTCTAGGATGGTAGCTGAGTCAAGCCTGTACCTATCATGTATTTCTTCTTCTGTTAGTTGGAACAGGGTAATGCGCACTCTGTATATGCGTTCCTGTCGCCTCCTCATTCTCTGTGCTGCTGCTTGTATCCGCATCCTCCTCGCTATGACATACAGGGCTGCCATTGTGAAAAATAGTGAGGCATTCTGGGCCTATTTATATGCTGTGCACCTGGTTACCACCTGCTTTGAGTTGGTGGTAATTTGCAAGTCGCAAATAGCGATTTTCATTGTAATCGCTATTTGCGATTTGTCATACATTTGTTTGCGAATCCTTAATAGTGAATTTGCAAATAGGGATGCCCAATTTGGGACTCGGTAAGTTCATATTCGCAAAATAAGAAATCGCAAAATGGATGGTCTTGGTTTTAGCGATTTCTTATTTTGCGAATGGGTTTTTTCTTACCTACATTGCACAATGCGATTTTGCGATCGCAAACGCTGAAATTCTGCTAATTTCTGCGTTTTCGATCGCAATTTAGCTTGCTACATCTGGCCCTATGTATTTGAGATTTCACAAGTAAGTTCAAAACTGTTGTATAAGGGTGTTGTTTGCTTGATTGGGGGCATGCCCCAACATTTATTTGTACTTTTATTTTATTTTTAACATCTATTGTGGTGGGTGGCCTGCATTTTCAGTAGAGGCCTAGTTATTTATTTGCATTTAATTTTTTTTCTTTTGTAAAGGAAAAATGTTCCACAGTTTAGTACATTTCCTCCATATTTTTAAATAAATGTACAATGTTCATTTAACTCACTATGCTGCCTTGTCACCCAATGGGCCTTCCAGCCAGTAGGCCCAGTACTAGTCATGGGTGCATGAAACAACTGTTTCTGTGGTGTCTGTTGAATTGAAACTTCATTGGATGGCATTGGATTAAATTACAAAATGTGTTTTTTTTTTTAGGGATTTCACTTTTTTTCTGCAAACAGTCTATAAGTGGGGAAATATATTTGATGCCTTTGGAAGATATGTGCTGTAAAATATTTTAGCCCAGTTAGGTTTAGTTTTTGGCATTGCTGAATTAATGCTGTTTTCTCCCATGTTACCAATTACCTTGCCTCCTTTCTTTGCCTGGCTAGTGTGTGAGTGTGTTTGTCGTAGGCATGTGGCCAGGGGCCATTTTTGTATAGTCAGTGCTCATAGGCCTGTAAGTGTTCTTTGTTTTCCATGCCTCCTGCTTGATGTTGTTGTGACCATATTGCTGGTGGCCATTAAGTGTAGGCAGCCAGTGTGCTTTTGCCATAGCCCTGTATGTGTTCTTGGTTGTGGCCATGCCTCCTTGCTGGTTGTTGTTCACCGTGTGGCTGGCGGCCATTTTGTGTTGCCAACCAATGTGCTTTTGCCATAGGCCTGCATGTCTTCTCTTTGTTCCCCATGCCTTCTTGCTCAGTGTTGTTATTGACCATGTGGCACAATCTGGCAGCCATTTTGTGCGTCCAGGAAGGTGCCTTTGACATAGGCTTGCATGGAAGGATGAGATATGCTTGAGAATTATTCCACTTATTTTTAATTGTTTTATTGTCATATTTAATTTGAAAAAATTACTTACAGTTTTAAAAAAAATGAATGTTAAATTTTTTATGTTAATTGTTTTTACAATTTTTCTATTTACATTTTTTTTTAAAGAAATGTAATTTTACGCTAAAAAAACATATATATTTTAAATTATTATTTTCCGTTTTGCCTCGGTCGATCCATCCTCCATAGGCGCACAGCCGCACAACAGCATTCAGGTATATAATTTAATTTCCTCCGGGACACCCTGGCTGCGGTGCACTTTAGAGTAGACATATTATATTAGCATCATTCATTTCTGTAATGATGATTATTCCATTCCCCCGGGACTACATTGCCTGCCATAGGCGCACACTAACCTCCATTTTTTAAAAGATTACTATTCCATTTACCCATTCAGTTCCCTGACTGCTACAAGTGTCTCCTTTAAAATATACGCAAATAAGGGAAAGAGCTCTATCATTCTGTATATTGTGTGTTATTCTGATGGGGAATTATGGTATGGCGGTGTGGTTTGACTTTAAAGTGGTTACCTAAGGTAATAAAAGAACCACACTAATATTGCCTTTGTCTGTATCAATTAAAACTGCAAACAATGCAACGTTTCACACTAAATGTTTTTCTTGCTTGTTTGATTTTAGGTGCAGAAGAGAAGAGACATCACCCGCAGTACTGCCAAAAGAAGGACTGTGCAGTCAGTCACACGTCAGTCCTCCAATCTCTTCCTCTTGTGCAGCTTAGTGCCACTGCCAACTGAGAGCTTTAAAATGGCCCCAAAGGAAGATGCTTACAAGAAAGTGGTCAGTAAAAAGAAGCAGCTTTCCACCAGTGGCATGTCACACCAAACCTTTTTTGGACCACCACATTGTGTGCCTGCCGCACCGGCCTCCGGGTAGCAAGCTGAGAGCAGCAATCCTGCATCACCAGCGCCACCCCAACTTAAGCCCAGGACCATAGCTGTCAGTGACAAATGAAAAAAAAAAACAATTGATGGACAGAATGCAGAACAATGTCAGACATTCACCCCAGTACAGAGATCTGGACCTAAATCCATCGTTTTTTGCTCCCCATGCCATTCCAGTTTGAACCCAGCCATATGCAAATCAGTCTTGACCCTGTGCCCAATGGGAACAGTCCACCCCGAACTGCCAGGCGAGGTCCTTGCTGTACTGGAAACAAGCATCCTAGGACCAGTTTTGGGGTTTCACCCTTCATCAGCCAGGATAGCTTGACTCCAGTAGTATGGAGAGCACGGGATCCACGTCTGGGCATACCCATCCCACTCGGGGTGACAAATGCAAAAAGAACAATTGATGGACAGAATGCAGAACAATGTCATACATTCACCCCAGTACAGAGATCTGGGCCTAAATTCATTCTTTTTTTTGCTCCCCATGCCATTCTAGTTTGAACCCAGCCATATGCAAATCAGTCTTGACCCTGTGCCCAATGGGAACAGTCCAGCCCGAACTGCCAGGCCAGGTCCTCCCTGGACTGGAAACAAACATCCTACGACCGGTTTTGGGGTTTCACCCCTCATCAGCCAGGATAGCTTGACTCTAGTGGCATGGAGAGCACGGGACCCACGTCTGGGCATACCCGTCCCACTCAGGGTGACAAATGCAAAAAGAACAATTGATGGACAGAATGCGGAACAATGTCATACATTCACCCCAGTACAGAGATCTGGGCCTAAATCCATCGTTTTTTTGCTCCCCATGCCATTCCAGTTTGAGCCCAGCCATATGCAAATCAGTCTTGAACCTGTGCCCAATGGGAACAGTCCAGCCCGAACTGCCAGGCCAGGTCCTCCTGGACAGGATACAAGCATTCTAGGACCGGTTTCGGGGTTTCACCCCTCATCAGCCAGGATAGCTTGACTCCAGTGGCCTGGAGAACACGGGACCCACGTCTAGGCATACCCGTCCCACTCTGGGTTACAAATGCAAAAAGAACAATTGATGGACAGAATGCAGAACAATGTCATACATTCACCCCAGTACAGAGATCTGGGCCTGAATCCATAGTTTTTTGCTCCCCATGCCATTCCAGTTTGAACCCAGCCATATGCAAATCAGTCTTGACCCCGTGCCCAATGGGAACAGTCCAGTCCGAACTGCCAGGCCAAGTCCTCCCTGGACTGGAAACAAGCATTCTAGGACCGGTTTCGGGGTTTCACCCCTCATCAGCCAGGATAGCTTGACTCCAGTGGCATGGAGAGCACAGGACCCACGTCTGGGCATACCCGTCCCACTCGGGGTGACAAATGCAAAAAGAACAATTGATGGACAGAATGCAGAACAATGTCATACATTCACCCCAGTACAGAGATCTGGGCCGAAATCCATCGTTTCTTTGCTCCCCATGCCATTCCAGTTTGAACCCAGCCATATGCAAATCAGTCTTCTTGACCCTGTGCCCAATGGGAACAGTCCAGCCCGAACTGCCAGGCCAGGCCCTCCCTGGACTGGAAACAAGCATCCTAGGACCGGTTTCGGGGTTTCACCTCTCATCAGCCAGGATAGCTTGACTCCAGTGGCATGTAGAGCACGGGACCCACCTCTGGGCATACCCGTCCCACTCCGGGGGGACAAATGCAAAAAGAACAATTGATGGACAGAATGCAGAACAATGTCATACATTCACCCCAGTACAGAGATCTGGGCCTAAATCCATCGTTTTGTGCTCCCCATGCCATTCCAGCTTGAACCCAGCCATATGCAAATCAGTCTTGACCCTGTGCCCAATGGGAACAGTCCAGTCCGAACTACCAGGCCAGGTCCTCCCTGGACTGGAAACAAGCATCCTAGGACCAGTTTCGGGGTTTCACCCCTCATCAGCCAGGATAGCTTGACTCCAGTGGCATGGAGAGCACGGGACCCACGTCTGGGCATACCCGTCCCACTTGGGGTGACAAATGCAAAAAAGAACCATTGAACGACAGAACGAAGAACAATGTCATACATTCACCCCAGTACAGAGCTCTGGGCCTAAATCCTTCATTTTTTGCTCCCCATGCCATTCCAGTTTGAACCCAGCCATATGCAAATCAGTCTTGACCCTGTGCCCAATGGGAACAGTCCAGCCCGAACTTCCAGACCAGGTCCTTCCTGGACCAGATACAAGCATCCTAGGACCGACCGGTTTCGGGGTTTCACCCCTCCTCAGCTAGGATAGCTTGACTCCAGTGGCATAGAGAGCACAGGACCCACGTCTAGGCATACCCGTCCCACTTGGGGTGACAAATGCAAAAAAGAACCATTGATGGACAGAATGCAGAACAATGTCATACATTCAGAGTGCAGCTGTCCTCGCTGACAATCTCCACAAAAGAGGATACCCTAGACGTAATGTTGCACTCTCTATGAAAAGGGCCAGAAACTACAACCACGATGCCCTACTTGAGATACAACACAGAGAACCAAGTGACGCTCTCACTTGTGTCACCACATACACCCCAGATTCCAACAGGATAAGAAAAATCATCAGGAAACTTTGTGGCATCCTCAACACAGGGACACTTGAATTGCTCACCCCCAGGTTTGCCTTCAAGCGCACTAACAACCTTAAAGATCTATTGGTACATACCAGACCTAAGGCTTGTAACATCAACCCACAAAGACCCCTTTGGAATTTACCTCCGGTGACGGGCCACTACCTGTGCGGGTCTTGTGAGGTCTGTCCCCTCACTGAACCTACCAAGGAGATAGTGCTCTCTGACACTTTCAAATGACAATTGAGAAAGTACACCAATTACAACACTGCGAATTGCATATATATGATCACGTGCCCTTACGGCTTCCGCTACATTGGCATGACCACTAGAACTGTCAAGACACGTATTACTGAGCACCGTAGCAACATCAGGTGCCACAAAACCAATACGAGAATGTGCACACAAAACCAATACGAGAATGTCCACCAGACAGTCTCCACTGGGTCATTCTTGAGACACACCACAAAAAGAACAAAAAAGCTCTGTTCAGGATTGAACAGTGGTGGGTACATCGTCTGGCTACTGATAAAGAGGGCCTCAATGACGACATCCCTTGGAGCACACTCAACAACTGTTAGTCTTCTAGCAACATTCTAGACAACATTTATGATATGTGAATACCATCACCAGCTTTGCCTGAGGCACATCTCCCTCTCTTCTTCTTTTTTGACTAGTATGCTGTAAAACACCTTGCTGATGAATATTTACACCAAGACCACTGAACCATGTCTTAGGGGAGTGCCCGATGCAGAGTCAGTTTGTTTATATACCACATGGCGTAAGCACATCTTGAATTTGGCCCCCCTGTGTTTATCCACACCATGACCACTGAACTTTTCTACAGGGTAGTGCCCTTTGTAGAGTCGGGGTGTACATACACCACATGGCACCATCACATCTTGAATTTGGTCTTCCTTTCATTATCGTCGCACTCCCGGCAATAGCCGGACTTCACCTTTTCATTACACCTGCGGGAAATGGTTTTATCCCTACCATGACTTTATATTAATCCAGCACGTTGGACTTTCATTGAACATCCATGTTGGTCTACAGGCCACTGCTGGTCTATCAGATGACTGGCCTTGTTCTACCGGCTTATCAACAGACGTACGCGATCCGCGCGACCGTACGTTCATGCGGAGCACATAAAACAATAGGGCTATTAAATGCTCGCTGTGTGAGGACATTGCAACAAATGCCTGAATAAATTATTGCAAGAACCAGGATTCACTCATTGGCAACTCGCTATTATCCTCCCTTGCCATTTTATCAGATATATTCACTGAAGTTTTAATACATATCTACATATTTGGCTCCATTAACCCCTTCGCTGCTAGGCCTTTCCCCCCCCCCTGTGCTAAGCCTTTTTTTGGCTATTTGGGGTAGTTTGCGCTTAGGCCCCTGTAACTTTTTGACCACATAAGGTATCCACGCCAAATTTGCGTCCTTTTCTTCCAACATCATGGGGATTCTAAAGGTACCCAGGGTTTGTGGATTCCCCTGGAGGGGTCCCAGAAATTAGCCAAAATACAGCTAAATTTTGTTTTTTGGGGGAAAAATGGGAAAAAAGGGCTGCAAATGAAAGCGTCTGGGTTTTTCCCTGCAAATGATATTGTGAGAAGTTGGCATGGTATATGCTGTTCACTAATTAAAGTGGACACCTTGCACCAGAACAATTCGACTCTTATGGTTGGTAGGTTTAAGACAACCTTTATAGAAAGCGATCCTAGTGGTAGCTGTGGAGAGCAGCCTTCAGGCTAAGTCTTGGAGGAATGTAAAGCAGCTTGTTTTACCACACAATCTCTTGAATCACCAAATGAAAAGACACCACACAGGTATATATATCAAATATATATGTATTTATTAATAAACAACTCTCTACTAATCTCTTTATGAGATTAGAAGTCAGGAACATATGTACAAATCAAATGTTATCAAAATAAGTTAGCACAATCAAATATCACAATCTTAGTTTGGCTAGACCTAGGTCTAGAGCAGTTAGAATCGAGGGGCCCCCAAGAACCACCCCAGGTAGTTGTAGGAGACCCACAGGGGACGGACGCAGTATCCTGGCACCGGTGCGAGTCTATGCGAACAGACGCGATTGAGATTTCAATGTTAAAGGTCCCTTGCGTGTTCGAGGCGAACACACTGATCGGTCCTTGTACGAGTCGAAGGACGCGGTTACAGATAGAGTTGCAAGGGAGATGGACGCGATGTGTCTAACACAGACGCGAACCCTGTACGAGTCAGCGCAATGGAGATTTCAATGTTACAGGCCCCTTGTGTGTTCGAGGCGAACACCGATCGGACTCAGTACGAGTCGAAGGACACGGTTATAGATAGTGTTACAAGGGAGATGGACGCGATGTGTCTAACACAGACGCGAACCCTGTACGAGTCAGCGCAATTGTCGCACTTAGAAAATAAGAGTTTTAGGGCACTTCTAGGGTAGCTACAAGCACGCCACTTACAGGGTAAGTAGTTCTAGGGCCCCCACCCACGGGAGCACCGTAATGCTAAAGTTACCTCACCCAGGGGAGCCGGGTGCATAGGTGTCCTTTGGTGTCAGGTCGCGGCGTCGTTTTCAATGGGAGCCAGTGAAGACTTGCTGCTTGCGGCGACAGAAGAAGTGTCCGTTGGAATCCAAGCCTGGATTCGGAAGGAGGAAGACCTGAAAGCAGAGGGGACAGTGTTCAAGGGCACTTGGCAGTGACCCGGGGCAAGGAAGATGAATGCCCACCGTCGTCGACAGATTCAGGTCGTTCACTGGTGTCTTGACTCTTCAACCACGAGGTCCAGGAGGCGTCGAGGATGGCCAGGAGCTGGATTCAGCGTGTCCCACGAAGTCTGCAGCTGACTGCGGTGTCGGCGACCCGATTGGAGCCAACAAGCCTTGGTAGCAGCAAGTCTCGTGGTGGAACGGAAAAGTCAATGGTGCAGACCAGCAAGGTCTGAGGAACGTACCCAGCGAGGGTAGGTCAGGGCAGGCCTGGAGCAACCAGGGGAGCCCTTTGGTTTCTTTGGAAAGTCTTCTGGGGACCCACAAGCCGGCTGGCAAGGGATCGCGAAGACGCCTCAGGAGGATTCACTCAACAGGGGCCCACGGTCACTCGGGACGGTGTAGGCCTCTGGTTTTGGGAGGGATCTCTGCTGGAGGCTGGGACCACACGTGGTCCAAAGCACAAGTTCGTAGAACGTCGTGAAGGGGTTGCACTCGACAATAGTGCACGGTACCCAGGGTCTGCGGTTCCTCGTTGCTCGTGGGGTCCACTTGCCTCAGCTTCGCTGGGGACTCACGATGGCCTTGGAGAAGTCAGGAAATCCTCTTCCGGGGCTGCAGGGACTTCGGGCTCCGGCGGGAGCGGCGTAGTTTGCGACCGTCGTTGTCGTTTTGGTGCCTGCCAAGCAGGGAGTCACTCCTTGACTCCAAGGAGATTCTTCAGTCTTCCAAAGGTAGTGGAACGTCGAAGGTCCAGGATTCTTCTTGTAGAGCGTCGTCCAGGGGTATCTAGTTTGCAATGCACAGGTTCCCCCTCTTATACTAAAAGAAAGGGAGGGACTAGCTCTATGACCCCACCTATGGGAGGGTCAGGGGAGTGGGTGATTACACCTACTTCCCTTTGTCCAGTTTCGCGCCAGAGCAGGGGCAGGTAGCCCCTGAGCCGGTTTGAACTGGGGTATGCACAGAGGAGCCTTCTGCTCCCCCAGTGCAGGACTTCAAAGCACTCTAATAGTGCACCCACCCAGCCCCAATACACTAAACCCTGTCTGGGAGGTGGTCACACCCCCTTGGGACAGGATATCTATTGTTGGGCGGCTTCCTCCACTGTGAGTGTTGGTCATCAGCAGGAGGGCAGCCCAGTGTCTGTGACTGGTGGCATCCATTTTGTGATGCCAGGGCTCTGCAGGATTCTACCGCGTTTCCACAGTAGGTACATGTCTATCCCTCTAGAAGGGTGGAATGCTACCCCCGCCGCCAGTTCTGGCGGCGGGGGTAGCATTCCAAGATGTTTGACACCAAACACGACATGTTTTGATGCAGCCATTCCAAAGTTAGCATTCTACCGCGAGGATATAATGCACTTAAGAGTATATGGTTTAACCGCATCCACAAACAGCCCCAGAGAATGGACTCTGAGAGCTGCAGAGGGGCCCTGCTCAGGCAGAGGCACCCTCTCACATAGGAACCAAGCACCCTGCCCTCAGGATTGATAGGGCCTGCCTTAGGGGTGACTGATAGGTTTAAATGTGTGTGCAGGAGAGACATAGGGAACCTATATCTCAGTGAGGGGTGCTAGCACCACCTCACCCAGGCTGCAGTAGCAGCCTGTGGTGTCAGATTTAGTCTGCTTCCCAGGGGTGGCATAATACATGCTTCAGCCCCTGGTAGGCCTGTGAAGTACCTATGCCCTTGGTACCTAAGGTACCATATACTAGGGACTCATAAGGTACCACAGTATCCAATCACTAGTGCACCTAGAGTGCACTCCAAATCGTTTAGAGAGAACAGAGAGGCTGGGGCCCTGATTGGCAGGGTCCCAGCCAGACTATAGCCAGAAACCAGTGTAAACATCAGAAAAAAAGTGGGGGCAACATAAGAGGCAGATCCTACTCTCCGACAGATATCAAAAAAGGGTTTGTGGGGCTGAAATCACCATTTTCCCAGCTTTTAGGGATTGACAGACTTTTGTCAGAAAACCAACATTTTTTACACAATTTTGGCATTTTTCTGGGACATAGCCTATTTTTGCTATTTTTTGTGCTTTCAACCTCCTTCCAGTTAATGGTAGAAATGGGTATGAAAGCAATAATGGTTCCTGGAAAGCACTACATTTTAGAAAAGTTGACAAAATTCTGACTTCAGCAAGGGGTCATTTGTGTAGATCCATCAAGGTTTCTTTATAGAAACTTACAGTTAAATATAGGAAAAATTGAAAATTAGTTGAAAAAAACAGCCTTTTGTGTCAACGTTTTCACCTGTAACTTCTTCTAATTAGGACAGCTCTTTGAAAGCAATATACCGTAGATCCGCTGGACCTTACTGGTTGTGGGGATATATAGGACTTGTAGGTTCACCAAGAACCCGACGAACCCAGAGTCAAAAACTGAGCAGCAATTTGCAATGGCTTTTTATTATGTACCGGCTATATAGCAATTTTTGTGGGAAAATGTATACATGGAAAAATCGGTATGAAGGACACCTATGTATTTCTGAAATGGGAACAAATTATAGAGTTTAGAAACAGTAGATATTTGCACATTTTCGAAATTGGGAATACTCATACTAGCATGAGAATTATCGGTCATTTTTCAAAATGACTTCTTTTTTACACAATGTCTTTCATTTGGAAGGCAGAAATGCATCGAAAGTCAATAGGTAATAACAGTTGCTTTACAAATCTGAATTACCCTAAGTCTCCAGATAAAAATGGTACCTCACTTGTGTGCGTAGGCATAGTGCCCACGACAGGAAACGGCTCAAAACCCAACGTGAACACACCACATTTTCTCAATGAAAAATTACCCTTTTTTGGCAAAGTGCCTAGCTGTAGTTTTTGAACCCTAGCTCTCCCGGCACCTAGGGAAACCTAGCAAACCTATACATTTTTGAAAACTAGACACCCAGGGGAATCCAGGATGGGGTGACTTGACTGCCTCCCACCAGGTTCTGTTACCCAGAATCCCTTGCAAACCTAAAAAATTGTCAAAAAAACCACATTTTCCCCACATTTCTGTGGTGGAAAGTTCTGGAATCTGCGTGGATCCACAAATTTCCACCCACCCCGCGTTCCCCAAAGTGTTCCGAGAAAAATGGTACCTCACTTGTGTGGGTCGGCCTAGTGCCCGCGGCAGGAAACGGCGCAAAACGCAACGTGGTCACACCTCAATTTTGAAGTGAAAAATGACCCTTTTTTGGCAAAGTGCCTAGCTGTAGTTTTTGAACCCTAGCTCTGCTGCCTGTGGCTAGGAAGAGCCCAAAACATAGGGATTTAGAGTATAGCACCGAGAATTCTAAGCGCTACATTTAAAAAAAAATATGTTTTTAGCCAATTCTGCTTTGGACACCCACACAAGTGAGGTATCATTTTACTCGGGAGAACAAGGGGAACGCTGGGTGGTAGGACATTTGTGCCGGTACGGTGATTCCACACAAAAATATGTGGAAAATGTGGTTTTTTCAGCTAAATTTGAGGTTTGCATGGCATTTTGGGTAGGAAAACGTTGGGGGATCCACGCAAGCCATACCTCATTAGCCTCCCCCGGGTGTCTAGTTTTCAGAAATGTTTGGGTTTGGTACTTTCCCAAGATGGCCGCCGAGCCCGGGGCCAAAATCTCAGGTTATCCCCCCCCCCCCAAAACCAGGTAGTTGTGCTATAGGTAATTTTGAAGTCTCCACAGTACAATTTGGGCCATTTCCTGTTGCAGCCACTATGCCTACCCACACAAATGAGGTATCATTTTTATCGTGAGACCTGGGGGAACGCTGGGTGGGAGGAAATTTGTGGATCCACGCAGATTCCAGAACTTTCCCACACAGAAATTTGACAAAAAAGTGAATTTTTCGGCAAAATTTGAGGTTTGCAGGGGATTCTGGGTAGGAGAATGATGGGGGACCCACGCAGGCGATACCTCACTGGACTCCCCCGGGTGTCTAGTTTCCAGAAATGTGTGGGTTAGGTAGGTTTCCCTAGATGGATGCCGAGCCCCGGGCCAAAAACTCATGGGACCCCCCATGCAAAACCAGGTTGGTTTGTGATATGTAATTTTGATGTCGCCTCAATATCTTTTGGGGCCTTGCCTGTCGCGGGTCCTTGACCCACCCACGCAAGTGAGGTACCATTTTTATCGGGAGACCTGGGGGAACGCTGGCTGGGAGGAAATTTGTGGATCCACGCAGATTCCAGAACTTTCCCACACAGAAATTTGACAAAAAAGTGAATTTTTCGGCGAAATGAGGTTTGCAGGGGATTCTGGGTAGGAGAATGATGGGGGACCCATGCAAGCCATACCTCGCTGGACTCCCCCGGGTGTCTAGTTTCCAGAAATGTGTGGGTTAGGTAGGTTTCCCTACATGGATGCCGAGCCCCGGGCCAAAAACTCATGGGACCCCCCATGCAAAACCAGGTTGGTTTGTGATATGTAATTTTGATGTCGCCTCAATACTTTTGGGGCCTTGCCTGTCGTGGGTCCTTCACCCACCCATGCAAGTGAGGTACCAATTTTATCAGGAGACCTGGGGAAACGCTGGGTGGGAGAAAATTTGTGGATCCACGCAGATTCCAGAAATTTCCCACAGAGAAATGTGAGAAAAAAGTGGATTTTTCAGCGAAATTTGAGGTTTGCAGGGGATTCTGGGTAGGAGAATGATGGGGGACCCACGCAAGCCATACATCGCTGGACTCCCCCGGGTGTCTAGTTTCCAGAAATGTGTGGGTTAGGTAGGTTTCCCCAGATGGCTGCCGAGCCCAGGACCAAAAACTCATGGGACCCCCCCATGCAAAACCAGGTTGGTTTGCGATAGGTAATTTTGATGTCACAACAATAGGTTTTGGGCCCTTCCCTGCCGCGGGTACTTGGCCCACCCATACAAGTGAGGTACCATTTCTATTGGGATACTTGGAGAAATGCTGGGGGGTTGGAAATTTGTTGTTACTTTCTGCAGTGTGAAAATTTGGGCACAAAAATGCAAGGAAAATGTCACAGTCACATTTTGAGGTTTGCAGGACATTGTGGGTAAGATAACTTGTTGGGATCCACAAGAGAGACATCACCATGCACTCCCATGGGTGTTTAGTTTACGACAAAAACTACAGTTGTTAGGTTATTCTTAAATGAAATGTACAGCTTGGCAGAGAGACAAAACAGACTAAGATTACTGCACAGCCATCTATTCCTCAAACACACACACATACTGGTTGGATTTGGCACGAGGGCGAGTGATGGTTCAGTATATAAAATTGTATTAACAAGAGATTTCACAAAAATGAAATGCACTGTCAATAATTGAATGGACAAAAAAACTGAACCAGTGACTCGCAGCTCGTGAGCTGTAAAGCCACTTCAAGGCACCAACCGCTTTACAGGCCATTCACACACCTTTCATACATGATACACACAAGACCATTCACACCACCAGGCACAAAACCAACACATTACAACATTCACAAAAAGGACAAGGTACACCCTGCTTGACAAAAACAGAAAAGACACATTTTTATGCACAACCACCTATTCCTCAAGCACACATACATACTGGTTGGATTTTGCACGAGGGTGAGTGATGGTTCAGTATATACAGTTGTATTAACCAGAGATTTCACAAAAATGAAATGCACTGTTAATTGAAAGGACAAGAAACTGAACCATTGACACACAGCTCGTGAGCTGTAAAGCCACGACAAGGCACCAACCTCTTTACAGGCCATTCATATACCTTTCATACGTATGACACATACAAAACCATTCACGCCAGCCGCGGGCCCAGCACATTACAACACTCACACCAGCAGACAGCGCCATTCAAGGGCCCATCACTTTCACACGCCCACATTCCTGACACAGCAACCACACCAGCTCACGGATTGCGTTGAGTGGCGTTTGGCTAGCAGTGTGTGTAGTGACCAGCAGCTAGTCACTACTCACACACCGCCAGCCGAGCGCCAGTCCACGCACACCGCCAGCCAAGCGCCAGTCCACACACACCGCCAGCCACGCGCCAGTCCACACACACCGCCAGCCAAGCGCCAGTCCACGCACACCGCCAGCCAAGCGCCAGTGCAAACACACCGCCAGCCAAGCGCCAGTGCAAACACACCGCCAGCCAAGCGCCAGTACAAACACACCGCCAGCCAAGCGCCAATCAAAACACACCGCCAGCCAAGCGCCAATCAAAACACACCGCCAGCCAAGCGCCAGTCCACGCACACCGCCAGCCAAGCGCCAGTCCACGCACACCGCCAGCCAAGCGCCAGCCCAAACACACCGCCAGCCAAGCGCCAGTACAAACACACCGCCAGCCAAGCGCCAGTCCTCGCACACCGCCAGCCAAGCGCCAATCCAAACACACCGCCAGCCAAACACCAGACCACGCACACCGCCACACAAGCGCCACTCCACGCACACCGCCATCACATTTAGGATTTTTTTTAATATAAATAAGAAAACACAAACAAATTGCAAATAGATACAAATCTACTAACACACAATCTGAAACTCAATACACTACACAAATGCCAACCTTGAAACTGAACCAAAAATATTAAACAATAGAGGCCAGGCAGTTCACTTTACCACTCATGGATGCTCCCAAAAATTCTTTTGCGTGTGGTACATTCTAAAACAAGCAGGCACACACAGCCCAGGGTTAGAAGGACACTCGGGGCAGTACATACGAGTCTCCTTCAGCATACCTCTTCGCCAACAGACTCTACATCTCCTACTGGGAAAGTCTTTTGAGGGTGTGGGAGGAATGTGATCAGGAAAGTGGCGATCTTTCAATCTAGCAACATCCTCCACCACTCCAACTCTAGGAACACTTGCCTGTTCCACTAAAACAAGGCTGCCTATTACAGACTCTTGAAACTTAGCAAAAGTCATCTTTGACTCAGGACAAGAATCCTGGAACACAACAAAAGCATTAAAGGTTGCCAAGTGGAAAAGATGGATAGCCAACTTCTTGTACCAACTGTAAGCCTTACGAAGAGCAGCGTAAGGTTCCAACCTCTGATCTACTCTGTCAACACCACCCATGTGCTTATTATAGTCTAAAATGCACACAGATTTGCGCGCTTCAGCAACCTGACCCCAAACAGTCACAGGTGCAGTGCTTTCATCATGGATGGTAGACAGCATGTAGACATCTCTCCTGTCTGAAAACTTCACAGCTAGAAGCTCCTCGCAACGCAACGCACTGTCCCCGCACAAGCTTTTGACAAACAAGTTCTTTTGGGAAACCTTTACGGTTAGAGCGGATTGTGCCACAAGCAACAGTGTCCACTTTGGCCAATTCCCTGAACAACCGCACACCAGTATAGAAGTTATCTACATATAAATGGTGGCCTTTGTTAAAAAATCCTCTTCCAAGTTCCCACACAATTTTCACAGTCACTCCAAAAGTGGACGGACAACCAGGGGGTTAATCCTGGATTCCTTACCGGTGTACACCCTGAAATTAGAGACATATCCAGTCCTACTGTCACACAGCATATACAGCTTCATTCCATAGCGTGCCCTCTTACTAGGAATGTATTGCCTAAAACCAAGCGGCCCTTGAACAACACCAAAGACTCATCCACTGCAATTTCTTTCCCTGGAGCATAGATCTCAGAAAATCGATCAACAAAGTGATCAATGACAGGCCGAATCTTAAAAAGACGGTCACATTCAGGGTGATCTCGTGGCAACGCTAAACCATTATCGACAAAATGCATCATCCGAAGCAGAAGCAAATACCTATCACGACTCATGACTGCCGGAAAAATAGCAGTTGCCATCAAGGGACTAGTAGACCAATATGAAGACATTGATGGCTTCCTTAGCAAGCCCATCAAAAAAGTTAAACCCAAGAACTTCTTCATCTCTTCCAGATTTGTGGGAGTCCACCGGGTAGCTCTAGAGTGGGGCTTAAGACTGGCATTGTTGTCCCTCAAAAACTGTTAGGCATACAAATTAGTCTGCTCAACAATCTCTGCCAAAAACACATCGTCCATAAACAACTGAAAAAAATGTATCGGCAAAAAGTTTTCAGTATTCACTCTACACCCTGGAACACCAGTAAAGTCTGGCAATGCCGGCTGCACCATGCCTGGGGCAACCCAGAGGTCAGCACTTTCAACGGGAAGCCTTGCAGCCCCAGGCTGCAGCCCAGATGCCTCTTGCCGCACTATACCAACGGGAAGCCTTGCTGCCCCAGATGCCTCTTGCCGCACTACACCAACGAGAAGCCTTGCAGCCGCAGGCTGCAGCCCAGATGCCTCTTGCCACACTACACCAACGGGAAGCCTTTCAGCCCCAGTCTGCAGCCCAGATGCCTCTTGCCGCACTATCGGCACATCAATCTCCTCCTCTAACACAGGCACTTCATCCGCACTAAGAGTATCTTCAGTATCCGATGATTCCATGTGGAGAGAAAACTCACTGCCTGAATCGTCCCCTGCCTCCTCTGACTCAGATGCAGAGTCAGTCTCTGAACCATGGTCAGAGGAAGACTCAAAAAGCATACCAACAACCTGCTGAGCAGTAATCCTGCGGCTAGCCATTATCCTTACTAAGAAAGGAGACTGCACAAACAAGTCAACAACAACCAACACTGTGCAAAACAAGTAAAATAATGTGTGCCTTTATCACAAAGATCTATATACTCAAAAACTATACAATTCACTTACAAGAGACAGCTACACTCACCAGCACCTACTCTGCAGAGACACAGCAAAAACGATATCCCACTAGAAAGAAAAAAAAAAACAATTACTCACAAGACAACAAAATACACATCGAGCACAAATGCAAAAAGTTGACACTTAAAAAACAGAAGCCAAACATACTGCTATTATTACACCATTTGCAAAAAACAAATTCATGCAGAGAAATGAAACTCAGTTACATTGTACAAAAAAAATCTCTTACCAAACACATGCAACTACACAAACAGCAGAACCACCAGTAACGAAACCGCAACCTGGAACAGTCTAAAGAGCAAAAGCCTTCAACTAGAACAAAAAAGGAGAAATAAAGCATTACAATTGCAATTCACAAAAAATAAAACAATTAACATTATAACACGCTATGTTACTACCCAAATGGTCAATCGGCCAGATGGGCCTTCAAATAGGGCTGAGAAAAATAGGGGGTGATCTTGCCCAAGGGATCGGGTGAGGTTGTCTGCCAGGCCAATCTGCCCCCCAGGTGGGTCAGAAAACAGCAGACAGAAATTTGCCCCCTTGCAAAAGTAATAAATCCCAAGTGCCTAGTAGGCTTTTCTGCCTCCCCCCTCCCGCCTAGGGCAGAAAGGCCAAAAAAAGGGGCAGATCCATCCCCAGGAAGCAACCATGTCGCTTCCATTACTCGCAAAACAAAATCCCTGGTGCCTAGTGGGATTTTCTGCATCCCCCGGGGGCAGAAAGGGCAAATAAATAGGCTGATCTGCCCCCAGGGGGGGCAGAATACACATATAAAAAAATCTGCCCCCTGGAAGCGACCCTTGGCCAAGGGGTTGCTTCCATTTTAATTTAAAAGAAGTCCCTGGTGTCTAGTGGGGTTTTTTGCCCCCCCCCCCCCCGGGCAGAAAGGCAAAAAAAACAGGCTAATCTGCCGGCAGAATACGCATACAAAAACAATATGCCCCCTAGCAGCGACCCTTGCCCAAGGGGTCACTCCCATTTCATTTTTAGAATGAGTCCCTGGTGTCTAGTGGGGTTTTCTGCCCCCCCCCCCCCCTGGGGACAGAAAGGCCCAATAAAAATGTCAATCTGCCCCGGGGGGCAGAATACACATTAAAAAAAAAATTGCCCCCTGGAAGCAACCCTTGCCCAAGGGGTCGCTTCCATTTTTATTTAAAATAATTCCCTGGTGTCTAGTGGGGGTTTCTGCCCCCCCTGGGACCAAAAACGGCTGAAAAAACAGTCGATCTAGAATATCCAAACAAAGAAAATTGCCCCCCTGGAAGCGACCTTTGCCCTAGGGGTCGCTTCCATTTAATTTCAAAAGGTAATCCCTGGATCTAGTGGGCTTTTCTGCCCCCCCCCCCCGGGTCCAAAAACGGCCGAAAAAACAGTTGATCTGTCCCCAGGCGGGGCAGAAAAGTCTTCAATGTTAATTGCCCCCATAGGAAGCGACCCTTGCCCAAGGGGTCGCTTCCTTTCGCTAAAAAAAACATCCCTGGTGTCTAGTGGGGCATTCCTGCTCCACGATCGCGACGCTGTGCGCGATCGTGAAGCAGGAATGCCCTGCATTGAGACATCAGGGGAGAGGAAATACTTTTTCCTCTCCCCCGATGCCTCAAGGCATCCTGATTTCGCCCCCCCTGCCCCACCGGAGACAACAAACCTACCTCCTCTCTGGACGCGCTGGAAAGAAATGATTTCCAGCACGTCCGGCGCTTCCTGGCGACGTCGGCGCGCGCTGTGCGCGCTGACGTCATGGGGAAGCGTGGGGGGGTCGGGGTGGCAGCGGAAAGTCTTCCGCTGCCACCCCCCTCTGTGGGGGCAAGATCGATGCCCCAGGGGGGGAGCACCAGCGCTTCCCCCCAGGGGCTGTGCTCATGACGGAGCGGTTCCGTCATAAGCACAGCCTAACCGATGCTCATGACGGAACCGCTCCGTCATGAGCATCGAAGGGGTTAAGGCATACATATTTGTTTGCCTCTTAAAGAGGATTGAAGTCCCCTCAAAAAAAGTTTTTTTGAGTTAAAGCATCGCCTTTGACTATAAAGTAGCTGGAATCTATTCAAAATTATCGTTCTAGACTACAGTATTTGTGTGGCATTCCTGATGAAGGCGCAGAGTGTGCCGAAACGCGCGTAGAAGACCCATCTTATTGCCACTGTTTGCTTATACATTAGTTGTCTATATATTACATGTATTGTGTGAACTTTAAAAAAAAAAATATTTTGTTTAAGAAAGTCATATGTTTTTGAGTTATTTATTCTGTTGTATATATTGTGCATTTTGTGTCTTAGTTTTACTTTTGTATTTTAAGAAATAAGTACATGTTTATTGTATGTCTCATTATATTTTTAATTAATACAAATTAAAATCATGAATTTTTAAACAATAACTGTTTGGTTACACTGAGTTCAATTCATTATTTTGTCTAGATATTATGGTCTGTTACATTTGTAGACTGTTAATTGCCTAGGGGTTTCTCTTTCCATTGCAGTATTGCCCTGTCCTAGGAATTGTTATATCATTTTTGCGGGGGTCCTTGTTACTTTGCACTTGGCCTTGTTGTCCCTCCATTACTGGATAACATTCTATATTCATGGTGCATTGTAATTCCGTACAGCACTCGATCCGCTCCCGAGGCAGGATCATTGACTCTGGCCACTTCCCCTTCTGTCATGACCGCCACATTTTCCAAAATTTTGTCCATGATGAGTGTTCCCTTTCCTGTCTTGACTGGAACACGTTATATGGCACACCCCTCTACCAAGATGGCGGCCGGGCGTAGCATGACCCTAACAGTTTGCCCTGTACCTCGTTGCCACCACGACCCGCCCACGTCCGGGAGCTGGAAGCTTAACTGCACCTCGCAGGTGTGGCAGTCACCTCCCGGTCCCGGCAGTGTTTGGGGTAGGTCCACCGACGGATTGCGGTGAACGCACGTAAGTACCAACTGAGTGGGCTTGCAATTCTTTTCTTGATGTCCACATCTCTCCTGGGGTGTGGGTGCCTGGTGCAACATGCAACAACGGCTGCTCATGGGCTGACTGTTTTGGGATGTACTGGGCTGCGGAATGGGTGATCACATGTTGCGGCCACCCTGACTCCACCACACGGAGATCATGATTGCCTTATTTAGGCTTTCCTTGCCCCTGTGCTGTTACGGCGAGCCCGCATTTTACCAGTTGTGTCCCATGTGGCGCCCATGACATACCAACGGGAACCCCCCGTGATCCCCGCGTTGGTTTCGCAATGCTACCTGTCCACCATACCACTGGTCTGGTGTTTGTGATTGATTACGCCTTGATCTTTTCAGCCTACCCATTTGACCCCCCACTTCCTCTAGGACACTACTTTCCTGAGTGTCTTTCCGTGCCGGGAGTCGATGATATGAGCCAGCTACCCGAGTAGGGTGAGTCGGCATTCTTTCCAGTTACCACAGGAGTACGGGCTCCCTAAACCCGTTTTTAACTCTTCCTGCACTCATGCTCTATCGCCATTTTCCTGCACGAGCGGTTCCGACACTTTTGTGAACAGTACATGTTGCAGTTTCTCTAGTGGACTAATTTAATGCAACTGACTATCGTCCACTACTGCATAACCATTGTGTTTTGTATTCCTAGGTTGGCTGATCCGATTTACAGGTACTACACATAGGGTACTGTCTGTGGTTCATCTGTTCTACTCACTTAGACAACCACTAATAGTGTAGATCACAGTGTTGTATTTGGTCCTGAAGAATTGCTGTCTATCTTGACACGAGGGCAAGAAACATGTTGACCACCAGATAATGCGCAATATCCTGTAACATTGAGGCAGGGGTGCACTACTTTCTCCTTTTTAATCAGGATAGGAGCCAGGTTCATTAAAATTGTTTTGAGTGGACTCCTATTTCCTGTTTTAATCTACACATAGTCTAGTGACCCACTTCACACACATCTACACTCTTTTTTAGGCCTCTCACACCCACTGCACCAATACGGCATGGAATAAAAGCTCTCCGCCAAAGAGCCCCTCATAGGGTACCCGTCAGGTATTGCAGCGCCGACCTGACGAGGAGCACGCCCTATGATGAAGCATGACACCTAGCTGGCTGGGTGTGTGAGGGCACTTATTCCGAAAGGAGGAATTCCCCTTTTCCTCCCTACGTTCAGTGTACATTGTTTGACACTTAATCAACCTAGTATCCCTTTCCCTGTCAGGAACTGCATACCCATCGTGTTGGATTACTTTTGGGCACATATGCTGGACCTATATAAAAGCCCACAGTCCCCCTTTTTTGGTTACATACTTTTGAATGTGCCACTAAACCTAAATGTCATTTTTGCATTTAATTTAGCTGTTGCTAATGTGTTTTGCAACTTCTTTTAAACATATAAACCTATGTATAATTTATTTTTTTCTATTTCTTAGGAAAATTGTAGCATTGTTGTTTCTCTCGTTTTACTAATTGTTAATATGTTTAGTTGATATGTGTTCAAGGGAGAACGGAGTAGCAGAAAAGGACTGGCTGATTTATGTTAAACAGCTCTACGCAATCGCCCCCCCATGCAAAGACAGCCCAGAAGTGGCCAACGGTTGGGTTGGCCAAGACTGGCTATCAAACATCAAGCCACGTGACATGATCGCCAGCCAATGCAACTGGCCAGTGGGAAATAGAACGCTGGTGGAAACATACGTTACATCACCCGCCCAGTTAAATCCCCAAATGGTCATCAAGACCATCAAGAACATGAAGAACGATGGGGCCCCCGGACCTAATGGGATTCCAGCGCCAGTTTTTAAAAAGGCCCCTGACTTCTGGGCAGCATTGCTAACTCCTTTATACAATCACACTTTCCAGACAGCTATAATTCCCGACTCTTGGAGGGGCTCCATCCTGGTCCCCATCTTTAAAAAAGGTGACCGGTCCAAGCCATCAAATTATAGGCTTATCGCCCTACCTGACCTCGAAGCCAAGGCCTACGCCCGCCTCCTATTAAAGGACTTGGAGAAGTGGGTGGAAGAGAATAGCATTATACCTCTTTACCAGACGGGCTTCAGGTCACAGGCATCGACCATGGACAACATATTGGCACTGGCATACTTATCAGCCCAGGCAACCTGGAAGAACCATCCTCTACTTTTTTGCTGCTTCGTGGATTATAGCACCGCCTTTGATAAGGTTGTCCGCAGAAGATTATGGTGGAAGCTAGAAAACTGGGGTATTCCCCCAAACCTACTGACGGCAATAAGATCGCTGTATGAAGTCACCTGGGTACGGGTCAAAACCAGCGCTAGCACAGTGTCCTCGAAAATAATCACGGAGAGCGGGCTGAAGCAAGGCTGCGTGCTGGCACCCATACTTTTTAATCTATACACGGTGGATTTGGGGGATGCCCTAAAAGGAGCTTGCCTAGTAGCACCAAAACTGGGAAACATGAGGCTGCCGGTGCTCCAATACGCCGACGACACAGCCATAATGGACCACACGAAGGTGGGCCTACAAAGAACCCTAATTGCACTAAATCGCTTCAACAACATCAATAATCTGACAGTAAACCAAGGAAAGTCCAAGGTCGTCATTTTCGGGACTTACCACCAGAAAAAGAAAGCACAATGGCAAATGGGCAACCTGCAAATCAAGACGGTGGAGTCATATAATTATCTGGGGGTGTGGCTGACGGAACGGGCTAAGGCGAACGCCCATTTGAAACACCAGAGCATCAAGGCCAACAAGGTCATACATTTACTTAAGCAACTAAGCCTCCACCTGATTAGTCCGACCGCCGGTCCAATACTGAAAGTTTTAAAAGCAAAACTTTTACCAGCAATTAGCTATGGCCACCTGGCCTTCCCCGGGTTACAGCACGCCTCCCTAAATTCGGCACAATCCAAAGCATACAAAATAGTGCTTCAAATTCCAAGGACAGCAAGGAAAGCAAGGCTAAGGCTGGAACTAGGCGTGGCTAGGCCGGATTTGATGTGCCAGGGGGAATTTATTAAACTCTATTTCAGGATTTTAAGGGCCCCAGCCAACACACTAAAATACCAACTGAGATCTATTTTTGAAGAGCCATGCACGACCTGGCACACCACCCTTAATAAAGCGATCAAAACATTGAATATAGTGGAAGAGAGCTTATCGCGGCCAGAAATTCTGATGAACGCTTGGAAAGAGCCATAAATAAACAAGTGTGTGACATCTCATTTGACCTTGATTGCAACTCTCTTCATTCAAGTTCACAGTTAGACCCGCTGAACAGCTCATATACGGCAGGCAAAGCCCAGGCGTACCTAAGCGACGCTCTCACTCCATTGGCCCGAAGGAAAATCCTGTCCATGAGATTAATCACTTTAGGTATCGCGGACTTCAACCCTGCATGGGCCCGAAGGGGGGATGCCACAAACTGTAGACTCTGCCCCTATATGAGGGACTCGTGGCTGCACCTCCTATGCTGTTGCCCCAATCTCATCGATGAACACCGGCGACTATTGCGCCCGATTTGCACCATCAACGGAATAAAATCTTGCAGTGAAGTGTCAGCCATGTGCTTTTCAGATTCTAGCAGGACGACCTTAGCCAGACTGGGGAAATGTATCCACCACATCAGGACTGCCCAAAAATGGCAAACGAACGAAATAATACTGTGGAGAGGAGCATAATAAATCCAGCGGAAGACAGTTGAGGTGGTCCCGATTGTGTACTGATGCCTTCTTGCATTCCCAGCCCCCCCCCGCCCCAAGGATAGTGCCTCACAGGACAACTGACCAGAGGTCAAGGGGAATGAGTTACAGCTTTATAATGCTACCCATCTTCACAGAACATCGTGGGATTCCTGATTGCAACTCCATAGTTACAATTTCTTGGGGAAGGTTGATCATGGCGGAACTGGGGAGGGGCGGAAAATCCCCTCATCAAAAACTTTTAAATTTTACTCACAAACTGAAGTTTTATCTTTGTTTTAGTAGTAATATGTTGATTGCTTTTACTGTAATGATTTTAATTAATTTAACAGTTAATAATAAAAATACAAAAAAAATGTGTCCTTTTCTCCATGTTCTTTATTTTTTCTTTCGCCTTGTTTGTTTGAATGCATTTTGTTGAATTTAAGATTACAAATTTCAGTCTCCATAAAATTTAACATGAAGTAATGGTGCTTTTAAGTGTTTTTTCACCTAATAACATATTTCATATATGTGTTTCATATTGCAAATGTCTGTTTCATCTTACTGCATATTTTTACTAAGTATGTTTAACTTACATTTTTGCAAGTGTTGTCAATGTTTAATTGAAATGACTGCAACTACTATAATGTCTGTTTTTGGTTTGTTAAAATGATATTGCAATTATTTTGGCCATTCTCTCTTTTATTTCATATTTTCACATGTTAAAGTTTTTATGTATTTATCAATCTCTATTTTATGCTATGTTTTAAAATGTTTTCTGGTTTAATTTTGTGTTATTTTCTTGTTATTTCATTGAATTGATGTTGTTTCACAGATCACAGTTTCTTGACTTACAAATGTTAATGAATGTCATTTTGTATGCTGAATAGAAGTTGTTTTTCTTAAATGTACTTTGCAATGTTTATATGCTATTTTTCCTTCTAAGTTGTTTGTCAGAATTTTACCCTGCTAGGCCTTGAATAGTTTCTTTCACATTTCTCCTCTCTACTGTCTTGTGTCAATCTTTAGTATATTTTAAGTATACTTCCTAATTTTTATTTCAGAACATCATTTTACATGTTTTTTTTTAAGTAGACTTGTGTGCAATTTAAACTGTATTTGTAATTCATTATAATTCTACTGAAAGGTATAATAATTATATTAATTTCCTTTGTCCTTTTAGTTTGCTTTAATTTTTTTCTTCACACTCATTTGATGTAAAATCCAGAATGTTTAAATTCTAGTTTTTTGTCATTTATTCAGTGGCGGCTGGAATGTTCTGGAGGGAGGGGGGTGGACGGGACACACACACGCACACATAACACTCACAACAATGCTTTCACACACACACACACACACACACACACATCCATTCACAACACTCTCTACCAAACATTCATACATACACGCATGCATGCACCAAATATTAATTTAAAAGAAAAAAACACTTACCTACAGCCAGCTCTGCCTCGGAAGTTCCAGGAGGCTTGAGGCTGCTGCCTTAAGGTAAGCCAATGAGGGAAGGCAGAAGTCACAATGTCATCACAGAGTAGGATGGGGTCAGTGAGACTGCTGACCCCACCCCACTCTGTGATGAAGTGTCACTGATTAATACTCGACCATGGGCGCTTCAGGGCTTAAAACTGAAGCACCCAGGTGCAAGGCAATCAGTGATGCTACTCCTCGTCACTGAAGGGAGGGCCTCAGGGACCTTTGCTGAGCTGAGGATGTCACGCCCACAGGAGCTGTAACTTCCTCAGCCCAGCGAGGTTCAGCTCAGGCAGCCAGGAGCTTGCACATTTAGCGGATGTTTGTCTCCTGGCTGCCTGACCTGAAATGAACAGTGTCTGTCAGGCTGACCTTTGTTCAGACTGACAGGCACTGTTCATGAGGGGCAAAACGGTGAGGGGCATGGTCCTTCAGCCCCAATGAACTGGCCACGGCTGCATTTATTATAGGTCCAATGCCTAGAGTATGTGGACAACCATCTGCCACGGCTACTGATGATACCTCCATTCTGGACCAGGAACACACCTTCAGTGAGGAATCCACTCCTGCAAGTCCGGATGATGAGGAGCATCTGCCTGGGCAGCTCACTCTGCCCACACCTACACCTCCCACCCCAGCTGTTACCACACCTCAGTCTCTGGATACCTCCACTTCCTGTGTCCAAAGGAACATCACATCAATCTTGTGCCACCCAGTCCTGGCTTCTGTTGATTCAACACCACCTCCAGTTCAGCCAGGACTCAGTGGGATGGGGCACACTGGATCAAGGGCACAGGGTAGTGGGGGTAGGGGTCGTGGGAGAGAATTTGTGGGCCAGCAAAGGAAGGCCACTGGATTCATTGTCACCCAGGCCACCATCAACCAAGTCTTGGGATCTCTCAATCAGTCCCAAGACATGATGGGCCACATCCTTACAGAGCTCCAGGAGATGAAGCAGTTGGAGAGGGAGCACAATGTTCAAATGGAAAATCTCAACTCAAATTTGAGCTCCAGACTGGGGTGCTACATGATTGTTTTACCCACATGTTTTTCCAGCAACATCTTCATTTGCCTGAGCCATAGAAAGGGAGGCCCTGTCACAACAGGAAACACCTGCACCACCCTCAGTTCCTGCAACTGTGCCTCCACCAGTCCCCCTCAGGAGGGGACATTCATCCGGATCAGCAGGAGAAGATGGCAAGAAAGCCACCACCACCAGCAAGAGACACATAACCCAATTTCCTCCTGTGTGTGACTAGCATTCCCTCTGTGGACTATTTCCTGAACACATTTACCTTTTTGATGCCAGTTGTATTTTGTACATTGGATTTTACACAATTTTGGCTCTACAATAATAGTTTCATTCACCATGAATGACTTTTTATGTTTGTTTTCTTTTTTTCCAGCTTGTATTTTGTGTTGTTGAATTAAATCAAGTATTATAAATTCAAAAATTGGTGTTGTACTCCTTTTCTCAATTTGTTCAATTATTTTGTTTCATGATATACTTAAAAAAATTGAAATTAAAAAGATTGTCTATTCATTAGCAAATAACATGTAGGTAATGCTTTTCACATTTTTCATAAATGACAAAATAACAAAAACGACTAATCAAAATGTAGGATTTTATTAAGTTGGAATAAAGATTTGTTTTTCATATTTTTCAAATACAATAGAACACATACATAATCCAAATACTTCTTGCTATATTTTCATTGATAGTTCCAGACCTTGGCACCATGGAAAAATGGGATATAATCAAAAGATTCAGATTAAATAAGCAAACTATTACTGATTTATGTCATCAGCTGGCGCCAGATCTTCTGCCTCACAATACGATTCCCACATCAATGACACCAATAGTGAAATTATTGGCAGTACTCCATTTTGTGGCCACAGGATTATTCCAATACATTGTTGCAGTATCTGGTAGAATGTCACCACCAACTTTCAGTGGTGTGCTACAACATGTTCTGTCTTCAATGATGAGACACATCAACAGCTTCATACGGTTAGGACAAAATGTGGATTTTGCCTATGTGAAGGGAGATGTGTATGCTTTGGGTTGCCTACCACACATGGTTAGAGCAATTTAAGCAGCACATATTACCTTGGTGGCAACAATTAACAGAAAACAAATCTAACGAAATCTTAAAAAATACAATTCAATCACTGTGCAAGTTGTCTTTGTACAAGATATGTACATCCAAAGTGTGTGTGTTTTTCACTGGATCAGTCCATGTTCCCTTTGTACCTCGCAACAGCAGCATATAACTGCTAATGTCACAACTCTGAAATGTTCAAATGAAGATGACATGGTAAAGGAACATAAAATAGATTAAAACAAAAATAATTTATTTGTATGACATTACAACATAGACTCATTACAAATGACAAATTTTGAGGACATATTTTCTAAAAACAATCAAAGATAAATTAATGTAAATAAACACAGTAGTCAATGTGTCAAAACTTAGATAAACAAACATAATTGCCCTGGATTTACCCTAATTGCCCTTTCTAAAAAATTTCTAGCACAGACTTTTAATCTCATTAGATTAAAAACTGGTTTTAAATGGAATGTAATAATATGTGAACATTTACTTACACTCATGAGAAGAAGTTGTCAATAACATCTTGACGTAAGTCTATTCCTTCCTCTTCACCACTCTCTTCTTCATTTGGCACTTTAACATCCTCATCCGGTGGCTCATCATGGTTTCCTTCCTCTGCAATGTACCGGATTCTCCATCGCAGGGCTATGTTATGTAACGTGTAACATGCCATGGTGATTTCTACACAACTTATCAGGTGAGAAGAGGAGGGCTCCACCAGTCTTATCCAGACATCAAAATCTGGCCTTTAAGAGCCCAAAAGCCCACTCCACTGGCCTCTATGTTCTTCCATTGACCTAATTGATGCAAACTTCCCCTGGCGTAGTTGGATTCCTCAGCAGTGCTAACAGCCATGGTCAGTTAGGACAGGGTTCTCCAAAGTCGGTCCTGGAGGGCCGAATCCATGCCAGATTTTTAAGATAACTACATTTATCTAAATGTGGATACGCAAAAAATCTGGCATGGATCCAGCACTCCAGGACCAACTTTGGAGAACCCTGGGTTAGGATAAGCTGAGTCCCCTATATGAGAGAGGGAACAAAAGAGCCAAAAATGACATACCATTGTTGATCATTAAATTTGAAATAAAAAAAACATATATATTGACGGTTTGTACTTACCAACAAGCCAGGCCCTCACAGGTCCAAGTTGTGACATTTGCAGGGCTACGGTGCTGTTCCGCAGTACAAAGAAATCATGTGTTTATTCTGGAAAAGTGCACACATGTTTGTGATGTACAAATCCAGTAAGCACACAACATGCACATTGATTGACTGGAAGTTTTTTCGATTGCGGTAGACTTGTTCTCTGTTGTGTGGTGTCACCAAGGCAATATGTTTGCCATCAATTGCTCCAACCCCATGTGGTAGGCGACCAAAAGCATACAAATCTCCCATCACATTGGCAAAATCCTCATTTCATGGAAACTGTAAGAAGCTGTTGATGTTGACATTGAAGAAAGAACTTCTTGTAGCACACCACTGAAAGTTGGTTGTGACATTCCACCAGATACTGCCACAGTGAATTGGAATGATCCTGTGGCCACAAAATGGAGTACTGCCATTAATTTCACTATTGGTGTTATTGTTGTGTGATTCCTATTCTGCGGCAGAAGATCTGGTTCCAGCTGATATAAATCAATAATAGTTTCCCTATTTAATCTGAATTTTTTTATTATGTCCCGTTCTTCGAAGGTGGGAAGGTCTGGAAATGGTCTCATAACTTGAGGTTTCTTCTCACTCTCCTAGGTTCATATGTCTGCATTTAAAAGTAAAAAAATTGTTATAAATTTTGCAAACATATTTTTTTAAATAAAATACATTTTATTTATTTTTTGCTTCTTAACATACTTTTACACAACATTTATTTGTGATAATTTTTTTAATTACATTTTTGACAGGTCTTATTTTTTTTTTAAAGAAATGTATAAATAATAAATTTTTAATGTATTATTTACACACTTGGTTTCTTTTCCATCAAGAATTCAGTCAACAGAAGTATAAACAAAACGCACAACTATCACATTTCACCACAGTAAAATACTGAATAATACTGTTTTGGCAAAACAAATAAATAACATTAGCATTTTGTATAAGTAAACAAACAACCCACCATTTTGAGTGGTATTGACGCACTTTACATTCACAAACACATCATTTAACAAACTAAAAAAGCGGAAGCCTGACCTCCCCATTAGGGCATTTACAATAAGACGGAAGTCGGCGAAGGTTGACTGGGTAGTGGGTCGGAGACTCCACGACGGACAGAGCCATAGGCTAACGTGTGAAAGCAACGTACGAAAGCCAATGGATGTGTCCGTTGACAATCTCGCATGTCGTGCAGATGTACTCTACGTTAAAAAAAAGCTCACTTGCCTCCTAACAGTGCAACCAAGAACACCTCCTCAACATTTGCTGCTATTTCCTCCCTCTGGGAGCAACAATACCAGGCAAAGCAGGAGACAGGGCCCCAAACTTCTCACCAGAGGAGATGGAGATGCAGGCTGATGAGGTTCTGTCCCTGTACAGCAAGCTGTATAGCCTACCAGAGGAACAGGTACATATCTAAAATGAAAATGTAACTCTAACTAAGGGGCTGATTCCGATCTCGGTCGGCGGCGCACCCAACACTATTCGGCCGGGAAAAAAGCCAGGCGAATGCCTGTTTCCCGACCGATTCGCACATTCTTCCGAACGAGCAAGTACGATGCGCACAACTGCATAGATTCCGACCCAGTCGTACTCACCCAATCCAGGTCCTGTTCACCGACCGAGCCGGATCCGTAAACGCAGAATCGAGTCGCACGGAAGCCAAAATGCAGCCCCGTCCGGCCGGACAAGTACGATGCGCTTTCTGTACTCGCCGAACCCGTCGCTACGCACGGCACGTCAAAGCATCCGGGAGAGGCGCACATAAGCTCCGATTCGCGCCACAACACGATCCACGGCTACGAGACGAACACGCCAGCGACGAGGACGAGGCGAAGCAAAGAGAAAGACGAACGAGACGAACCAACTATGAATCCCATCGTGCCGATCCTACCAATACTCTACATCTACTACCAGAACAGGCACGGACGCGTACGGCGCAGAAGGTAAGTCAGACACCAAGCACAAAAACAAACTACACGTACCCGACATATCACACACACACACACACAGAGGGATGCAGAAATTACTTGCAACAGCAGCACCATAGGGGCGGGATGGCCATCACCAATGCCACATATACACATAGGGGCCTGGATGCCCACTACCACCCCTACTCAGGGGGTGCCAGATGCCTGTCACTACTCCCACCTCCACCCAGGGTGTGCCAGATGCCTACCACTACTACCACCCCTCCCCAGGGGGTGCCAGATGCCTACCACTACTACCACCTCTACCCACGGGGTGCCAGATGCCTACCACTACTACCACCCCTCCCCAGGGGGTGCCAGATGCCTACCACTACTACCACCCCTACCCAGGGGGTGCCGGATGCCTACCACTACTACCACCTCTACCCATGGGGGGCTGGATGCCTGTCACCACTACCACCTCTACCCAGGGGGGGCTGGATGCCTGTCACTACTACCGCCTCCACCCATGGGGTGCTGGATGCCCACCACCACTACCACCCCTACTCAGGGGGTGCCAGATGCCTACCACTACTACCACCTCTACCCAGGGGGTGCCAGATGCCTACCACTACTACCACCCCTCCCCAGGGGGTGCCAGATGCCTACCACTACTACCACCCCTCCCCATGGGGTGCCAGATGCCTACCACTACTACCACCCCTCCCCAGGGGGTGCCAGATGCCTACCTCTACTACCACCCCTCCCCAGGGGGTGCCAGATGCCTACCTCTACTACCACCCCTCCCCAGGGGGTGCCAGATGCCTACCACTACTACCACCCCTCCCCAGGGGGTGCCAGATGCCTACCACTACTACCACCCCTCCCCAGGGGGTGCCAGATGCCTACCTCTACTACCACCTCTACCCAGGGGGTGCCAGATGCCTACAACTACCACCACCCCCACTCACAGGATGGCTAATACATGACACAACAAGCACACACCAACATAAACAATGCAACATAAAGACATCCCCCCCAACACCATGACAAGCGTGTGTAGACTGTGTCAAATGGCTACAACACTGAACATGACTTTGAACATACAATGTGACCCCCTATCACATGTGCCACACATAAATGTGTGTGGCCCCACAATGCAAGCAGACCATGACCACTGTGGCAATGGGGTCCAACCCCCATCATCACAGTGACCAAAATGTAAGTGTGGGGCCCATAGCTGAAGCACATCTTGAACATTGTGGCAATGGGGTACAAACCCCCATCATCACAGTGACCAAAAGGTAAATGTGGGGCCCATAGCTGAAGCACATCTTGAACATTGTGGCAATGGGGTTCAAACCCCCATCATCACAGTGACCAAAATGTAAGTGTTGACATTGAAAAAGCTGCAACTGCCAAACTGCATGGATGATTCCTGGTCACAGAACAACAAACACATCAGTGGCAAAGTAGTGCTTGTGTCCCATAGCAACATAGATTGGGGGAGGCAAACACTGCAGTGCAAATAAGACATACCTTTGGCCATGTGCAGACAAACATCACCCATGGGGGCTGACACTGTCAACATTCATCAATGACACAATGACAGAAGTGACCATGATAATGCAGACCCACATATTTGCACCAATGGGCACACAAATGCAGATACCCTGTGGAGACTGTAGATGTGAGGTGAACAGATACCATACCATGGCAGCAATGGGACACACAATGATCATTGTGCTGACTGATGACCTAGGAGTCCCAGGGACAGCAGGGGAATCCCACCAAACAACATACAGCCAATGGCACACTAAAGACATGCCAATGCAGTGGTGCAGATGCACAAACAGGCAGACCCACACTGCACATCAAACACAACAGGTGAGGGGGTGCCAGTGTCCCCAGGCAACCACACAACACATGATGAGGCCTGAATACCAATTACACAGATGTGCATACAGTGCCACACAAAGGTAACTCATGGATCCAAATCCCCTATGTGGGCAATCAGGCATTGTTAGATGAGAGGGAGCACTAATCACACATGTCACACAAGCATGTAGGAACAGCAACTGACACAGCAAGACAGAGAGACACCACAGCACTACCCCCAGGGTCGCCACAATGTGGTGACCATGGGCTGCATTACAATCCCACTGTGATGACAAAGCTAGATGTCGTTCACACTGTGAACCACAGTCATGTGTCCTGAGCAACAAACTACCATCACACCTACACAAGCACAAATCAATCAGCACGGCCAGTAACCCAAGGCCAACATGGAGGCAGGGGTCTAGCCGTGCAACAACTCTCATCTGCACACACTCAACACCACACACCTCGACCTCCAACAATGTGCAGCAGTGAAGCACACATGCACTGGTGACATGGCACATGCACCCATGACAATCCCATGGGTGGTGGTGGGAACCAAGGTGCAGAAACACATCACACATGGCCACTCAACAAGACTCCTGAATGTCTGACACACTGCACACTACGCTGTACATGGACATGACGGCAATACCACACCAACCAATGGGACCCCAGCCACAGTCCCACACCAATGAAGAAGCCAAGGTCACCCACAAAGAACACACATAGACAACTACCAACATTGCAGCCCTGACCCTGAGGAGTGCCAGCAGTCACTCACACAACGTGTCACAATCACTGAAAGCTAACACAAAATGGAAATCACATGACAGGTGTAAACAACAAGTGCCAAGGGGAATCCTGACTGTGACCCATCTGCGTCTGCCCACAAACTCAGCCCTCACAGCCAACACACCTATGGGTGACACCCTGATGACCAGTAATGTGCCATGCACCCACATCACAGAGAACCCAGGGAGAAGACTTTGGGGGAACATAGGTCAACTCAGCAAGCATCACAAACAGGAACACCACTAGGGATCCCAGCATGCACAGCAAAATGGAAGTGAACACACAGACATGCTCATACAACACACACCTTGGGCGCAGGCGATGTCACAGGAGTACACACTGCCATGAGGGGACTCCACTCCTGTGTGAGGAAAGCTGTGCCATATGTTGCCACAATAGGGCTCCATCATGTCAGCAGAACACTTGGTCACACAGTCAACAATTTGCACCAAATGAAGGCTCCCGTCACATCAGCCTGGTCATGGGAGTGTCAACGAAATCATCAGCACAGATCCAACACACATGTATAGCAAGTTGCACTGACAACACAGATGAGTCCTTCCCCATTGATGCCCAAACCTGCATGTCCAGTGGAGATGGCCACACGGTCAGGGAAGTACAATAATTGAACAATGGCAAGCACAACAGATGTGCAGGGGTGGAAGCCACAGAAGTGACATTGCTAATGTAAGTAGGAAATCCCATTGCCAAATATTGAAGATATGACACCCTCAGATGCTGCTAAGGATGACATGGATACACCACAGGATAGGACACATTCCCCCTGGACCCCATGGGTTCCTGAACAGTAACACTTCATTTTCATGAGACCAAATATCACCATCACTGCAGCAAGGGCATGGTTAGCATCATCAACATCATGTACATCAGAAGCAAAAGCACTAGAGAACAGAAAGTCGCTTTATTCAGCATATGTGGGTTCAATAGTTGAAGTCCAGTAAAAAAGAAACAAAGGCCAATGGCCAGTCCATCCTGAAAGTCAAAACAGGGTGACAGTGGCAGATGTCACCCTACGCATGCCTGCACTGATATAAACCAGGGACAATCCCCTCGGAGGGGTATATGGGGAGGCTGGCCAGACACCGCAGGGACAGGATCAGGGCTCACCAGAAGGAGGCTGGGAAGGGGTGGTGGGTGCTGAAGAGCCACTGACAACTGCAGTGGAGGTGTCTGACATGGTGTGTGCCGGCACAACTGGGGGGCATGACACTGATGGTGTGGGTGCTGGCACGACTGCAGTGGACCGTGCAGATGGAGTGGACAGGTCCCCCACTGCAGTGCCCAAGTCAGACAGGGTGGTAGTGGACTCCACTGCAGTGCCTACCTCCAGGGGAGGAGAATGGGGATCAGGTAAGGTGGGCAGGACAGAGGGGAGGACACCGTCTCCACACCAGTGGCACAGACAAGCGCAGCGGGGGTGTGGGGCCGGAAGAGCAAGTGGCAGGGGGAGAAGGCCGGATCATTTTGGGGATGGTGTATCTGTGGGTGGGGGAACCTGGGGCAGGGTGTGGTGGTGGCACCTGTGGAGTGGGGGCCTGAGGGATGGAGGAAGGAGACTTGGTGCCTGAGCTGCAGGGCGGCGGCGGGGTCTTGCTCTTCCGGGTCCGGGGGGACTTGCGGATGGGGGCGTCAGTCGGTCTGCTCCTGGGGGAGGGTGTCCGGGGGCGAGGGGCACTCCGCTCCGTGTGGGTGGGCTTCCTCTTCCCCTGAATGCTGGATCAGCTGGATCGGAGGGGAAGAGGCCGAGGTCACTGAGGAAGAGCCGCTGTGTCTTTGGGGTTGCAGGTGAGGCAAGGGAGGGGGCTTTGGAGGGAGAGGCAACTGAGGACTGCGCAGTGCTCGTGGATGCGTGTGTGTGTGCCTGGGCCCCATCCCCTGTGAGTGTGGTTTCAGTCCCCTGACTGTGCGTGCGTGTGCGTCTTGTTTGTGGTGTGTGTGTCTGTGTGCTGCTCGTGTCTGTGCTGGTGTGTGCCTGTGCCGGTGTGTGTGTGCTTGGGACAGGTAAGGTGCTGGGGAGTGTGGATGGGGCAGAGGCAGGAGGGGTGAGGGACTGTTGGAGGAGGGACACTGCTGCCGTCAGGGAGGAGTCCATGGACCTATTGCCCCTCTGTAGGGCAGACATGCCCGATGAGATGCCCTCCATGAACGACACCAGCTGAGTCAACAGAGTGGTGTGTGCATGGAGGACACTCAGCATCGCTGCCTGCCCTACATGGAGCTGGCAAAGGAGGTACACAGACTCCTCACTCAGGGCAGCAGGGGACACAGGGGTAGGGGGTGCGGTGCCTGGCCCGAAGGAGACACGCTCCCGAACATGGGAGCCTCCACGGACCTCGGGAATGGGAGCCGATGGGAGGGCGGTGGTGGTGGTGGCGGGGACAGCAACACTAGCTGGGGTGTGGTGGCTGCTGACACCCGCATCCACAAGGGAGTCATCCTCCGAGCTGCTGTGGTCCTCAGCTGAGGTGGATGGTGCTGAGGACTCCTCGGTGTGGCTCCCCTCGCCCTCCGTGCCACTGGGTCCCTCCGACCACTCCTCGGCTGCTGACCCAGTCTGGCTCTGCGGCTCCTCCTGGTCCGTGGAGCTGTCCCCTCCTGTGGCTGTGGATGTATCTGCAAACAATAGGGGATCAGACAGACATCAGTCACCTGCACCGAACGCACACACCACAGTAAGTACAGCACATTACAGTGCAAGCCCTGGCATCCTTAGTTGACATTGCCAAAAGTGCCCAAACAGAATAGGAGTATCCAATTGTCAGTCTGATGGTCAACCATGGCACTCACATCCCTCCTGGCCTTGCACACATCTGTCTGGTGTCTGTTGGATGGCAATACCCCAGTGTGGACACATGCACCACCTACACAGTAGTTGGACAGTGCAGAAAACACGGTGAAGCATGTGAACATGCACACATCACAACTCTTGCCACTGAGTCAGTACAGGTGTCCGGATGAAAGGGATGCCCAGAGTCAAATATGAAATGCATGTGATGCATACCAGCGACAGACACCATGATGCACCCATGTCCTGATAGCCATTGCCACAATGGTGTGCATGTAGCACATGTCACTCCCCTGCAGGATCACTCATAGGAAGTTACATGCCATGGCACAGGCAAGCCTGCTAAGTCATACATCACTGTCTCCAGTCACATGGGCAGGGCAGCCAGACAACAACAGTCTGCACTGTGTCACAATAGTAGGTCATGGGGAATGCAAGTCCTGGAGCTGAACAAGTGCACATGTACATCCCCCACACACCACATCATCTGAACCCTTATCTGTCCACGTCATACCGATTGGACATATGGGAGACCTGTAACACAGCCCTCTGAACCTGAGCACCTCACAATCTGCTGTGAATGGGAAACAGCTGCCTGAACTTCACATTCGCATACCCCAGTCTGCACGGTCAGGTGATCAAACACCTATGTGTCACCCAAGTATCGTCTACTATGGTCACATCTCCGGTGGCATGCTGAGCCGCAACCGAGGGACACCCCAGCAGTCATGACAAGGAAGCCACAGCACACTGACACAGAGGCAGACACCTGAGGGGACATATCACTGAGCACAACGTGTCAGCTGATACACGGGAGTGGGAGTACAGAGTGTATTGTATGGCCTGGAGTAGGCATGACTGTCCTGCCCCACATGAATGAGGGATGATCCCTGGACAGTAGGCAGCTGGCTAAGTATGTGTGACACACGTAATATACACACTCCTGGGGCCCAAGCATTGTTCCCACCCGCAGCATGGGTGTGTGCCAGATACCCCAGGCACATGTGGTGGATCAGCTCAGCGATTGGACCACATATCAAAGTAACACGCAGATTACATGTCAGAACACAGGCATTGTGTAAGCAAAGGACCCACCCATGATGCCCACCACAGAGTTAGGGGAACAGATGCTGTCCCCCACCTTGAGTCAAACTGCAAGGACACAGTACCCAAGTGACACAATTCCCTGACTGCAAGGGCCACACCTGGGTATCAGATAAGGAGTGGGCAGTGCATAATAGAGGGACATGGGTCCTGGACCACATGACTGATGTACTGTGGAAGTTCAACCAGGCCAGAGGAGGGCACATAGCATGGCAGACAAAGTTCACAATGCAGTCATGGACTCACCCCCTCCTTGCTGCTCTCTAGCCTTCAGCTGCCCATCCAGATCAGGGAAGACCACCGCCAGGATCCTGAGCATGTGGGGGGTCAGGGTCCGGTGTCCGCCCCTCCTGCGATGAGGCGACAGCTTCAGCTGGACCCGTGCGATCCTCCGGGTCCAGCCCCGAAGGTCCTGCCACCTCTTCTGGCAGTTGCGGATCCGGCGCTTGTAGTCCCCCACGGATCTCACTGCCCGGACGATGGTCAGCCATATCTTCTGCAACCTGTGAGGAAGACAAAGTGAGAATTCCATTACTACACATGCAACATATCCGTGCATTACACAGTTGGATATACATGTCTCAATCACAGGGGCACATGATGTACACAGGCAGTGCAACGATGGCTATGGACAGTATGCCAGCAGTTACTACATGGTATCATTGCCTGGGAAGTAAAACCTTGTTTAAATGCACTGTCACTGCACTATACCTGTTCAGTGCATGTAACCACACACTATGGGGGGTGACAACTACTCAGTGAGCCTGCTAGCCAGTGGCGTGCAGACTGTTAGCCTTGCTAGTCAGACAACATGCACATTTAGTAAGGCAGTGGACAGCACACTCACCTGCTCCCCTGCTTTCCCATACAGCTTGCTGTACTGTGGAAGGAGGCTGTCCAGCAGGGCCTGGTTCTCCTCAGTGCTGAAGGCTGGGGCTCTCTCCACAGTACGTGCCATTACAGGGTCCAGAGGGTGCAGATACAGCAGCAGTGGTGGTGGCAGATGTCGTCCAGGAGCATGTAGTGCAGGCAAGTGAGCTCTCAGGGGAACAGCCAGCATTATATGTGTGCTGCAGGGGCAGATACTATCCCATGTGTCCAAAGTGATAGGTCCAAGTCTTTAGCATCTTCTGAATCTGGCCAATCCATGGAATTGCACCACTTACACACGCCCACAGCGTCCTTCAAAAGTTCAACTTCATGACACCCATGAATTTGCAACATTGTTGTGGGTGACCAACTGAATTTCCAGCATCAGACTCGTTCAAGATTTGAAAACGCGTCCGTTGCCAGGCCAGGCCATAGCCAATGGGTGCGCACCGATCGGTCCATTGCTGTTCAACGCGTATTGCGGATACAACGCGTACCCGCTCACATTGAATACAATGGGCCGGCCGGGCACACCGATCGGTCCATTGCTGTTCAACGCGTACCCGGATACAACGCGTACCCGCTCACATTGAATGCAATGGGCCGGCCGGGCACACCGATCGGTCCATTGCTGTTCAACGCGTACCCGGATACAACACGTACCCGCTCACATTGAATGCAATGGGCCGGCCAGGCACACCGATCGGTCCATTGCTGTTCAACGCGTATTGCGGATACAACGCGTACCCGCTCACATTGAATGCAATGGGCCGGCCGGGCACACCGATCGGTTTATTGCTGTTTAACGCGTACCCGGATACAACGGGTACCCGCTCACATTGAATGCAATGGGCCGGCCGGGCACACCGATCGGTCCATTGCTGTTCAACGCGTACCGGATACAACGCGTACCCGCTCACATTGAATGCAATGGGCCGGCTGGGCACACCGATCGGTCCATTGCTGTTCAACGCGTACCCGGATACAACGCGTACCCGCTCACATTGAATGCAATGGGCCGGCCGGGCACACCGATCGGTCCATTGCTGTTCAACGCGTATTGCGGATACAACGCGTACCCGCTCACATTGAATGCAATGGGCCAGCCGGGCACACCGATTGGTCCATTGCTGTTCAACGCATATTGCGGATACAACGCGTACCCGCTCACATTGAATGCAATGGGCCGGCTGGGCACACCGATCGGTCCATTGCTGTTCAACGCGTATTGCGGATACAACGCGTACCCGCTCACATTGAATGCAATGGGCCGGCCGGGCACACCGATCGGTCCATTGCTGTTCAACGCGTACCCGGATACAACGCGTACCCGCTCACATTGACTGCAATGGGCCGTCCAGGCACACCGATTGGTCCATTGCTGTACAACGCGTCCCTGTACAAGTCACTGGCATATGTCACCATGCCTGTCACAGGTGAATATATGCCAGCAACATATACTTCCCAGGGAGTGAGGGGCACGCCTACAACACCACACCCTGTCCACACTGTATCCTGAGGCATGTAAGGCTGCATTACCTATTCCGTGTATGGGGGTGGACATGTTGTTCTGTGGGTGGCACTTGGGGGCAGCCACTCCCAGGCTGTGCACGTGTTCATGGGGACAGAATCCTTGGTGTTTCATGTACATGACCACTGTGATGTGCAACTGTTCATTTCTGTGCATGTGGCATGGTCACATTTCACGGTGGTGTATGTGTATGTTATGTCACATACCCCCTGAGTCCCATGTGTGACGGTATGTACGTCCCAGGGTGACCCATTGCCACAATGGTGATGGTCCTCCACAGTCTGTGTGCATGTTGTGTTTACAATGTCTCTGATTCCATGTGCACAATGGGAGACAGTCTCCACATCCACGTTGTTTGTGCATGGACTTTGATGTTGTACGTGTGTGTGTCACAGACGTCCATGTCTGTCCTGCAGAGGCAACAGGGACCACTACCTGTGGGGGTCATGGTTGTTTTGCTGTGGTGTATTCATGATACACCATGTCATGCCAGTGTCCATGTGGCAATACAGGGTCCCTGGGAATCTACCTGTCGTTGAGCTGTGATGCCTGGGGCACATCTGTCCTCACATGTCACTGTGGGGTGTGTTTGGAACGTGGCAGCAGGAGATGGGAACTGTGACACGGCCTCATGATATCCCATGGCACAACCTTGGACTTGTTGATGCCACTTGTTGAACTGTGATGTTAGATGTTGGCCATGCATGTGCCATACATGTCCTTACGGAACTGCACACATCATGTACTTGTGCCTCATAATGATGCATCATGTGATATTGAGTATGGTCAATGCCACATATGTGGGGTGACTGACAATCTTTCTTTCTTCACCTATGCACTGCAGGGCACCAGCTGTCCATAGACCATTCCCTGACCTTGCAACCATGGTGGAACGGGACTGCATCCGACGGTACCGCTTCACCAGGCCGCTGATTGAGGTGTTGATGGTGCGGTTGGCCCCACATTTGCAAGCTGGCCGGACATACCCTACAGCGCTGACCCCCAAGGTGAAGGTGATGGCAGCCCTACACTTCTTTGCCACCGGTACCTTTCAACACACTGTGGCGACTGCTGGTGGGATGTCACAGACCATGTTCAGCCGTGTGCTCCGCGATGTTTTGGAGGCTATGTTGATTTACCTGAACCAGTACATCTATTTCCCTAGACTCCAACAACTCACTGACGTGAAGATTGACTTCTATGCCCTGGGGAGGATGCCGCATGTCATTGGCTCCATTGATGGGACACATGTTGCTCGGTCAATGCACTGGTGGTATGTCTTGCAGATATGAGCATCTCACACGTCTGTGCCTGTTTCCCCGGTTCTGCACACGATGCCTACGTGATGAGGAGTAGTCGCATCCCGAGGATGATGTCACAGATGCGGAACCAGCGTGCCTGGCTTGTTGGTGTGTACTGACTTAGTGCCATTGTGTGTGTTCTGCAATGTAGTGTTCCACCCTCTTTTCCAACTCAGCTAATGTGCAATTGTCTGTATGTAGGTGACTCCGGATACCCCAACATGCCGTGGTTGCTGACGCCCCTCAGGAACCCTGTGACACCAGGCCAGATGCGCTACAATGAGGCACATGGTCGGACCAGGAGAGTGATTGAGCGGACCTTTGGTCTCCTGAAGAGCCGCTTCCGCTGCCTAGACAAGACAGGAGGTGCCCTCCCATATGCCCCAGCAAAGGTGTGCAAGATTGTCATCGTCTGCTGCATGTTACACAACCTGGCAGTGCGGAAGGAGTTGCCTCTCATCCTGGATGACGATGACCAACATCCGCCACCTGTGGAGGATCCTGGCCTGGACCACGATGCCAGTGATGATGATGATGATGATGGTGATGGTGATGTCCGCACACAGCTCATCACCAACTTCTTCAGCTGAATGGGAGTATCCAGAGATGTCATGTCAATGATGTGAGTATGCATGATATGTGTTGGTGGTGCTCTGGTGCTGTTTGAGTGTGTCCATGTGCTACATGACTGTATGCGTGTAGCGATGTGTCCTTACAGGTAGTCTGTACTCCCCCAACAGTGTTGACATGCTAACTTGGTTCTGGGTGGGTATCTTGTGACATGTATTGGGCATGAGTATTGCAGTTCTGTCCTGTTCTTCAGTGCTTTTGACTGTGTTTCATTTCTGTCCTTCACAGGGTACTTTCAGAGTGGTTTGGTCAACTGTGATCCCCAACACCGTGATTCGACTTCCAGGGTGGTAGCTGTCGTGTCCCTACAGGTGATGTGCGCCACACCCATGGACTTCCTTCCTTCTACACTTGTTTACTGTGTGCCCGCTGCCAGGTGGGATTGCCTTGCATCTGTAGTGGTTACAACATGTTGTAAATGTGTAATAAACCTGTGCTTCACTTTGTGATGTGCGTCGTCTGTGGTCACACATCTGACTGACATTTGCTTACTGCACCAGTGGGCTAGTTGACAGAGACTGTGAATAGGTGTTGTGTCTGTGCATTGCACCGTATTTCCTGGCAACATCAGTGTAGGCGATGATTCAGATGGGCTAGGTGTGTATATGTTGTGTCGCCCTGGTGGTGTGTCTCCCTCATATGTGTCATGTTGCCATGACTCACATGCCTGTGTTGTACTTGCTGTAGCAGTTAGCATGCACAGTGTAATTTCGCAGGTCATCATCTCCATGACAGGAACCATGTTGGAATCACAACAGAGGCAGGTATGGTGTATTAGTTTATTGTCATACATGTGTGTGTATAGTGCACAGGATGGTGGGTGTTGTACATTTTGATTTCAATCCTAAGTTCCTAGATGAATTGGAAGTCCTGGTAGCAGATATGTCCAGAATAAAGTCCACAGTCATCTGATACATTGGTCCAACTTGTACTCCCCATGTCATGTGGGGGAGTTGTGTTGCAGTCAACAGGGTGAACAGTTTGCGCACAAAGGTGATTATCCAGTACAGGTTTTGGCTTCCTGGGGGTTGCACATGGCCATCGGCCTCTCACTTGCCCCTCCTCGGACGACCCCTTTTCTTTGGGGGGGGGACCCTCAAGTGCAGGCTGCTGCGGTGCAGGGGACTCTCCGCCAGAGTCATCCTCCCTCCCTGTGGCAGTTGCAGTTGTTTCAGCACCAGATGTTGTGGGCACACAGGGAGGTGTTGACTGGTTGCTGCTCATCTGGCGGAGGCATTGTAATATGTCCCTTTGCACCGCCGTCATCTCTTGCAGTGTGTCCCACTTGGACTCCACGCGGGACATGTGCGAGTCCAAGTGGGCATGATGGGCAGCCTGCTGCTGTTTAATGTCCCTGAGGAGCCCCACTACCTGGCTGAGCTCTCCGGTGCGGGACTGGTACGCATCGGCTATGCGTACCAGTTGTGGGTCATCATGCAGTCCAGACCCCTCTGCGATCAGTGACCTATGTCTCCCACCCCTCCCACCACCCCTGGCGACACGTGCAGTACCTGAGGTGGCACGCACAGGTGACCCTGGGCCCCCTTGGGGGTTGTTGGTGGTGTTGGTGTCCATAGCCCCACGTTGGTCCAGGGTCCCTGTGCTGGTGGTGGTGGTGCTCCTTGGTCTGTCCGTGTCAGCAGGGGTGGTATGTGTGTTGACAGTCATTGGAGGGGTGGGTGCAGGGGGTGCAGCTGGTGGTCCTGCTGGTGCTGCATGATGACTTGCTTCGGAGGTGCCAGGTAGGTCTTCGTCATCCGAGGAGGGCAGAGGCTGTTCCACACCAGTGAGCTCCGTTTCCCCTTGAGCCTGGGACAGGGACTCCTCAGCGTCTGCTGCTGTGTCCCCATCAGCACCTGTTTTTGGGAGACACACACAATGTATGTTATGTTTCTGCAGGCATGAATGGTTGACACACATGACAGTTGTGACTGTACCTCTGGATGCGGGCCTGTACATTGCATTGTCCTAAGTTGTCACAGTCAGAGGTTGATATTGGTGTAGCACATTGTCCTGCATACTTTGGGCATTGCTATATGAATGTTGGGGTGTGTACATGGTCTGCATTGGTTGTATTTGGTTGACATCCGGCCCTCCTTCCCACCCAGCCAGATATCCCACCATGGAACGTGCTTCCATTGCAGGGAGTGCAAGTTGTCTTTCAGGATGTCAGTCAGTGGTGTCCTGCTGTTGGTTGGTGCACAGTTGCCAGCAGGGCCTTGTGCTCCCCACAGCAGTACCCAGTGTCAGCCATCTTGTCAGTTCTTGTCCACTCCCTGTGATGTGCGCATGGTTCAGGGTGGTGTTGATGGGACAGTTGTGGGGGTGACCAATATCAGTGACTGCCACTCCCATCATGCTATTGCCTCCACCCCACTTGCCAGCATGTCCATACTTACTTGCTTTTGGGTGTACTTCACTGTGTGTGAGTGTGAGAGCAATGGCAAGATGGCTGACAGTGGTGTCCTGCTGTTGGTTGGTGCCCAGTTCCCAGCAGGGCCATGTGCTCCCCACAACTGAGCACCAGTGTCAGCCATCTTTGAAGTGGCTTTTGACTCCCTGTGAGGTGTGCATGCTTGGGTGTGAGCTTGCTGGGCCATGTGGGTGGGGGATGTTGGGCTGTGACTACCACTCCCATCATGCTATTGCCTCCACCCCACTTCCCAGCATGCCCATACTTACTTGCTTTTGGGTGTACTTCACTGTGTGTGAGTGTGAGAGCAATGGCAAGATGGCTGACAGTGGTGTACTGCTGTTGGTTGGTGCCCAGCTCCCAGCAGGGCCATGTGCTCCCCACAACTGAGCACCAGTGTCAGCCATCTTTGAAGTGGCTTTTGACTCCCTGTGAGGTGTGCATGCTTGGGTGTGAGCTTGCTGGGCCATGTGGGTGGGGGATGTTGGGCTGTGACTACCACTCCCATCATGCTATTGCCTCCACCCCACTTCCCAGCATGCCCATAATTACTTGCTTTTGGGTGGACTTCACTGTGTGTGAGTGTGAGAGCAATGGCAAGATGGCTGACAGTGGTGTCCTGCTGTTGGTTGGTGCCCAGTTCCCAGCAGGGCCATGTGCTCCCCACAAATGAGCACCAGTGTCAGCCATCTTGTCAGTTCTTGTCCACTCCCTGTGATGTGCGCATGGTTCAGGGTGGTGTTGATGGGACAGTTGTGGGGGTGACCAATATCTGTGACTACCACTCCCATCATGCTATTGCCTCCACACCACTTCCCAGCATGCCCATGCTTCCTTCCTTTTGACTCTGCTTCCCTGTGGGGTTGTGTGCCTGTGCTGACAAGATGGCTGACAGTGTTATCCTGGGGTTAGTTTTGCTACAAGTCCCATGTGTGTCCCTGTGCTTCACACTGCATGACCCAGGGTTGTGGTTCTTTGTGGGATATTTGATTAGAGTGTGAGGCAATGCATTCTCCCAGGTGAGTTGTGTGGAGTTTGTGTTAGGGGTGTGTGTGAGTGGAGCTGCTGGTAACTATGGTCAGTGCTGTCAGTCCTCCTTCCCAACCAGCCAGATTCTCCACCATGGAACGTGCTTCCGTTGCAGGGAGTGCAAGTTGTCTTTCAGGATGTCAGTCAGTGGTGTCCTGCTGTTGGTTGGTGCACAGTTGCCAGCAGGTCCTTGTGCTCCCCACAGCAGTAGCCAGTGTCAGCCATCTTGTCAGTTGTTTTCCACTCCCTGTGATGTGAGCATGGTTCATTGTGGTGTTGATGTGCGCATTGTGAGGGTGGGCAATATCTGTGACTACGACTCCCATGATGCTATTGGCTACACTGACTTGCCCAGCATACACAAGATTCCTTCCTTTCAGTGGGCTTCACTGTGAGATGGTGTTGTAGTGGTGGCTACATGTCTGGATGTGTTTGTTAGTTATATTTGTGCCACTGCCTAGCTGTAGTTGTAGTTGTGTTTGTACATGTGATGACACAGTTACATATCACTATGAGATGGCATGTGTTGTGTTTATCTGACTGACATACACATTTTGGGATGATTTTGTTCTGGTTGGTGTGTATTTGCTTAGGGTGCATGGTTTGACTCTCCCCTTGACAGTGATGTGTGTGTATTGTCGCACAATATTGTGTACATTTGTTGTGTACTCACCAGGCTCTGGGATGTTTTCTAGTCCATAGACGCTCACTGGTGGTAGGATGGCCCGCACCTTCTCCTCCCAGGGCCTGAGGTATACTGGTTTGGCAGGAGGGCCACTGCCGGTGTGTTGGCTCAAGAGGTAGTCCTTCTTCAACAGCTCCCTGACCCTCCTGCGCACGTCATACCACCTATTCTGGATGTCTACCTTTGTCCACAAACATGGTGATTGTGCGTTCACCCTGTCGACGATCCTCTCCCACATCTTGGTTTTCTGCGACATGGGTGTCTGTTGGACCAGTGTACCAAACAGCTGTGGCTCTACCCTGAGGATCTCATCGACCAGGACTTCCAATTCACTATCTAGGAACTTATGATTCTTCTTTGGGGGCATGGTGATGGGTGGTGATGGTGAGTGATGTGTGTGTTGGTGTGCAGGTGAGGGTGTGTGAGTGTGTGTTTAGCTGGGTGTATGTGAGGGTGCTATTTGTTGAGGTGCTGATGGTGTGTGGCTTGTGTGATGGTTGAGCTGTGGGTGGGTGTGTGGTTGCTGTCTGTTCAGTGCTGGCTGGTAATTTGAATTTGCAAAGGATCATGGTAGGGATTTGTGTCCTTTATATGGGTGGAGTTGTGGGTGTGTCTTTGTTCCCTGTCCCCCCAGTATTTATTGCCTTTGTAATTGCTTGTTTGGCCTTTTTTGTGTGTTTTTCCCGTTGTACTTTTTGTGCATGTAAGAGACGTTCTTGTGACCGAGTCGGACCCTGCAGTTGTCTCGTACGAGCTTCTCCGAGTCGTTCACGCTGTGTTTGTGCTGTTTTCTATGCTGCGTACGCGTCGGTCGCGGTGTATTGGGTTGCTTCTGCTCGCAGTTTTGTATGCGTGTCGGTCATACGGCTTGGGCTCCGTGCGACTCGGTCGTGTTTTCCACGCGTTGCATCGTACTGCGCGGGTCGGACTTTGCGGGTACGTTTCGTTCGGGTTCATTCCTGGTGCGTGTCGGTCGGTTCGATTCGCGTGGTTTTCCGGCCGTATGGCTGTTTTCCGCGCGGCTCGGTCGTTCGGCTTGTGTTCCATACGAGTCGGTCGGATTTTGCATGCTTCTCATCGTACTTTGCGGGTCGACCTGTACGTGTCGGTCGGTATTAATTCCGGCTCCGAGTCGGTCGGTACGTTTTCCGGCCCGAATCGGAATCGGCCCCTAAGTTTTTACTTAAAACACAGACTAGAATGTCTCTTTTAGTTCATGAGTGAAGTGTAGTAATTTAAGTGAAGATTCTGTTTTTTTTTTTTTTTATTACATAGAAAAATAATGTTGTGCATTTTTAAACATATTTAAAATAGACACCACAGCATTTTTATGTGTTGTGTGTTTGACGCCCCTTTTTTAATATATATATATATATATATATATATTTTAAAAAGGATATATATATATTTATATATACGCATCAAAGTTTATCATAACATGATACAAAGATGGTATAGCCGTGGAATGTTAGACCAGGGTGAATTAATGATCCTAAAGTGCCCGAACCCAGTAACACCAACTTTTTACCATCTTCCCATGATACATAAGGACAATAAGACACCCCGGGGCAGTCCGATAATTTCATCTAAGGGAAGCTTGACGGAATGCCTGTCTCAATACATTGACCACTTCTTGTTTGAATTCGTGAGGATATTACCATCCTACATTCGTGATAGCAAAGATTTTATAAGAATAATTTCTAACATCACTTGGGAGCAAGATATGCTGATGATTGTATTAGATATAACAAGTCTGTATACGAGCATTTCTCATGATCAAGGTATAACAGCCGTACAATATTTCCTGAAGGGAAGGTCACTGAAATTTTTAGAACATAATGCAATGTTCACAGATTTTCTCACATTTTGTCTCACAAATAATATTTTCTTGTTTCAGAAACAACTGTACAGACAAACACATGGTAGGGCCATGGGCACCTGCTTCGCCCCCAGTTACGGAACTTTATTCGTGGGCTGGTGGGAGAAGCAGGTGGCCTGGTCAGATATACACAATGCATGGATGAGCTGTGTAGTCGGATGGTGTCGTTATATTGATGATCTATTTATTTTATGGAAAGGACCTCAAACAGAAGCCGAAAAGTACATCCAAGCCTTAAACATAAATGAGGTAAATCTTCAATTTAGTGTTGAAATTAGTGCAACAGAGGTCAATTTTCTCGATTTGAAAATATTTATTGCAGACGGCCAGATTTGCAGTACTTTATATCGTGAACCCACAGCAGGCAATTCCATTTTAGAAACAACCAGTAGCCATCCGAATCCATTGAAACGAAGTATTCTCATGGAGAATTACTTAGACTCAAAAGGAACTGTACCAGAAAAGAAGACTATGAACAAGCAGCAAGTGAGGCCTTAGATAGATTTAGAACTAGAGGATACTCTGAGAATATACTTAAACGTGCCCATGATAGAGTAGAAAAGGTCTCATGGAACAGTCTACTCAAAGAAAAATTGTTGAACAGAATTGGACAAGGAATTTAGACTCATTACAACTTCTCAAATGAAGCACAAGTTGTAAGTAACATAGTACGACGTAATTGGCATATCTTGAAAACTGATCCCATTATAGGGAAATCAATGCAAGACCATCCCAAAATAACATATAGAAAAAGTCGTTCGCTGAAAGATATTCTAGTACAGAGTAATTTGCTTGTAGCCTCAATCAGTCCACGAGTAAGTACAATTACAGGGTTTTTTCCCTGTACTCAATGTAAAGCCTGTAAAAATAGTAGTAATATACTCCCATATGAAGTACCAGGCTGTAGTAGACCTAAACCTATAACCACATTTTTGACCTGTAACACACCATATTGTGTCTACTGTCTCAAATGACCATGCCAACTTATGTACATCAGCAGTACGATTCATCCGACGAAGTGTAGGATTTTGGAGCATGCACGAGCAATTTAAAAGAATGATCAGACTTACCTAGTCGCAAGACATTTTGCAACACATCACAAAAACAATAGAAATCTATTACGATTTTTTTGTTTGGATCATGTCCCACCCAATGAGAGAGGTGGCGATAGAGTGACAAAATTAAGAAGACCAGAGTCAAGATATATTGTAGATTTGCAAACAAAAATGCCTCTGGGTCTTAATACTGAAGAGGAGTTAGCTGTCCACTTAGGATAACTTGGAAAACCCAACATTAGGTCAGGCTGATAAGCATTTAAGTCCCCTTATTGGAATTGGATTGTGTTATTAATGATTTTTGATTTTTTGGTTTTTCTTTTGTCAAATTAGAATTTCTGGCAATGAATGGATGTCCTGTTAATTAGTATTGAGATTAATGAAGGGAATTTAATTTCAGTGAAGAAATGTGGGCTCATATAGAGCGATCTCACGAAATGTTTTATGCACGCCAAATATCACTTGGAATGTTTAAGCAATTTTGTCAATGATAGCCTTAGTGAAATATAGGCCAGACCTAATCTATCCACACATATTTACAAACTCTTCCCATGACATTTGTTGGGAAATTATTTACATATGAACACATGAATAATACTGTGAATAATATGATATAGAAGACTTTGATGGAAACATAGGCTCATACAGCGCACAATTATGGTTACAGATGGTTATATTAACAATAATATCATTATTGATAATGAATTTTTCAATGTATATCTGAGAACTCATGACTATGCAGTGGATAAATTTGATTGCTTACACTTGTATGAAAAACCACCTATAAGTGACTGTACACACGAAATGACCTGTTTTTAATTGAAGATTATACATTCCAATATGGTGTCCGCACAAAAATAGCTGTGAATCCATACTGAATTTTAGTCTGTTTACTATGTCAATGAACTAATGACGATACAGGAAACCACGGCCGATGATGTAGATCTAATATACAGAAGTGCTGCTTGAACGTTGCTAGTTGAGAAAGGCGCAAGCCGAAATGCTTTCAGTACCTGTAACTCGTTGAAAAAAATCGAGTTTTCTTCCTCTCACGTGAGTGCGGTCTCTTCATTTTGAAGACTGAGCTGAATATAATCTGTGGAACCACTGCCACATTATCTGACGGGCACCCGCTCCAGAGTGCGCATCGCTTCTTGGTGGACTCGAGCAACATTAAATATATGTACATACACACACACACACTACTGGCAGTCGCCAGAGGTAGGTATAGTTAGGACCTAGTTTCCATGGGAAAAGCGTTTTTTGACTTGAGTTTGACGAATCTTCACAAAATTTTCCAACAAAAAGTGCCCTGGTGATTCTTCTTGTGCATTGAAAGTTTAGGGGTGATCCGTCAGGGGGGGCGAGAAAAAGTGGGGGGTTCCAAAAAAGTGTGTTTTACATTTTAATCTCCATAGGGTTTTTAAACACGATTACAGCCCGAACCGCTAAACAGAATTACACCAAATTTGATAGAAAAGTCGTTCTTGGTTCAGAAAACAACATTTTCGAGATTTGGTGTAAATCCGTTCAGTAGTTTACGAGATATTAACTAAAATCTAAATTTGTATATATAGGGACATGGATCCTTCTTGGATTCGTAAATCCACACACCAAAAGCAATGCTGTGATTGGCTGGCTGCAACCTGAGAGGAAAGTTGCGTCCGCCCTTTTGTTCATTGGGACTCAGTTACCAGCAGGGAAAATAAAGTTAAAAAGTGATAGAAGGGGTCAGGGTAGAGGAGCCCTGACCCGATGGGACTAATGGAGGGGTCTGTGAAGGATCCCTCATATGCAAGAAACTGTCTAAAACACTTTTTTTAACCACACGAGGAGCCCCAGATCTTCCCTGGATCCTCCTGGATTTGGGTGGATCCGCAGATCCAGACCCCAATTGTTTTTAAAACATACACTCACTCACAGATCCACACACCAACTCACACACGCATTCACACACTCACTCACACACCCACACACACACCCACTCACAGACCCACACAGCTTTCACACACCCACTTACACACACGACTCACACACCCAGAGCCACTCCCACACCCAATCACAGACCCACACAGCCAGTCACACACGCACTCACATACCCACCACACACACACACACACCCACTGACACACCTACACAACTGCTCACACACCCAGGCTGCAGGGACGTTATAGTTGGGAAATTACATTTAAAAAGCCTTAGAAATTCACTGAAAAAAACAAAGGTTACAGGGACATTATCGTTAGGTTCCGATTTTACACACACAAAACCATAGAAATTCGGTAGTTATAGTTATCTCAAATAGCTATAACTCATGCTCTAAAGTAACTATAACTCATGCCCTCGCCATGCACTGCTAATCACCCCACATATTATATCACTCATAACACCTTTATGACATCATTGATAATATCATTGCAACATTTGCAGTGAAATTATTGATGAGAAAACTGTGCATGGCAGGGCACGAGTTATAGTTACCTTAGGGCACTTCTAAGGTTCTGTGTGTGTAAAATCTGAACCTAACTCTAAAATCCCTCTAACCTTTGGTTTTTTCAGTGAGTACATATCAAAACTTTTAGGTGAAATTTACAAAATCAACATTATGTTAATATAGAAAATAGATCATTTTTATACAAATATATATATATGTGTGTGTGTGTATATATATATAATATATATATATATATATATATATCAGGGGTGGGCGGAATTTGCGGAGTTGCGTTCCGCAAAATTCCGCGAAACGGCAGGAAATCTCCGCGAGCACGCGGAATTCCGCGTGCTCGTGGAGATTTTGCTGCGCCTGTGTTGTTCATTCTGGGACGATGCTCGTATGCCCCTGAGAGTGACCCTGCATAGATTACAACTTGTAATCTATGCAGGGTCACTCTAAGGGGCAGACGAGCATCGTCCTAGAATGAATTCTGCCCTGCATATTTATCCACGAAGATGCCACCGTTTTGTGCCCACTACCGTGTACCGCCCAATAGGATACGGGAGTAGGAGGGTAACCTCGTTTTGGCCTATCAGCACAATACGTGAAGAGAAAGGGTGCTGTTAGATTTTTAAATAACTGTTAGATTTGAAAAAGAAAACTATGCATAATATTAATAGTATTCTTAGGGTCTTAGAGTCAATAGGTCTGAAACCGTTTAGTTGCTTACTTTGGTTCAAGAGATTGCGCGGCAAGTGCACCTTCAGCGTCCTCCCAGTCCTGCATCTTGATAACGGACGCTTTCGGGTTCTTAGTTAAAGGCGGGCGGTGAGGTGTAATTAGTGAAAAAGTGGTTACAGATGTTCGCCGTAATCACTGCCTTTAAAGAACACGCTGGATGATTATGAAAAAAGGCCTATCTGCGCACATAATGACACTGTTGGCGTTTCGTTCTCTTGCTATTAATTGAAAACAGAACGCAGACTGTCCTGTCTCGAGTTTATATTCTAAAACCTTAAAATACAGCAGTACACAGAGAATAAATACTCTGTATGAACACAGGTGCTTTTTTTATGGGAATATTATGCTAGTGTGCAATGTTGGGCGATGTCGAGGAAGTAGCTGGATTTTAAAGTGCTCCTCTGTGCAAGTAATTGACGGTAGATCTGGGCAGAAAGCACTCCTGCTTAGCCTCGACCTTGTTCACGAATGTTTTGTGCTGATTAATGCGTTACAGAATTTGAACTTCAAATCGGGCATCTGCTTTATTTATATCTGGAAGTGCTTCCATGCCCCCGAATTCTGTTCCGCCGCGGATCGCGGAAGTTTCGACATTTCCGCGTTCCGCGCGGAACGCGGAAATGCCGAAATTTCGCAAGTTCCGCGAGCGGAACGGAATTTGCCGCCCACCCTTAATATATATATATATAAAGTCACATACTTAAAGAAATTGCTTTTTGCAATTTTTTATAATCCCACAAATAACTCAGTGTAGATGATGTCCCTGGCCTATCCCCAGCTTGATGGGTAGTTGAGAGCAAGATAGCAGAATGAAGGGTGTACTTTTTTTTTAAAATTGTTACACCAACAAATGTCGTCATTCACATAAAGGCTGGCACATGACCAAAACACAACAAAAGTTCTTGAAGGTGTAAGGTTTGCACAAGGTGCATCATGATGTGTTTTGTATATGGAAAATGATACCAATATATTTCTGTACACTTTCAAACAACTGTTTGGAGCAGACACATGCCTGCCTAAAACAAATTAAACGTGAGTTAATTTGATGTTATAAGGAACAGTAGTACCAAAAAGGCCAAACTTTTTACTTGTGTCAGGTGTGATGCTCCGTCACAATTGTGAAGGATGTTACGTTCCCCTATTACAAGTGACATAGTGACAAATCAATAATGAACAAAATATAGATTACTTAAAGGGACTATTGCAGATGTTCCTTCACATATATGTTGGGGTATCCTCCCCATCTGCAAAATCTCCAAATAAGGCATTGAAAATGACTCATTAGGAAATATTTAAATAGTATCAAAGGTTAATTCTTTTATAATGTAAATTGCATTTTGATTTTACTTTTAAAAATATATATCAATGTATTGAAAATCTACCGTAACATTGTACAAATTTTTGACTAAACTGAAAGCCAGAATATATATATTTCACAATGATAAAGCAACATAATAATAATTTAAGATATTTTGGAGTACAATTTAAAAAAATATATATCTGTACTTCAGTGGATTAAAAATGTATCAACCCCTATTTATTTACTTATGCTGTAGAAGTAATTTGAAACTACCATCACAAATAATTTTGGATTTCTTCAACAGCATAATTAAATACATAGGGTGTGATAAATTAATAGGCAACATAAGTACTGAATCCATACAATTAATTTAACAGTTAAAAAATACTTAAGTTACTTGAAGTAGGTTTTACCATTGTGAAATGCCCAAAAAAGAAACAGGCTTTCAGTTTATACAAATATTGCTACATTACATTAAATATTAACACACATTGATTCAGATTTTTATTTTTTTAAATAAAAATAAATCAGCTTTTTTTGCCTTGTACAGACAATGAACAAAGGGATTTTTGTTTTATATTAATTTTTGTGACATAAGTTCACTATTTAACACAACAAATGAGAACCATTCAGAGGTGTAAAACAGTTCCTGGAGAGAATTAAAAATGCTTGAGAAAAATGATCAAAAAATAAGATAGGAGCAATAATAGAAAATTACATAACTGTGACCAACTGGTTTCTGAAGTTGTTCCCTACATGCAGGAGATAAAGAAAAAAATAAACCAAAGTTTAAAGGCCTTGAAGAAGGTGAAATTTGGATATTTTGAAAATGTTTTGAGAACAAAACTTCATGATCCGTTATATTTACACAGATACAATAAAACTATTGCATATGTCTTTACAGCATCTTCAAGAGCAGATGAAGGAGACTTTGGCCAAAAAGGAAGGGGAAGCAGTTGGCCACTGTGTTTTCGGGTGGTGAAACATGTGACACCTATGGACTCAGTGGCACAGAGGGTGAGGGGACTGGAACGGAGGCCACCACCTCGTCATCTTCTTCAGAGGCCTCTACAAGTGACCAGTCCCTAGTGGTTGTGGACCCTATCGGAACTGTACCAAAATCATCACTGTCTCATGAGCCTGTTTAATAAAAAGAGTTTAAAAAAAAAACATCACTGTCCACCACCCAGAGGCATATCTCCACCCTCCATTTTGCTCACCCCACCCAGTTGGCCAAACCCGACCTCCTAAAAGGGTTGGGGTCTCCTTTACCACAGGCACTTCACCCCCTGCCCTGTCACCCCTGTCACCCTGGCTGTGCAGAGTGAGGAGGCTATTGACCTCTTATGCATCATCTCTGTAGGCCAGACTGCGATCCTGAATAGCATCCAGGTCCTTACCTGCCAAATGCAACAAATGGTTGCATTTCTGGATGCCATTCACAGTTCAATGTCTGGCATGCATAGACTGCTGGCCAAATTAGCAGCCTCCTCACTCACCCCAGCCTCCCAACTAGCCCAGCCGTCTGCCCCTACTGGGAAATCTGGGTAGATCAGTTAATTTTTAGGCTCAAATTCCCAATGTACTGATGGGGCCCAGTGCACTCTCAGAAATCAGAATATCACCAAGAATAACGCACATATGAACAGCATCCTTTCTGCTATTACACTCCTCCAAACTATGAATTTTGTCAGGAGACGACCTAGCATGAATAGCCTTGTCCATCAAAAGATTGTCATGGGAACAGGAAGACAAGATGCTAGTGTCTAACAGCCCAACTATGCCTATTTTTTTATTTTTTTTTATTCAATCCATGATGATTTAGTTACATATATAAAACCACAGTAGTTAAAACTTATAAAACATGATCCTAAATACAGAACATACAATCAATAATTGACACATTAAATTCCACAAAATACATATTTCATACTATTACCCAAATTTCAAAAGTGCTGATTTTAACAATTTAAGAATATACAGTACGTTTCAGATACCACCATGTCTACATCCTAAGGATATATCAAAGTGCTAGTGCTTGAACACAATCAAAATGCTAGTACTTGAACACAAATACATAAATGTTCAGTCCTTCATATATGCCAACAAAGGACCCCATATCTCCATCCCCAACTTCCTCTTACGAGAGCCCTTTAGAGAGTATAAGCCATACTCTAGATTGAACATCGTGAAAAATCTAGCCTTCCATAGCTCAAAAGTCGGGGCATCTTTCTGTAACCACATTGATGCAATGCAAAGTCTAGCCGTGGCCGTAGCTAAAAAAATCAGATATCGAGATTTATAGCACGTCTGATCCCGACCTTCGCTCTCTGCTACCCCCAACAACATATGGAAGGCAGATAATATTATGGCTTCCCCCGTTATTTCAGCTAAAAAGCACTCTATATGCATTAAAAAGTTATTTAGGTGCCCGCAAGAGAAAAAAATATGTACGATGTCAGCTTCTTCGGTACCGCATCAAAAACACCTCCCATCATTAACACCTCCCCATTTTAGCATTCTAGCTGGAGTGTAATATAAATTAAATATAGTCTTATAGTGCTGTGCCCGAAGATTCGCCGTCATCAAAAGCTTCCCGGCCAGCTCAATAGAATCTTCCACACGAGCATCCTGACACCCAAGCCTATCATCCCACTTAGTCTTATGTTTATCTATGTCATCAACCTGGGTATCCAATAATATATTATAGAGAGTGCCAATCCGTGCCTTTTTCCTAATAGCTTCTACAAGGGGGTTCGCCTCAATCCTCCATTGACTCTTACATAAATAATCACAAATTTGTAAAAATTTAAAAAATTCAACTCTGGGCAAGTTATATTTCTCAGCTAACATCTCGAAAGACATCAAGTCCCATTCTCACACAAATCACCAACACATAAGGTGCCTTTCATCTTCCAATTATCTACTATCCTATCCCAAAATATAGGTGGTAATAACCCTGTTGCTGACATAGGCGTATAATAAGACACCCTAGTAAATTTATAGGATTTACGAATAAACTTCCAAACTTTATAGGCAGCGTTTAAAACCTTAAACCTGTTTTTTTATAATAACTAGGCTCAAACATCACAAACAGCCGATTCTTAACATCATCACCCAGTAGCATCTGATAAATGGACGGAAAGTGTGCTCTGGAAGGGACCTCTTCCCCAGTCATTACGATGCGCATATTTTGAAGCATGCACACATAATAATATAGAGTAAAATCAGGAACAGCCCAACCGCCTTTCTCCTTCGGGAGGACCATAAAACGCATAGCTCTTCGAGTGTTCCCCTGAGCCCATAAAAACCTAGCACAGATTGACTGAAGTAAGGATAGCTGGGCACGGGAAATTTCTAACGGAACAGATCGAAAAAATATAAAACCCTGGGTAGTACCAACATTTTCAAAACATTACATCGCCCCACCAATGTCAAATGTAGACATTCACAGCGATCTAATTGATTGCGAACGGATCTCAAGATAGTCTGCCAGTTCACTTCTACTAATGTGTCTAAACAGGTCCTCAGTTTAACACCCAGATATGTTACCTCACTCATTACACGATGATCACTATAATTTTCCTGATTCAGAGAGAGAATTTGTGTTTTAGACACATTAAGTTTATAGCCAAAGACTGCTCCAAACTCGAGGGCCAGCTGTTCTATCTTCGGCATAGCGGAAGTTAAATTTGTTGTGACCACTGCAATGTCGTCCGCGTACACGAACACCCGATAATACTCCTGCCTCCAAAATATTGGCTCTATCCCCGAGTTCTTTTCTAACATCATTAAAAAGGGATTAATAAATAAAGAAAACAACAAAGGGGAACACGGACATCCCTGCCTTGTACCGCGTGAAATATATACCGAATCCGATTCAAGGCCCATTAAACAAATTTTGGCAGTCGGACGTCGATATAGGGCCTGAATAGCTGTGATAAAACCGTGTTGAAAGCCAAGCTGTCATAAAATTGCCCATAAAAATTCCCAAGCGACCCGATCGAATGCCTTTTCGGCATCTAATAAAATCAAGCCGAATTTACTCTCCATAACTTTAGCTATATCTAATAGGGTTACCACCCTGTTAATATGATTGGTTGTATCCCTCTTGGGTATAAACCCATGTTGTCGAATCATAACCAATGGAGTAATAACATCAGCCAATCGGGTCGCTAAGATTTTAGCATAAATCTTATCGTCTACATTCAATAATGATATAGGGCGGTAAGAACCAGGCATCTCTGGTGGTTTGCCCTTTTTAAAAAAAACAATTATACTGGCCTCGTCCCACGTCAAAGGAGCAACACCTAATTGTGCTTGTTGGAAAGTAGCCAACATATCAGCTTTCAGCTCTCCAAAAAAAGTTTTATAAACCTCCAAAGGAAGTTTATCAGGCCCTGCCGCTTTGCCACTCGCTAGGTTATTAATCGCTGCCTCTAGCTCTTCAAACGTTATAGGTGCCTCCAAGATTTCTATATCTTGGGGACTCCGCTTTCCACAATTAAGAACCTGCAAAAGTGTCTCACTTGCCTGCCCATCATAAATCTCTCCGGTGTACAAGGCATCATAAAAATCATGGAATACTTTAAGGATCCCGACAGGAGTATCTACTGAATCCCCAAGAATATTGACTACGGATCCAATCCTTTGGGCCGCCTCTCTTGACCGAAGTCTTTGGCCAAACAACGCCCAGCCGCCTCACCATACTCATAGCTTTGTTGCTTACTAAGCTCATATTTCATGGCTATTTCTTTGCTCCACTGTGAATTTATTTTAGCCTTACAGCGACAACTTCTGCCTGCAATAACGCTACATCAATTGTATCACTTTTTGCATGTATCCCCCGCATAAGATTGACTTCAGCATTTGACAATTTTTTACACAATTCCACAACTGCCGCTTGCAGTTTTCTCTGCTTATATAACCCAAAGCTGAGGGTCTCCCCCCTGAATCCGGCCTTTAAAGCATCCCAAACAAAGCCAGGCCCAGTAGAATTACGGTTTATAATTAAAAATTGATTAATCCACCCCTTCATATGTCCACATACACCTCATCAAATAATAATTTCCTGTCAAAGGTAAACGATCTGGGCCTACCGCCTACCCTGAGAGCCTGCAAACTCAAAACCAGTGGTCCATGATCCGATGTGATCCGTGGGTGCACTTCTATATCAGCTTGTGACAATATTGTATTTGACACAAAAAAATAATCTAATCGTACAAACTTCTGGTGTGGGTGTGAATAAAATGTATATCCATGCTCAGACCCTCGTAAATTGGCCCATGCATCAACCAAGCCATGGTCCGCCAAAAGGTGTTGTAATACTTTAAACACTTTAGGTTTCCTTCCCTTATACTGGCTAACCGCGAGTTGCAGGCCCTGCGGTTCTATATGGATATTGAAGTCTCCACACAAAATTAATGGCGTGGGCCACGATGCTAATTCCAAATTCAGGGTCTCTAATACTAACACCTCATCCAGATTCGAGCCATATACAGAACAGACCGTACATTTAATATTGCCAATTATACATTCGGCTATAGCCCACCTCCCCTGTTTATCAGCCGAAACTCTTGCCGTTCCCTGAATAGAATTTTTTGCTAAGATAGCCACACCACGTGTGGTTGTTGACTGTTGGGTACATACCAATACTGATAGACCTAGTTCCGTCAATAATTTTCTTTTGCCCCATGCAATGTGCGTTTCTTGGATGCAGACTAAATCTGGCTGCAGCATCCGCAACTCTGCAGCCACCCTCTGTCTCTTCCCATAGTTATTTAGCCCACAAACATTTAGGGTACATATCCGTAAACCCGATCTGATATTCTTATCACCCATCAATTCTAAACATATCCTTACACATTAGGATCCCGTACCTTATATACATGTAGTTCATATTTTGTATTACTATATCATCATCATGGATTGATTTGCCTTGTGCACCCCCACACCCTGTGCCCCCTGTAACCCCAAACCCTGGAGGGCCTCAGACGCGGCCCTGCCCCTCCCCCACCCCTACCAAAACACGAGGCTAAGAGACTCAGGGTCTCCAAGATGGGACAAGCTTCTGCCCCCCCGGGTTGCTCTACCCCATTAAACCTTATATACCACCCCCCGACCCTTCCCCACCCCTACCAACTATGCCTATTTTAATGCCCAAATCATGTTTAATGCAACCACCCAACATATTTGCTAACAAGTAAGGACAGGGTATGTATTATATTTGTTAAATTTCTGAAACCAATGAGATATTAATTGTACACACGTCTGGCATACATACTCATCCTGGGAGCCTCCCCCTCTGCTTGGAACAACTCCTGGTGGCCCTCTGCTCTAGGAAGTCCCCTTACCCCCACGGACCACGCATGAAACCTCGGCATCGTAACAGACTCCTCGCTCACAATGGACCGCCAGTTAAACACTGTCTCCTCGGCCTGCTTTAACACACTAAGCCTGCTTCTAAAGACCTTTAGATGGATCCCCACCGAATCCAGGAAGACAGTCACTCATGCCCTCATCAGCAGCAGACTCGACTATGGCAACGCACTCTATGCCGGCATCACCCAGAAACTCCTCCGAAGACTCCACAATGTCCAGAACGCCGCAGCAAAACTAATCCTCAACATCCCCCATCGCAGCCACATCACTCAACACCTCTGCGACCTCCACTGGCTCCCAGTTGACAGAAGAATAGCCTTCAAACTCCTCACCCACGCATACAAGGCCCTTCACAACGCCGGACCCGCACACCTGAATCAATGTCTCACATTCCACGTACCCAACAGACACCTCCGCTCTGCCCAGCTTTCCCTGGCTACCGTTCCACAAATCCGTAAGACCAGAACCGGAGGAATGTCCTTCTCCTACCTCACCTCCAAGACATGGAACCCCCTGCCCATCCACTTCAGGAAATCACCCTCACTGATGCAATTCAGTAAGGACCTCAAGACCTGGCTCTTCGGATGAACTCAGCACTTAGTCTGATCCGCTGTGCCCCCCAGAATGGTGTAAAATATGCAAGTCAATATCAAGAAATGCCAGATTTAAGTTAATTCACTGTAAATGTGTTCAGAAAGTAGAAATGGTTTGGTGCAATACACGTAAAATAAATTAGGAAAAGTAAATCATGAGATTATACAACTTAAGTGGGTATGACAGGCACATGAACTGGGGGAATTCATAAATGAATGAGGATGGTGTAAAATACACAGGTCAATATCAAGAAATGCCAGATTTAAGTTAATTTACTGTAAATGTGTTCAGAAAGTAGAAATGGTTTGGTGCATTACACACAAAATAAATCCGGAGAAGTAAATCATGACGGAATTACAACTTAGGTGGGTATGACAGGCACATGTGCTGTCATATACAAATTATTGGCTAAAATGTTAACGCTGCTATGTGAAACTAGATTATGATTGCCTCACGCCCAAGAGGGAAATTGATGCAGGGGATCACTTGTTATTTTGTATGTACAAACTCATGAATGAACTGACATTTTAAAAAAGACTGAATGCCAAACTAAGATAAATGCTCTCAAACTACAATGCAAAATAGAGAATGCAAACCCCTCTACTGCTGTAGGTGTAAATGTACTAGCAGACTCAATCTATTCTCACCTTCACACTGTAATTGTGAATTCCATCAATTTTGTCCTAAAGCATACCACGTTTCTAAAACTATTTCGTTTTAGCCTTGTAAAGTCAAACAATCATAACCCCAGAAAAGATTTAAGCACAGTTCCCACATAGCCCTTCCTCACATACCCTACGTACATTTTTCCACAATCTAACTACAAAAACCCCCATTTAGCTTCTAGATGGCTTGTGATACAAATGATCCTGGCCTTCTCAACTGCCTACCAAAATTATTTAATACAGTATAAACTAATTAATCAGGACTGAATATCAAACGTGTGCAATCTTTATCTCATAAAACAGTAGCCATCTGCTTTGCTGGGTTTATAGCAGTTGGTATTTAAAGTACTGTGCACTTGTCAAGGAAAATGACAGCAACTCAATGAGAAATATCCTGCGAAGGGTTAAAATAAATATCCTGGATTGATCTTCAACCTGTCTCATTCTGTCCCAGAAACAAACTCATAAAGCAAGAAATGCAAGATCTAGAACGCATTGCTCTAATGCCCAGTACATGGCACATTTTCTCTCCAAAACTCTCTAAGAAGCTTAGTGTTTTATATTTAAAAACGTTTAAGCCAAAGTAGAAGAAACAAGTGAATTGAACAACGAAAGTTTACTGTTGAAAAAAACAATGAAAAAGTATAAAAAGTTGACCCTTGCATTAAAAACCCCAAAAGCTGAACTTATGGGGCCCAATAGTAACTGAAATACAATTTCCTTTCTAACAAGGGAGTTTCCAACCTTAATTGTGGTCTATTTACAAACTTTGAAAACCCCTTCCAGGTCACACTACAAAAAAGCATTTGTAAAGCCATTAAGCCTGGCTATGACAAGTTTGCAATTTTTTTCAAACATATAAAATTCACTAAAATAAATTGGCAAAAATATAAAATCATTAGGTGTGGATCAGCAGCCAAGGACCACCAGCCCTGGTACTGAAGTGCTGTCAGGGAACCGTCTCGATCCCCTCAACCCCATTACACTGAGCTAAACCCACGGGCCATAAGGCCCAAATTCACAGAATTTGGTTCATGTAACATACACGTACAATCATTACTCACCCAGTATTTCACTACCTATGTACCATCTAAAAATGCCCATGCTTCTTTGTTTACTTTATATGCTTTACTGTTTCCATTTGCCAAAGGTGCCCATGTTTCAAGAACTGAGCACTCTGACTCAGAAGCTGCTGACTCAGATGGCAGTGAGAGCCTCCTGTGAAAAGCACTTGGAACTCTCCTGCTGTGAGCCGCATGAGTCATCACTCAAGCAAAGCACTTTAGAACTCTCCTGCTGTGAGCCCCATGAGTCATCACTCAAGCAAAGCACTTAGAACTCTCCTGCTGTGAGTGGGGTGAGTCATCACTCAAGCCTGTGCTAAGTGCACAAAGAAGAACTCCTGCTGAAACTTTGGGCTGATAGCAGCTTGTTCTATTTAAAACTGCACCCAAGGCAAAATAACTTGCTTTGCCTAACGATTTATCAGCCTGCAGGTTTCCTGCCTATAGACCAGTGCTCCCCAGCTGTATTTACAGCCTTCACAAGAACAACTATTCTTTCAGAGCCTCCTCAGGCACAGCGCTCATACAAATCTTCAAGAAGCAGACACTTACCTGAAGCTATCATATGCCTCGCTGATCTTAATCATCTCCCCCATCACAGGCACCTGTACAAGAAAAGAAACCTTTAAGACAAAGATAAACAGTGCATAGTTACTTTCTATTCTTGCACATTTTTTGCTCGTTTGATAAACAGACATTGGCACTGCGAGTGAGAGCATCTTTTTGACATTTGACTGGTACAAGAGTGAGAGCGCATTACTCCTGTGAAGAAACAGGACATTGCGCTATTTCCTTAACAAGAGAACTAAACTACAAGGTAATAATTGGTATAGGATTAGTATGGTGCATATAAGAAATGGTGTACTGAAGTATGTTTTTCTGTATCTCATAATGTATCATTTCATAAGCTCCTAGATGCAATAACCCTTGTGTTCCCTGAACAGTCATCAGGATTTTCCAATGTCCACTCATACTCCAGGTGCTTACCTTGAGAACTTTATTACAACTCACTGGCAGGGGTTCTATGCACCTATCCACAAGGGCCCTCTCCCCTTTTATGATCAGATCACTAGCTTGCACAATTGAACCAAACTGGTAAGTATGGTCAGGAAGTGGGATTGGTTCCAGATCATCTCTGCAAGGCCTTGCATCTCTCCAGGTAAGAGACGGCAACCAGTATTGACAAGTGTACTCCTTTTCCGGCGCCTGCAAACATGTGAGCAGGCAAAATGCCAACCCTTGCAGTACAAGACAGCCTATGGATGAAGTGGAATGACCCATTGCCCCATGCTGTATAATGTGACTGATGATAGCAAAATATGAAGAACAGATGCCAACGGCTGGTCGAAAGCCCCTGTAAGTATACATTTATTATTTTTATGATGATTTGGTTTTGGAAAACATGAGGCTGATAAAAATATAAAGCTGTCTCTTGGACAGACCTAAAAGGATAATTTTAAATTCATCCAAGGCCCCAAATATTCTCCTTAATATTTGAACATTAGCTTGGGCTCTTAAAGGGTATTAACAGTTCTGTGATAGGTTTGAAAAAAAATTACGATTATTCGAGATTTCTTTTCTCAAGAAACACAATTTTTCATTTGGTGAAGTCCAGCCTCCTATGTTCTAGGCCTCAACAGTTTATCCCAGGCAATTGAAATATTTTATATTTTATTCTGCAAGATAAATATAGTGAGCTTTTGTGAATGAAGGAAAAAGCATTTGCCTACACAAAAATCACCAAATAAAACATACTACTGAGAAATGAAATAGAAGATCAACCACATGCACTGGGATAGACGGCAATGAAGGAATATAAAGGTCTGGTGGAAGTTTTCCTTCCATCACAGCCCAGAAACCCAAACTGTAAAAAAAAACAACAACGACAAAAAGCTATTGTAATAACAAAAAAGCTATATTTGGACTGGACTTTAGGTAGTGCAATGAGGAATGCCACAGTAGAAAATCTGATGTTAAAGAGGAACTGAAAGAAGTACAGGACATACAAAAGATGAAAAACATTTCATAGTGTTATAAAGGGGCTTCTGGAAAGGGAAACGAGGAATTGCACAGTACAAATAGAGAACTGTTAATCTTATTGATGAGAACATAAAGCCATAACGTAGATCCTAAAGAACAAAAATATCCTGTTGCCAAGCACAACGAGGATTCAGGCATGGCTGAAATACAACCAATCAAGCATTCATCTTGTACCATCCAAATAAGAAATAGATGACGGAAATAAAGACCGCACTTATCATAGGCATTTTGGACTTAAGCCAAATCTTCAATTCTATTGAAAGGAGTTAGTCAAAAAAACTGCATCTGTCAAAAATAAGCTACTTATAACAGGAGCATACCCACTCACAAGTGCAGTTCAGATATGGTCTCATGGGCGACTAAGCACACAGTCTGAAACAAAAAGGGTAAGTTAGGGTGCTTATGCTCACTTATCTTAAACAGTGACATATAGAACATGTATTATATCCAGTATATATATGTATATCCGAAGGCCATAAAAACCAGATGACCCAAAGAACGAGCAGACTCCAATCACAATCTTCATTTACCCGGACAATTATGTAGCTGTAGTTGGAACTGAAAGGAGTTAGCTGTGCCTTCTAGGTAAGGTAATTGAGAGATACGAAGAGGACATGATCCAAATAAGACACATCAAGTGACAAATTACAATATAGGACGGTAAAACATAAAAAAAAGAAACAGTGAAGAAAAATTGGAATGACTTGGGGCCTTTCAGTACCTTGGAATATGTCTTCAGAAATTATTTCATGGGAACAATAAGTAGTGATAGTTAAGCACACGGCAGGTTATAGGATTCTCTGTTTTATTAGATGCTTGTAAATTTGCTCAACAACCTTGCAAAAAAAATATTTAAATGAGGGTCGACAGCACATTCATTTATGGAAAAGAGATTTGGGGAATGGAGAGGAAAGTTACCTTTGTTGGTAATCCTCAAAGGAAAAGTCTTTAAAAGAGTATTGCTGAGGCCTTAAGAGAGCTCAGCTACATTACTTGATGCAGAGTTGAGGTACCAAAATGCTGAAGCTTACAAAAAATATTGTTGATGCATATTGTTTTAGGCAGTAAAAAAGGTGTATGCTATCTTCTCCCACTCGTATTGGAGTGTTGTGAAGAAACTAAATTGAGTGAACAGCATCCGTTTAAAAAACTTGATGACAAATTAACTAAAATAATCTGGTGTTGGAAGGAGGTTAATTTATTACACATGGGTACAGAAGAACCAGCTCCTGCAAGCAGCGAACTGGCAACTAAGGAATCAACGACAGCCGACATGCATACAACAACAGTGGATATAAGGTACATTTTCCAAAAAGATATTTTGCTGCTCCTTTCATTCAGCAATCATACCCATGGTCTGTCAACAATAAACAGGAAAAGAAGGTCATTTGAACCTTCTAAACCTAAAGGGAACCAGGTTATCAAAAAAGGAAGATATTGAGACAAAAATCAGTCATCGCACCAACTAGTCTATTCCTGAACAGGTTATGAGGACTCTAGGGGAAGGAAATCCCTTAGCACCAAGAAGAAGACAACAATGCACAACTACCTAAAAAAGTGCATTCCATCTCAGTGACCAGTTACATGAGACAGAAAGCAGATATCTATATAAGAAAGAAGGTACCCCCTATGAAAACTGTGAGGTACAAGAGCAAGGGCGAATTAACAACTACTGAAAAGGAAAACTCTTGTCTGACCTATATTTCTTTGTCAGTGGCCTCCAATAGGCTCATACTCAAGGCAGATACACGGCACAGCACTTAACCAGACTGATTATTCAAAAAATACATTTATTTTCTTTAGTGAACAAAATATTTTTAAAGATTTTTTTTATATAAATAACTTTTTTCGTTCATATCAATTCAGTTGAACAAGAATGTACAATTATTTCTTACTATTAGTGAACAGTAAACAACATGTAATGTATCACAAATACAAAACCTACAATCTCTACATCACAGTATTGCCTAAGACAACGACAGAGTGACATACACAATGCAATAAATAACATCATAAAATGAATTAGCTGTGACCCCACTGACAACCATCCATCAGTCATACTAACCAGTCATAACCATCTCATACCTGCGACACATTCACACACAGAAAAGGATTGAATTCTCGCAGGAAACTCCTATTAATTCAAATGCCATACACCCAATCGTCAATTATGTGGTATGATTTAATCTAAAGGTTGTCCACTGGTGTATTGTCATAGGCAAGTTTCCCATATGCTCGGTCAACGCACGTTTCGGTGGATTGAGATTATAACCACCTTCATCAGGACCATTTAAGTTGAGAAGAAATCTCAAAGGTGGACAGGGGTTCTCTGTGAGATAATAACAAAAAATATATTTACAAAGTCTGTAGTGCTGTGATGCTTGCCAAAAAACTAAGTCAAAAAGTTCAATCATTAGCGAAAAATCAGCTTACTAACGTGCAAACCCATAATGCATGCAAACACTGTTATCCTGACAGGAATCACAGAGTTCTGTGAAAACGTTTCAGAAAAGGGCCCATAGGCGTGCTTCATAGTGCTGCTAACTCTAAAGGACAGTGCGCCTCAGGCCTAGATTGTGAAAAGAATGAGAAACGTGAGACAGATGCCTAAGAAAAGGTAAGAAGGGAGACCAAATCTAAAGGTCTATGGTGCACCTTATACACTGGGAGGTACTTCATCCATCTGAGTGTAAAGTAGCAGCTGGTTAAAACCAGTCAGAATGTTAAGGGTACAAGAAACGTATAAGGGAGGCTGTTGTATCCAACTCTGCAAGACAATGAGAAGAGAATAAACTGAACTGCAGAGCTCTATAGATGGCAAAATAGGCAGATTGACAAGATCTGTTACTACTCTTACCTTCTATTGAGTATGCCTCCGCCTAGTACTTTGCTGTATCGTCTTTCCAAATATTTTTATATAACAGCGTACTCACAATAAGGCAGAATATAATTTCTGTAATGGAAATAATGTGGGCTGAGTAGAGTGTCTAAAGATCAAATACTAAAAGACAAATCTTAAGTATAGTCTTGTAATGTTTTGAATCTAATGCGTGAGGCATGTATACTATTACATCACAAGACACGAACACAGTATTGGCATACATTTCTAAAGTATAAACAAAGAATCCTGCTATATCTTAGAATCCAATGCATCCCATTGGCATTGCTGGGATATATATCTCATATGTTATTACCGTGTCTCACACCCCACAGGCACTAGGTAGCTCAGGCTGTTGTACAACGGGAATACTTATAGTAGGAATAGACTCCGAAACATAGTGCAGATGGGAAGAGACCAGCGCGTCTATTCTGCGCCTACATGCCCACAAAATGCTGCTGAAAGACCCATTACTTCTAAGGTCAAACTGCCAGCTATAACTTGCCGCTGGTACTGGGGTCTGCACTTCATATACCTAAAATGTATTCAAATATGAGGGACCTACTTATATTTCCGATTATATGGAAACTGATGTGTGGGGCACGTCTATAGGGTGCCGTATACTCCCCGACCCCGTAATGGGTATCCCTGTGCGTGTGGTTCTCTAACCCACGCCGAAAGCCGACTGTGCCTATTCTGACTGCCTTATGCGTAAAGATGAGGTTCTAACAACCACAATCGAGTAGCGCACCCAGCCCCAGATCTTACCGCAATTCCTTGTGGTCAAACCATCATATCGCCACTCGGGGTCGTAACGCTGCGGTCTGGTCCTACAGTCTCCTCAAACCGGCTCCAATCATTGAGGTAGAGCGGGCGGGCGACTTTATATTGTGGTTCAGTGGTTAATGTATTTCACATGTGAACACTAACTAGCGTAGTGACGTCATACCACTAAGCAAGAGGAGTCGCCATCTTAGAGTGGCGAAGACCCTGTTTTCGAAGAAATAGAAAGATAGACACAATCCTCAAAACTATAAAGGGGAGACCAGTTATCGCACTGATTTGTGTAACAAAATTGGAGATTGCTACGGCCTAGCACTCTAAATTCCCAATGGCGATTCAGCAGAAGAGAACTCTATATATTGAACAAACCAGAGTGATAAAAGCCATGTTACAAAGAACAGACTAACACAGATGCTCAAAACTGCGAGGGAGGGTCCAATTGTCGCACTTATTTGTGTGGAAGATTAGGAAGTTACTACGGCCTAAGAAATATGAGTGCCCGACTGCAGTTTATTTCAAAAGGACGCTCCATATTTGAACTTGTTAAAAGTACGTATGGGATTGGTCTCGTTTATGTTATTTCTTGCTTTAAAACACCTGTATCTTTCTCCTTGGCAGCCTGCTGAGAAACATGGAGTTGAAGTCCTTAAAAAATCCCTTGATTTCTCCTGAAGATATGTCCTCACTTACATAATTTACTGTATTATTATGAGACTGCATAACAAATGTCCAAACCAATCTTTCACTATTTAGCATTGGACAGGAACAAAAAAGTAATCTCATCTCTCAGGCCCATCCTCTCCTTAAATATAGGTAAGACATTTAGTTACCCAACTGATATTCCTGTAGAGGTCTTTCAAAAATTGTTTCATACAAATGCTCTCTAAGGCATGCATACACTTCACGTTAGCATTAGCTAAGCTTTCTCTGTTCTTGAGCGCTATTTATATTTTTCTTAATAAATTTTGGCCTGCCATTTTTCCAGCCTCCTGATCACTGTTCAGTCTTGTAAGGTTTAATAGAGAGGTTATTCAGTATATCTGCATTATTGGCATTAACTTCAAGTCGGCAATGAGCATAGGATCCAGGGCTGACCGCTTCCCATCGACTGTGAATGGAGGTCTAACACCTCCATTCTGTGTGGTGGGTTACTGAAATGAGCTATCCATACGGCAAACCATGTATTCAGCAATTAATGCAGAAAGACAGCAAGCTCATACAGGTGACATCCTCCTCTGTGTGCATCGAGGAGGCGGTGTTCCTCACTACATCACCTATTTAGGCATCAACGCCCACAAAGGGTTGGATGAACTGTAGCAGTCTCGGTCAATAACCTACATTCCAGGGGGGTCATTCAAATTATTTAGGATGTAGGAGTGACATCTTCTGTGTGCTTCCTATCTCACTCCTCGTAGTCTTCCCGAAAACAAAAGGGGGGGGGGAGGTATAAAGGTTTTTAGGTCTCCCCTAGGCAGCGCTTGCGCTGTCTCTTCGAGATATGCTGTATGGACTTTAAGCCGGCCCACTTTCCACCCATCTTTTTATTTGTCTTCTGTTACTGTCCTTTGTAAATGGTGGCTTTTGATTTGTTAATAGGCTTAGTAGTCCCTCTTTTTCTCCTCTTGTAACCTCCCATGAGGACTGCCCGTTACATGTGTTTTTACTCAATAATATTTATTTACTGTTTGTCAGCACTATTTTCTTAATCACTTTCTTCTAGCTGCTGTTGCAGGCACAACAGGCTCACCGCTTCAGCAAACCAGAGTCCACATGTTTTAGTGGTTCAGCGTGGCACCCGATCATGGGCGACATGCTTTATTTTTTAAAGACGCTCACTCCCCACTCCTCGGCTGTTGCTTTAGCTTTAAGCATGCCGACCCCCCCTTATCCCTCCCACAAAACTGCTTGCCCGCACCCAGGACCCCTCCGAGATCACTTATTTAAATTTAAAAAAAAATTAAAATGAACAGCTTCTCAGTGGTTCACAAGGTGTGCCGCAGCACCCCAGTGCGTCGTAAAAAGTAGCCAGGGCGCCGCACCAAGTACACACTTTGGGAAACAACAGATACGTTTTGTTGCGTAAACAAGCCAAATCTGCAGTAAGACGCTTCCTCCCCTTTCCGCTCCACATCAGGCCACCTCGCTTCATGCTTCGTCAGACTATTTTTAATTACTTGCTTTCCCTTTAAGCGTGCCGACCCTCTCACCCCTCCCACAACACTGCTTGCCAGCCCCCACCACCCCTCAGAGATCGCTTCTTCATAACGTGACATAGGTGTTGTCTTCTGGACGTTCCTGGTGCAGAATCTGATTGCTGATAGTGCCGGGCAGGTCAGTGGCACAAAAATTAAACCTCAACAGAACGCACTTACAGAGATAAAGAAAGCAGGTGCCCCTGTTGAAGCTCCACTTCCGTAACGTATTAATCAGCTTAACTTTGTGCGCTTGGTCAAGGCTAAGCAAGTGTGTTTACTCCGCATTGCCACCGTGAAAAGTTAGCTGTAATTCTTGGTGGAAGTGTTTGCATCCTTGCTTTTCTCGAGCGAAAAACCTCATATAGGGTATGTGAGGAGGAGGTTCTTTCTCGTTATCGGTTATATTGAGCCAGGAGGCTGAGAGGAGGAGTGAGCATGGACATGTTCTTTTGTTGGTTGCTTTTTAACACTAAGATCACTACCTGGCCTCACACGCTCTCAGGGACCACGTGATGCCTATTAACAACCTGATCCAGATAGGAGCTTTGCCAATATGGCTGTTATGGTTAGCTTTGTGCCACTGGGCATGCTCCAAGGGGAAGAGACCTCATCAACTTAGCACCCCTCAAATACTACTTATTGATGGATCAGATGTCCCTTACTATTGCCGCCCCCGTAAAATGAACTGGCTGACAGACTTATTAATATTTGTCTTATACTGTACAATACCTCCTATTTGCGTTTTGTTCCTTATGTCCTTCCAGCAGCAGCACCAATAATATTGTTCCTATTTCCCCTGTTACTCTTCTGGGATTAGTATAATCACACTGCACACATTCACAGCACACAGACTCTCATACAGCGCTGTTGCGCAGGGCCGCCAGAGATTGCTTACTTGTTTTATGTGTTTGTCTGAACTACACGAGGAGTTCACCACTTCTGCCCTGTTTATTTGAATGTCTGGACCTTTTGGCACCGTCCATAGGGTCTTCAATTCCGTCTAGCCGCCCCTCCTGCCCATTTAGGGAACACCAGGAGATTGCAAGGAGACAGAAACACTAATCTTTCTTCTAAATACTTTCCTGTCATCTTTTGTTCTGTCCATGGAGCGCCAGTAAAATGCTACAAAGCACCCAGGACATATTCTTCTTCCTACTTGTGAACGCTTTGTGAACTGGTATCAATCGAACTGTCTGTTTGCCTGATGAACGGCTTCCTCTGCTGCTGCAAAAGCTGGGGTCCGGCTGAAAAGCGCATGATAATGTTCGGTCACCCATTGTGTTGTCTGTTTATAGTATAGCGCGACACCCCAACCCCAATCTGTCTGGTGTAACTGAACTGTCGTCGCAAAGCAGGGAAGGTTAGCGCCTGCACTTGGCGCACTTCCACACTCTCATCTCACACCATGGGACACCCTCTAAGTAAAAATAATTTAGACAGAAGTCAGCCAGCTCCACCAAAAGACTCCCCAGCATACAATGTGGCCTTACGCCAAGGACTGAGTTCCATACTATTTATACATAAATGGCATGACCTGACAGCTAGGAGACCGGACTTACAATTTCCGTGTCAGGGGACGTACGACATAAATAAGTTGTCATATTTGAGAAGAATGTTGACATTAAAAGACAAGAAGATAAGGCCGGCCGAGTGGGAATCGTTTTTTCAGTGGGATCTGGTCCTGCGCGACATGCGTGCAACTATTGACGTGAAATCGAAGGTCCACAAGGAATTGTTAGACGTTAAGAACAGAATGCTAAATGAGATGGCAAAACAGAAGCTAAATGAGAATTGGAGGAAAGTGCAAATGGATGTGGTGGGGGTATACCCATGCATCCCTGTTACCAAAGAGGGAGGGGGAGAGGAGGACTCACTACTTGAGGACCTTTTGATGGGACGAATGAAAGGTGCACCACAAACTCCTGTTCCAAAAATAGACGATGACACTTCACCCTCCGCTCCCCTGCCACTACCCACTGAGCTAACTCCACTACAGCAGACAGCTGCTATAGCTTTAACACGCAGGCTTCTCAACGAAGATGCTACCAAAATAGACTTGGACATCGTCCAAGACGTTGCCGTCTTGAGACTAATGAGGACAGAAGCTGTCCACGCTGCCAACAAATATTCTGATAAGAAAAAACAGCTGTTTGCTCAATGCGCACACAGACATAACGCCACCAAAACTAATAGATCGCGCATGGATACAACTGTTCGACGACACGTCGACAGACGACCTTCTAACATTAAGCCAGTGGCAATACCTGGTATGGGACGCTTGTACATACACACTACAGATGGCCCATGACATTGCAACAATAGAGCAGGCTCTAGAAGGGACTAAACAGCATCCACCACAGGCTAGGCGACAGAGTCTGAGTAAAACAAGTAGCGCATCTTCATCCCCACATGGCTCGCCCACACTACCAAAGAAACTGCTGAAGTCTGACACCATTAAATGCCAGAATTTATTACAACAGATGGTGGAAGGAACGCTACCAATAGACGCCTTCACAGAACACCAAAGCAGACAATACTTAGAAAAAGTACTGTCACTGGCACGAGCACAGTTAATGGAAAAAGGTTCCAAAGCACACAACGCATATGTCCAGCAAGCTAAGAACAAATGCCCAAATACTACAGGTGTACCTCCACCACTACTTGCACAGTATGGCTGGGACATAGCTAGGTTCAGCTTCACAGATTCGGAACTGCAAACATGCGATGAGGACAAAATGAAAGACACACTAAAATATGCAGTAGAAAAACTGCAACAGTGGAAGCAGCTGGTGAACACATTTGCAGTGTTAGAAGTAGTACAGACCCTCACCCCTTACACGGGGACACCAGCACGCAACAGCAGCACCACCGGCACTCATTATGCCCCTTCGAGAAGTACCACCTCCACCAGGTAGTAAAGATAACGAACTAGCATATGTCCATGTCCCTTGGTCGAGACAAGACATCATGTGCTTTACTAAAGATTTCCCAAAGCTCAGAGAAGAACCAAGGAAGTGGTACGCTGAGTTAGACAGAATGACAGTTTTGGGAGGACTGTTATGGAGAGATTTTGATACTCTATTTAATATAATAGTGCCAAAGGATCTGTGGGAAGATTGTAAAAGGAAAGTGGAGTGGCCAAAAGGGGAGCCAAACAGGGGAAGGGGAGGAGTGCCAGGAGATGAGGTTGATGAGAAATACAGAGAAGTAGTGAAATATTTAAAAGAGAAAATACCAGAAGACAAGGTAGATTGGGACAAGATTACACATAACAAACAAGAAAAAGATGAGAGTGTGAACTCCTACTTTGACCGCCTTCTGCAAGTCTATCAGCAGAACAGCGGGCTAAAGAATCCAATGGGAGAGGCTATGCCAGCATTTGTCACCACTTTTGTCCAAGGTCTGAGACCACCCATTAAAGCACATCTACAACCTCATTTGTTTGCTGGCAACAAGAACCAATAGAAAAGGTGCTGGCAGCAGCCAGATACTGCTCTGATTATCAGTCCAATGCGCAGACAATGGAAGCAGAGAAAATAAAGAAAGAAAAAGTAAGACTGATGGTAGCACAAGAAAGATTCTACACAAGTCAGCAAGGAAGAGGCAGGGGCCGGGGGAGATTGAAGGGTACAGGAAGACCACAGAATGTCAGGTCAGCTTCCCTACCTCCACCAGGAACAGCTTGCTTCTACTGCAAGGACCCCAACCACTGGAAGGCAGACTGCCCAATATTAAAAAAGAAAAATGCGGAAAACAGGCCCACACAGAATAGGGGACAAGGCCAACAACAATACCAGCATAACACCCAGCGTACAGGGTATAGAGATAATGACCAGCAAGGATATATGTCAAATGACATGCCTCCAGCACAGCAGGACAGGACAGGGAGGGACGGGTGGCGGCAGCAGGACAATGACTTCCCACCGCCGCCCCAAGATTTATTCTAGGGATGCCTGAAAGTGGAAGACTGCCTAATAGCTCCAGCAATAGCAGTGGATCAATCCGGCCCATATGTAGAGGGAACAGTTTTGGGCAAAATAGTACTATTCTTGATTGACACAGGAGCTCAAAGATCAATGCTAAAGGCGCCTTTGATGCCTGAGGCGCCACTTTCGGGAACACAGGTGACGGTAGTCGGAATGACAGGACAACCGATAGATGAATATCTCACACAGCCACTGCAATTAGTCGTAGGCACCATAACAGTAAGCCATCAGTTTATCCTTGGCAGATTCTGCCCCGTGAACTTACTAGGCAGGGACTTGCTCTGTAAATTACAATGCACCATACACTGCTCACCAACAGGGGTTTTTCTAGAAAGCAGGCCAAATGGTCTGATGTTGCAGGCTTTCATGACATGCACAGACCCTGGCATACCCTCAGAGCTGTGCAACTGTGTGCGACCTCAAGTCTGGGCTACCAGTGCTAATGATGTAGGACAGGTGCTAAATTATCCACCAGTACAGATCAAATTGAAGCCAGGAGCCCACCTCCCAAGAGTACCACAATACAAGATTTCCAAGGAGGGGGAGGAGGGCATAGCACCAGTAATACAAGACCTTCTGAAGCAGGGAATAATAAAGGAGATACGCTCTAGCCCATGCAACACACCAATACTCCCCGTAAAGAAAGCATCTAAGGACCCGATGGGGCCCCTGTATATCGTTTCACACAAGACCTAAGAGAATTAAACAAGATAGTGGTACCTTCCTTCCCAGTGGTTCCAAACCCAGCAACAATATTGTCCAATATCCCATTCACAGCCACACACTTCACGGTGCTGGATCTGAGCTCCGCCTTCTTTACCATCCTCTTGCATCCAGACAGTCAGTCCTACTTCAGTTTCTGTTTTAAATTGAGAAGATTCACCTGGTGCCGTCTTCCACAAGGCTATACAGAGTCCCCCTCCATCTTCACGAATGCATTAAAGACAGATTTAGACTCCCTGGTACTAAAGGAAGGCGCCACACTCATCCAGTACATAGATGACTTGCTACTGGCCTCACCTTCAAAGGATGCTTGCGTAAAGGACACTATTGCCGTCCTGCGCCATCTAGCACTGAAAGGTTACAAGGTTCCCCCCAAGAAATTACAGTTCTGCCTCACTGCTGTAAAATATTTAGGCCACGAACTGTCCGAAGGGACCAGGAAATTACTCCCTGACAGGATATCTACCATCACCCACTTTCCCCAACCACGCATACAAAAAGAGGTTCGGGCATTCTTGGGGGTGGCGCTAGGCCTCCCAGATTACAGCAAAGACTTCCACTTGTTCTGCCATGAGAAGGGAGGGTGCTCATTGGGGGTGTTAAGTCAAAAGCACGGATCATTTTACCGCCCAGTGGCATACTATTCCGCCACATTAGACCCAGTGGCCTCCGCGCTCCCGCCTTGCCTCTGAGCAGTGGCAGCCACTGCACTGGCGGTAGAACAGTCTGAAAATATAGTGCTGGCACACGCCATGGTTTTGCACGTTCCCCATGCAGTGGACACACTCCTCACATCCACTAAGACCCAGCACCTAATAAATGCACGCCTCACTAGGTATGAGCTGATACTATTAGCACCACACATTGTCATCAAGAGATGCACCACTTTGAACCCAGCATGCCTTTTGCCAACAGAGCATGATCTAGATGATTTAGACTCAGATGATGCATTTCACGATTGTGCACTAGCTATAGACAGGCACACAAAGGTGCGCCCTGACTTGAGTCACACCACTGCCAGATGCCCAAGGGGATTTGTTTGTAGATGGGTTATGTCTGAGGGACGACAAAGGAACACTGCAGGCATCTTATGCAGTGGGCACCGCTGGCAAGTTACTGGAAGGGGGAAGGTTGACGGCTGCCAAAAGCGCACAGGCGGCCGAACTCATGGCATTAACGAGGGCATGCACATTGGCTAAAGGAAAAAGAGCGAACATATACACAGACAGCCAGTATGCCTTCGGGGTGGTCCACGACTTCGGCCAGCTGTGGTCAATGAGAGGATTCCTCACATCAGCAGGCCAACAAATACAACACGCACAATTGATCAGTGACCTTCTCCAAGCATTGTTATTGCCATCAAAAGTGGCTATCATTAAATGTGCAGCACACACTTCATCAAAAGACTATGTATCAAAAGGCACCGCATTTATTGATGGAGAAGCAAGGAGAATAGCGCTAACAGGCTGCCAGCTAGCAATGGTTCAAATAATAAATAACAGCGAGGAAACCACTGCTAGCAGTGACTCACTACGTTTTGACCCTATACAGATTCAGGGAAGAGTGGAGGAACATGAAAACAAGAATGGGTAAAAGGAGGGTGTGTGCTAACAAAGGAGGGGTTATGGACAGGGCCAAATGGAAGAATATGCCTACCTTCATCAATGCTTCCATCCATGGCACGCCTCTGTCATGGTCCCTCACACGTTGGCCGAGACGGCATGATCAGATTGTTTTCACAATGTTGGTACTACTGCAAATTCCGTCAAATAGCGGAGAGACTTTGTAAGCAATGCACTGTTTGTGCACAATATAATACTGGGAAGGGTACACCAACTGCACCTGGTCATTTCCCACCGCCCCACAGACTCTTTGAAAGTCTCCAGCTAGACTTCATCGACATGCACCCCACCCACAAGTACAAATATGTGTTGGTAATTGTATGCATGTTCAGCAAGTGGACAGAGGCCTATCCAACAAAGAACTGTTGCTAAATGCCTTTTGAAAGAACTTATCCCTCGTTTTGGAATTCAAGCCCTTCTGAGCTCCGACAACTGACCTGCGTTCATTTCCCATGTAATAGGGGGAATATGCAAGGGGCTTGGGGTCACACAAAAACTACATTGTGCCTATCACCCACCAGCAGCGGGTGCTGTGGAGAGGAAGAATGGGGTGTTGAAAAATAAAATTGGGAAAATTTGTGCATCAACTGAACTTTCATGGGTGGATGCGCTACCACTAGCCCTGCTGGCAATGAGAAGTACACCAGATAGGGTAACAAAGCTCAGCCCCCACGAAATAGTCTTTGACCACCCCATGAACATTGCAGGCCACATGTCAACTGCTCCACTGTCAATAGCAAACGATTTGCTTTTGTGCTATTGTAAGAAATTAACAGAGACATTACGTTATCTTCATCGCCAGGGTCAAAGCTCACACCAGACGACACTGCCTCCAGCCAAGTTGGAAAGGCCCTCATCAAGTCCTACTGACGACAGCAAAAGCCGTCAAGTGCGAGGGGCTGACATCTTGGATACACAGCTCCCACACCAAGAAAGCAACAGGGCCGGACAACGAAGAGCAGGCTCCACCAGCACCACCAGTGACATCTGAGGCATCTCGCAGGTACAACCTTCGCTCCACCGGACCAGAAGCATCAGAGAAGAGGTGAAAAGTGTGGCACTTCCCTACTCGCTGCAGGCCACCAACAGAGGAAGGAAAGTCCTGAGGAATTTCCCGGCTGCGCATGGCAGGCCAGGCATCTGGGTACCATCCTTCCTAAGCGACCTACTCTCTTCAATGTGCTGGTAACCTCTGACGGTACATGATAAAGGCACCAACGATCTCCTTTTGTTGCTGGCATCTACACCAATAGGTTGATAGGGGTGTAGGACCTGCTAGTTAGATACCAAAAGACAATTTCTTCAACTACAACTCCAAGTGAACATTGTCATCTGGACACTAGATGCAAGTAATAACGACTAAAAAACACTGGTTCGTAAACATACAAGTGGAGGAAACATGGCTGCTACTAACTATAAGATCAGTTTTACTTATTGTCCCCTGGAATAGAGATAACAGGAGTTCTGAGAATAGCTGTGCCACACCCTCCGGGATTGAGCAGGTTAACAAGCCTGATATTTACGAGATTGCATTACCAACTTTTGAATACCAACCATCAATGCAAGACATAGCAGCAACACGCCTTGATGTTTTAGAGTATGTAGTACAGGCAATAGAGAACAGCGGATTAACTATCATCAGAGACACCCCAATGTGAACAAGACGCAATTTTGCCAGGTGCAGTCCGACAAGTTTGACTTCCTTACGAAGCCTACTTGACAGGTTGTTACGGACTACGGAAGCGGCTGGGTTAGGCATAGTGCAGTTTGTGGTCCGAAACGCCTGATAGTGCACCTCTATTGCCCTTCAGAAATGATGGTTTATTACTACCAGACAGATGAATAGAATATTGAGCTATACAGTGAACAAAACACCAAATGAAATTCATGTGCATATCACCTTCATAGCTCCAGGCTTTGAAACACCTACCATATTATCTAGCTCTTGGCCGAGGTATCCACTTCAAAGTCAAATAGCCTTTACCTGCCTGGGAGGCCACCTCCAGTTCCCCGATTTTTCCCCTACAGGTTTGTACACAGGTACATACGCCATAGGACTCAAGATAGGGATCTACCTTACCATCCTCCAAGCAGTAGGAGACGAGCTAGTTAGAGATCTTCATTCCAGCAATTGCGGGGACACCGATCAGCACGATGCCACGTCCTAGGGAAGAAGGACGTAAACGGCCAGCAGTACTACTGGCAATATTATCACCCGCCCCAGGAATAATAGTAACTGCAATAATAATAATATATGCAAAGGACATTGAAATACCGTACCTCAATAGCCGGGTGGGGGATGGGAGCGATAAACTTCTTAGTTCACTCCGGAAAGAGTTTGTTTTCAGAGCTACGTCACTTTGCAATTGATGCTAATCAACCCTTCAATCTACCCCTGCACCTCCATCCTTGCTTTGCAATGCATTTGCAATGCAATAGGTCTCACATTGCTGAACGTTTGCACTATTGGCGTTGCACTATCTTTTGCAACGCCGATACCTCGAACTTTCAGTAATGCGAAACCTATTGCATTGCAAATGCTTGTATACAAAACTATGTTGTACATCTAACCAGTGAAGGCGTTATAGAAAGTCATTTTGTTGCCTAGAAGGCATTCTCAATAAATAAGTCACAAATCACTGCAGAAACTGTGAACGACCAACATTTTTCTATATTTGAAGTTTACGATAGCGTCTCATCACCAGACATGTATTAAGGCACTTTACATAGAACCAAACACTTTACATGGGTATGTCAAGGAACACCAAGAAAAAAGAAGGAAGAATGACGGTAGAATGGAAAAAGGTGAGCTCAACAACATTAAACAGCTGAATAAAAGTCATGTAGTTTCGTCAGGTATGACAGTAGGAAAACACGAGGGTGTTGCGGGGATTCTGCACATATACAGAACTATGCACAGGAAAACAGGACCTCGGTGTATAGTGGTGTACCAACCATACCCCTTAGTACCCAAAATCCCAATCTGACTAGCTATAGTGTCACATTCGTTCTCCGTACTACAGCGAAGCTACCAATGATTAGACATCCCAGAACATGGACTCTTTCAGGAATCGCGGGAGCAAGAACACTCTTTCATAATTCACTCATACTTGTCCACAACGTACATATTAAGAGACACAGTATAGTTTAAAATGTTTATTTTAACTAACGTGCTCTAAGACACAGTACACGTGCCAGTACTAGCAGCATAATGCATAAAGTTAAAACAGTAAGCATGGTTACAATTCCATAGAATACAAACGGGGACAGCATTTTATAAAGACAGTGGATATAGGACTAAAAGGCCTTGCCACCCTCCCCGTGCTAGGAACTAGTTTATTATAAAAATAGAAGACCTCTGGGCTTTGACCGCGGGACCCCCATACCTCAAGATCTAGATGCAAGGTTTACATCATCAGACAAGCACAGCTCCTCTCCCTGGAAAGGTTGTTCTCCAAGTGCCACAAACAGGGAGATCACAATATTAAAAGCACATGAATTTCTCCCGGTGCAGCTGTATTCCATGTTATGTCTAAGTGCGAGGGGCTGACCAGAACAGCAATAACAAGGGACGTTGTTTTTCGACCTTGTACATTGTGTGCAGACGAACCCCACAGAGGACATGAGAAAAGGTGAAAGGCAAAGAGACAGACAGTTCTAATGCTGAATGGGCACAAGCAGAGTCTGGAAAAACAAAGTCACAGAGTAACGTGTGCAAAGAAGGCATCATCGCAGCTAGGCCTAAGCTAACTTAGCAATGTCGACAATGGGGCCACAATCCACACTACACCCTCCCCTGGTCAGTCCATAAGGCAAGACATAGGACGAAAACAGAATTCGAATAGATGGAGCAGAATGTAAACGTCTATTTTTGGGAAATGTCCCTGCGAAGGCTAAAGAATGAGGAAAAAAATGTGGGGGGACAAAAAAAAATTCTAGAGAGGGCCAAAACAGAGGGCAATCTAGGAGAATAAAAAAATCCAGTAATGCAGTTTGTTGAAAGTCGATGTCCCTAATCCATCAGAATGTATGCGCAGAAAACTGCAACACCTTCCAGAAAGACATCATTGTCATCGTTTGAAAAAAGAGATGCCATCCAGTTCAACAAATCAAAACTGCATTCATGTTCCTCACAATAGGGAGCAGTGATCAGCATTGCGGGACAACTTGCGTGATACTCAATATAACTTCGTTGTAGGAGATGCTGAGCAGCCGCCCAGACATCCCATTGCGCCAAGACCCCAAGTGCAGCCGCACACGCCATTAATCCAACCCCGGAACATTCCCGTTCATGGGCCACTAAGGGGCCCATCAACTGGTCGAAATCCGGGTCCGAACAAGACATATTGGAGAGGCAAATATCCAAGGACCAAGCGAACGGAGATCATAAACAGGACATCACAGGTTGCACGCAAGTGAAATACGCAAAGCGATAAGAAAGTCCATAAGACACGCTGAGAGTCGCCAGTGGTAGGATGCCGAAGCTGTCAATCATGCGTTCACGGAGCATCCATAGCCGCACTGTTTCGTATAGACCCCCAGGAAGTGCAGCCATTGCGAAACAGGCAAAATATAAGCAATATCCCAGCAGCTAAGGCTAGGATCAATGGGAAGCCTCCGAAGACGCTGGAAAAAATAGAATGAATAAAAGCCGGAATTACACCAAATATAGTCTGAAAGGAGGTCAAAAGGCCGGAGCCCACAACTTTTTAAAAAAAAGTGCACAAGACCTTTGGTATTAGATGCAGTAAATATACGGTGAATCAGTTCACCGAAATGTTGGGGGAGGTTTGTGTTCAAAAGGGCCTGTATCTCACTGTGGGTACTAGCCACCTGGAGGACGAAGGTCTCCCGTGCGGAAGTGAGCATAACCTCCTGGTTTAATAATAGCGCCTTTATTCTGCTCAATTTATTGAAATCTGCCTTCAAAGTAGGTATGTAAGGCCAAACGGAACTATCTACCATCCCACGCGGGGGTGGAAAAAGCACATTTTTGCAGCACACAACGCAGTGTGAAACCGTTACAATGTAGGGGATGCCTGCCATCATCCCACAGCAGTCCTGATTATTTAAAAGCAGATAGCTACCATTAGCAAGCACAGTGAAAGTAGGTGATATAACAGGAGCTGGAACACCCTTTAAAACCCAAGCAAGATTCGGGGCAGAAACATTACAAGCCCCGTGCAATTTAATGTTTTTACAAATGAGGGAATGACCCACTGTAGAATCGCAAGACTCCCCTGTGAGAAATACCTCGTCATCCCTAAGGCATCTGTATGTGAAAGGTAGGGACCAAAGTTCATGTAAAAAGGCACTGCCTAAAGGCTGAAAACGGCCTACAGGATAATGTTTCATGCATGAACTGAATTCAAATAAAGAAAAAGGCAAAGTAATAACCCCGTGAACCAGCCACACTGCAGAGTCAGTCTCCGCCACAGAGAATGGCAACGGCTCTATCTTTTCGATATGTAGGAGAGTGTATGTTGCATCTTTCATGGACATGAATTGCTGTTTCTCAGTCAAATTAAACGGTAAGAACAAGGCAGATGTATTTAAAAAATGCCAGGGAACCTTCCCCATTTTCAGTGTTTGCAAAGTCCATGCAAACTGCATCACTGAACACAATTGATTCTGACCACGATATAACACAGACACATCATCTTGTACAATATCAACAACAGATGAAACAATATTCTCTAGTGTGTAAATGCGGGAAAATAGGGCGTTAATACTATTATCGACAACAGCGAGCACTTTTTCTAGATTTGCTGGATCTATTTCCCGTAAACGGGAAGCAGCTTCTATTTGCGAAAGCTTCCAGATTTCATTGTAGGTCGCATAAACAAATCTTTTAGGTCTTGGACCGCGAGGCCCTAGAACAAAGTCGGCCAGATCAATGTTGCCTGATAGGAGGGATAAATGTTGTTTTACGGAATCTAATGTAGAGTGCTGCAACCACTGTTTACATAATTTACCAACAGAATATGTTTTAACCGTATGCGAGTCAGAAAACCTTGGGTCTGGCCTATCCTGTTTGTAACCAGTTGGCAGGCGTTAGATGCTACGGGCCACGCCAACCAGGCTGACTGCTCAATTGCAGAGACATTAAAGGAATTATTTTGAAACAAAGTTTGCAAACTTTCGAGGGAAATATTTAAATGCAAGCTCCTGTTTGGCCAGGAAGACAACACAGGAATGGAAGGTGCATTCAATTGTTTTGAAGTAGCCAAACCTAAACAAGTTGTTTGATATATAGTACTATTCAAAAATAAAATTTGGGTGGGGATAAGGCAAGCACGGTGCAACGCTTCTGTACCGCGTACCTGCCAAGATTTAGTGCCCCAAATAGATTGTAAGTCAATGGTGTTCTTCCAGTGCTCATAGCCACCCACAGCTAACGCGTCCATAAAGGAACTGGAATACAGCAATTTGGTGTGGGTCAACATAACTTTTTGATTTGAAGAAACGTTCAATTTAAAATAATAGGACCCTGGGTTTGATCTATCAAAGTCCGTAAAATAAGTAAATTTATTTTTAAGTGTTTGGGAGCTACCTTGCAGAGGGGTCGGGCAATGTTCCCACTGGGTATAAGTGAAACTACCTCAAAGTGTACTTGGTTTATGCAGAAAATGGTTACCGTAATGCTGGTAACAATATAAATCGGCATAATTAGCAGAATTTAAGTACAAATCCTCAGCATTAAAAGCAGCATAATATTTTAAATCAGAAAATAACGATTCAATGGCATGCACATCCCAATCATCTGAATGAATATTCCTTTGTACCACCTCACCCATGGAAACTCGAAGCACACTTGGTACATTAATAATCTCTGTCGGTCCATGGATTTGGAAATTCACTGCATCCCACACAATGCCATCTGCAACTGGAAAGGAGGAAATGTTCACAAATGTGCCTTGAGACCCTCGCGGGTATGTAGTGCGCTTTATAAGTGACATGATTGATTGATGTGTGATCACGCTTCATGATGTGTGAAGAAGAATGCAGAGCCAAATTTCCAGCAACAGAGTTCACCGCAGAGCGTTCTGGCAAGTAGCGACCATTGATAAGCAAAAAAAAAAAAACTGCCACAAAGCCGATGGACATGAACAGGAAAATCATGAATAGCACCAACCAGATGTATGTCCATGGAGGGACCAAAAAATTGTCTCTGAACCAGGATACAAAAATACTGAATTTGGTCGGGATAAGTGATGATGTGGAAGACGAATCAAAAGAAAAACGAGTTGGGCTCAGTGGTGTGGTAGGCAAATGAGCCACTGACTCACTTGCGGGGTAGGCATACTCGGTTTCCTCATTGCAGGAGGAAGCCGGGAGGTTGAGCAGGCGATCTGGCAAAGCGACCATCCCAATGGCAACATCGGTGCCTGTGGAGGCAGGAGGGCCACGAATAGGATTTCTTGAAATTGCCGGACATGATACCGCAGGTGTTACACTATTCAGGATCGGCCAGATGTTGTAGCTTGACATTGTCCACTGAGATGTATCTGTTGTCTTTGCGACCAGGAAGCGGTGGTAAGATGACTGTACGAGTACCCTTCAAGCCAAGAACTGGAACCGGTGCACGATAAGAGGGGCCAAATTCTTTTTTGTTCTCCACCTTCTCTCGGACCAGATCTCCAATCTTCGGAAGCCAGCCGGCAACCGGACTCTGCAACGCAGCATCAGTGGCTGAAGATAAGTGTTCGTTTACAAGTCTGTTACGGGTCTCTTGTAAGTCCTGCAACTTAGTAGAATGATTATCTACGTCAAAGACTGCGGCAGTCGCCGCCAAGTCTAGACCTTCATGGTCTGGCACAAACATCTGTATGCCAAAGAGCATTTCGTATGGGGTCCGCCCAGCCAGAGATCTTCTACGGAGATTATTAAATGCACGCCATACAAGTGTGCAAGCCAGTTCCTGCCAGTACCTAAGACTCTAGCTGTCAAGGATTGCTTTAAGTCACGGTTCATTCGCTCCACAATTGAGTTGCCCTCAGGCCTATATGGAGACGAAAATTGCACCAGCACCCCCATTGACTTCATCGCGTCCTTGTACGCCTTAGAGGCGAACGCTGGACCTTGGTCAGAATGGAAGGTGCCACAGGCAAAAATTCCCACAAAGACACGCAAATCCCTGATGACATTTTGAGCGTCAGCACTGCGTTGTGGCCACACCCAGATGAAACGTGTGCACGAATCAACTGCAACTAAAATATATTTATATGCAGTATCAGAAGAAAATGGACCGCAGTGATCAAGGTATACACAACCAAAAGGTTTAATAGAAATGCAGAGCTGTGTTTGTGGCGGACGTGTAACCATAGAGGGCTTAATTTGCTGACAGATGTCACAAGAAAGGACATAATTACGGGTCTGTTTATATAAACCACGCCACCAGTAACGCTGCTGCAATATCGAAACAGTTGCAGACACGCCAGCATGGGCCGAAGCCAAGTCTTCGTGTGCAGCTGTTATCAAAGAATTTCTGCGGTCCGCGTTGGTAATCAGCCGATCACCAACATCTGGAATTCTTACGCAAGGAACCTGGTCGGGACTTAAGTGATAGGAGTACTTGGAAGGGAAACCTTGTGGGTAATTAGTACCTTCCTTTGTTGCAGCAATAGCTGCCAAAATCTCATTATCTATCTTTGTCATGGATCTTGTAACGGCTGCTACTGAGCACGTGGCTACTGCTGATTTGGCAGCTTCATCTGCCAAACTGTTAGCCCACACGCTGGTGGCCAAGAGTGTGAATCACCTGTGTGAGAGGCAGACGTTGTTTAAGATCCGCCACTCGACCCCAAAGCATTTTATGCTTAATTGCGCTGCCTTTAGAATCTCTATAGTCGTTTTGCGACCAAAAGAATAAGTGGTCATTAAAAGCCTGGACACAGTAGTAAGAATCGCATACAATAAGTGTAGTCACCTTCGGGTCTGCAAACTCAAGGGCGAGCACCAAAGCACGCAGCTCTGCCAATTGTGCTGTACTGTCTCCCAGTGCTTGCGTGTGCACAACACTCGATTTGAACTCCCCGTTCACCACGTGACCTGCCACAATAGCACATGCTGCTAAGTACGCATGCTTAGAACCCGTGGCCGGTTGCGCCGAACCATCGGTGTAAATTATACATTTGTACTCCTCAAGCGGCAGCAAAGACAGAGGAGGAGGATGAACAAATTCATACTGTAAGAACTCCTGTGTCTGAAGAGAGGAATCAAAGATGAAAGTGACATCCGGAGATGTCAAAGAAGTAGCCCATTGTATCCAATGGGGGTGCAAAGCCTTAGAGTTTGGTACACTTGCCTTGGTCACTGCCTCAAGGTCAGGATAGGGGGTGACAACCAAGATGCGTTTTCCCTGTGCCAGTGCGCGTTCCTTAAGAATCGCCATTTGCACTGCAGTCAAAACTTTCTCCACAGTGGAAAAGCGCAACTCGGCAGAAGTGTAAAGATGTGACTTGTCGGCAATAGGTACTGTGTCACCTTCGTTAAACGTCAAGTACGTGAAACCTACTGCCCCTGGCACAATTCTAATCACCAGGTTCGTATGGTTATCACGAGTCAACAAGAACTTAGATTCAAGTAGATCAGACTGCAAAGATTGCAGAATAAGCGAATGTTCCGGAAGCCAGCATGACTTCGAAAAGGTAGGTTGTATCAGGGCATAGAGAGGCTTGATACGCTGGGCATATTCGGGAATGTAAGAGCGCCCGAAGTTTAAAAATCCCAGTAAAGACTGAAGTTTTTTCAGGGTCGTTGGAGGGCGCAGAAGTGCGCACTTCTCCAGGAAGTGGGGAGCTAAGCCCCTACCTTCATTGTTGAGCTCATAGCCCAAAAACAACACAGTGTATTCTGCGATGTGAGATTTGGCAAAGTTAAATTTGTATCCTAAGACCGTGAACTCAAGAATAATGCGGTCTACACGTGAAAGATGCGGCCATAGTTCGTCGTCTTTCAGATATATATCATCCACGTACGAATACGCATCTGGGTCTATGCTGTCCAACAAAGAGACAACACGGGCGGCGAAGACCCCCGGGCTGTTCTTGTAGCCCATAGGCAAACGCCGGAATTTTAATTGTTTTCCACCGGAGGTGAACGCGGTCCATTGACTGAAGTCCGGGGACAAATTGTGAGTGTAAAAACCATTGGAAAGGTCAAGCATCGTTTTATATTTTTTATGAACAAGACTGTCTACGAGCGCAGAACTATGGGTATTCTGCACCGCAAAGGTTCGACAATGGGAGTTCAAATGCCGGTAGTCCAATACCAAACGGTACGACCCATCAGGTTTAGAAACCGCGAAAAGGGGATTATTCATTGGTGACACGCATGTCTCAATTACTCCTTGATATTCCAACTGTGTTAGAATGTCGGAAACGGGACCCTTAGCTTCCCGCCGGAGGGGATATTGGGCTTGAGGCTGTGGCAAAGACCGCAATGGTATATCATGGGAGGGAAAATCCTCATCCCAGCCCACATGATTATGGTACAGTGCCGGGGCCTGGGCCACAGCCCATTCAGCTGCGAGAGCCTCCGCTTTGCCCTTGGGGACATGACGAGAAAAGCTCGGAAGGATTACCTCCTCCCCTCTAAGAGCAGCGAGAACAAATGGGGGCGGCCAATCCGCCTCCGCCAATAAAATGTCATAGGAAGAGGTCAGATTTTCCCAAAAAATCCCTTTAATAACACGCTCAATGTCACCTTCAATTTGAAGGACAATATTAAATAGTCTGTCTGGGGGTGCCACTCGGGTGTCAGCTGTCTCGACAGTAATGAAAGTATCAGTTGCTGTCGCCTCCACATGAGGACGTAGTGCCTCCCGCATTATGGTAACTTCCGCGGCGCTGTCTAGCAGTGTCACTGCCCACGTCCAATTCAGGAGTCTCGTTCTCACCGTCTGTGGCATATCTCGCTGTTAAAGCGGCAACTTTTTTCTTCTGAAACTCTGGGCGAGGACGGGGAAATTCTTCTTGTTTCCCTCTGCCAGGTTGTCGAGGTTGGTCTCGTCCCTGTGGGGCGTCACGACCCCTGCCTCTTTCCTGGTGATCTCCTCCACCAGCCTGTGAGGTCGATGGTGCCTGCGAAGAATGAGGAGAACGCTGGTCAGGAACCTGAAATCTATCAGGAGACTTAATTCTCGCTCGGTCGCGCAAATCATAAGTGCGTTCAGAAGCTACTGAAACCGGTGACGCAGCACGCGACCCTGGTTTTGGTTGTTGCTTTCCCTGTTTCTTCAACTTCCAGTTCTTTTTAGAAAAGAACGGTTTCTCGTCTTTATCAGACTGAGATTTTTGTTGTGGTTGTGTGTGAGCTTGCGTTTTAGCAAAAGGCTTAAACCCCAAACTATTGCGGCCAATGGTTTTATAAGCCTGTGCAATAATTTTTGGTAATTCGCGTGGCTTGTCCGGCTCTGGGACCAAAGCATTAGCGACTTTAAAGTGGACTGCATCACCCTTGACATTCGCAAGGATTAGATCAGCCACTACATCGAACACTCCCACCAGTCTCATCCCCAGTTCCACAGCCGCTTCAGGGCCATGCTCATCTTGCACACGCTTAATTACGGTAGGGAGGACCGTCATGGATGGAGTGCCGAAACATTTCGCATACACTGCTGCGAATACCTTGCCCCAGTTGTTGCATTCTGTCAACTCGGGAATGAAGTCTTTTGGCAAACTAATAGTTAGAATCCTGTGTTTTTCCACAGGAGAGGTATTTGGAAACACCGCCTCCAGCTGGTCAAATTATTCTGCAAGCCAATAAGGCAAATCATCCTTATTCTGTGGGCGCTTGCCCATCACCGAATTAACCATGACGGGACTTATGGTCACACCGCCATGTCCAGCTGGATGCGCCGCAACTCCAGGAGGGGCCATCTGGACATTGCCTGTAACATATTGTTCTCTTAACATAAAGCTCTGTGCACACGGATTAAAGACGCATGCAACAAGCGCAGTTCATCGATCGGAACCGCTAAATGACGTGGATGAGGGGTATACCCGGCCAAAACAGGCCAAGTGGCCCCATCTATCGATAAGGGGCCTAAACGAATCGGGGTGACCGGATGTGGGAGGGCGCCATTAAACCAAACACGGTGTTGCCATGCCGTGAGCGGTACTTCAAGAGCCTGATAAGGCCGATAAACATTAGGAAGGGCGGTGGGAGCGTAAACGTGGAACAAATTGTCAGCTCCTTCCACCGCCGGAAAAGTGACCCATGAGTAAAACACCTCAAAGTGGTAAGCCGGATCAGCTTGCACCACAAAGATGAGGTCGACACCCGCGTCAGGCACTCCATATGCTGTCAAATGAGCTCGGAGCGCAGCGCGGCTATGTGCTGGGATATTTATATTCACAGCCATTAAGACCCAGAATGAAAAACAACCTAGTGTGTGGCAGCGCAATAGAGGGTTAACAGTAAGAGAATACCTTTTAATAACTTCAAGCTTGAATAAACCTATAAAAACATCAATATAGGAGGTTACACCCTCACATATGTTTCTGGAAACAGTAGTGAAGGAGACTGTGGACAAGCACAAGTACTACTCAAGCGTCTCGCAGATAAGAAGCCCACCACGTTGGTGGCGCCATGTTGCGGGGATTCTGCACATATACAGAACTATGCGCAGGAAAACAGGACCTCAGTGTATAGTGGTGTACCAACCATACCCCTTATTACCCAAAATCCCAATCCGACTAGATATAGTGTCACATTCGTTCTCCGTACTACAGCGAAGCTACCAATGATTAGACATCCCAGAACACAGACTCTTTCAGGAATCGCGGGAGCAAGAACACTCTTTCATAATTCACTCATACTTGTCCATAACGTGCGTATTAAGAGACACAGTATAGTTTAAAATGTTTATTTCAACTAACGTGCTCGAAGACACAGTACACGTGCCAGGACTAGCAGCATAATGCATAAAGTTAAAACAGTAAGCATGGTTACAATTCCATAGAATACAAACGGGGACAGCATTTTATAAAGACAGTGGATATAGGACTAAAAGGCCTTGCCACCCTCCCCGTGATAGGAACTAGTTTATTATAAAAATAGAAGACCTCTGGGCTTTGACCGGGGGACCCCCATACCTCAAGATCTAGATGCAAGGTTTACATCATCAGACAAGCACAGCTCTTCTCCCTGGAAAGGTTGTTCTCCAAGTGCCACAAACAGGGAGATCACAATATTAAAAGCACATGAATTTCTCCCGGTGCAGCTGTATTCCATGTTATGTCTAAGTGAGAGGGGCTGACCAGAACAGCAATAACAAGGGACGTTGTTTTTCGACCTTGTACATTGTGTGCAGACGAACCCCACAGAGGACATGAGAAAAGGTGAAAGGCAAAGAGACAGACAGTTCTAATGCTGAATGGGCACAAGCAGAGTCTGGAAAAACAAAGTCACAGAGTAACGTGTGCAAAGAAGGCATCATGGCAGCTATGCCCAAGCTAACTTAGCAATGTCGACAATGGGGCCACAATCCACACTACAAGTGCAGTGTTGAAGTGGTGTTCTGTGTGGGTGGCAAGAAGCTGGTTTAATTACCACAGAAGTAAGATTTGAAGAGGTAAGTCTAGAGGCCTTTCCTGAAGGATAGGATGTTGTGGCCCTGTCTTAAGTCAAGAGGTAGGGAGTTTCAGAAACTGGATGCCGCTCCAAAAAACGATTGCCTCAGTGCTAAAGAAAACGTGAATTTAGGTGTTTCTAATGTTAAAGAGTTCTAGCTTCTAGATAGACTTATTCCTTCAGATGGCATGTGGAGGTTGGCTAAGTATTTAGGTCTGTTCTAGTGCACGGCTTTGAAGGTGATGCAACCTAACTTGATTCGCACCTCGAGAGGTAGCCAATGGAGGTCTCTCAGAAATGGGGATTTATGGTTGAATCTCTTTTTCCTCTAAGATGAGTCATTAGTGGAATGGAAAAAGACTTTGAGAGGAGCCAATGCGGGAAGCCTTGCATGGATGGCACTACCTGAGTCAACTCTTAAAATGATCAAGGCATAGCTGGTCATAGGAGAGATGATGTTTGATTTTCTTAAGACGGTGGAGGTGGAAGTTGGCTGATTTTACCATTTGGTTCACTTGTGCTGACAAAGATAGTGTGGAGTCCACCATAAAGCAAAGAGGTCCGACTGTGTTGCTCTGAGCGGTGTTAAACCCCAATGATATTTCAGTGAGTAGAGTACGATTGATTTTGGGAAGTGTTTGGGGGTGATTAGGAGGAATTCTGTTTTTGACAGGTTTAGTTTCAGATTGTGTGGATCCATTTATCTTGGTCTTTAGAGGTAGCTAGTTAGGAAGGGATTTGCAACCAGTGCCATTTTCATGCATTTGAATCAGGGGTAGGAGGTTGTATCTGATTTTTGGGAGGAGAAAGATTCTCTGAAAATTATTGCCACTCCTCAAATTTTGCCTTTTCTGTCCGATCATAGGATCGCGTGTCCTGGTGGGAGGAGGGAGTCCATTATGTTTGAGGAGAAGTCAGTTAGCCATGTTTCTGTCATGCAAAAAAGATCTGCATTTATTCTTTCAGCTCAGCAATTAGTAGGTGGTGAGCATTTGCGGATCTTACATTAAGAAGTCAGAAATACAGAGGAGTTGTGCTACATTTGGCGGATTTTTCGTGTGGGCAAGTATTTTAACTAGGTTGCTGAGGTTGGTTCCTCTCATGGAGAGCGATTTGTGGCGTGGGCCATTATGTATAATTGAAATTCCTTTGGATTGGGTTTGAAAGCACATGATGACCCTAGGTGATGTAAGAAACTATTGTCTGGGAGCAATCAGTAGCAGGTGTCACAATCTGTGCGCTCAAGGACTGGGAATGGGAGTGATCAGATATTTAAGTTAGGCAGTAAAAAGTGTTTAAACCCTATTAATGATGATGTAGAGGAGGTGGAGAAAATGCTGATAGTGTGATTTTTTTTGTAGAGAAGTCGCTGTTGGCACAATGGGTGACATCAGGCACTGTGGTTCATAAAGATGTGCTGTCTGGGGTTGAGTGGTAGATTTGCAGCAATGGGTCCATGGGATGCTTGAAACATGGCTGGAGTGAAGCAATAGGGTAGGTAAAGGGGTGAACTCCTGGTGATCCTCTTTTTTTTTTTTTTGTTGACATTTTTTATTGGCATTTAGTGATACTTTTATCAGTACACATTTATGTTCAAATATAAACCTATTACAGTCTCTTACAGTTGGAGTATTACAGAGTCTAGTACATTTACTAAGCACTCAATGTCCCAAATGTGTCCTCGTGGTAGGGCACAGCAGACATATTACTCAACAGTTAATAGTACACATTTCGACCATTAAAGGCCTTATTTTCATGATAACATTTCCCAAGTCCGTGTGACCCCAAAAAGTGTTGCGACCCGTTACCACTTAGGCTAACTATATCTGGGTACATGGTGTCTTTGCCATCTCAGGATCATATTTACATCAGTTTTGTCAAACAGGGTGAAAGAACAGGGTAACAAACTGCCTGTCTAGGCTCAGTGCGGCTCCATCTACTTATAGGGTGTCATGCATGTCATAGAACATCCGGAGGGGGCCGGGGAAGGCAAGTGAACCGAAGGGGGCGGGAAAGGGTGGGGGGGGGAGTGAATCTCCATACCAGATCATTGCAGGGCTCCATTAACGTCCAGTCTCACCTCAACCACATACCTCTCTGCTAGTCAACCTTCAGTTTCCTGTCCCGTTATGCAGGAGGGGTGGGGGGAGGTTGCCAAAGGTCTCGGTCATGCAATCCAGTAGTCTTGGGCGTGGGCATCCCATTTCTCTAAGTTAGGCTGAGGAGGGCTCACTTTCTCCATCTGTGCTACTTGAGGAACTCGGGTACTCCCAGGCATGTAGTGTGTCCCTCCATTGTTCTGCTAGAGGGCATTGGCGCAGCCCTCTCAACTCCTCCCTACACAGCGCCCTCTTCTGCTCCAGCCCAGGTAGTCACCTCCTGGTGATCCTCTTATAGCGAGTATGTAACATGGAGAGGTAGCAGTCAGGTATTGTAAAAAGCTGAAGTGTACTTTATGCAGGGGAGCTCAGATAGATGTAGGTAGAGCCTAGATACTGCTGGAGCAATATTGGGCACCAGAGTGTGGAACTCCGCAGAGCTACAGGAGTTGAAGTATGCGAGTTATTCCACTAGTTGCTATTAGAAACCCCATTTATTTTCAATACCTGAATGTGTCTCACATATGCTTATCTCTAAAACAGTGAACTATAGAGGTTATGAATACACAAAAGTGGGCTGCCCCTTGAATCAATTCCTATATTTATCTACAGAGTTCTATAGAGATGCACTACCAGTGGGGGCATCTCATAAAAAGTTACGGACTGGCCTCACACACCGCCCGGTGTCATGCTTCATCATCGGCTGTCCTCGCCCTCTAAAAACTTGGTTTGATAGAGGGCAGGCATACACCTGGAGACAGGGATGCACTTCTAAATCTAAGTGATGGCCGTGGGGGAGTGATAAGTGATTTAAAAACCATTACATTAGTCCATGTGCTATGCTTTATTCAAATGGTAAATGTATGGTGGTTAAAAACTAAGTGAACGGTGGTATGGGATATTATTCTCCCTTCACCGTATGAAATGCGGTCGACATGTTTCTGCTGAGGTGTCCCCGAAGGGTACGTAGCATTCTTCAGGACCTAAAAAGGGGGGAAGGGGGAGGGGGTTATATACCCTATGTGTTCACTTCCTTTTAACTAGTGAAAAATGGAAGGAAAATCCTGTCGCTAGATCAGGGAGGGGTTAAAAACACTATGTAGGTGGATACTTCCCTCTTGGTATAGTACCACTGAGAGTAACTCTGTAGAGAAAGGAAAAACAAAAACAAAACATACAAACCAAACCGTGTGAGTATGTAAACAAAACGTTTATAAACATCATCCATCCCGCGTCATACCTATAGCGCGAGTGGTGGTATGAAGTGGTCTTTATGAGACACGTGGCAGGTGCAACGTGTACTCACACCGTTAAAAAGTGGTTGTAAACCAACTCTTACCCTGTATTTCTACCCTAAACGCTCCATGGGAGGGCTGAGGTGGAAGGACCTACTTAGACTTTCTGTAGGGTCCTGAAGAATGCTACATACCCTTCGGGTACACCTCAGCAGAAACATGTCGACCGCATTTCATACGGTGAAGGGAGAATAATATCCCATACCACCGTTCACTTAGTTTTTGGTGTGTGAGGCCAGTCCGTAACTTTTTATGAGATGCCCCCACTGGTAGTGCATCTCTATAGAACTCTGTAGATAAACATAGAAATTGATTCAAGGGGCAGCCCACTTTTGTGTATTCATGAGATAGTGGAGGCTGGCTCGCCCTTTGGCCCTGTGCCTCTGGTTCCCACCCTCAGTAACATTACTGGGCTTAGTGTGTGTGAACTATAGAGGTCAGCCTGCTAACTAGGTATCACGTACCTTAATAAAGGGCTCTTGTGGCTAGGCAGACCCAACTGAAGCTATTTGTTTGAGCTCACCTTTGAAGGAGCTCTTGTACTGCTTGCTGAAACATGGGTGCTTGCTTAGATTCTACAATTTAACTTACTGTTGTTGAAATAATTATGGTAGGAGTGCTGGATGAGGTGGGATTCTCTGCAGTTTGAATGAGAGGAAGAGTCCGATGTCTAGTTGTGCTGTGCTCTGGTAGCACTAGTCAACAGAGATGGCAAGGGGGCTCAAGTCTTCATTGTGTGGGGGGGGGGAGGGGAGTCAGTGGATTGACCTTGTGCACTGGACATCAGTGGAAGCATGGTGATGGGTGAGACTTCCTGTCCTTCTCTGTTGATGGCCATGAAGTCATCAGGCTTTAGCTTGTTTGTCAAGAGAAGCCTCAGCAGGGCGGCAGGTGCTCAAATCTTGGTTTTATAGCCAGTGTTTTTCATAGCATTTATGAAGCCAGAGGAAAAGGACTTTGAGTGAGGAGCAGTATCTTCTGTGTTCATTTTCTTTCTGAGGGCTGAGATGGCATCCGGGTCTTTCGTATTGGGTTGGTGGTCTGGTGTATTTCTTTCCTCACACACAGTCGATGGATTTGAAATTATGTTGGTTTGCATTTCAGGGCCACATATGCATTCCACAGGCTTTAGTGTGTGCCCAACAGAAATGTTTTTCAGCCAGCAGTGCATGTTGAGGTTCACTTGATTTGGCAGAACTATCTTCTACATACTATTCACACAGATCCTCCATGACTTCGGTGTTTTAGTTTAGTTGATGGCACGCATAGAAGCACAGCACCACTATCCCTGCCAGAGGGATCATCTATCATCTTGTCTCTTTGATTTTGTCTGGTTTATGATGGGTAATTGAAGAAACCATTGTTTCTACAATCACCTGGTGAACTTCAAATACAAGAAAAAAAATGTTTATGAACTAGGAGTCTATTGAAGGCATGGATTTCAGGCTCAGCAGAAAAAAAGTGCTTTTAATAAAGCAGTAGAGCAAAGAGTATTTGGATTCCGTAAACAAGGGGTTAATGAAGCAGGCAATGTCATTAGGGGTGTATCAGAAAAAGCTATTAAAATATCAGCTCAACATTACACAAAAACAACAAATACTATGTTAGCAAGAAACAAGTCCTACACACGTTTGCAGAAAGAAGAGAACATTGATCAGTTTGTCACAGCTCTTAAGGTGCTTGATACAGTGAGTGAATTGGAGAACATCTCATAAGAGACTGAACACTGCAAAAATAAATGGTTACAGTAAAGTCTATTTTTTCAGCAAAACCCAAAATTAAAACAAGGCATTACCAAACTACTAGAAGAGTTTACGCTGTGCGTACAATAGAAATAAAAGAATGCAAACACGGTAGACAATATAGTACGAAACAGACCGGATATTGACAACAAAATGATCCAAGAAAAGAACAACATACAAGACAGACAACAAGAAAGATGTAAGAAAATTCAAAGACACTTTTATAAATGTGGCAGCACTTCTTATTTGGCAAAGAGTAGGCAATGTCCTGCTTTGGACAAATAATGCAATAAATCGAAGAGAAAAGGACATTATTGTATTGTATTGTAATTGCATTTGTATAGCGCTTACTACCCCCGGCGAGGCGTCGAATCGCTCGCGTGAGTAGCACGCTACTCCGGGACCCATAGAGGATTAGTGTTGAATTAGTATAGTGAAACATGCAAGTAAATTTTAAGTGGTGGATATGTTAGTCAGTTATTTGGATTCGGAAGGATAGCAGAAGGATAGAAGAGGAAAAAAGGTTTGTATTTATATAGCGCTTCTTACCCCTGATGGGGTTTGAAGCCCTTTTTTTTGGCGAGTAGCACGCTACTCCGGAAACCCATAAAGGATTAGTGGTGAATTAGTATGGTGAAATATGAAAGTAATTTGAGTGGTGGATATTAGTCAGTTATTTGGAGTGAGAAGGATAGCGGAGGGATAGTAGGGAAAGAAAGGTTTGCATTCATATAGCGCCTGTTACCCCTGATGGGGTGTTGAAGCGCTTTTCTGGCGAGTAGCAGGCTACTCCGGAACCCATAAAGGATTAGTGTTGCAAATTAGTATCGTGAAATATGAAGTAATTTGAGTGGTGGATATGTAAGTCAGTTATTTGGATTGAGAAGGGTTGGGGAGGGGTAAAAAGGGAAAAAGGTTTGCATTTATATAGCGTTTGTAACCCCGATGAGGTGTTGAAACGCTTTGTTGGCGAGTAGCACGCTACTCTGGAACCCATAAAGCATTAGTGGTGAATTAGTATAGTGGAATATGGAATTAGAGAAGTGAACATGTTAGTCTGTTATTTTCATTGAAAGGGATAGTGGAGGGATAGAAGAGTGAAGGATTTCTTTTTTAGGTCATAGCAGTAGGAGGAGGCTTTTGGATGAGTAAAAGGGTTTTTGGAGGGAAGAGTCAGAGGGAAGAGTTTAGAAAGGTTTGTTTTGGGGGATCGGTATAGTAAAAGAGGTGTCAGATGATGCAAGGAGGAGTAGAGTAGGAGAGAGTCAAGAAAGGGTTATTTTGGGGAACATAGTAGTGGTATGGGGTTTGGGATAAATGAGAGAGTGTGTGTAGAGGATATAATGATAGATGTATAGGGTGAGAGATAGGGTAGTGCATTGGAAAGAGTAGTAGAAAGAAATTTGAGATGAGTCAGAAAGTGGGGCAGAAGATATATTGAGAGAAGTATAGGCTGAGAAATAGGGTAGTGCATTGGAAATGCTAAATTAGAAGAAAGTGATAAATATATAGATCCATAAGTACATTGAAAGTATATAGATGCATAAAGGAGGCAAGTATACGCAGATTAAAGATATTGATAGAGGTACAGGATGAGAAATAGGGTAGTGCATTGGATATGCTTTTTCAGGAGAAAAGTAACAGAGACACAGAGGTACATAGATGCACAATGGAAGCAAGTACATGTAGACCAAACATGATTTTTTTTTTTTTTATAACAATTATTCTACATGTTTATACAAAGCAATACACAAAGATAGGTACATATCTATAGTGAAAATAAATGCTTATATATAGAGGGACACATACATAGGGTGGGTATTAATGAATGGGAAAATGGGCAGCATTTCTGGCCCAGGTCTCGACCAGTCTCAAACAGGCAACTCACCCTTGTCCTCTCCACCCTTAGCCTCGACGCCCGGGCTGAGACGCCCTAAGCCTTGGCCGTTTATAGCCCTAGTAGTCAGGTGACCTCTTCAGCCAAAGGGAACCCTAGCCCTAACACTATCCAATCACAACACTAGCCCTAAAATCTAGAACCAATAGGAGAACAGGACCTTACAGCCAATCTTAGCCCTAGTCCAAGCACCCTATCAGGTTAAAAAACCCTGATCTCTACGTCCAATAGAGGCCCTAGCCCTGCTAGTAGTCCCAACCCTAGTCCAAGCAACCAATGGCACAGGAAGCCCTAGTCCCTACTTCCAATAGAAAGCCTAACCCTACTCTTAGTCCCACACCTAGTCCAGCAACCAATAACACCAGAAGCCCTAATCGCTACTTCCAATTAAAGGCCTAACCCTAGCCGTAGTCCCAACAACCAATAATACAGGAAGCCCTAGTCCCTACTTCCAATAGAAATCCTAGCCCTAGTCCCACCCTAGTCCCAACAACCAACAACCCAGGAAGCCCTAGTCCCTACTTCCAATAGAAATCCTAACCCTAGCCCTAGTCCCAACCCTATATTGATTGAATCACAGACCCAGAAACCAATCAGAACCCTCAAATACCCAACCAATGAGGACACTAACCTTAATCCAATAGAAACATCAGATACAACCACCAATCAGTGTACACATGTACCAAACAATATCAGAATATATAAGGTCCCAGCTACCTCAGACAAGGTTTGCAGGCCATGGATTTGGAAGCTGCTCCTCTATTCAGAAATCTCCTAGGAGACAGACAGGCTCAATCCACACTTTGGACTTCTGCAGGTAAGGCCCTAACAAACTTGTTCTCTAACAACACTATTTGTATAAAGCTTTACTCCCTCTCCTGGCCAAAAAACAAAGTGCACAGTCCCTATTAAACACAGTTTAAACAGCTTACAGCAGATTACTGCTGTCTCAGGGGGGAAGGGGGGGGCTGGTTTCACTGACTTGTTAGCACAAAATGGTCGCTGGGCGTGCACTGCTTAACATACAGGTCTTAGCACAGAGCAAAGGAGACATTTGGAGGGGAAAACTGATAGTCACGGGGAATGAGAGGGAAAAACTACAGAGTTTGGACTGCAAATCCCACAATTCAACAGGTTAAATGGAAGCAGTCACGGGCAGGAAAAACCACAAGTTTAAACACAAAAACATGGGATAAATTATGCAATCACTGGCAGGTTAAAACTACAATTTTAAACTGTAGCAACCACAGGCAAAGACAGAAAGAAATTTAAAAAGAAAAAAAATAAGATGATGCAATCACAGGTGGGGAAAATCGTTTTTTAAAACTTTTTTAGGAAAGAGACAGCACTAGTCTGCCTCCTTACCACTTCCTGGACTCTGCTCACTACAATCTGGGCGCAGGTAGGCTGCAACTCACAAGATGGAGGAGAATGATTTTTGGTGCACCCAGCAAAGCCTTAAGGGGCCTGGGCAGGTGTGAGAGGGCGGCTCAGATTTGCTTGGAGCTGGGGAAAACCAATAGCAGTCCTAGGTCTGCTGGCCTGGGGGTGGGGCTGGGACTGGGGAGCTGCTCTATTCAGAGATCTCCTAGGAGCCAGACAGGCTCAATCCACACTTTGGTAAGGCCCTAACAAACTTGTCCTCTAACAACACTATTTGTATAAAGCTTTACTCACTCTCCTGGCCAAAAAACGAAGTGCACAGTACCTATTAAACACAGTTTAAACAGCTTACAGCAGATTACTGCTGTCTCGGGGAGGGGGGGGGCTGGTTTCACTGACTTGTTAACACAAAATGGTCGCTGGGGGTGCACTGCTTAACATACAGGTCTTAGCACAGAGCAAAGGAGACATTTGGAGGGAAAAACTGATAGTCACAGGGAATGAGAGGGAAAAACTACAGAGTTTGGACTGCAAATCCCACAATTCAACAGGTTAAATGGAAGCAGTCACAGGCAGGAAAAACCACAAGTTTAAACACAAAAACATGGGATAAATTATGCAATCACTGGCAGGTTTAAACTACAATTTTAAACTGTAGCAACCACAGGCAAAGAAATTTAAAAAGAAAAAAATAAGATGATGCAATCACAGGTGGGGAAAATCGTTTTTTAAACTTTTTTAGGAAAGAGACAGCACTAGTCTGCCTCCTTACCACTTCCTGGACTCTGCTCACTGCAATCTGGGCACAGGTAGGCTGCAACTCACAAGATGTAGTGCTAAAGTGTGTAGACAGAAAAGCAGAGTGAACAACGAGGTTGCATATGAAGAGTATGACAAGAATGAAAAGTGTGTATCAGGTATAAAAAACGCAGTGTGTGCAGAACAAAGTGAAGTTGAAGAGCAAGTGTCCAATAGCCTTTTACAGAAGCCAAAGTGTTCTGTGTGCACAAATGGAGGTAGGAGACCCGGACTCCATGTACACAATAACAGTATAAGTGTTCCTGAACAAAATGCCTGCCTGCACAAATTCAGGGAAATTAGGACTACCCTAAATGGACATAACACAGGAAGTATATACTTGAAAGAGTTGTGGTGGGCCAATCTTGTTTTTAACTGTGGAAGCAGTAGAGATACAGGATCTAGGGGTAACTTTGAAGCTAAGCTTTGGGGCAAAAGTGCTGGTTGTTGACAGAAAGAATACATTTTGCAAAAGTATCAGAAGACGTTTCTTGACAAACTCGGTAAGCTTAAAGTATATGCACACAAAATAAAAAATAAAGACAGCATTCCCGTAAGACAGTTTCCCAATCTGTGGGTCGCCAGCAGTTTTCTGGTGGGTTGTGAAGGCGTGATACATAAAGATTCCTCTGCATTTATCTTGTCACATTTGCTGTGCTTCACCGACAGGTCAAATGTCCGGCTATGTCTTCTGCAAATTGCTGCTTATTTCAAGATGAGGAAAGGCGTTTACTTTTCTTTCTCCAACTGCAAACTGAGAAGAGTTTTTAAAATGAACTATATGATAACCCAGCTGATGTGAAAGGAAAGGCTCAAATATGTTGATTTGAATAGGCTCAAATCAAGAAACTTTCACTTCACTTAAACCCGATTCCTAAATGTTATCATTTGAGTACTATATAGTTTTATTCATACAACTGTATGACTGTGCAAATTTAGTGGCCATTTCAATGAAAAATGTGGTCTGTAAATGACCGTGTGCTACCGCACAATGCTTTAGTAATGTATTGATGACATTGTACTCCAAAATGCACCACCAGCTACATACTAAACCGTTAGCATTCACCTGCTGAGTACATTTGCAACACTTTGTGTGAAGCTAGGACTTTTCACTATCTCCAGGACTTTGTGATGTAACATTGATGCCATTACTCCTTCTCTGAAAATTGTTCCAGCACCAATGGTGCTTAACTATGTCCCCAAGTCCAGTTTTAAAAGAAACACTTGCAAGCATTCCCAAGTAGACTCCGGCTGAATCTTCCAGTATTTTTTGCTGCTGTTTTTTTTTTACTTCACAAAGCCATTTCAACAAAGAATGTGCCAACTACACTATACGTATCTTACATAATCGTCCCACTTGTGTATGACTTTCACACATAAATTGAGAGATATGGATGTGGCCTAACAAGCAGAGCTTCCGACTTTGGATCTGGGGAACCAGGTTCGAGTCCTGGTGTTGGCTCAGGGGGAGAAAAAAAAAATACTTAGTCTCATATGATTTCACTAAAATGAACCTGTTCTTGTGTAATGTAATCTGGTGCTCATGTACAGCCCGCCAATATAAAATATGGAGTCCAAAATGCACCACTGGCTCGTTTAAAAACAAAAATGAATATGAGGCACTGGTATCATCACCAAGAGTTTTCAGAAACCTTGTGATTGTATTGAACAGTTGCCACAGGCCAGCACCCTAGTGTGAAAAGTATTCCAGCTCCAATGCAGTTCACCATCTGCTACTTTTAAGGGCAGAGCAATATTTTGGCCACAGTCCGATAAAGACATATTGATGGGCGTGGTCAAAACTGTGACATTTAAAAACTGTTAGGAGGGGAATGCAAAACATTGTAGCGTATGTTATTTTAGCAATTCACAGCATTTTGAAACTATGGCTAATATGACATTTAAAAAAAGTGCCTCTGCCTCATGTCCGTTAAAGCTAGCCGAGTCTCAAAAGTTTGTTCTTCTATAAAGTGGGTCCTGGTTCTAAAAAGCTTGGGAAGCAATGCTGCAGGAGAAAGTTAGAGCAATTACATTAGCAATAGGAGTTTGAAAATGCTAATAAGACATATAAAAGGGAGACGTTATTGAACCAGTTGTGATAACAAAAAACACCTAAATGGAAAGGGAAGATTTTGTATTGATTTATGCAGTGGAAATAGTTGCATCATGCAAGAAACTTAGTTCTTATCCAACATAAATCAGATGTTACACACGTTGAAGAGATCAACAAATATTCAGATTGACTTGCAATCTGCCTATTACCAAATTGAATCACAGCTAGAGTACAAAGCATTATGTGTTTTTGTTATGTTGAAAGGGACTTTTCCGTTTAAACTGATGCCTTTCTGCCTAGAAACTGGCTTCTGTATTTCCCAGTCTGAAAAGCAGTTTAGGTATATTCAATAGTTCCAGGAAGACTTATTTAAAGTGAAAATGAAGACGAACACAACAAGGTTTTTGAGAAAGTATAAAGCATAATATCCAAGACAGGGATACCATTCAAGAAAAAATACAAGGTTTTAAAGTCCATGAGTTATAATATTTTGGTTATGCCATTTGAGGACAGGGAATTGAATTGAACGGTGATCTGATAAAAACAATAAAGACTACCTCACTCATTCATTGTTTTAAAAAAATATTAGTCACAGTTTGTATCACAATTCAGCACAGTTACCAGGCCACTTGATAAACTATTGAAGAAAAGAAGCACATTTTTAGAAGGTGGTGATCAAAACTATGCTCTTTAAATGAACTTTTTAATTATTGAAACCTCAGTAACTTATAGTAGATACAAGTGGCTAAGGTATTGGTGCAATCCTGGCACAGAAGGGAAGTGCTGGTACAGAAACTATAGCTTTAGCCAAACCTCGAGCAATCTACTCACCATGGGGAGTCAGATTTTATCAGGTAGAGCTATTTTTAGGACCTACTGGTCTGTTCTAGTGAGTGAACTGCAGCTGGAAAGGAACAGGTGTTCTGTTTATTCAGAAAGTGAATGAGCACTAAAGATGCCTTTAAACCTTCTTTTTATCTTGACACATTTGGTGTCTGTTCAAAGACAGAGGTCAAATGTCAGCTTACGTCTTTTTACATATTGCTGCTCCTCTTATCCTGGAGATTGGTATTTACTTTTCTTTCTCTGACTGCAGGTAGAGAATTTTTAAAGAGAGCTGTCTGACAATCCTTGTGAAACAAAAGGCTGTAGGATGTCAGTCTTTTTCATACAACACGTAAATATCCTGTAAATTAACAGAACAAACATTTCAAAATATATCCGGAATTAGGAAAGCACCTTTTTTTGTAATTCAGAAGTGTGATGGCAACAAAGATTTAAAATCGGAGTAAAACAAATAACACCTTACTTGGTGATGTGCAAATGATAAATATTTGCAGAAACTCGATTTCCAAACACTTTTGTTTGCTCGCTATATAGTTTTATCAGTAAAACTGCATTTCAGTGGGACATTTTGGGTCCATTTCAATGAAAATTGTGCTGACTGAAAAACACAGTGCGCGACACTTCATGCTTTAGTTATATATTTATTATAAGTGAGGGTTTTTAAACATGATTTGAGAAACATTCCTGCCCTCGTCCTGATGAAAATGCTGTTAGTGAATTAAGAGGCAAGTCAGGGGTCACGTGAATCCTTATGTGGCTAGATTTGTATCATATATGGAGCAAAAGTTTTATCTATTAAATCAAACAAGAGATTTTTGAACTCGCATATTTGAAGGTGCTCTATTATGTGATAACATATGATAAGAAAATGATGGCTCAGTGAAATAAAATATTTGCCCAGGATCACATAAATTGAGACTATTTTATGGGTCAAGTGCATTAGTTAGGTCGAGTAGATTATTTAAGTCACTAGACCTGCAGGTCTCGTAACATTTTTATGATTTTTGGGGGGGCCTGATTTAGCATTTAGATCGTTAACAGAAACTGAATGGGCGCATGGCCAAGTAAAAAGAGATGCAATAACAAATGCGTGGGCAAATCTTACTTTAAAACCTATTTTGAAGTAGAGATGCTTCACCCCAAGAACATACTACAGAATTTTTAATTAGGCTGCTACAGAGTGAGAAAACAGTCAGCCCAAAGCTTGAGCCACTGGCATATTGACAGAAAGGGTATCAGTACAGCTAGAAACCATACCAGGATGGAAAAACATACTTGCAGACAGTTTCTTACACGTACAAGACACAAGCGTCTAAGAACCTGATCAGGACAATGAAACAGTGGTTGTTTGCACAGAGAACCTAGGAAAAAGAACAAGTATACCCAAGTAGGAATGGATGGACAATAAGGCAAAAGACAAATTAGTCAGTTCAACGATGGAAAGAACAGGAAGGAAAAGACAAAATACAGAAAAAACATAGAATTTCCTATGGGATCATACTGGAAAATCAAAGCACTTTCACTGCATACTAACAGGCTATTACATTAGGCGAGGTTAGGTGCACCAACAATTGTTTGCAAGTTGCTAGACATGATTTACCAATAACACCTGGGCAAACCCCTAACAGAGAACACTTGAGAGGGCCATGTTAGTCGCCAGGGTTAGACAACTATGTAGACAAAGGAATAAAAAGCTATTGTGCAATGATAGCGAGAAAACCTAACAGATACTGTACCAATTTTGGCAACGGAAACACTCCAAGCAGCAAAGAGAAAAACTGAGTTTGATTTCAATGGTCCGCTGCACACTTTAATAGCCAATATGCAATATGCAGCTGTAACTGTTGATTACAAAAGCAAATGCATACACCTGAAATCCAAGGTAGAAATAACAACTAACTCTATCACTTCATTTTTAAAGGATATTTTGGCAAGAAAATGAGTACCTAGCCACCTCGTGGCAGACAACAGAGTACAATTCACTTCATGGAACATGTAGACCTTTTGGCTTTCGCAGGGAATCAAACACCATAAAACACCTCCGTACGATCTGCAAGGAGACAGATTAACAGAAAAGGTGAACCACCTAATTAAAGGAACCGTAAAAATAAGGAGGTCAGCAATCGCATGGATATGAAAGAAAAAACATCAGTAGAAGAAATGCTCATAGCTAACTGCTTAACAGTGAACATCACAACAAGGTATAGCACACTTGAACTAGTAAGAGGGCACACACCACCATAATCTAAGGCCCCAGTGGATGACAATAAATAAAGAAAATGATACCAATTGAGGAGCACTAGACAGGAAATTAGTGAATAGGCAAAATGAAAAATGGCACATTGACAGAAAAAGGGCAAAGTCCAACAACTCCAAGAAAGGTACTGTAAAAATTAAAGTACCTGGATCACGATGCTTAATACTAGCAATTTCAGCACTCCTACACTTATTAAAAGGATTAAGGGATCTAGGACAAAATTAAGAGAAATTGAACAAACCCAAGAAATGGTACACATTCAAGGCGGCTAGTTACAAAAAAGGAATAGAGGACACAAGTGGAAAAAAGTCATGACAAAGATTGACTCAAACTTGGTTGCCCGAGCCATAATACTACACATCCAGGAATTCCAAACTGAGCATTCAGACTCAACACCCACCACGGTACAAGAGCAGGTGCTGCTTCATTATTTGCATTGTGCACCATGAAACAACAAAACACAAGGAAAATTGAAACCAAAGACAATGGCAGGACCACCACTCTAAATGAGGCACTATGTACAGCATTGACTCTTCATATTTTCTCATTCAGTACAGGAAAATGTAATGCTTTAAATCTAGGTTGTGGGGTTGCAATTGCTTTTTATTTTTTAAAAGGGGAATGGACGTCTAGTGTTGATGCCATGTCTATGGTGTCTTACACTGTGCCTCAGACACAAACGTTCCAGGCATGGTTGGGATGTTGATTTAAGTACAAACAGTTTGCCAGAGGGCGCAAACAAGTTGACAAAGACAACACAATGACACCACTGGCCTGAGGATCCCTGTTCACAGTGTCATCTAATTTAGTGACATTAACCCTAGACGGAAAAAGGAAATGTATGTTAAGTAGCAAAGAATCATTGTACTGAGACCCAAGACAATATATACAAGAACAAACACACATGAAAGGAAATAAAAGTGAATTAGCCACAAATTAACCCCCAAAAATGGTAAAATACAACATAGTGCTGTAGAAGAGGAAAATAGTAGATATAAAAAGTTTCCAGAACCCATCACAGGTAAGACCATAAATTATACCTAGCAACTGTTGGGACAGGAATGCCACATTCGAGGTGAAAGTATTTTTCCATGCCAAGTGCCTGACAGTGTCATTGGTATCCTGACTTTATTTTGGCCCAAGCCCCGCGGGGGTGGGGGGGTGTGGTGTGTGGTGTGGTGTGTTGTGTGTATATATATATATATATATATATATATATATATATAGAGAGAGAGAGAGAGAGAGAGAGAGAGAGAGAGAGAGAGAGAGAGAGAGAGAGAGAGATATCTAGGCCGGACCCTAACTATGAGGTCCTGGACTTGTCCTGTTACCTTCAGGGGTGCACCAAGCATGCCCTTCTTTGTTAACAGTACACCTCTACCTGTCGTAGGTTTAGTACATAGAGTGATGGTGCAGCATGCTGTGTTTTAAAGAATCCAAAGCATAACCAGACTTTATCTGGCTTACTAGGGTGAAGGCTTATTAGCCCACCTGTGTTAGTTCCTCTTGTATTCACTTTCCCAGTCCCTTCTGCTTGCATCTTGAGTATGTGTTAAGTATGTTCGAGTGTTTACCAATACCCATTGTAGTACATGGATGGCATTTGAGTGATACAGAGTAATGGGCTCCAGTGGGATCAATTTTAGATTCCTCTGGACTGACCTTGGAGAAGATGGAGGGTGAGGAATGTACTCCCAGACAGTGGATGTGTGTTGCTTACATTTCTGAAACTGGAGGGAGGAGACCTAGACACAGAATTGAGGAGGAGTGGTAACAGGGCTCCTTTTGATATACGAGGCCTTTTAGTTAGCAAGGAGTGGCTGATTAGTCTTTCTGAGCACTGCTATTTGGTGGATAGTTGTGGTAAAGGCAGTTCAGACATTTTTGCAAACTTTACCGGAGACCTGCCCTTTTTCTCTATACCCGATTACTCCTTTATTTGTGCGGATGACAGCAGGTGCAGAAACTTCACACTTCTTTGTGCCTCTGACGTGGGTGCTCCAGGATGGACCGAAAGACCCAGCCTAAACTGGTTCTACAGTCAGACACAGTAGATCCATATCTCCTGTCTGGAAGTTGTGCATACCCAAGCCATCCCATTGGCTCCAGTTCCAAGTCTTATATGACCAAGAAACAATGTGCTTCACATAGTACTCAGAGGGCTGCTGTACAACCATGCATAGTGTCTGCCTGACAGTCTCCCACAGGTGAGGGGGCATAACCTGAAGTTTGGACTTCCTGTTGGAAGAACTGAGTATCTGCCCTAAAGTGTCTAGAAGCCTGCCTGGCAATAGAGGTGGAGCCAGACTGGTCACTTAGGAGGCAAGTGTTCAGAAAGAATCAATATCCAGCACATCCCCACTGGCTGTGGCGCACCTAGAAGACGCAGACTGCACAAGAGCAACCCAGGATTATCCTGGTGTCCGTGGGCCACCACACACTCACTGCAGTTTCTAGCAGGAACCTCAACACCAAAATTGCCGAAAATCCTGTTTGGGTTGCAATTGCGGGACCACAGAAGATCCAATAGGGGCTGCAGCTGCCAATAAGCTGAAGGCCCGAGCAGTGTGACAACTGCCAGTGTGCTGAAGGTCAGATTGTGGCTGCATCTGATGGTGTGCTGAAGGACCTGCCATACCTATTGCCCATCCGACCTGGCCAATGGCTACAACTGCCAATTGCGGAGGACTGCATCTACCTACGGACCAGCAGGGATCGTATCTCTTTAGGACCAATGATAACCAGACTGCACAAGTTACAAAGATGGTACATCATCCAGGCAATCTCACCCCACGCCCTTAAACATCTTTAAAGGTCTTGGCGCTGCAATGGTAAAGGAAGGCTGGGCACGCATGCAGATGAAAGTGGACAACGCCTGGCTATGAAAAACTACATCAAAGACTGACTATTTATTCTCTGCGGCACACACAAGTGCAGGGGGGAAAATGCTGAGTGCAAGGGGGGCCTAAAAGAACTTGAAAGAACTCTACAAACCTGCAAAGAGGCCAGACTTGAAATAAGGGGGTATCTGAACTATGGCTGTTTCAGCTGCACCTGAGCTCAATTTACGCTAGTCTTGATTGCCCTTAGAAACAGGTGAGAACCCAGTAGCAGGGGAGAGTGGCTGGGAGGGGTACAGAGGGAGCCAGAAGGGTGAAGCGCCTACAGGGGATAGCTCCCAGAAACACTGACCGGTGTATGAATAGTGGATAGTATTTAGTGCAACTGTGATTAAAGTAGTTTCTTATTTTGCAAAGTTAAGCAGTGGGCAGGACATTCACTTTATTGGTCTGTTGGGTGATTGTTGAGCTCCGATTGCCTTCACACTACCTCCCCAAGACACTTCTGACTTAAGACAAGCACAGGAAGGTTTGTACTTCTCCTGGGCTTGTACTATTATGGCACTGTAAACTAGGCCATCAGTGACAAACGAGTTCAACTGCATGGTTGAGCCCTCGCAGCCACCACCTGGCCCGTGGCTCCCTGAATGCGAGTCTGACAGCAATTTATCTACTGAATCTTCAAATTGCTGACGAAGTGATACAAACATAACGTTTCTACAAGGGAAGAACATTATCTTTAATTTATAGACAAAAAAAAATTACATGTATAGCATGTTATCAATTTTCTGTAGTTTCGAGAATTGGGTGTACAAAAGTATGAGGAATGCTTATGACAAGTCATTTAAAGTCTGACTCAGTGAACCTAGCAGGAATGAATATTGGAGAAGGAATCACAATTATCCTGGGACATTGAATGACAACTCTGGAGCCATGTATGTTTCCAGACCACTGCTGATAGAAGAAATTCTAAGAACGTTATGATGAGAATGACAGGGACCCTAACAATTCAATATTTGAGTATAGGGTAACTGGAAGCCAATGTGTTTCAAATGCAAACCTGAACTTGAATTGAACCTTGTACTCGGATATGTCCCTACAAACAACATTCACGACAGTAACCCAAAGGTTTGATGTACATCCAATGAAGTATTGTTTCGAAATGTCAACCAAATGACATGGGGTGACTACTAAGTAAACAGTTCATATTAGTCTTTTGATTAATACATAAAAACATCGTTGGTAGGGTACTACATTTTGATACTGCTTGGTGTAATCCTTATGCAAATACATAGCCATGTCTGGAATGTCCTAACGTTAAAAAAAAGTGGATCACATCAGAACTGACGGCCAAGACATGATGAATCGCACTTGTAAACATGAGGGAGAAAAGGCAACAATTCCAGCAATTAAGAAAAATAGTTCCAGTCTGTATGAAAATAATACTAGTACCCTGGATTGTTTGTCCCAAATCTATTGGGTGCGCTAATGAGACCAGTCCTAAAATTTGGATTAAATCCACTAGCATGCTGTGCAAAGCCATAACTGAATCCTTGACCGTATGGTCTAGTTTGGGGACTTGGGAGGATCACAGGGTTCATGTTCTTCCCTGGTGTGTTGAAAGCAAACTCTGGTGGAGGACTAATAGGTTTTAGCGGCGTTGAAGTAGCTGGGCTCAGATCGTCGACCATCTTTGGCATAGGAATAACATAGTGATCTGGCAGATTCATTGCGCTAGTGGAGGTTGCACCGTGAGCCAAGACAGGACGCACCCAGTCGTCCTTGAAGATCTGAACAGTTAGCGTACCAACCAATGCATGCAGGCGGTGCACGACGTGGGCAAGCACTAGCTGCTCGTTGGCATCGCGTCGGATGCGAACATGAACGGAGCCAGCCATGCCATCGAAGCCCAGTGTCCAGAAGTGTTCGTTGCGTAGCTCCAGTACACCATCCAAGGTGGAAACCTCACGAAGAAGTTTATCAAGCTGTCCTGAAGCATGGGGAGGCGTGGTCTGCAGCAGCACCTTTCCACTATAAACACTGACAGGGTGCATGGTGGCACAAGTCATGAGGGCGATTGTTGCAGCGGCCGCCACGTCTGCCCCCTGGTATCCTTCAGCCATGTCCAGCAGCATATAGGCTAGCAGTAGCGCCAGGGCTCCAGCCAGGTCCAAAAGAAGAAATGGGTTGATTCGAGGAAGCAGCAGAGGGCCCAGGCCAGGTAGAATACCGCAGAGGCTACGGCTCAAGTCGGCAACGTGTTCCTGTAGCCAGCCGGTGCCCGCCAGCTGGCAAACAGATGCAAGTGCGCGGTTGGGCGCTAGAAGGCGGCTACCCAGGTTGCAGAGTAGGCCTAGCAGGGCGCCCAGCGGCAGAAGACCAGGGTGTACCTGTTGCTCCTCTGGCGGAGAAAGCAGCCGTTCTGCGCTCTCCTTCAGGATTAGCAAGGCGCCCAGCTGCGCCAGCACAGCAGAGGCGAATGCGGTCAATACTCCCAGCCGCGGAGCCAGGCCGAAAGAGTAATGGGTTCCACCGGGTGGCGGAACCGAAGAGCGGCGAAGAGAGACCCAGCGGCCAGTCAGTCCCCCTAGCAGACCCAGCAGTCCAAAAACAGAGAGCGACGCATAGGCCAGTAGTGCCAAACTGCGCGAAGCACCACTCCATCGTACAAGCACAACCAGGCTGAGAGCATGCAGCGCCACAATCAGCAGCGCCCTCCAGCCCACAGCTAAACGTAGTTCTCGCAGCCCATTCGCCCAGCGCGGCCCCCGCCGCCCTAGCAAGTGTATGTAAGTCATGGAAGCCGCGTCAAATTCCGCCGGGGTCCGGAGATGATCAGACAAGCCCGTCACAACACAGCTTCTCTTCCGTTAAACAACAGCGGGGTGGAAACGTCATCATGGCAGCCATGTTAGATTGGAGAGAACGTTTGAAACGCACAGTCTAGTGACCGTGTACGAATGGGAAGGGCAATAAACAGAGTTGACATACTATCTTAAAAGGAGACATATTGAATTGCAAATAATTACAGAGATATTGGAGTGGGTTAAATGAATGCTCTCGTACATGAAAATGACAACTCATTAATAGACACTAACATTTATTTCACACCAATCATAATATGTAAATACGATTACATATTTTTATCGCGACTGTTGTATTTACGCCGTAGTGCTGCCTTTTTTTCTAATAGCTGTTACCTCTCGTTTTCCAATGATAGTCATAGAAATAAGCCTACGTCATTACATTTACCTTCCCGTCTGAGGTTAGAGAGGCTTGGAACGCACGCTTCACTGGTAGTTCCTCCTTGTGACAGCGTGCGCCGGAAGCGCAACATTGGCGGTTGAAGTGTGTGCTACTTGCAGCTTACACTCTCGGGAGAATGCCTGGGGCTGTGATGGCTGAGAGTCCGGTGAGCTTCCGGAAGATGCTGGAGCAGAGCGAGGAGCAAGAGCTGGAGGTAACGCAGGATTGTGACAGGAGCTATTGGGTTTGTTGTTGTAGGGGCAACTCTCGACGCGGGCTAAGATGTAATCGTTGTGCGACACGAATAGGCAATTGTGGCGAACTGAATCCAGGTTCTTCACACGCATGTGTTCGTGCTGTATGCCTTTTTAGAACCAACCTCCTACTACATGGCGGAATGTTATAGTTACTAAATAATAGTCATACTTGCTTTCAAACACCTGGCTGGGTCTTATTGTACAGCTCGCTGACGTGCCGAGGGTGTTACCCAACATGCAGCGCTTTTAGTAAGATGGAAAAGGTGGTGGGGCGTGTCTCAAAACTAAGGGACAAGGCTATGAAACAGGACTCCTGTAAAGGGGCATGGCCTCTAACGAAGAGCATGGCCTTATAGAGGGGAGAAGAATCCTCACAAATTCATAAACCGTTCATTTTTATTTATTTATTTAATGCATTTTTATATAGCGCAGACTTTACCCAAAGGTGTCCGAGCGCTTCATAATAGAACCAGGTACGTTACATGAGGAGAATTTTACATATTTACACGTTACAGTTACAAACGAGAAAGAAGAAAAAGTAAAATAAAACAATAGATGGCAGTCACACAAAAAACAAAAAAACACATTAGGATGAAGATCGTGCAGGCATAGATTACAAATATACAATATTGAAAGAACTTCCTTGAGGGACATGAAAAGGGATGTATTCGTTCTGGAAGTGTCTTTGGAAGAGAAGAGATTTGAGGTCAGTTTTGAAGGTCCGGGTAGTGGTGGTGGTATGGAGTAGTGGAGGAAATGAGTTGCAGATTCTAACCGCATTGCCTGAGAAGGATTGAGCCATCAATCTTTCCCTTTTGAAGGTGGGGAACTCAAGCAGTAAATTTTCCGCATTACGAGAAGGTCTAGAGCCTCCAGAGATTTTAAGTTTATTCGCCAGGTATCAAGGGGAGGAAGTGTGCAAGGCTTTGTGGGTGATACAGGCAGTCTTGTAGATTGATCTTGCCGCAATAGGAAGCCATCGAAGAGAAGACAAAATGGGTGAGATGTGGTCACTTCTTTTGGCCCCAAAGACAAAACGAGCCACTGAATGGAGAACGGATTTAAGAGGGGAAAGGTGGGATTTGGGGAGGCCAGTAAGAAGAGAATTGCAATAGTCCAATCTAGAGAGAACCAGAGATTGGACCAAAGTTTTTAGGTCTTGCTCCGGAAAGAAACGTCGAATCCCCCAGAGAAGGCGCAGTTGGTATCATGCATTCTTTGCAATGGAATTGATGTGGGAGAGTAGATTGAGCCTTTTGTCAAGTATGACACCAAGGGATTTTGCGCTGTCGACAACAATAGATTTATTGTTAAGTAAATTCAGCTGATCCATCCAAGATTGAACAGGAGGAGGAGAGAGTGAGGTAGAGAGGAGGAGGAATTCAGTTTTGGAAGGATTCAGAATGAGTTGATGAGCTAACATCCAATTTTGAATAGAGTTGAGAGTAGAGTTGAGGATTGAGATATCGTGTGCGGAAGTCACCTTAAGGTAGATTTGAGTGTCATCCGCATAGAAATGGTAAAGGATCCCAGATTTACTTAGGAGATTTCCCAATGGTTCCAAATAAAGATTGAACAAAGTGGGTGCAAGGATAGAACCTTGAGGGACGCCTTGACCTACCGCCAATGAAGACGAAAGACTGTTCGCTATTTTGATCATTTGAGATCTGTCCGAGAGGAATGAGGCAAACCATTTAAGCACTGTGCCTTCCAAGCCCATTCTCTGTTGGAGAGTGTTGTGATTAACAGTGTCAAAGGCAGTAGAAAGGTCTAGAAGAATCAGAAGAGAAGACTCCTCCACATCGAGTACACGCAGCACATCGTCGATCACTTGCAGCAGGGCTGTTTCGGTGCTGCAGTTTTGAATGAAACCAGACTGGAAATTGTCAAAAAGATTATTATCCTTAATATGTAGAGAAAGTTGTTTCGCTACACATCTTTCTGTGATTTTCGCAAGAAAAGGGAGGTTAGTGATGGGGCGGAAGGTGTTGAGGTCGTTCACATCAGCGGAAGGTTTTTTAAGAAGTTGGGTAACCTGTCCTGTTTTAAGGGCAACAGGAAGGGAGCCTTGGCTGAGGAAGAGGTTAACCAGACTGGTCCAATAGGAAAGAGTATGGGTGTAGAAATCAATCACTAGGGATGGGGTCAAATGAATGGTTAGAGGGTTTTGTTTCGAGAATGCATTTGAAGAGGGCATCTTCAGAGATGACGTCAAAGTTCTGCCAAATGACTAAGGATTTGCGCTTCTCTAGGGGGGTAGGATGAATGACCTGATCCACCAGTGATTTAACTTTTTCATCAAAGAATATAGCGAATTCCGCTGCTTTCTTTGGAGAATCATCAGGCTTGGTGGTTGAGGGAGAGCAGTTTGGATTTTTGATGAGGTCAAATAGTTTTTTGGGTCTGTTTTTGGCTGAGTCGAGGAAGGTTCTGAAGTGTGATGCTTTTTCATGGAAGATGTGTTTGTGGTATTTTGATCTTGCTGAACGTAAAATAGAAAGATAACAGGTGGATGGAGATTATCTCCATTGTTTCTCCAGGATTCTCAGGTTATTCCTTTCTTCATAAAGGGATTTATTGAACCATGGTGCTGAAGGAATAGGCCTTTTCCTTTTGCTTTGAAGTGGAGCGACATTATCAATTTCGACTGCAAGGACTGAGAGGCATTGGGAGGTAAGATCGTTGACATCCAAGTTAGGGTCTAACCTAGGAAGTGATAGCATAGCAGAATCACAAAGAGTGTCAAGGTCAATGTTTTTGGTGTTATGAAACCAGGTAGTATTCCTTTTAGGTTGGCCAAGAGTTATAGAGTGTGATAGGTGAAGAGAGAAGGGGATGAAGAAGTGGTCAGACCAGTCTACTTGAATAGGGATAGCAATGGTAAGCATGTCTGCTTTAGATATGACAAGGTCCAGAATTGATCCCTTAGAGTGTGTTGTTTCAGTGCAGTGTTGGATAAGCTCATTCGCTGAGAGAAAAAAGTGGCAAGCCTATTGGCAGCAGAGTCTTCCAAAGAGCCCCAGTGAAGATTAAAGTCTCCCAGCAAAATCTGTCTGTCGCTTTGTGAGTATTGGTCGCTGATGAAGTCGGTGAGTTCCTCCAAAAAAGAAGAGCAGTCACCAGGCGGGTGATAAATGGCATGAAATCTGAAGGGGGAGCAGTGTTGTACTTGAAGCTCCAGCGACAGGCATTCAAATGTACGGAAGGCGCTGTTAGGAAAAGCCTTAAGTTCAAGGGAGTTTCTGAAGATGATTGCAACACCTCCCCAACTTTGTCTGTTCTGTCGTTTCTAAAGATGGAATAGTCGGTGGGAAACAGAAGATCAAACGTAGTTAGAGGTGTCGTTGAACCAGGTCTCAGTGAGGAAGAGAATGTCAAGATTGTGGAGAATGATGGTGTCAGAAATTTCCAGTTTGTGTTTAATTGCAGATCTGCAGTTGTGGAGCAAACAGCGCAACTCTGACGAGACTGTTTTGGTGACGGGGGCGTTTGGGCTTTTAGGGGTGATAGGGATAATGTTCTTGTAAGAGGGTGCAAGGGTAGAATGAGGCTGGTGATTAGTTCTGACAGAAGAGATGATCGGAATAGAGCACAGAGTAGACTTGGAGAGGAAAGTGGACGGGGGCTGGCGTTAGAAGTCTTGTAACTAGCCAGTAAGTTAGCGATGTCTGCAGGAGACAGATTGTGATTGGCTTTTTTGGGGCGCGGGAGCAAGGTACTCCTCAGGAGTTTGGGGAAGTGAGTATTTGCCAAGGGAATTGGGTTGTTTGGAAAGGTGGATATCTTAGTGCTTAAGAGTGAGATGGTAGCTTCAAGTTGGGAGATAGAGGAGATGAGAAATCCTAATTTGTTCTCAAGAGAGAGCAGGGCTGAGCAAGGAATGTTAGGTGGCTCGATGGATACAGGAGGGAGTGCAATTGGCGATGGAGGGCAGGGAGAGGTGGGGGTGCGGGGGTATTGGGGTGCAAGACTAAAAGGTGGAGATAGATGGTGGTTGAGAGAGGTTGTTGGTGCATCTGAGGTGGAAAGAGTTATCTTTGCTGATGTTGAACAGAGGAGAAGAATTGAGATCAAATTTAGGAGGAGACAGGTGAGGAACGAGGCGGGAGGGCAGAAAGCGGGGAGGGGAAAGAGGGGAATCGTAGAATGGCAGGAGGTTTGGGGAGAAGAGAGGAGAAGGGGTTGGAAAGGTCCTGTAGGCTAGGAGAGGTGAATGTATGGGGACAGGCACCAAGCAGAATGGGGGGGATTGGGCTAGAGGGTAGTTGAAGAAAGAATATGGTTCTGCTAGGTCCGGGGGAGGGAAAAGGAAGAAATTACCAAGGGGGGGATAAAGGGTTGAGCAGTATTATTGGAGAAATGGGAGGAAGAAGAGAGATGAAAGGGGTTTGTGAAGAATTCAGGGTGCAAGGAGAGAGGGAGAGCGGGTAGGGACGAAGAGAAGGGGGGGGAAAGGGGGAAAGTATGGGAAGTTAACTGGGAGATCAGGTTGTAGGAAAGGTGGATTAAATAAGGGGGTGGTGGGCAGGGTTAGGGGGGAGGAGGTTACATTGGAATGCCAAGAAGGTGCAGAGTGGAAAAGGAGAGTATTAGCCAGAGGTATGGCTGATGTGTTGAGGGGAAGTTCTCATTGGGAGGGGGAAGAATGGGAGATGAGGGAGCAGGGGAAGGGGGGCGCAAAGGGTCGGCCTGTGCCTCCCGGGAGAGCGGCCTATTGGAGTATAAGGGGGTCAGGGGAGGAGATAGGGAGTAAAGGGCGGAGCTCGATGAAGAATCAAGGGAGATCACAGACGCTGTTGTGGGGAGTAGGGAAGGGAAAAGGTGGTCGAAGATAGAGAGACAAGTGTCTTTAGCTTGAATCAAGACAGTACCATTGTTATATAGTGAAATAGTGAGTGAGCCATTAAAACAAGTAGAGGGGGAAATTTTTAGCTGCTGCCCATGTGGGATAGATGAGGAGGGGGTGACGTTGAATGAGTTATAGAAGCTGGTGGACCAGGAAGGGATGTTGTGAGTGGAAAAAAATGAAGTCGTTTTTGAGCCTCCCATAACGACCATTATGGAATTGGTCAACAATGAGGGAATCAGGAAATTGTTCAATGGTGTTATGCTTGAACCGTTTTGCTGAAGCTTTAGACAAATTAGGGGGATAAATGATTTTGAAACAGTTAACTCCAGACTTAACTCGAATGGTTGCCATTTTAGGAGAATGAGGAGGACAAGGGTGGTGGGGGGAAGAGGAAGGTGCCATTAGGGTAGCGACAGCGAAAAGAAGTATAAGAAGAAGAAGAAGAAGAGGGCACATATTCCGGTAATTGAATGAATTATCCGATTTAATGTGAGGTCAAGAGGCATCAAGGTTAGCAGGGCAAGAGACTCTTGTCCAACCAAACATTTACTGCAGCATCAAGGTGGGATATTAGGCCCTTAGTAATGCAATCAAGGGACAGGGGTCACAGTATGTGTTAAATCATGCCAACATTATGGGTTCAGGTATAATCGGGAGAGTGAGGTAGGCACCCATTCGTAAGGGAAACGAAAAACGGTAGGGTTATCAGGGTAAAGTAACTAGATTGCCCTGTATATCTAATGGCAAAAGAAGTTTTAGGTGGATAGCTGCTCAGAGGACGCCTGTCGGTAATACAGTTGCGAGGAAACGATCTTTGGTCGCCATTCAAGGTCCAGGCATTTATAATTGCCCCAGTTGAGCATAAAGTGAGAAGATCGTAGAGCGTCAGAGACAAGTGACCAATGTGGGGAGGGTGACCAAATTTATCCCACTCTTATAGAAGTAACAGGATGGTCTGAATGTCAATTTGTAGTAAGATCCCCAGTGCCCCCCCAAAAGTGTGTAACAAATGAGAAGCCCCACAGCTGTCCTCCACATCAACATCGGCTCACAAGGAGAAGGCAGAGGGACTCCGATGGTTCCCTTAAAGTCAAGAGTGAGCCTGGCATCATTCAGAATGGACATGGGCTGGTTGAAGTTGCACTACATATCCGTTACAAGATGGCCGCCCCTTTATCTATAAACGATCTGGATGGCAGAGAGACAGCCTCCTTACTTTTCTAAGGCATGCATGGAGACTCCATTTTGTTGCGGTGCCCTCGTGGGTGGAAGGGTAGAAGCACCCACAAGATGGAGGGTGGTTGGAACCTCAGAACCCCTCCTGCGCGTCCCTCAAGTGAGAGGCCCCCATCAACATCATCTGCTCACTTGGAGAATATTTTCACAGCTAGCCCCATGCTCCAGGCCGGGAATTCAAAGTCCAAGAATACCCCTCCCAGCTGGTTCCCAGCAGCCCGATCAGCGGAGGGCCGGCAGGAAAACAAGGAGAGCTAACTCACTCATCGAACCCCCACCCAAGCGCAAGAGACGAGTCGGGTCCTTAGCAGCGAGCGCACAAGCGGATGCAAGCAGCGTGCCCCCACTGACCTAGTCAAGATCCCTACTGAGATCCTATGAGCAAGAGGAAGGCCCAGCAGTGCGAGTAGAGGGGCACAGAGGACGTATGGGCAGCCCGTGCGAGCGTTCATTCACCAAATTATAAGCAACAGTAAGTATAGTTCAATGTATGCAGAAACATTTTTCTGTGCCATTAGGAATTGTAAGTCTGAAAGGATTTTTTTAGGGAAAATTCATGTATTTTTAAACGTCTGGCACATTTTATGAGCTAATTCTACCAACTTCCTGTTTTTATACTCTGCATACAAAAGCTTAGGGTTTGGAGGATACATTTTCACTTTCGGTTTGAAAACAGTATGCAGAGATATGATGCCTAATGGCGATCTTAAAGGGCTTGTTTCATTCTGAAAGTCATGGAAGCCATGGGAAATTAAGAAACCAGTAGTACTGTTTGGAGGGCTAAAAAGCTCCAAGCAACAATGACAGTGAGTCCTTGGGGTGCAAGGCAGCCCGAGAGACAAATGCCGCTTCTTCGGGATAGCAGAGTGTGAGATAGGAATGTTTATGCATTTCTACTGACCAAGATAGAGCCAAGAGGTTATCACAGTGACAGAGAACCATGAACTAGAAATACAAAAAACAAGCATTTGCAATGCAATAGGTCTCGCATTTGCAAGAGTTTGAGCTATAGGCTTTGTAAATGACAATGGCTTTTATTCATTTGTTTTGAAAACCAACACATACATAAAAGGCATTGTCATTTATAATGCCAATAGCTCAAACTCTCTCAAATGCGAGACCTATTGCATTACAAATGCTTGTTTATTGTATCTTTTGAAACATTTGTTTGTTTGTCATCCAAAGAACAGGTCTGTTTGACTTTCAAAGGTTGTGACCTGTAAAAGTTTAGCACACAACATTTGGTCAGTCAAATTAAAGGTGTCAACGTCTGCAATTTTTGCATTTTCGGACTAAAGCATGGCAACAATCAGCTTTCTCTAAATAAAAGTGAAAGTAAACCTTGGCTCTTGTTGAAGCCTTATCTAGCGGGAAAGAGTTTGTACTTTGGTAAGTGCTTGAGATGAAGCATTGTCTAACCTCAAGCTTCTTTTGTTTAATATCTGGGTCACCAAGGGAATGTATGCTAAAATAATTCCTACACTGAGAATTGATAACTATGTAAAATGAAAATACAGGCAAATAGGTAGCAAATATTTGTCATAATACAACATCTCCTATGACAAACGGTTTTCTAAAATGAATTATAGATTCTTTATGTAACTGAGTACACATAAAATCCAGGATCATTAATTTGACTGGAAAGCTAATAAGGCCACTGTAAAATATTGATAACACACAATGATGTAAGTCACCAGTGAGGCCCCCGATCAATCATTTTCTATGACCTGTCTCAGTCAGAATCATGATAAAAACTGCAGTGAGAGTGCTTTCATTAAACCTCCACAAAGACGAACCACTGCAGTGCTATAAATGATGCCAAGTAAACTCACCAAAGTAAACAAACAGGTTTTCCACAAACGGGAGAGTACGATATTATTTTGACACCTATTATCGGTGCCTCGGTTCCTTTCTGAAATCTTGAGTTTGTTTCGACAAAAATAAGACTGCGGAGGACTTCTTCATCTAAACAAACAGGAAAACCAGGGCTAACACTCAGCTCGCTGGTTTGTTCTCACAAACAGGATGTTGTGTTCAACACACTGCAGCCAAAGCAAGTGGGTACATTTGGTGTGCAAAAATGAAAGAAACTGACTTGTAGGAAACATGCCAACTTGTCAAATGCGGCAGAATCATTGTGGCAACCCCCCTGGGTCCAGTGCTCCTGAAATAGTCTACAATTACGTAACAAGCTCTGAGCTGGCTTAAAAAATATCAAAACCAGTTGTTTATCTCTGAACAATGCAATGGGTGCTAGGGCCGGTATCTGTTGCCTGCGTTCTGTGCATGCTACAGACACAGAAGCCCCGGCTACTATAACAAAAGAAAATCAAGAGACATTTCATTGTCCCACACACGACCAGGAAGCACAGAAACTTCTGCAGTTCCATTACAAAGGGTACCCCCAGGCACACAACAGTGCAGAAGGCTGTGTACGCTCCCAGTCTGTAATATGGGGCCCAATATTGGCTGCACTGTTTTTAGGTCCCGCCCTGAAGCCAGCGCTTGCGCTGGTCTGGGCGAGACATTTTGTAAGTGGGTTTTTAGAAATGCGACCACTTTTTTTTGGGCTTGCCTAGAGCATGCGGGTACGCGCACAGTAACGCGCATTCCTCGCATGCTCCAGGCGCCATATGTCTTTCCTCTCACTTGCTCCTCCCCCTCCCCCACCACAGAGCGCTTCTCGGGGCCGCGCGGCCGTGTCACTTTCACGGCCGCGCATCACTTGCTCTCCCGCTCCTCCCCCACCACAGAGCGCGTCTCGCACGGCCGCGCGGCCAACGCTTGTTTTATTTAGTTTTTGCATGCACACAACTCCCGGTCGCCGCCGAAATTCTTGCTCGCGATCAATTTCGCGCGCACCATTTGCTTGTTTGAACACTTCTCGCCCTTTCCTTGCTGTTTTCTGTGCATCGCTCATTCTTTCATTACTTGTCACTTTTATGTGCATTTCTGTCTTTCTTTGCTACTTCACTGTGCATTACTCCTTCCTTCTTATTCCTTCTTTGCTGCTTTTCTGTGCGTTTCTCATTCTCTTTCTGCCACTTTCATGTGCTTTTTTCATTATTCCGCAATCTTTTTGAACTTTTACACTGATTCTGTGCCGATCTGCTGGGCATCTGCCACTCTTTCTCATTCATTCTTTGCTGATCTTCTGTGCTTTTGCCTTTCATTCTTTAACATTTTTCTCTGCCCTTTTCACTCAATCCTTGCTGCTCTTGGCTTCTTTTAGTCTCAGCTCTTCTCTTCGAGTTTCGAACTCAATTGCTCTCTTAACTCCTCTTCTTCCTTTTTCTCACTCTTTTGCTCTTCTTCCTGCCCTTTTCCTGAATTTGCGACCTTCCCTGCTTCCTCTCCCACGCTGCACTCCCTTCTCGGTTCCTGCCAGTTACTTAGCCCAACCCATTGCCCCAGAGACCCCCGCTCCTAATTCATGTCCGCCGCAGCTTGGATGCACAGCCCGTATGCGCCCCTCCCGTGCCCAGCGCCAGACCCCTTGCTTTCACTCCCATCACTGCTACGTCTCTGCTTCCCTCTCCTCACCCTGAACCTTGAATGCACCTTCCAGTGCTGCTGCTACGCCTCGGTAGTCGACTGCGAAGGTGCCTTCCCCTGTTCCACCTGACACTTTTCCTGCACCTTCCCACACCTTCACACCACCCTCACATGCACCGCACACAACACTCACCTCTCCCTCGGCCACGCACACCTACACACCTTTCCCCACCCCTCCCTGTTCTGCCTTCTCCTCAACAACACCTCCCTCAATAAACACGCTACTGAAATATGGGACCTGCTGCACGACCACACATTGAAACTGCTCTTCCTCACAGAAACCTGGCTAATTCTATCGACATTACCACACCTATTCCCCAGGCACAAGGTTATAAGACAGGACAGAATTAACAGACCCAGCGGAGGACATGTCATCGTTTTCAAAGAGCTCATCAAGTGTTCCACTGCCTCAGCTAGCACCAACAGCACCGATGCTGGATGTGTTTATTGTGCCAAAATGGCTTCTTTTGTCATTTTCAATGCAAGATGGTGCACACTCTGAAATCCGTAAAAGTGCACTCTCTTAATGCTTTATTTTAATAAATATATTTAGGGTGATCACCAACCTCTAGTTCAGTGTGGACACTTTCTCCAGTCCTTGTCTTCTCTCTCTGTACGTCACACCTCTCTTTCAATAAACCTCAGTGCCCCACAGCACTTACCTCTCATGACCTCAACTTGCCACCTCTCTCCGATCCTACCTCTAGATCTCTAGCTCTCGGTCAGCTCTCTGCCCCTCTCTTCTCCTCAAGTGCCTCTCTCTCTCTCTCTCTCTACTTTCTCTTCTTTCTGCATCTTGCTGCTCTGTTTGCATCTCATCCCCCTTCATTTCTCTTCCATTTACTTCCCCTCCCTCTTAATTTCATCTCTTTATCTTACCCTTTCTATCATTTTTGCCTTCTATACCGTACCTTTCTCTACCTCTCGCATGCCTCTTTCTACCTCACCATTCTCTTTCATTTCTCTCTCTGCCTCACAACTCACTGCCTCATCTCTCTCTTCCCCACCTCTCATACACTATCTAGACTCTCAATTTACATCACCTATTGGCCTTCTATGTCTCTCTTTTTATTGATGTCCTCTTTCCCTCGCCTTTCCCATTATTTTATTTCTTTCTCTCTACAATGCTCTCCCTACCTCTTCCACTCCATCTATCACTCCCTTTGCTTTCATCTCTTTCTATCTCCTTCACTGTTTCCGTTCACTCTCTCTGCTTCCAATGTCTCGCTCGTTTAATACATCTGTCTCTCTCTCTCCCTATTTCACCATTCTCTACTTCTCCCTCGCACTTACTCTGTATTAGCCTCATCTCTCTACCTCATCTGCACCTCTTTTTCTCTACTTCTCATATCTTTCTATTTTTCATCCCACCGGCTCTACCTGCCTCGCTACTTTGTTTACCTGACCTGTCATTCTGTGCTTCACCTTTCTATTTGTGCTATCTCATTATAACTCACCTCTCTTCCTATCTTATTTCTCTCTAGACCTTGCCCCTCGGGTTGGCACCTTTCTTACCAGCCTACATTTAAAACTGCATGCCAGGCCTCTAAAAACAAGCATTGGCATAGTCAATAGGTCTCGCCTTTGGGACCTTACAAGTTTTTAGACATGCAACAGTTGATGTTATTGCACCAAGGATATTGTGCTGCATAACTAAATACTTATAAGGTCCCAAAAGCGAGACCTATTGGCTATGCCAATGCTTGTTACAGCCTGCTCTGAGACCATTCCTGTATGCCCGTTATCTTTGTAAATAAAGGAAAGTAGGTATTGGAACACGTGCCCAGGATCACACTTCGTGGTTAGTGGGGAAGCTGGGATTCTCCGTGTTTGGAAGTGATTAAAAGTCAAACCTACGAATGTCACTGGAAGGCTTATGGAAGTAGAGCAGCTGCAAGCCTTAGATGCTGTGCATTGGTTAATATGCACTGGAAGGGTAAGACGAAACACGCCCAGGAGCATAAACATAACACACTATCTGCAGCAAAGAGCTCCATTCATTGAAAGGGAGGGGCATGCTCTGCACAGGGCCCTGCCACCCCTTTCCTGTACATACCATATCTGCGGAGAATTATCCTGTCTGCCCATTCTCCCGTCAGCTGGGGAGCGGCTTTATACTGTTCCCTGGTGAGAGGGGCACGGCTCAGCTGCAGGTGGGCAGCCTGTAATGGCAGTGCAAGCAGAAGCCCTTTCTCCGGAGGGGCGGGGAAAGGAGGCAGGTTAAGCCACGGAGAAAGCGGGCGGCTGCCATAAACAAGCTGGCGTGCTGCTGCTTTAGAAAGTTAGATTTTCAATAAAGAAATGGTTTGGCAAGCCACGCTATAAGTAAGGAGTGCGGCTGCCAAAATGCTGCATGCCAGTGAAAAACAAGCATACACAACACAACATAGTGAAATAAAGCACGGCGCCCGTCTACATAAAAAGTATGTGGGTGGCGGCCCGTTGTATATAAATACAAAAATACCTTCTGTCAGCCGGCTGCGAGCATAGTTGACCATTGAGCCTGACCGTGTGTCTGGCTACAACCCACTTGCACCCCTGTGTTTTGAGTTCCGTCTGCCCCCTTCCTGGATCTCAGGCCACTCGTCGAAGTACTGTGCATCTGCTCCGAGTGTTTCCTGGCGTGCCAGCAGCTGAGGCCGGCCTCCACCCAGAGGCCGGTAGAGCTCGCAGCAGACAGCAGTACAAACTGCCTACTCAAGGGTACTGACGAGGCCGGCAGAAGAGTTGAGCTTAATAAAAAAACACAAAGGTGCGGCATGCGCCATGTTTATTAAAGAAAACACGCTGCGCGTCTCCTGCTGTGGGCTGGGAGACGAGATGGGCTAAGGAAGGGACGCCCAGCAGGAGAGCTGTTAAAAGCTGTGCTTATTAAAAAAAAAAAAAAAAAAAGCACGGCGGATGCCGTGTTCATTAAAGAAAAGAAGTTGCGCACCTCCTGAAGTGGCCGGCATATTAAAGGAAAAAAAACAAGTCATCCCCCAAGCCACATATCAACAGTATAAGCGAAAGAAAACTGTAGTTGAGCGGTGCTCCTGAAGGAAAAACGGAAGTGATGTATCGGGAGCACCAACTAATGAGGAGCCAGCAAAGAAAAGCGAGGCAGGAGTGAACCAATGGGAAGCAGCAGGTGGGATTACACTAAGTACAGTGATTACAGCAGGTCTTCCAGACAGCGCATGCGCTGCCTAGGCTCGACCTAAAAACACAACACTCAACAAAGCTTTGCATCGGTTGCAGTGAACGCTCTGTCCTAATAACTGTGGAGAAAGAAGGGTTTTCACTGAATACTTTATTCTCTGCTTTACATCTCTTCTTTAGTCTGATCAGCTGAAAATGTGCCCTAAGACCTCAGCAGCTAATCGCTGCCTTGGTGTTACATTTAGAGCCTGGACTCTGCCCACCTCCCCTCTTGCCCCCTGCAAATTCTGCTACGTGCGCTTTCAGATCTCTATCCGTGATCATAGCTCGTGATCGCCTACATAACAAAGCCGCCTCCTCAAACTTCCATCCAAGGCCAGGGAAGGGTGGTATCTCACTGAGGACATATGTTTCATGCTGAGGGCAAGAGTGACAAGCACTTGCAATGCAATAGGTCTTGCATTTGCGAGAGTTTAAGCTATAGGCATTGTAAATGACATTGCCTTTTATTTATCTGTTTTTATAATTAACACATAAATAAAAGGCATTGTCATTTACAATGCTAATAGCTCAAACTCTTGTAAATGGGAGGCCTATTTTATTTCAAAGAAGTGGCCGCCAATGTCCCGGGATGGTTGGAAAGTGAAAACGCGCCTGATGTGCTGAATGTTGCAGGAAAGCATGTCTTTGCCTGTAGTTGGAGAAAGTAGTTAAGGAAAATCATGCTTACAGACTAAATAAGACAGAAGTAAAAGGGCCAGTCCTCATTGGAGGTTACAAATGAAGACAAGGCGGGACTAACAAGCTTATTAACGAATCAGAAGCCAGCATTAACAAAGGACAATGACACAAGCCAAAGAAAAATATGAGCAGAGAGTGGGCGGAGCTTCAAGTCCATAATAGAATACAGCATGCCTTGCCAAGCAGCGCATGCGCTGCCCAGGCTGGACCTAAAAATGGAGAGCTGGATATGGACCCATCGCATCACCTTATTTTGAGAACTGCCAGTACTAAGCACCGATGTGAGGATCAAAGTTAGGAGCAAACCCTATATGTTCAAATTACTTAGGAGAAGCACTCCAGGAAGACATTAGTATTGGAAGGATCAGGAGTATAGGGCATAATTAAAACAATCTTTTGCAGATAGGTGTTTTTGTGACATTGGATATAAGCAATAAAATGGTGATTTGTAGTCTTGGAGGCACAAAGTTACAGACTCCCGTAGCAGTACCCGAAAAGGATTGTGCATTATTTCTTAAAAATTGGGAAGGGTTTGAAAATCAGTGTGTGAGGATCTGAGCCCTCCAGGTGTCTTTAGCTTCAATCCCCGGTATTGTGGAGCGGATGTTTGCAGAGCGTTTTAAATGATGATTTTATATAAAGCTCTTGTTCGAATAAGAAGTCATTTGTAAGTTGGAAGTAATGGTGAGGTGTAGTCATGCCTTTTGGTTCAAGAAATGAAGCGGCCTGCCGCTTGGAGCACTGCTTTCAAGGGAGGGAGATGCACTTTGAGAAGTCCGGTCAGGAGAGAGTACCAATAGACTACCCTTGACAGCACCAGTAATTGAACAAGAGTCTGAAGACCTTATTCAGGGATGAAACATCAAATTTCCCACAGCAAACCGAATTGAAAATATGCACGTCTGGACTTAGTGTTGATTTGTGTCTGAAGATTGAGACTTTTGTCAAGAATGACACCCAGGGATTTGGTGCAGTCAATGACCGTAGATTTCCAGTGAAAGATGCTAATTGAGTAATTCCATGATTGAATTGGTAGGGGTGACTGGGAACAATAGACGAATAGTGCCATTTTAAGGGGATTAAGTTTCAAAAGATGAGTGGTCATCCAGTCTTGAACATATTTTAGAGTATAAGCTAGATGAGAAATGTTGATAGAGGAAACTTTACAATATAACTGCTTGTCATCTGTATATTAATGCTAAAGGATCCAAGAGTTCTTTAGTGTTACTCCAAGTAGTTCACTAATTGGATTATAGAGTAGGAACCAGAAGAGAGCCCTCTTGGACCATCTGTGTTAAGACAACTAACTTTGAGAGACCAGTCTATTTTGATTCTCTGCGGCCTATTTTTCAAGTATGATATGAATCTTAGAGGACCACTTCATTAAAGCCCATAAGTCTTTTAAGGGTTTCAATGAGCGAACAGTGATTTGCTGTATCAGATACAGCTGATAGGTCAAGCAGGACAAGGACTAAATCAATGATGCTAAATGCCTCATCCATCGCCAGGAGCAGTGCAATTTCTGTACTTCAGCCGTGACTGATGTCTGGCTTCTTACTCATCTAGATAATTTTCACAAATGTGTTGAGAAAGATGCATTGCAACTCGGCTTTTGGTAACTTTGGCAAGAAAGAAAGTTAATGAGATCATCCTCTGAGGATATTTTGAGAATTGGGGTCAATTGGCCAGCTTTAAAGCAGTCAGGGAGCTCTTCTTGGCTTACTTATGAGTTTAATAGATTAGCCCAATGTAGCCGCAGCTGGTGTGCTAAGTCTATGGCGAAATGTGCAGGTATTGGATCCCTAAAATGGTCAGAGGGTTTGGTTTTCATGATCATTTTAGATCAGTCATCATCTGAGATGGAGTCAAAATGTTGCCATTTAACCATGGATTTTGCATATCATTCAGCATTGAGTCCGTGATTGTTATCTGAATTTCACTTTATTATCAAAGAACTCAGCAAATTTTTCCGATTTCACTGATTGGTCCTCAGATCTGATGGAGGGGGGATTATTAAAAGCTCTGAATAATTCAAATAGTTGTACAGGGCTGTTCTTAACTGTGTTCATTAGAGAGTTGAAATCAGTACCATTTGTATTGAAGATGTTTTCTTTGTAGAGTGATCTGGCTGCCCTTTGAGAGTCTAGGTTAGGGTAGGATGGTGACTGCCAATTTCTTATCCATTCACTGCTTCATGAAAGACTCCTCAGAGCACAGACTGGTTGCAGAACTGCTATTTTTGTTGATGATGCTCATGCATAGACTCCTGAATATGGGCAATATCTGGGTAAAGATCATTCCTTTGGGTCGCCCCTCCCACTCTTCAATGGGCTCATCAGAGCATATTCAATGGGTCATTACCCCTCTGCTTTACCTGTGTTGACCCCTTAACATTTATTGTAGATGAAGGATTGCACTCCTCCCTTGCCCCACATTTCCGAGGATAGCCTCCTTATACCCATTGTCAGTTTATATGCCTGTATTCAATTTGGTTTAAATAGTAGGATGCAGACAGTCCAAAACTTGTAGGTGGCCGCATGCATGCACAACTGTCTTTTCTCTCACTTTTTTTCTTAACTCGTGTATAGGTTTAGCCATACTCCTTGAATGGTTTCTGTTAAATAAATACAACACCAAAACGATCTTCCCATATTTACACATTCACATTTTCTGTCCATCGAGACACTAGCATCCAGTGCTTCTCTCAATTGAATCAATTCTCCCTGTGAATCTTTCAATTCTTATCACTTCGAATTCATGCATAGGCACAGCAGTAAAATGTAATAGAAGCATCACTTTGGTCTTCACACACAAAATCAAAAAAAGGATCCGTAGAGATCAGGTGACTGATATGCACTCATCTAGCCAAGGTACTCCTATGGAGTAGAGTGTTGTCTATCTTCTAAATGTGCCTTAGTGCCATGTCATGGTTATGAAGAGCTCTATAAGTACAACTACAACACAAGTCCAAAAGTAGCCTAATCTTTTATAGTACTATGCTCATTTACGTCCACCCTTGCTACATTTTCACTCCTATAAGGAGTTTTAGACTTCAGAAGGAGACCTAGGCTGCCACGATAGCTTTCCCACAAAACCAGGCAGAAAAACGAGCTCTTTGTGCATCAGTTTCTCCACACCCAAACAATTGGCTTTGTCAAAAGGTGCTAAAGTTTTCAATTTGTGTCATTCACAACAATTTATTTCATTTTATGCCCTTGTTTCGTTTGAAGGTGAAAGACCAGTACCCAGGGGTGTTGGATGTAATACAATATCTACTTGTCCATGGGAAAGGCTACCTCATAATCCTGTAAAAAAATCCACTTGTCCCTTTGATCCCAGGCAGTGCAGCGACTAATTATGGCAACAATCTCCTTAATTAAGAGCTCTGGCAATAGCCTCTCTTATTATGCCAGGGCTCATTCTATAGTAGGGTTTGAATACTAGCAATTCCCTTATTGTGCAACCATTGCGCAGATCTACATATGGGGACTGGAGGTAGCAGTAAGCAATAGTTCCAGGGTTGGACTGCCCCTTTGAGTCTGTGCAAACCTACTAACTTGCATGTTTTAGGGGGTTTTAAGCAGCTCTTCTTTAATCTTTTCTCATACTGAGGTTGGAAATTTTGTACTCCTGAGCGGTGCAGGAGTAAAACTTCTTCCGGGGTTGGAAACAAAATGGTTTGAGGAAATGTGCACTTGTAAATGCTCAAAAGATTTTTGCATGACCAAATCTACACATGCACATTTGTTTGTGCTAAAATGCAGTTACGAATATTTTCTAGACGTAAGATTTCCTTGGCTAAATTGTTGTGAATTCGTTAAAGCCGTAAATCTGCACTAATGCAGGGACATATACTCTGGGTGCACTTTTGTGTCTATCTTTAAGAATTTGGCCCCTAATTAGGTCTGGCGTTAAGCATGACCTTTTGTTTTTACTAAAATTCTATCTCTCCATCGGTCAGCTGGCCTTGCTGAGTGACAGCATTCTGCTCTTCCACAGGGAGCATATCGGCACACAAAGTGTCACAGTAGTCCATGGCATTTAACTATACCAATGTGTGCTTTTTGAGCCGAAAAAATATTTTTGCTTTGTGCCAATGTTATTATAATAGTAGGGCCCCGGCAGCTCCCACAACAATAGCATTTTACAAAAAGAATGCCAAAACAAGACACACCTTGACTACAACAAAAGGCTTTGCCAGTGCTTGTTTATTTTCTTATTTCCCATAATCTTGTTGAAACTGGCTACACTGATTTTCCATTATGAATTTTTCGGGAAATACTAGCATGCATCATTTCCCTAAATGATGCTTCAAAGAAATACTACCTAACATTTCACAGTAGTTTAGCAAAACTTTTCTTCCTGGTTGCATTTTTTTAAACACTTTTTTTTTTTTTTAAAGCAAGGAATCTATGATCTTGTTTTCAAGCATCTGCTAATTTTTTCATCTAATCAGAAAGCATTCTGGGAGCAGTATACATAGCCTCATATTGTTATACTTTGGAAATGTGTGTACACATTTTTGTATTGGAACCACTGCCAGTAGTGCAGTCCATACCTATAACATTTCCCTTTGAGTGCTGACCCTAATGATAACTTTTTTACATTAATGAACCATAAATACAAGTTCGAACAGCATTAACATATGGACACAAATATTACCTTAACTGCAAATAATGCTCTTTCCTGATCCATAATGTGGTACTGTAACTAGCAGCCAAAGGGATTGTGCTGCAAGGGGTGGGGCCTACTTGTCCCAAGGACAAAATAAACATGAAAACGTGTTGTTCTTAACTCCAAACAATATGTGCTGGGCCCAGTCTGGCTATAGGTATTACACACACTTGTGTAATCTATGAAGTGTGGGCAGTAGCTGCATGTCCATTGAAAGAGTACCCAATGTGCATTTGCGTAAAATGTGGAAGTTATGATTGACTCTGGAGTATGATACAAAATTGTTGAAAACAAATTGTATGAGGCATTCTGGAGAAAAAAACAATACTGTAAGCGGATGTCCTTTCAAGTAGGTTCAATGGGCATAAGATGAACAGGCCAGAATATTTTGGGATAGATATGAATTTCAAAGGAGAAGAACTACAGTAAGTGTATGTAGTGATAAAAGAAGATCATGTCTTTCGCTGGGCACATCAACAAGAAATAGGAATTTAATTGGACACATGTACCGATCTTCCCGGTTTATAATGCTCTGTTATGTAGAATTTGGAGGCAAGTGTCTCAGTGGGGAGCACGGAGGTGATTCAGGAGCGAAGTGTTACAAGAATGCTGTTGGAGGAATCTTGTGTGGAAAGCTTAAATGCTGAATTCAAGGATGTCGTTGGTGCCCATTCATAAACTTTGTGAGCTTTAAAATCCCATTATATTACAGGAGTGTGCTCTCCAATTTAGGTTTAAAAGCATCAATGCTCTCTTTACTTATCTGTATAGACTAAGCTTCAATATGAAGTGTTTATGTCAAAATTATATAATCAAACCAATAGTCACTTGATTGGTTAGATCCAGTAATCATTTTGTGTAAGGCATCTAGGGGATTGAGACTCTGTATAGTCTAGTGCAGTCTGCACATTGGTATTTGCTAAGCCTGGGCGTAGTTCGCGAAGTAGCGCTACGCGAAGCTACGCAAAGTGCAGTTTGCACTACGCGAGCTACGCGTAGCACTACGCGAACTGCGTAGTGCGCTGTTCGCAATGATTGCACAGTGCCGGATGCTTGTCCGCACTGTGCAATCATTGAAAATGGCATCTTGCACAGTGCAAGATGTCTTTACTGCCGCTCGAGTAGATTTTTACTCGAGCGGCAGCTCTCAACGCGGACTGGTAGTTTCTCATCGCGGCGGTCGCGAGCCTACGCGACCACTCGCAATGAGAAACCTGACCTCCCCGCGTTGAGAATCTCGCCGGGAGGTTTATTTTCCACGCTCGCGATCGGCAACTTGATGTTGCTGATCGCGAACGAGGAAAAAGTCTCGCTGGGATGTCATTTTGCTTGCTCGCGGTCGCCAACTTGACGTTGAGGACCGCGAGCAAGCAAAAAATGACCGCTGCACTACGCTACGCGTGTTTGCACTGTGCTACGTGCAATTCGCGTTGTGCGAAGTAGCGCAAACTTCGCAAACTACGCGAGCGTAGCGTAGTGCTTTGCCCAGGGTTACCCGACACCCAAAATGATATGCGAGGTGCTTTAAAACAAATGAAATACATGTGAGAGAGGAGCTATGGAGAGATCAGGGGCACTGTTGGAGGTGATAGTGCGGGAATGATTGAAAAGCCCCAAAATAGACTGTTGAATCCTGGTGCTCTCTAAGGGCATCATAACTATGCTTTAAAAGCTAACACAATTGAACATATAATGAAAATGTGTTGTACAATGCACCATTTTTGCCCAACTATTCTTGAGGGGACACCCCCAAACTCTCCTTGTAGTGGTCATGTTCACTTGCTGCACTCACAATGCACAATAAGGGGGCTGGTCTGACAAAATTTGACAGGGCGCTTTGGGTTCCCAGTCCGGCCCTGAACAGGACTTCTGCAGGACCGAGCTCAAATTTCCCGTTAAGTACCATAGTAGTCCAGCGGTAGCTGGTGCACATGCTTCCTCTCTATAGTATTATGTAGGGGAAGTCTTGGTGCCAGTTACAGTGAAAACATAAAAAGAGGAAATTAAAACAAATTGGGAATTGTGTGTCTGTGGGGGTTGGCTGCCTGCGCAATGGTTGGCTGCCAGTGGGAGGTGGTGGACATAGGGCCCTGACATCTCAAATAGCATCATCAAATGTCAATTGAATTTCAGTGTTGTTTTTTGTTTTTTTTTAAATATTAGATTTGATCTAATTTCAACACCTAGCTATAGCATATGTTTAGGTCAGAGTTTCCATAGGGATAGCATGTTTTTTTTAAATACATTTCTCACCATCCAACGAATCTGCATGCAACTTTCCGAATAAAAGTACATCTACTGTGTGTTCTTCATGACAATTTTCGTGCAAATCTGTCAAGCAGAAGTCAAGAAAATAGGGTGGAAGGGGTATTCTCAAAAGTGCATATTCCCATTGTAATTCCCGTAGGATTTGTTTTTCTTCTATACAGAAATAAAGACTGAATGAAATTACCCCAAATTTGGCATGAAGATAGAACTTTGTTGAAGACTTGTGATTTTATTGCTTTGGTGTAAATCTGTTATGTCGTTTTTGAGAAATTAGCATTTAAAAATGTCCCTGTGTTGCAAATGAAGAGGTTAATTAAAAATATCTGGACTGTTAAATCACAGATCCTCCATGCATTCATGAATCCAATAAAAAATATAGGCAGCCCTTTGGACTAGGACGTTTTTTTCCTGTCGTCCATTGCGGATTTGTAAGTCCAGCATTGGATTTGTGAATCCCCAATGTTCTGAATGGCTGACCATCACCGAACAATCTGTTTTAACCTCCACTACATAACACAGGGCACCAAGCACCATGTTGGTGAAAACCAAAAAGAGAAAGGCCACCAGAAGGCACGGTGAGTACACCCGACATCCAGGCCAATGTGGGGAGGTGGAGGGCAAAATGAGTCTTTTTTGATCACATGATTTGCAAATTCTATGCTGAATTGGGATCCTAATTCCTCCCTGTGCCCCACAGAACTTCAAGGGCCTTAGGGTTTGTGGATCCAGTGTAGGATTCGTGAAACCAGTAAAAAATTAGCATAATTAAGTATTTCGAGCACTACTGATGCACTTGCCCAATGGTCAAAGGGTGTGCACTGCAGGGATTGGCTTCCCATGGAGGATATGGTGCTGGGTCTGGCTGAAACCTAGCCCCAACAACCAACCCCGCTGCACATGGTGAAAAGCCAAGCACAGTAGGGGTTAGTCACCCAATTAATAGTTAGGAGCAGGGCCTGGCTGGAGGCCAGGCCCTCCAGCCAAATCTCACAGCGCACTGACAAAGGCTGTGCATTGCAGAACTTGGTTGACAAGAGAGAGATGAGTGTATCCCGTGGCAAGGCCATGTGGTGAACCCAGATGTAGTCAGTCAAAGGATGTGTGAAGGAGGGGTCAACTGCTTGCAAGACCTTAGCGGTAGGGCCTGGCCTCCAGCCAGCCCCTGACTTAAATCCCACTTCACTGTGCCACTGTGGGTGTTGGCCACCCATAGAGAATTGGGCCAGAGGCAAGGCCCTGTGTATGGCAAAAGCCCATGGGCTGAGGATGTTGGCTGCCTGTGAAGAGTTGGTTGCCTGGGGTGGCTGGAGGCCAGTAACTACAGCTAATCCCACTACATACAGCCATGAGCAGTGTGATTGACCATCCATAGAGTGTTTGTACGTAGTGCCTGGTTACAGGCCAGGACATGCAGTCACATCAGTTGCACATGGCCAAAGGTAGTGCAGTACGGGTGTTGGCTGTCTGCTGAGAGTTGGGCCCTGGGGATGGCCAGAGCTCAAAGCTGAATTGCCCGCCTGTGAAGTGTTGGATACAGGTGCTGTACAGAGGCCAGGCCTTGTGGCCACCTCTGCTGCACATGGCCAAAGACTACGCAGAGTGTTGGTTGGCTGCCTGCAGAGCGTGGGGCAAAGGTCCGGATCACCTGCAATGTTGGGAACAGGCCCTCTGGTCAAACCCCGCTGTGGAGGACCAAAGACTGGATGTGGTGACCGCTCGTGGAGGGTTAGGCTTATGGCCTGACTGGAGCCCATGCCCCCATGAGCAAAGTGAAAGGACATGCACAACTAGGGATGCCTACCCTCGGAATTTTCAGAGCAGGGCACTCTTGTATGTGGTATTTGATTATAGAAAACAAGTATTCAATGAAAGAATAAAGTTAGAAGTGAAGCTATGAAGATTAGTGTGGGTTTCTCCTCAAGATATGTTTTAAAAAAAACTCAGAAATTCATCTAAAAATCCACGGTTATTGTTGTATTTTAGTTATGAATTAAAACCCCAAAAATACTGCAATTTGCAAATTATGGTTAGGAGCACAATCCATAAGACATTCAACAGTCATGAAAGCCATATCTCACACACCAATTTTGAAGTGCGTGGTAAGGGTTGTGCACAGGGCTTGACCTCACAGCCCGGGACGGTGGTCAACCCTGCGCGGATGGTCAACGCCCCTTGCACACACAATTTGTCTACCAAAATGTTTACTATTTTAAAATAAGGGAGCTGCTAATTGACTGAGAAGATGGGAATTTTGTACTTGCACTTGTACTTGGGCACGTGTTTATGCATTTGCACTTGTACTTACTTATGTACTTATCTCCCAGATAGACAGACATTTTGACTACCCTGTACCACATGCTGCTGATTTGCGCAAAATATCAAATAAAATAACTTATACAAGATCATAGCTTATGGCACCTTAGGCTCAGGGTGAGTGCTCAGTTAAACCTGTTTTCTATACCTTTATGGGTCCTGTTTTACCGAGCATTTAGCGCTATTTTCTTAGCCCAAAATGCACCCTGGAGTCCAAAATGAACCAGAGGATGCATTTTGCATTAAGAGAATAGCACTTAATAGAACAGAACATGAACAGCAGAAGCCAGCTGCTGCTCATTAAGTTTGTTGTTCCTGTGCTCCTGCGGTAGGATTTTTGTGCCAAATGACTCATAATTATGCAAATTAGGCTTATCATGTAATGTTCTGTAATTTTGCATCAAAAATGTAACTCAGAATTGTTGAAATTTCTCCGATTACTCTTGCGTAATTTAACTTTCACCCAGGCCTAATGTTGAGCAATCCAACCCCTGGCTGACCTTTGCTGCTGACACATAGGTGCCTCCAAAACATGTATGTTCTCCAAGACAGCCCGGCCAATCCCTTTTGTTCTCTCCAGCACTGATGGCAGAAAAATGCTGTAAACATCTAGTGAGGAAATGGTAGGCAGGCTACAAATTAGAAAATAGATACATCTATGAAAATGCACTGAAGTGTTATTGTGAAGTTATGAAACAAGCGGAAGTGGAGTTTGTAGGGAACAAATCACCGCTGCTAGCAATAGCAGACAGGAAACATTTCAATTGTTAAAGCTTTAGTTAACCTGAAAGCCAGCATGCCTAGGATCCCTCCTTCTAAAGAGCTTTGCGATACTATCTCAACTTTTTTTTGAAGAGAAAGTCTAAAATAAAGCAGTCTCTAACCAACTTGGCCCTTATGGAGCCACAGATTTTATTTCCCCCTCACTCTTCTTCCGGGGCTGCCAGCTCCCTCTCACAGTTCAATTAGATATCTTTGGAGGATTGTAGGCAGGCTATTTCGGATGCAAATCAGGCTCTCCGATTGGCCCCTCCCCTTCTGCACTACTATTAACTGGCTGTGGATGTCATCAACCCAGTTCTGAATGAGGTGTTTAACATCTCATTAGCAACTGTCATGGTTCCAAAAAACCTAAAACAAGCAACAGTATTACCACTGCTGAAAAAATCCTCAGGTGACACAGCTAACCCTGCAAACTGTAAGCCAAATTCTTTGTTACCAGCCACCTTCAAAACGCTAACAAAGCTAGTGAACACTCAGCTATCTGGGTACCTAGAGGGTCATGATTTGTTGCACCCATCTCAATCCTGCTTTAGGCCGAGGCATAGAACCGAAACAGTACTGTTAGAGGTGACTGACTCTAGCAAGGTCTTTATAGACCTCGGCCAAACCTCTACTTTGATTCTTCTCGATTTGTCAGAAGCATTTGATACAGTTTCCCATTGGACACTTCTACTGCGGCTGGCAGAGGTGGGGGTATGTGGATCACTTGTGCAGTGGATTCAATCATTCCTCTCAGACAGAGAGCAACCTGGACCCCGGAACCTTTCATAGCAGGACCACGAGCACTTAACTATAGTGTGCTATAGGGATCCCCACTAAGCTGTATGCTTTTTAATGTGTTGTTGGCCACACTAGAATGCATTACTAAATCCTATGGCATATAGGTAATTTTGTATGTCAGTGGTACCCAACTTTTCCTTTCCTTAGGTAAGAAGGCTGGAGTATCTGAGTTTGCCTTAAAGAGCTGCCTGGTTGATGTGGTTGAGTGGATGAGAATGAGTTGCTTAACATGCAACTCAGACAAAACAGAGGTGCTATTGATTGGGCAGGCTACGGAGGGTTGGTCCAAGGACTGGTAGGTGGAAGGACTGGGTCCAGCAGCCAAACCTCCTACAGTAGTCAGAAATCTAGGGTTAACATTTTATAATAAACAGTCTTTCCCCCAGATTCCATCTGTGGCAAGAATGTGTTTTTTTCTGACCTGGATTTGAAGGAGGACCTTGCAGGTCCTCTTGATGGAAACATGGAAAACAATAACCTCAAGATATGACTATGCAAATGCCTTGGATTAAGGGCTTCCTAACTACTTGGTCGATCTACTACAGACAGTGCAGATTGGCTGAGGGAGCTTCATTTACAGTCGGCCACCTCCCTACCGCACGAGTGAAAAGCTCCTACAAAAGGCCCCACAACCTTCTGTGGGAGCGTGTGCATTGATTGGCTGGCCACAACAAGAAGGGAACTGTTACACTGCCATTTCAGGACATGGTGACCCAGTCCTCATGTCCTGAAATTTAGGGAAAAAATATATATAAGGGAGCAGGGGAGGGGTACCCTGACCCCCTGGACCTTGCGAGGGGTTACAGTGTGACCCCCACTCAGGCCAAATTAAAAAATGTATCTTTTGGGGGTTTCTGTGATGTCTCAGGTGTCCCCCGGGAGCTAGCAAGGCTCCCTGGAGTCCTTGAGGAGCACAGGGGGGCCACACTGAAATTTAGCAGTTATAGTTATTTCAAATAGCTATAACTCAAGCCCTCCCCATGCAATGCTTATGACCGCACATATTACAACACTCATGACGTTCTGTGACATCATTGATAACATTACTGATGACAACTGAACTGACATCATCGACATTGAAGACAGCACTTACTTGAAAAACCTATAACCATTGAATTTCCGTGTTTTTTTTTTAGTTTTAAAAGTTATTTTTAACTGACATTTTCACCTAATTATTACGTGACTTTAACCTTTGATTTGTTCAGTGAATATATACACATAGACATATAGATAGATATACACATATTTTTGGGGGATGATAGGATGCGCTTGATAGTTCTGTGGATAAATAATGCTTCCTAAGTGAATGATGTTCTCACAGCCTTAAAGTCTTTTGGGGACTGGGCTATATTTGTGCAGCTAAAGGTTTACAGGAGACAGACTTCTGATTGGAGGCGCCGGGAGACCTTGGTAATCGAAAGGGTGGCAGATCAATTGAGTGAAACAGTTTATAAACGCATACTAACTCTTAATTCTTTTCCCTCTGTTTATCAAGACTGTGTTCTTGCTAAGAAGATTGGCCTGAACTTTTTCCCCAATACGCTTCAGCCCTTACACTTCTTTCTGGAAGACTTTCAGTGCACAGTTTGCTCTTATTTTTTGTGTTCTCAGCTCATCCTTCCATCCCTGTTCTAATCCCCATATGTTCCCAGGTGGGGGCCATACCATCCCTCACTTCTCTTTCTTTCCCTTAGTCTCTTTCTATCTCCCTCTCTCTGTCTGTCTCACATGATATATTCTTAAATATTAAACACTATTCACTGGGCTGTGGTCTGCCTGGTCTGAAGTTTGCAGTTTTTCGGTGGACTGTCCCGTAAGCCTGCCCTGTATGCCTGCGGAAATCTTCATGAAAACTGGGCCAAAGGTGGGAATCAGATGTGCATTAATAATGATCGTTTCTCACTTCATGACTAAGCTCTCATTTAAAGATCTTAACTGCTCACTTGATCTCTCTTCTCCTTTGTGATTCTTTGACTCTCTGCTGTGTGCAGAATCTCAGTGATTGTCAGTGTGTTCTTTGCTGACTGTCTTTGTGTTCTTTCTGTCAGTCTCCTCATTGTGTATCTAGATGGCCGCCGTCCAAAGCTGAAACTTATTTAGCTTATCAAAGGTGTGAAGGATAACAGATGGGTTTGGGTTTTATGTCAAGTTCAGAGGCAATAGGGAACCAATAGGCTGGAATTCCAAACCTGGCTTTCTATAATCTGTGCTTCTCTTCGATAACCATTCAATGAAACAAAATGAATGAGTGAGTGAATAAATAAATAGATAAATACATATGTAAATACCCACTTGAATCTAGAGCTCTTCATAGACAATTTTTTCATCAGAGTTGATTAGGTGGTGATACATTCTCTGAGCACTATCTTCCGTCTAGTTAATCTAGAAGCCATCATCGGGGTTCATTATGAAAGAGGAATGTCCGCTGATCCTTTCGATTTGCTGTAAAATGAAAGTTATCACGTCCCCATCGCTCAAATACATCTCTTTTCATCCACTGGTCTCAGTATGAAAGAGATGCGTCAGAATGTGATGTAAAAGCACATTTGTCTCTAGAGCTCCCTTTTCCCCATAAAAAGTGATGACTACTTCGGCTATAATTAACCCTATACTTCATATGTGCCCCCTTTTAACAAAATCCAGAACACTTGCCCTTCTGGCGCCAGTTTCAGCCATTTGTAACACCTTGCAGAAGTTTGATGACTAAAGATGCACCTATCCGTCAGCCATTTTATTACTCAACTCAGTACCTTTCAGTCAAGGTTGGACTGGCCCTTAAGGCAATCAGGCAGTGCCCGATGAGAAGGCTGACAGGCAAGTGAGTGGGCGAGATTTTTTGCTGCTTGTGGGCCTGTTTTATGGTCTGCTTATTTACTGTTGAGTTTCCTGATACTAAGACAAACATTGCCTGCAGCATGCTTAAATCCATGCAGTCTTATTACATGCCTTGCAAAACACTTATACAGCGTGTCTGTACAAGTTCAAAATAGCCCCATTTCCCAAACTTGGGCCACATTTTCAGCTATCTAATTTACTAGAGGGGGCCACCTTTCTTTAGTTTCCGGCTTATTTTCTGTCCCAGGCAAACCCGCTTTTGGCTGTATTTTAAGCAACGTTATTAAACAGGCATGGGATTCCAACTGACCCAGCCATAAATAGTCATAACAAGTGATAATGTGGAGTGGGATTAGGAGAATATAAATCATAATTGTGTGGCCTCTGTGCAGAAAATTCATAGCCATCCTTTCGGCGTCACCTCCAGGAATTTAAGAAGATGCTACATGTGTTACTTTCTAATTGGTGAAAAGGGAAGAAGATGGGACAAGAGCAGGACATTTACATATTCCCCTCTGAGTATTGTTATGGATGGAAGAATGCTTTCAGAGGTCCCATAGTGTTGCTTCAGTTGAGGTGAGATCTAGCATCTCAGTAGAGCACTGGGAATTGGGGAAAAGAATAACGTTCAGCTATGCTGTTTTTTCTGTGCTGCATAGCACAGATCTTTTCATTTTTCCAAGTAATTGTTTAGGGACAAAACGTTCTCAGTTAATGGCTATTTAGTTGGAACTATTGATAATTGTAATTTGAATAATGTATGGATGTGAATGTAAGGGTGTGTGGAAATGTACTGTGGCAGCCGAGTATGCATGAAAATACTATGATCAAACAGAACATTTCTCAGATGGAACGATTCTACAAGCAAAACACTAGAACAGGGTGTTCTCAAACAGGGGTCGCACCACGACACCTACTGAGGGAGTTCGTGGCAATTTAGAAAATTAAATAATATAAATAAAATTGGTGGTATAGTAAAGAATATATATATATATTCACTGAAAAAACCATAGGTTTTAGGGACAGTTATAGTTACTTGGACATTGCACTCGTACAAAACCCGTGGAAATTCCCCGTTATAGTTAGTTCAGCTAACTATAACTCGCGCCCCGCAATGCACTGCTGATGACGTCACATATTACATCACTCATGACATGGTCAGTGACATCACTGATGACATCACTGATGACATCTCAAATGACATCACTGATGACATCATCCAGTGACTGTGTGTTTCTGTAAAGTTTAAATATTTTTAATATATATAGGAAAAGACGTATTGAAGAATGAGTGGGTGTGTAAGTGTCTGTATGGATGATTTAGTAGGTGCGTGACTGACTCTATAAGTGAGTGATTTAACGTATCTTACTGAATGCATGGGTTAGTGACTAAACTGGGTGAATGTCTGTATCCGTCTGTCTGTTGCTGTGTAAGTGGCTGCATGTGTTTGTGAATAGCTAAATGAGTGTCTATATGAGTTATTGAATGCTTGTCTGAGTATCTGTATGGGTGCCTGAGTGTTTGTGTGGGAGGGGTGTGTGCAACTCTGTGCATAGATGTGTGAGTGGGTGATTCACTGGGTGGATGGTTTCAAGAGTGCATCTGTGATAGACTGTATGGGTGGGTAAGTGTGTGTAAGAGTGTGTTAGTGAGTGAATGTATGTCCCAGTGGTACATGTGTGAGTAACTACATATGTGAAAGGCAGTATATATGTGTGTTGGAGTATATAAATAGCTATAAGCAAGAGTGAGTGATTGTGATAGTGGCTGTATGGATGAGTGTGTGCTTGTATCAGTGATTGTATAAGAGCGTAACAATGTGCTACTATTTGTATGAGTAAGTGAGCTGGTGTGTGTATAACTGTATAGGTGAGTAAATGGCAGTGTGTTTAATTATTTGCATGACTGACTAGGTGTCTGAGTATCTCTATGGATGAGTGGCGTTGTTTGAGTGTCTATATAGGAGTAAGAGTGCATATGATAGTCCTGTACTGAGTGACCGTAAGTATGAGTGACTGTACGGGTGAGTGAGTGGATGTGTGTGTGTAGACCTAAGAATCAGTGAGTGGGTATGTGGTTATTGGTGTTGGAGTGTCTATGGTTTTGCGAATGGCAGTCTGTAATTTAGAGTGGGTGTATCAAAGATTATATTAGGGTGTGAGGAGGTGCATCAGATTATCACGTGGATGATGTCATCAGTGATGTCATTTGAGATGTCATCAGTGATGTCATCAGTGATGTCACTGACCATGTCATGAGTGATGTAATATGTGACGTCATCAGCAGTGCATTGCGGGGCGCGAGTTATAGTTAGCTGAACTAACTATAACGGGGGAATTTCACGGGTTTTGTACGAGTGCAATGTCCAAGTAACTATAACTGTCCCTAAAACCTATGGTTTTTTCAGTGAATTTCAAAGGTTTTTTAAATGCTAATTTGTAACTATAACGTGTCTGAAACCTATGGTTTTTTCAGTGAATTTCAAAGGTTTTTTAAATGCTAATTTGTAACTATAACGTGTCTGAAACCTATGGTTTTTTCAGTGAATTTCAAAGGTTTTTTAAATGCTAATTTCTAACTATAACGTGCCTGATACCTACGGTTTTTTCAGTGAATTTCAAAGGTTTTGTAAATGACAATTTTTAAATGTATTAATTGTTATATTAATTTTTTTCATACTGATTTACTACATTTTTAGAAACAATTTTTTTTTACATATTTTATTTTTTAAATTACATTGTAATTACATTATACATTACATTACAAAAAATACTTTCTCAGAATGAATTACTTTAGTTTAAATACTTTGCACATAGGCAATAGACTTTTAAGTACAGTAGTTACAGTTGTTGCAATGGGCAACACATTTTCAAACACAATGCAACATTCAGCTCAATGTGAATTTCTAGTTAAATGCAATTAGTTACTTTATGGATTACTTTTCTAACCACAGGACTGGATCCTAGATTCAGTCCTGGTACATCTCCTGTAAACAGTTGAGTAAAAGCGTTTTGGTTACAGTCGTGATTTTTAAGGAATATTATTGTATTTTAAAAGTTGACACTTAGAAACTTTTTCTCATAGAATCACCAATGTTATCCTATGGAAGGAAATTCACTTAGCAGGTAAAAACTGTTATCGTTACTTTTTCTTACTCAGTGTTGGATCCTGGATCCAGCACTGGTGCATCTCCTGTAAACAGTTGAAAGAATGCGTTTAAGTCATACAGGTGATTTTTAAGGAATATTTGTAGTTTGTAAAAATCAACACTTTGAAACTTTTTGCTGAATACCAGACAATGGATTCCTATGGAAGAAAATATAAGTTACTGGTAAGTACGGTTAAAATTACTTTTCAGGGTCAGTGCTGGGCTAAAAGATGCAGCACTGGATTCTCTCCTGATAACAGGTGAGTAAATTGGTATTCGTACTTTGGTTGATTTTAGAGGAATATTATAAAGTTCAAAAACTCCACACTTAGAAGAATTTCCAAGTGAAACCAGTCAATGTTAGCCTATGGAAGGAAATTCAAGTTACTGGTAAGTACGGTTAAAATTACTTTTCAGGACCAGTACTGGGCTGAAAGATACAGCACTGAGGTCTCTCCTTATAACAGGTGAGTAAATCGGAATTCGTATTTCGGCTGATTTTAGAGGAATATTTGTATGTTTCAAAAATCAACACTTAGAAGAATTTCCAAGTGAAACCAGTCAATGTTAGCCTATGAAGGAAATTCAAGTTACTGGTAAGTACGGTTAAAATTACTTTTCAGGATTAGTACTGGGCTGAAAGATGCAGCACTGAGGTCTCTCCTGATAACAGGTGAGTAAATCGGAATTCGTATTTCGGCTGATTTTAGAGGAATATTTTAAAGTTCCAAAACTCCACACTTAGAAGAATTTCCAAATGAAACCAGTCAATGTTAGCCTATGAAGGAAATTCAAGTTACCGGTAAGTACAGTTAAAATTACTTTTCAGGACCAGTACTGGGCTGAAAGATGCAGCACTGAGGTCTCTCCTGATAACAGGTGAGTAAATCGGAATTCGTATTTCGGCTGATTTTAGAGGAATATTTGTATGTTTCAAAAATCAACACTTAGAAACTTTTTCAGCAAAAAGCAGGCAATGATATCCTATGGAAGGAAATTCAAGTTACTGGTAAGTACGGTTAAAATTACTTTTGAGGATCAGTACTGGGCTGAAAGATGCAGCACTGAGGTCTCTCCTGATAACAGGTGAGTAAATCGGAATTCGTATTTCGGCTGATTTTAGAGGAATATTTTAAAGTTCCAAAACTCCACACTTAGAAGAATTTCCAAGTGAAACCAGTCAATGTTAGCCTATGGAAGGAAATTCAAGTTACTGGTAAGTACGGTTAAAATTACTTTTCAGGACCAGTACTGGGCTGAAAGATACAGCACTGAGGTCTCACCTGATAACAGGTGAGTAAATCGGAATTCGTATTTCGGATGATTTTAGAAGAATATTTGCACAATGGTGAAGGGAGGGGCGGGGCCTGAGGTGACATCTGTGCAAACGCGCCCCGTGGCGCGTTTTAAGTTGGGGATTAAGTCCCCTTGAATCCTGAGGGTCCCTAGGGGCCAACTAGCCCACCAGGATCCTCCAATATGCGCCAGGGGCTGCGTTGCAGAGACGTGTAGAGAGGCCACACCCCTTTTACACCTCTGCAACGCAGCTCTGTGGCGCTTTCTGGATGTACCTGTTGGGCTAGTTGGCCCCAGGGACCCTCAGGATTGAAGGGGATTTAATTCCCATCTTAAAACGCGCCACGGGGCCTGTTTGCACACATGTCACCTGAAGCCCCGCCCTCCCTTCACCACTGTGCAAACGCGCCCCGTGGCGCGTTTTAAGTTGGGGATTAAGTCACCTTGAATCCTGAGGGTCCCGGAGTCCAACTAGCCCACCATATACCTCCAAAGCGCCACAGAGCTGCGTTGCAGAGAGGTGTAAAGGGGTGTGGCCTCTCTGCACGTCTCTGCAACGCAGCCCCTGGCGCATATTGGAGGTTCCTGGTGGGCTAGTTGGCCCCCAGGGACCCCCAGTATTCAAGGGGAATTCGTTCCCCTCTGCAAACGCGCCAGGGGGTGAAGGAAGGAGGCGGGGCCTGCGGGCCCGATCGTTTAAAAAAAAAAAAAAAAAATTTGTCCCTGAAGGGGGGCTGTGTGGCCCCCCTTCCTTTTTCCTGTTTTTGGGCCCTGAGGACCCCATCCCCCAGGGCCTTACCCCCTTTTTTAATTTAATTAAAAAAAAAAACGAGGAAGGGGCCGCGTGGCCCCCTTCCCTGGGCCTGTATTGGCCCCGGGGACCCCATCCCCGGGGCATGGCCTTTTTTATTTTCTTGGGAGGGGGCTGCGTGGCCCCCTCCTCCAGGCCATTTAAGGCCCCGGGGACCCCATCCCCGGGGCCGGCCTTTCCATTTTTTTTTTTTGTTTTTTTGGGGAGGGGGCTGCGTGGCCCCCTCCTGGGCCACTACTTGCCCCGGGGACCCCATCCCCCGGGCTGGCCCTCTCCGTTGGGGACTGTGGGGGTCCCCAATCCCCCACAGTCCCGCCGGCTCCCCACGTCCCTTGGGAGCCGGCATTGCTATTCCACATGGGGAGCAGCTGACATGCTGCTCCCCATGTGGAAAAGCAATCGGCTTTGGATATTGGAAGAGAGAGCAGGTTTCCTGCTCTCTCTTCCAATATCCAAAGCAGTTTGCAATGACAGGACGGGAGCCGCGAGGCTCCGTCCTGTCATTGCAAACAGCAGTGTCCCGAGGGTAGGCACCCGGGACACTGCAGGAGCCGACCCTGGGGGTGGCGGTCCCCAGGGCCATCAAGGGCTCCAGGAGGGGGCCGCGCGGCCCCTCCCTACATCAGCACAGCCCCGGGGAGGTGGTGGTCCCGGGGCTTCGGGGTCCAAAACGGACCCCATTTTAATTGTTAGTGCCCCGGGGAGGTGGCGGTCCCGGGCGTGTGGGGGGCTGGAGCCCCCACACAGGTTGTTTAATTTTTTTAAAAAGCCCGGGGAGGTGGTGGTCCCGGGGCTGCGGGAGAGCTCAGAGCCCTCCCGCACCATTTAAAAGAAAGCCCGGGGAGTGGCGGTCCCCGGGCTTAGGAGGCCCTTTGAGGCCCCCACACATAAAATTAAACCCCCACCATGCCCCCGGGACTTGGGCCACCCGGGGCAAAATACAGTCGAGCGCGGGAGACCGCGCTTTGATTTTTTCGGCAGGATTCGCGCACCCTGAGCGCATCCTGCCGATTTTTAAAAAAATGTTTTTTTTTTTGCCCAGGGGTCCTTGTGGGACCCCTGAGCAAACCTAGGGGTCAGGGTGTTTCTACCCTGCCCCCTTTGTGCGCTTTGCGCACTTGTTTCTGTCCCTCGGTTCTACCGAGGGACAAAATGGCTGCCAACATTTCCTGAATCGGAATGTTGACAGCCAGCTGACAACCAATTAACATGCAGCTCGTGATCGGGACGGTGCGCGCAGGGTGCGCTCAGGGTGCGCGAATCCTCCGTGCCCATAGATATATATGTACTTTTACTTTTGATTTTCTCAGCAACTACTGAACGGATTTACACCATTTAACAAAAAGGGTTCTTTCTGAACCAAGAACTACCTCTTTGCCAAATTTGGTGTAATTCCGTTCAGCAGTTCGGGCTGTAGCCGTGTCTAAAGTTTCCTATGGAAAAATGCATGGGAAAACGCGTTTTGGGACCCCCTTTTTCTCGGCCCCCGCTTGACGTATCACCCGAGACTTTCAGGGTAGGAGCGGACCGGAGCGCCCACGAAGTTTGAAAATTTCGCGAAGATACGTCAACCGGCAAGAGAGTTATTTCAAATAGAATGTCGCGGATTTCCTATGGATAATAGGTTGTAGCTATAACTATCTACTGGCGACCGCCAGTAGATAATATATATCCACAAAACTCGCTCCACACCTCCAATTATGGAAAAAACGGACACGAACCCAGAATCAGTGCTTTTGTTGATTTATTGATGTGAGCAGTCCGCGTTTCGGCCTTGATCACATGACAAGCTGCTGTTGCAGATCATTGGTTTTTAAAGTGACATGTGCAAACAGTGCATTGATTGGCATGGAAAACAGACTATATGGATTCTTTTGATCTCGTATATCGAGGAATGTTTCTGGCTATCCACAATAAGATATACAATATAGTATATTGCAATATATTTCCACCAAGATTCTGTATGTTGTAAATCTCATAGAAATTTTAATGAACGCTTGAATGCATTTGGACATTTGTGTGAATTCATACTTAAATGTATAATGTCTTCATTTCATAATATGTATGGTTATACATTGGTAGTAAAAATTCCAATTATGATTATAATATAATTATGATAAAATACAGATAATAAATAGCCTCCATAAAATCCATACAATCCGTGCATGTATATAAAAAAGAGAGAATGTGTCACCTCCTAATCCTAAAACCATGAGTAAAGTGCGTAGTGCTGTGTGTAAAGTGCCATTGTCAAAAGACAATTGTTATTTTTTGAGGTAGCAGCAGAGGGAAAGAATTTCATATCAGCTTATAAAAATGTATATACATATCCATTATGCATGACCTCGATGTGCAGTATTGTTCATATCTTCATACGTATGATGCTACATGTAGTGAAAGGGTAATGGGGAATGGGAAGAGGTCTGACTAGGATGATCCTTCCCACATATGTTCATATCTTACTTATAAATACAGCTTGAATTGCTTAATATATACATATATGTATGTGTATATGTGGGAGTGATCTCCAGACTGCATTAAAAAGTAAAAGGTAAAATCAAAAATCTGAATTCTCATGTGTGTGCATCCTAATGATGATTTACAGACAGGTATATAGATCTTCAGTGGCATGTAGACCTCTAGGGCTCTTTGTGTCTAAATCCAGGATATATTGTGTCTCTAACCTTCTTCATTTCAGTTCTCTATTGCCTCCTCTTCTATGTGTGGGGACTGAGTCTATGAGATAGTATTGCAGATCATTGATGTTGTTTTTATGCATTTCATTTAAATGCCTTGCTACAGGGTTTGTGGGGTCTGAGTTTTTAATGGCCCTGATATGTTGCAGTACTCGCTTGTGGGCTTGTAATTTTGTACTGCCCACATATTGCAGCCCACATGTACATTGCAATATGTATAATCTCCTTCCAAGCCCTGGTTCACCCCTAATTTGTCTACTCTTAAGCATGAGTGCAAAAAACTTGAGCGTGCCTGGCGCATTAGTGAGTATTGTCCCCTGGCTAAGGGTAATCTCAGGCGTAGACAAAAAATTTACTATGCTGCGATAACACAGGCTAAGAAGCAATATTATGCAGCCGCAAAATAACTCTAAGGAGATCTTCGCAATAGTTCAGAGCTTTACTTGTCCCACAGCGCAGTCGAGCTCACTCCCTGTCACAGAGGCCTGGTGCGATACTCTGTCCAATTTCTTTATGGATAAAATCCGCACGATTCAGGCGGTTTTTACCCCCTGCTCTGGGCCTCTATCCGACCGTGTGTCTCTACGCCTGCTATTCCTAGGCACTCTCTACTAACCCTGGGTGTAGTTCGCGAAGTAGCGCTACGCGAAGCTATGTGAAGTGCACCTCGCACTACGCGAGCTACGCATAGCTACGCGAACTGCGTAGTGCACTGTGCAAAATGCTGTTCGCACTGATTGCACAGTGCCGGATGCTTGTCCGCACTGTGCAATCATTGAAAACAGCATCTTGCACAGTGCGAGCTGTCTTTTACTGCCGCTCGAGTAGATTTTTACTCGAGCGGCAGCTTTCTCAACGCGGACTGGTAGTTTATCATCGCAAGCGGTCGCGAGCATGCGCAACCACTCGCAATGAGAAACCTGACCTCCCCGCGTTGAGAATCTCGCCGGGAGGTTTATTATCCATGCTCGCGATCGGCAACTTGATGTTGCTGATCGCGAACGAGGAAAAAGTTTCGCCGGGATGTCATTTTACTTGCTCGCGGTCGCCAACTTGACGTTGAGGGCCGCGAGCAAGCAAAAAATGACTGCTGCACTACGCTACGCGTGTTTGCACTGTGCTACGTGCAATTCGCGTAGTGCGAAGTAGCGCAAACTTCGCAAACTACGCGAGCGTAGCGTAGTGCTTTGCACAGGCTTAGTATTTGCGTGGACTGGCACCCCATTCTCAACCCCCAGGAAATACTGTAATTTTTGGGAGGAGCTGCAGTTTTATATTCTCTACTGGGCATGGTCTGTGCTTATCATCAAATTGAACCAGATAATCTGTCAAACAATGTAACGACACATGTAACCCTGAAACGTACAGTTTGATCTAATCTGTGGTGTTTCAATTTTCCAGAGAGTCATGCATTTTCTTTTGCAGGTTCGAACGGGGGTAAATAGTCTTTCTGGATTATGCTTTAGTCTTTGGGAAATATCAAATGGAGGGTGATAATTCTAATTTGAGATGTGTTCGAAAGAAATACTTTGACATTAGAGAATAAATCTAGATTTGAACAACAAAAAGTAGTAGTGCATTTGGGCTTTATATGTTCAACCAAAGTTATTAGGCCAAAAAGAATCATGTGAAGGCCAGTACTACTTAATGGAGGAACAGTTGTTGTCTCCGCACCGCTGCTCCGAAGTGCAGACATGATTCTGGTTCATCGTTCTTAAATCTATTACTTTTAAAAAGCATCACCACTTGACCCGTGGTACACAATGAGACCACTAAGCATTGGCAGGCCAGTCGTGTACATTTGTATTAAATCTTGATGGCCAGGTGATTTCATTATTCTGGGCTTACCTCTTTACAGCCTGTGTTTCTCAGGAGGAAAACTGGAGCTTTCGTACTGGTCAGCTCTGATAAATGAAAGACTGGTCAGGTGCTGCACTCTGAAGCCCTATGTGCTATAAACAACGTCATGCAAGGGCAATCTCTCCACCTTTTCTAAACATGTACGCCAGATGATAACATTGGCCCCCCACCCTTTAAGGCAGTCTGTCTTCACTGTTTTTTATTCGCAGCCTACCAGACAGTGCAGCTGTCTGATTTACTAAAGACATCTTGGGGACATTCAGAAAATTGACCCAGGAATGCGTTGTGCCCGTTGCTTACCATTTGCTTTGTAACTCACATTTTCTGTCTTTCTATTTGCTGGCTTTATGTGCTTTAGGCTGTCCAGCTTGAGTTTATCCCTACCGGTGCCCAAACCTTGTTTACTGTATTCTTCCACAAACCCGCTTTTTGTTAATAGTCCTTTAAATCTTGTTCTTATCTTGTCACATTTGCTGGCCATTCAAGGACAGAGGTCAAATGTCAATCTGTGTCTTCCGAGAGAGCTTGGAATTAACTTTTTCTTTGACTTCAAAGTGAGAGCGTTTATAGGAAAGAGGAATGTAGATTACTCTCCCCATGGAGTCCGCTCGTGCCCCTCCTATGCTTCAGTTAAGGAGGTTGTAACATAACCCTTAAATAGCACATCCTGTAACATACAGATGACAGATTTATATTTTAGGTAGATCGGTAAGTGGGTTACTACTTTTAACACGGATTCTTTTGTTACTTGCAGTTAATAAATTGTAATCTCATATATAGCACAGTGAGATATGAAGGACATGTGACTCCTACACCTTTTAACCCTCACTGTTTTATGCAACAAACATCTCGTACATTGATTTACATGCTTGCATGATTTATTGTCATATATAATATGTATGTTATGTAAAGCATTCTTACACCCATCAATGGAATGAGCAGAGCTATAAAAGAAATACAATAGTGGTATTCACATTGTGTGCAAATGCTGGAACAGACCAAGCCATCTGACATTCTTACAGTGTCGCAAATCCGCCAGAATTAAAAACAAAAAAAAACAAGCATGATCTCTTGCGCTTGTTTTATTTTCAGGTCTTAGGGACATATATTTTATTAACAAATGGGGATGGGAGCGCATGCCCCCCACCCCCAAGTCCAGTTTGAACTTTGGGGACCACCACCTCCCCAGGTCTTTATTTATTAATTTGGAAGGGAGGCCGTGCGTCCCCCTTCCTCGGGTCTTTAAAGGCCCGAGGGACCACCACCTCCCCGGGGGCCTATAAATTGTAAAAGAGGGGCGGGGGCATATGTCGTCCCGGGGACCACCACCTCCCCAGGGCATGGCCAAATTGAAAAGGGGTCCAGGGGGGGGGGGCTGTGTGGCCCTCCTCCGGGGCCATTAATGACCCCGGGGACCACTAACCCCCCCCCCCCGGGCCAGCCCATGCATACTAAAGAAGGGGGCCCCCTTCTTGAGCCATTAATGGCCCTGGGTGTAGAAATGCCCCAAACCATCTGCAAGCTCCGTATGTTTGGCCCCGCCCCGTTTTCCTTCGTAGTATGTAAAGGTTGACCCTCCTTTTTCCACGTTGGACAGCTTAGTAAATGGCCCGAGTGTGTTTGCCGAGTTTGGAGACACGTTCTTAATGCAGAGGAAAATGAGGACTTCTCCACCAAGCAAAGAGGCACTTACTTCATATAATCAAGAGGAAATACCCCCGTTTGCTGGAGATTCACCTCTTTGTAGTCTGGTCGTTTTCTCTTGACGAGGATTCATGCTATCGCAGATTTGTGAATGAAGACCGTGTGAGTAACGGTCACATTGCCAAAATTACATGCACACAAGGTCACTGGAGACACTACCTCGTGTTCCCTCAGGCAGCTGTAGTATAGAATATACACTAGTCATTCATCCAAAGAGGTGATTTAGCACTTACTAATTAACCAGTAGAAAATATTCCAGTTAGGTAGATATTTTTGGCAAAACTGGGGACTCTTCTTGGATTAAACAAAGTTCCATTCTGGCCCTGATGCTCATTTCACAGCACAAACAAATATATACATAGCAGGTGCCCCGGTAAAAGCTCCACTTTAGTAAAGCACAAACAATCCTAACTTCTTGGGCTTGGCTAAGGCAAAGCAAGTGTTTCCTCTCATCTACATAGAAAAACGATATGAAATCCTTAATGGAGGTGAATGTATTGTTGATCTATTGGAGTGCAATCTGATCTGTAATGACTGTGATGAGTGGTTTCTTTTTTGTCTCCTGTGAGAGCAGAGTCCATGGTTCTTAAATTTAAATACTCTAAGTTTCAAATGCCCAAAATCCATAGCACCACTCACAGACACATACAGGCACTCACACACCCACTCGGAGACCCCCGCAGGCAATCACGCACTCTCTCTCAAAGGTTACAGGTTACAGTTAGGAAATACAATGTAAGACACCTTAAAAACTCCTTACACAACCAAGGTTATAGGGATGATATAGTTATAGTAGGAAATAATATTTACAAAAACGTAGGAATTCACTAAAAAAAAAACAAAGGTTACAGGGACTTTATAGTTGGGCTCAGATTTCACTCATACAAAACCAGTGATATTCAGCAGTCCTAGTTACCTGAGCAACTATATCTTACGCCCGCACAGTTCACTGCTTATGACCTCAGATATTACATCACTGAAGACATCTCAAATGACATCACTGATGAACATCATCTACAGACCCACTCCCACACCCAATCACACGTCCATACATCCTCACATAAACCAACTCACATACCCACACAACCGCTCACATACTCATTGACAGCCCTTACAGCCACTTGCACACCCACACAATCACCCTTACAGCCACTCACACACCCACTCATTCACGCAACCACACACACACACACACACCCATACAGCTACTCACACTGCCACTCACTCACTGATGGAGCTAATCACACATCCACTTATTTACCCATACAGCCACTCACACAGCCACTCACCCATACAACCACTCACGCTCCCACATCCACAGAACCACACATACCCATTCACAGATCCATACAACCACTCACCCCTGCAGTCACTCGCACACACTCACTCACCCATACAGCCACTCACACATACATTTACTCTTTCATAAAACTACTTACATAACCCATTTACACATCGAAACAAGCAGTCACTCAATTATACAGCCGCTCAAACAGACACTGGATGAACAATACAGCTGCTCACATACCCACTGTTCTGTTGTTTTCGTTCTGTTCTATTCTATTCTGTTCTATTCTATTCTGTCCTATTCTATTCTATAGCCACCCATAGGATTCCCAGCGCTGATGGTGTGGCACAGAATTGTTAAGGGGATTTGGAAGGGCCCGTCTTGGAAAAGCCAGGTTTTCAGTGATTTCTGAAAGTCAAGTTCCTTTTTACTCAGTCTTAGGGAGAGGGGGAGGCTGTTCCACAATTCGGTCACATTGTAGGCGAAAGATCGCTCTCCATAGTGTACCCTTTTGATGTTGGGAATCTTTGCCAAGTGGGCATTCGAGGAGCGCAGAGATCTCCCGGGAGAGTAGGGAGATACCAGGGAACGGGAGATCAGAGGACCTTTACAGAGAAGTGCCCTGTGGGCAATGCAAAGTGATTTAAATTTGATTCTCTAGGTCACAGGGAGCCAGTGAAGAGAGCGCAAGGCTTGTCTAGCAGATTGGTGTCTGGGGAATTGTACAGTAATTGAGCCGCGGAATTCTGTACTATCTGCAGTTTTCTTATTGTGGCCTTGGGCGCTTCCAGGTAAAGTGAGTTACCGTAGTCCAGACTGGCAAGAATGAGTGCCTGGACTACCAGTCTTTTCGATTTAGAAGGAAGAATGGTACATTTTCTGAAACATTCTCACCATGCCATAGCAGGTTACTGCGAGCTTTATTGCTTGGAAGTCAAATTTGAAAGATTTATCTAGCCACATGCCAAGGCTGTTTACAGATTTTTTCGGGTAGCAGAGTTCCTCAAGCAGCTTGGCCAACCCAGGTCCAAGGCTGAGTTAAAGATGTTGCCTACAATCATAAGCTCCGTCTTGTCTCCTTTTAATTTGCGGCAGGAGCTATTCATCCACTTGGCCACCTTCTATAAGCAGGGGCCCAGTGAGGGACGGGGGAATCTTGACTCTAATTGAGGGAAAAGACCAGTTGCGTATCGTTTTCGTAGGAGACTAGTGAGATTCCATAGGGTAGGACGATATTGGCAAGTGGTCTCATGTATTAATTAAAAAGGGACGGGTTCAACAAGAGCCCTGAGGAACTCCACATTTTAGGGGAGGATTTCTAAAGTACAACCCCCATTGAAGACCTTAAAGATCCTGTTCTCAAGAGAAGACTTCAGCTAAGCTAGGGCGGTTCCAGAGATTCCAGCCCTCTGTAGTCTGTCAATAAGAATGCCATGGCTTACGGTATCAAATGCTGAGATTAGATCAAGGAGGATGATTGCTGTTGATCCTCCTTTATCTATCAGCCTTTTAGCTTCTTCTACCATAGCTAGAAGGGCTGTCTCTGTGCCGTGATAAGGGCGAAATCCCATTAGATTCACATGTTTTTCTAGAGTTTTGCTTATCCCTGGAAGGAGAAAAATCGGGCGATAATTTCCCAAGTCGAGAGGGTCGAGATTGGGCTATTGTAAAAGGGCTTTGACCATGGCATGTTTCCATGCCTTCGGGACACAGCCTGTAGTTAGGGAGAGATTCGCCATATCCACAGAGTGAGGAGTAGCTCATCTGCTAATCTGGCTAGGTTACTTGGGGGGTGGGGGGGGTGTGGAGGGGGGGTGTGGGGGGGGGTGGGGGGGTCCTTGGGAGAGACAGATTTTATTTTATTCACGATGTTTGGGAGAGTGTCCAGTGTCGTTGAATGAATTACATTCAGCTTGTATGGATACATGCCAGGCAGGACATCCTTAGATCTATTATTGCCAGTTTTGGAGGACTGATGGAACGTATTATAGATGTTCTGAATTTTTTTCAAGAAAAAATTTGCCAATTCATTACACCCTGAGGATGAGGGATCCAGAGCGGGCCTGTTGAAGAAGGTTCACGGAGGGTTTTTACTATACGAAACATCTGGCAGCGCAGTTGATTTTTCCCTTGAAATATACACTTGTGCCTTTTTAATTTCAGTTTGGTAGACTCTGATAGTATCCCGGTATTTTTGCCTGGTTATCTATCTATCTGCTCTTTTACATGCTTGGTTAAGCTTTTGGAGATTGTGAGTATACCATGGTGCGCATTTGTCTTTCGCTTGTCTAGGATGGGTTTTGAGGGGGATAACTTGATCGAGCATAGATTCAAACCTCTGCGAGATCTTATCATTTTCCAGTGTCGCGTCTGACCTTAGGATTCCGTTCTTTGATTGGCAGTTTAAACCAAGATCGCTCTTTCAACCTGACTGGGTTGGAGTTTACGGGTGCAGAAGAATAATCCAGAGTCCGTGGGATCAGGAAATGATCAGCCCAAGTGACTGGGGAAGGTTTTTAAACTTTTAGTGTATTATCATTAGAAAAGATGCGATCTAAAAGATGGCCTTTCTCGTGCGTAGGTCCTATCCCCCTTTGTGATAGTTGAATGGCAAGTAAATCTTGTAGAAGGCCTGTGACTTGATCATTTGCTGGCTGTTCCAGGTGTAGGTTAAAATCACCTAGAATCGAGAAGTTCACTCTGGTGCAGGCTAGGTTTCCAGTGAATGGAGGACATTATCACTAGAGCCAGTTGGTCTGTACAGTAATATTCCGGAGAAGGTAGCGGTAGGAGCGAAATTGATTGCAAAGATGAAACTTTCACAGTCAAGGATGAGTGTGGTTACAATATGACAGCTGCATTCTTCCTTGAGTATAATCGCTATCCCTCCACCCTTCTTATTCTCTCGATCTTTCTGCAGAATATAGTACAGGGCTTGCACAAGTTCTGGCCCTGAATCAGTATGGAGCCAGGTCTCTGTTAAAAATACTGCATCCAGTATTTTCTCCTCAATAAGGGCGAAGAGCTCTAGCTTGTGAACCGGCAGCGATCTTCAATTAATTAGGAACATATGCCGCCTACCTGTCTCATTGGTTTGGTTCTCGGGGAAATCATTTTGGGAAGGGAGATGGAACACTGTTTGCATAAAGTGCCCCCATTACGTGGGTCCATGGAAAGGTGGCAGCCATTCTAGTATTCCCTCGTTGTGCAAATAATTGGAGAGGGGAATAGATTCGATTGCGTACCTGTGGGGGACCAGGGGTCCGGGCCTCTGGACCCGTCCGGACGTGGGCGGGCATAGACAGGCTTGCCTTTGGCGCGTCTTCAGTGCACCAGTGAAGCGCCCGCTGCGCGTCCATACATGTGTCCTCATTTAATGGTATGAGCCCAAAAAAAGCTGGAGCGCTAACAAAAATGCCAACTCAGAACTTCCAAACAAAGTGCAACAGTGCGATCACGATTATTAAAATGTAAACCTTTTAAAACACTCTTTAAAATTACCCAATTGTAGCTGTTCCCTCAGTTAGCAGCAACAACAGGATAAGTTTCCCCTGTGTGCGACACTAACCGACTCACTTACCCATACAGCCACTCACTCACCCATAGAGCTACTCACACAGCCACTCAGTCACCGATACAGCCACTCACAGAACCTCTCACCCACCCATACACCCACTCACTCACCCATACACCCACCACCCATACAGCCACTCTTACTCACTCACCAATACAGACACACACACACTCACCAACCCATACAGTTACTCACCCACCCATACAGTTACTCACCCACCCATACAGTTACTCACCCATACAGGTACTCACACAGCCGCTTATTCACCCATACAGCCACTTACCCACTAACACACCCATACAGCCTCTCCTACACTGATAGTCATTCAGCCACTCCGATGACGTGTTAAGAACAGCATCACTCATTAGCAGTACAAAAAGAATAGCAATTTAACTTATGCAGTAGCTTAGTATATAGCTTTAAGTCTCAGAAACATTTTCGAAAAACACTCACTAGATGAGGTCATCAGTGATGTCATTTGAGATGTCATCAGTGATGTCACTGACCATGTCATGAGTGATGTAATATGTGAGGGCATAAGCAGTGCATTGTGGGGACGTAAGTTATAGCTAGCTTAAGTACCTATAGCTGCTAAATCTCACTGATTGTGTACAAGTGAAATCTGAGCCTAACTATAATTTGCCTGTAACCTTTGGTTTTTTTCCAGTGAATTTCTACGGTATTTTTTAATTTTATTTCCTACCTATAACATCCCTGTTACCTTTAGTTTTTTCAGTGGAAAAATAAATAAAAATACACACACACACACACTTTCCTGAAGTAACCTTTTTTATTACAATAAAAATTATTTTTTAATCCAAAACTACTCCGCTTTTTCTTTCACAGCCTTAGCCTGTCTTTACATGCTCATTAGCACCAAATTCATGTCCGTGATTGCTACAAAATGCAACCGCCCAAAAAAAGTACAAACTAAAACACAAAAAAAGGCAATGCGCGTTTGTACAGCAGATGCAGTTGCAACATGCGTAAATCACTGTATACTAAATGTTACATAAAACGATGAGGACTACAGGGTGCTTGATTTCGAGATGTAGGGACTCAGGATTTGAAATGATGTATAGTGTTTTGAGTTGGGTTCACTAATACAAATGTTTTTCTAAATAAATAAAACATTTTTACGAACATTTTTGTATAATGAGACACTGCGGGGGAAAAAGAATATAGATGCCTTGCGGTTTGCATGTAGGTATTTGACAGTTCATAGCTCACTGTGCTACATTAGAATTGTACATGATGAACTGCAAGTAGCAAAAGGATCTCTGTAACAAAAGCAGAAACCCACTAAGCGATCCCTATAAAATACATTTCTGTGATAGTTATATGCACTACACATTCTTTACAGCAGGCATATTAACCCTCTGCACTACTTTATTATGAGTTAAAACTGCCATTTGATGTAACTGTGACCTCTGCCCAGCACATACATTAATTACAGAATAATTGTGCCATTTTTATTGTTGTTAAAACAATGTTGGACACGCACAAACACTGCAGAAGGTGTTTTTAAACCAGTAAAAAATATGGAACTACAGCATCCACAAGCTCACTACAAGGTGCGGTGGAAATGGTCGCACAGCACTAAAGAATTGTGACACAAAAACACAAACAACCCTATTGCTTTCTTGAAAAATACAAACCGGAGCACTGGAACCCTTTTCATGACCTACACTGCACTCTGTAACACACTGCCTAAGTTAATACACTTGTTTGACCATATTGGGTACCACAAAGTCAATGCTGACTGCATTATAGCGCTTTAAAAAGAATATATATATATTTCAACCATGTTGCACAGCAGCCGCACAGCTGTACAGTGTGAATTAAAACATAAATCCAAATAGTAGAGAGATTTGAAATGTTTTCTTTGCCATATTGCACGACTACGGGGCTGCTGTGCTGCGTTGTTTAAAGAGAGAAAAAATATATATATATTTCTAACGGCATTAACCGCATCATAGCACTTTTCTTAAATTTTGTTGCCATTCTGCACTGCAGCTGCGCTACTGTGCAACATGGCTGAAAAAAACATTAACAAGCCAAATACATCTTGCGTAGGAAAGACCTATTAGCTTTGCCAATGCTTGTTTCTATCACCAGACTGCCTGTCACTGCGATTCTTTTTACTACTCTGCTCCCGATCTGTAATGAACAGAGACTTTTATGAAAGGAAGGCCTAAATCAAAGGACTCCTATTGATTTGCCTGTGTACTTAATTTTGCCACTTGGGATAAAGCTTCTTCTAAGACATTGGGTACACCAACAGAGATGTCCAGGTAAGACTTTCAGCAGCAGTAATGTATTGCAAGAGTCAGCCTGGGAGCTAAGTCGATCTGTTTCTCAAAGAGCCAATGCCCCTGTAATTAAATTGTGCTTTTTTGGCTCTAGGCGTTTGCTTCTTTGTTGCTATTTGATCTCAAAATTGCATGCTTTTAAATAATGACAGAAAAGCTGGATTTTGAATTTATTGATTATTACAGGAGGGGCCTCAAAGCCCCAGCTCCCTGCGTGCAAGTTTTTGTCTATCTTTATTTTTCGGCTCTGAAAGTCTCGTCTGAGAATGACCTTAAAGGGACTTTCTATGACCTGCAGTTATCGTTTTTAGGTCTCGCCTAGCGAAAGCAGCGCATGTGCTGATTCGCCTTGGCGAGACTATTATTGTGGGTTTGGTGCGCGAAGGGAGACAAAACATGTGCGCGCCCGGACAGCCGATGTGCACGCGCATGGCGTCTGCATCAGCTTGGGTCCGGACAGCACATGGGCACGCGCACGGCGTGTCTTTCAGCTTGCGTCTGGACAGCCAATGTGCACGCTCGCACGATCACGGCGTCTCTTTCAGCTTGTTTTAGTCTATTGATGCTCAATGAAACGCAGCAAAGAATTGCACATACTTTCTCGACATTTTGGAGTTCTCCTGTTATTAATGTACGTCAGGTTGAAACACTTAGAGACATTACGTGGTGAATGCATCAAACACTAGTGACTGCTACATGTGATGAAATGCTGACATCAAGAAACAGGTGAGAAAGGAGAAATCTTAAGAGTTGACAGAACAAACAAAAAGTGCCAAACTGAAAAAAGTTCGGCATGTGCATTCAAGAGAAACCGAGGCGAATCATTGGGCCAGATCGCGACAGCGAGTCTGGCAAGTGCTAATTTAAGGCAGGATCTATTCTGCTCCAAGCCTTTAGACAAACGCTCACTGCTAATAAATGCAGTGTTTCGAAGGGCATGAATTCAGTCCATCAGGGCAAACTCAGTATTTCATCTGTCATAGGTCGTTAAATCTGGTACAATAAATCTGGTATTGGTTATATCTGTTATTTACAGTTCTTAAAAATCGCAGATTACAGCTTGAGCACCACATAAAACAGGTTATTATTAAGTTATAAGAATATAACACAATATACTGTTGCTTCCTATGGAAGGATTATCAGTGGCACAGGCAATTTTTTTTTAGCTATGATACTCCTCCAAGCAAAAATACGAACGGCATTTGCAGCTGCCACTTACAATAATGCAAAATGCTGCAGATTGTCAACTAGGTGGGACAGAAAGGAACAGTGGGAACTCTAGCCTTAACTAGAAATGGTCAGGAAGAGATTTGGCTTAATGACAGCAAAAGAGGGGGGTTATATCTCGCGAACGCTATAGTAAACCAACTCCCCCTCCACTTGCACTTCAGGCCAAAGTCATGTAATCATATAAATATTGCTCTGAAGATTAAAGTACTCTTATCGGAATGGGGCTGGGCAAGGCCCTCAGATTTGTCTATGGGAGAAGAGAAGGTCTAGACTTTTTGTCAAATCAGACATTAATTCTCTTCCTGGTTGCCATTTGACCACAATTTAGCAATCTTGAGCAGATCTACTTCACTCTGTTTAAATTCCCTAATCAGCCAAAGTTGAAAGCACTTGCAAACAGGCCGAAATGCTATGGTACCAGAATAATTTAACCACAAATATCTTCTGAATGAAATATTGTGTTAACATAAATATCATCCCATTAAATTTAATATTTGAAAATCTACACCAAATGTCATATTGTTTTGTAAACAGTCTGCTCCTACCTTCATCTGCCTCCCCAGCCAATAACCACGAGAGTCACTTTCTCCCTGACAATCTCACCCGAAAACTGTAATAACTAGGTGAACTTTAGTTGTGAGTGAGAAGTGAAGATATCCTAAGTATCACAAGCAGTTCAAGGTGTTCCTCACACAAATCACCTTCCCTAACTAAAGGAACAATATTAACATGATATACCTATACAAATCCGATCTATGCTCTCATGTAAATGGCATAATCCACTATACGTTGTCGGGGGATAAAGGAAGAAACAATGATAGGGTTACTTTTTCCCCCCCTAAATGGATTCCCGATTCTTAATCGGAATGGCTATGAAATTTGAAAAGATGGTGATCACGACTGAAGTTTCATAACAAATCTTCAAGCACCAATCTTTTCACATTAGATGGGAATTACATTACATATTGTCTCCAAATTTTTGCAGCCTAACACATTTTTTAGGTTGTGGAGTACATTGTCGCTCAACAGTCTTAAGTTGTCTTCAGCCTAGAGCTATTGAGCCAGGCTATAAGAATTCTCGGCAGAGCAACATGGACTTTTGGCCGCATATCATACCGGGGTGAGGGGCAGGTAAAAGATAGCATAGTAGAGAAAGGAGAGCAGTGGGGGTTCTATTTATGATCGATAGCCATGTCTATTTTAGCGATGTTCTTTGTCTGCATGAATGTGGAAGCTCATTTTCAAAGTTATTTTTGTAAAACTATCTTCCACTACTGAAGTTTACAAAATATGGGTGAATATGGTGAGCAGATACTTTGCAGGAGGTGTGGAGTAAGAGGATCGAGTTACACAAATCTGAGCACTCCTTTTTAGTTTTATCATGTTGTGTGGTAACAAAGTTTTTGCTCTTGATGTTGCACTTATCACCTAGGTAAATATTATACTATTGAATCCTGTTAAATATTCATTGACATTTAACATAAAGGGAATGCATAGTACAAAAAAAGCATTGGCAACCTTAATAGGTCTCTTCTCCGAGAGCTGCTAGCTTTGTAATTTTTTTTTTTAGCCATGTTGTGCAGCACTGTAGTGTAGCTCCTATTTCCCTAATAGGCTCTGCGCATTGGAATAATATATCCTATAGGTTTGACATAGGACTAAGGTCAGTATGTCCCTATCGAGTATATTAAACTTAATTACTTGTGCCAGCTAGCTCAGAGGCCACTAGAAACTCCTTGACAACAAGAAGGGAGTAGTTTCTGGCAGCCGCAAAACTTGACCACTGTGTTTCCCTTTAGAATCAGAACGTGTCCCAGAGTCGTGGAAACAATAGATAACTATTTCACTCAGCTCAGTCGTGCATGCTTAGTTTTCTCCAAGTTACACAGAAAGAAATAGACGGGCGTTTCAATAACAGATTTATTGAACAGTCTTGTTTCTGGTGTAAGTAAAATGTGCTGTTACGATCACAAGACAGTATGCGAGATAAATAATGTACAGAGTGAGCAGTAGAAATAAATAATACTGCGAGAGCATTATCTTTTAGTACGTATGCTGTTACATAAATAACACAGACTAAAAATGCGAGTACTCATACGATGCGTTTCTAATCTAGTTCTACCCCAATGTACCTAACCTAACCTAGGTATAGGTCGAGGTATGAAGTAGGTGAAGTATTCCTTACTATGGTATACTAAGAGTATGCTAACCCCAGTATGCCTAGTATGCCAAGAGTCCCTCTAGGTTCTTGTCTGCTCCATACCTGAAGAATGAGAGAGGTAGGAATCTCTTTGCCAGACTCGAACTCCAACACCCCGCAAGGGAAGTTAGATCACTGGAAGCTGGACTCTCTGCGTGCAGGGATGACAGCGTCTTCTCAGTGCGTCAGGCCGGGAAACTGGCTCCTCTGAAGTTGAGGTCTCCTCTAGTTTAGAGGGGCTAGAGAAGGTATATTTATACCTGAGAATTACCTCAGAATGTTAGCATTGACGTGAGTTGGACAGCGGAAGACGTCATGAATGAACCCCTAAGGAATAATGGTTCATGCATAATATATGAGTCCTTGAAGAAATCAATAGTCTTGGACTAGGGAAACTCCTGCAGCCTAAGGGTCTGTTCTTCAAGAACTCGTTGTGACGTTAGGGTGGACGGATGTCAGAGACCATGCCTGTATTTGGAGTGCACGGTTTAATGCCTAAATATGGGCTGGGATTTTATGCCTAAATAAGGGCAGGGCGAATTGTGCCTATATAAGGACATGATACTGGAAAGCCCGTTTATGGACACCCTAAGAGGAATACAACACCCACTCCACTTTCGTGTGTACGATAATACTAAAATGCTAAACATTAAAAATGGAGTACCGCATATTTCTAAAATATTTCATAAAACCATTTAAAAAAGGCATTTAAAAAACCTATTAGAATGCAAAAGGTACTGTACATTTGAAGCATTGCTTTTCACTCAAGGCATATAAAAATAAAATGCAACATGAATGAAAAGAAGCAGTAATATTTACATGTGACAGAAAATGAACGATAAGTTGTTCAAAAATCAGTCATTTCATGTCATGAATATAAATGAACTGTTTTAGACACACAAGATGACTAAGTGTCCGTGGAAGTACCTTGAAGTCTGTATTATAAGGCTAGTTCTACTTTAAGCAGATTGAAGTGCCATTTTCGTTCGAAAAATGGGAAAAAGTTCAATTTTGGTAGAGTTCCAAGTTGTTTTGAAAAATGAAGGCCAAATTGTTACTGCATCTTTGGAACACAGTACGCTGAATCAGAGTCAGTTTACGGGTCTGGTGTAAACATGAGATCATCTATTTCTATAGACAAAACATCGTCCACTGTAGTTGGTGTCAGTTGGAACACCTCGTGTAGCAGATTAATTGCACAGAGATGTGAAGCTTCGCTTCCAGCATAGGGTGCCGCAGCAAAGTTCGCGTCCGTTGTTACCTGTGTGCCCGTAGATCTTTCTCGTACCTCAGCAGCAGCCGGAAGCATCTGTGAGATCTCAATGAATGCTGACATCAGGATTGGAAGCCTCTGGGGACAACACAGAGCATGGGCCGTTATCGGGTCCAGCAGAGTATCAACATCCGTTGGCGTAGCTGATGGAAATGTTAGACAGGTGTCCAACACGCATTCCTCACCGCGTAGCAGGCATCGTAGAACAGGTAAGATGCAATCTTGCCAGATTGGTCTGAATGACAGGAACCAAGTTGTATTAAGGTCCCATAGACGAGTCATGCCCAATAGCTGTACTATTCGTTCACAGCACTTTCGTTCAAGGAGAGCTTTCTCCATTTCGCTCGGAGTGATGTCTGCGAATAGGCTGGCCATAGCGCAATAGCAGGAAGAGAAATAGAATTCCGGCAACAAGTCCTAGAATTAATGGTATGCCACCAAACGCCGAATGTGCAAAGTTCGGGATGATTCCGAGTATTGCCTGGAAAGGTGCTAACAGACCGGAGCAGATGCTCTTAAATACATGTATAATTCCAGTTGTATCAGACATATTGAAGATACGTGTTATCATTTCTACGAAATGTATAGGGCAGTTTGTACGTATTAAAGTCTGTATCTCAGCCGAAGTCCTTGCAACTTGTAGATCATAGGTTTCTTTGGCCGAGGTCAAAGGCACTGTTTGCTGTAAAAGCATGGCTTTCATTCTGCTCAAATTATCAAATCTTATAAAAGAGACGTTCAGCGAAGGCCATAGAGGCGACTCCCTGACTGTGTCTATTGGGAAACAATACTTGCATACAGCAAGTGACCCTGGAGTTGACCGTTACTAGATATGGGATGCCTGGCAACATGCCGCAGCAACTCTGATCATTCAACATGAGGTAACTCCCATTCGAAAGTTGTCCAAACGTTGGATTAATCACAGCAGCTGGTGTACCCTGCTGATGGCAAGACAAATTTGCCACAGAACCATTACAAGCCCCGTGTAAAGAAATGTCCTGACATATAAGTGAACCGCTTAGTGCAAGTTTACAGTTTGTACCGCTCAAAAACACTTCACGATCCCCACTCCAACATCTATATGTATACGGTAAATCCCAAGATGTCTTAATGTATTCCTTACCCAACCTTTCATATTTGCCTGCTTGCATTTGTCTGAGGCAATACTGAAACTGAAAAGTACTCACAGGTAATGTTATTTTGCCATGAATTAGCCATTCTGTAGCTGGTTTTTCTGCCACTGTGAATGGTAACTTTTCCACTTTTTCAATGCTCAGCACTGTATACCTTGCTCCTCTTTGTGCCAGTTCGATCTGTTTATCAGTTAGATTGTATTCTGCAAACAGAGCCGTTGTGTTGATGAAACGCCAAGGCACATAGCCCGCTCGCAAAGATTGCAGCGTCCAGCTTAATAACATAATAGAACGTAATTGAGACTGGCCTTGCTGTAACATCGCCAAATCTTGTTCTAGTATGTCGATAGTAGAGGATACAATGCCATCCAATGAATATATTCTGGAGGACAAAGTTGTTAACCCATTGTCGACCACAGAGAGTGTTTTCTCTAAATTAATACGATCAAGTTCACATATTCGTTCTGCAGCCTCCATCTGTGATACTTTCCAAGCTTCATTATAAGCAGCATAAATGCCGGCATATATGAAACGTTTTTGACGCGGTTTTCTTGGTCCAAGCAAGAATTCCCTAAGGTCTGCGTCCTTTTTAAGTAAGGTTAAGTGTTGTTTCACATCCTGTAGTGTAGATTTATGCAGCCAATCGAGGCATAATTTTCCTACACTGTATGTTGTTACATGTTGATATTGTCTTTGGACGTATCTTGGGTCTGGCCTATTAATAGTAAAGCCCTGAGTTTTATTCAGGAATCTTTCCTGACAGTTATTCGTGTCTGTGGGCCAGATCAACCATTTTTTCCAATCAGGATTAGATCTGTTGAGTTGTAGTATATTGTCAACTGTCACCACTGCCTGTGTATCGTTGTCTCTGGCAGGTGTTGGTACAGAAGGTGTGTTCATCTCTTTGATCTTGGCTAATCCAAGACAAGATGTTTGTTGGATGGTTTCATTCAAAAACATTATTTGTTCAGGGATGATACAGGCTCTAAATAAAGCTTCTATCCCCTGCACTTGCCAATCTTTAGTACCCCAGACTGTTTTTGTGTCTATTGTGTCTTTTCAAAAGTCGAAACCCTGTCTAGACAGTTGGGCATTAAATAATGCAGAGTAAATCTGTTTTGTATTTGTCAACATAATTTTCAGTCCTGTCTTGTTCACATTTTTATAGTAAAACATTTCTGGATCAGAAGTATTGTAACCTGAAAAATATGGAAACTTGTTGGCAAATGTTGTTGAACTACCTGTAGGTGGTGTAGGACAATGTTCCCATTGGTTAAACATAAACACATTTCTTGGATATGCAGATTTATGCAAATAATGATGACCATAGTGGTTATAACAATACATTTGTTCATAGTCTGATGAACCCTCTAAATATTCATGTTTAGAAAATGCAGCAGATTTTTCTAGGTCAAACATTATGTCATTGACAGTCTCAAAGTCCCAATCATCTGAATAGGTACTGGACGTAATTAAATCACGTAGTGAAATTTTAAACAAATGTGGAATGTTCAATTGTTCCGTCGGGCCCAAAATATCAAAATCTGTTTTGTCCCACACTATACCATCCTGTATAGGAATGGCTGTGATGTTCACTGATGACAAGTCTCTTGCTTCACGATGGGAAGATTTATGAGGTTTCAAAAGTACGTTCACGCCTTTTCCTTCAGTATTCACATGGATGTATCTGCCACTTTTAAGCACGCTCACAGTTGTTACCAAAGCTAGCCAGAGCAGGAAAACAAAAAGTCCAGATGTAATCCAGAGTTCAATCCATGGAGAAACCAAATAAGTCTTTTTCAGAAAGTGAAAAAAGTCTTGTACTTGCTGCTTGAATTTCAATGATGCTGAGCGTCGTTTCAGGTTCACTCGGATCTTCTGAGAACGTATCAAAGTTAATGAAATAGCCAGAAGCAGTTCTGTCAATTGTTGGAATTGCATCAGGATTTGTAGAAATCACTGGAACCAGTTCATCACCTGCCACGTTGGTGTAGACAGGTGTATTTGGACGAACTGTTACTTGGTGTACAAGAGGGATGAGTTCCATAGCGTTGTTGCTTAGTCCTCCATCAGTTACAGCTGAATTCTCGATTGTTATCAGTCTCTTAGTCTGAACCTCTTGGATAGTAGCGAGAGGAGTGCGTCTGCTACTAGGTCGGAGTCCACGAGGCCTACTATTTAGTATTGGCCACATACTGTGGTTTGATGAGGTTGATGGACATAAATCTTTTCTCCTTTCTTCCAGCAAGGGGCGGCAGAAGTACTGTTCTTGTTCCTTGAACTGCTAGGACAGGTACTGGTTGTCTGTAAGAAGGTCCAAATTCCTTCTTGTCCGCGATTTTTTTCTCTGACTAGATCCCCAACTTTTGGAATCCAGACAGGCCTTGCTGGGACAGCCGGTTGATCCCCAGTGGTGGTGGGCTGTAGGAATACGTTGCTTTGTTTCGTTCTTAACTTGTTTAGTTCCTGTAAAACAGCCAAACGATCTTTGATATCAAAGGGTTTATTTTCCACCACTGTGCCTACGTGTTCAAGGTCTGGTACCCACATTCTTGTCCCAAACAGGACCTCATATGGAGTGACCCCCCCCTAGAGAACTTCTTGGCAGGTTGTTCAATGAGCGCTGAACCCCACTAAGGTGTTTGACCCACCCATCACCCGAACCTAATACCCTAGCTGTTATAGACTGCTTTATGTCCCGGTTTTTCCTTTCCACAACAGAATTTCCCTCAGGATGGAATGGAGAGGAGTACCGCAATGCAACGCCCAGACTGGCCACAGCTTCTTTGTAAGCCCTAGAGCTAAACGCAGGACCCTGGTCAGAATGTAGCGTGCCTATTGCGTATGTGCCGATAAAGACTCGCAAATCTTTTATAACAGTTCGAGCGTCAGCCGAGCGCTGAGACCATAACCATAGGAACCTAGATTCAGTATTTGTGGGAATGCCTTTGTCCAGTAGGACGCAGGCGTGTAGATAGTCTAAGGCTGTCTAACAGTGGTGTCTGTACTGGGTTGCCGCATTCGCAGCATGGTGTCTGGTGGCTCTCTCGCTGTAATTTACAGTCTAAACAGTTGTTGATGAATATGTGAATTTCTGTATTCATTCCAGGCCACCAGTACATCTCTTTTAATGTTAAAATTGTTTTAGAGATCCCTTGATGTGACAGACCCTCCCCCAAATGTGTTTCATAAATCAAGGCTGCTCTACGTTCCATGTTTGGAATTACCCTATCCCCCACTCCAGGGATTCGAGCAAAAGGAACGTTGTTCGCATCAATTACGTAAGAGTACTTGAGTGGAAACTTTTTTGGTAACGCTGCACTGCTGCCTTTGCTTGATGCATTGACAGCCAACATTATCTCACCGTCTATTTTTGTTTTTGAACGAGTGATCGCAGCTACGGAAGCCGTCTGAACAGCCCCCTTTGCGGCTTCGTCAGCCAATGAATTCCCTGCAACGTGAACTCCATCACGTTGATGACTCCGTGTGTGGATCACGTGAGCCTTTGGTAGTTCGTTTTTCAACTGAACTACTTGTTCCCAAAGCATTTTGTGCTTTATTGTGCCACCTTTTACATCTTTGAAACCATTTTCAAGCCAGTTTTGTATATATTCATTATACGACTGAACACAGTAAATGGAATCGCACACTATTAGTGTGGGGAATTCTCGATCTGTACTTTCAAGTGCCAGTTTGAATGCTTGTAGTTCAGCTCGCTGAGCCGTACAATCTCCTAGAGATTGAGTTTTTGTGACCATGGGTCTGAAGATGCCATTTCGCATGCGACCTTTAACGATTGCACAGGCTGCACTGTAAGCTTGCTTACTCCCTGTTGCGGGTTGTGCGGATCCGTCAGTGTAAATTATGAATTCGTACTGATCGAGAGGCAGAATTTCAGTAGGCAGAGGACATTCATGTTCGTATTGCAGGAATGCTTGTGTTTTTAAATCTGGATCAAAAACATTTTCAACATCTGTTGCAGCAAGAGAATTAACCCATTGTATCCATCTTGGATGCAATGCTTTAGCATTTGGAATGCTTGCTTTTGTGACCGCTTCTAAAGCTGGTACCGGGTTACGACAATAATGCGTTTCCCTTGGGCTAAGGCTCTTTCTTTTGCTACAGCGGTTTGAACTGCTGTTAGAATTTTTTCAGTTGAACTGAAGCGCATTTCCGCTTGTGTGTACAAATGGGATTTGTATGCGATTGGTATTTTCTCACCCTCATTGAAGGTTAAGTAGGTGAATCCACATTGACCCGAAATTATTCGGATCACCAAATTTCGTTGACTTACACGTGTTTGTAAGTGATTTGTTGCTAACATGTTAGCCTGGAGTGAACGCAAGATTTCTGTGTGTTCGTTCGTCCAGTTTCTGATCGAAAAATCAGGTTTGATTAATGTGTAGAGAGGTTTAACCCTTTCTGCTTAATTTAGAATGTATGTTCTGCCAAAATTGAGGAAACCCAGGATGGATTGTAAGTTTTTTAGCGTTTTTGGAGGTTGGAGCAGCGCACATTTCTCTAGAAAGTTAGCTGCCAAGCTCTTGCCTTCACTTGAAAGCTCATATCCCAAAAATAGGACATTGAGATGGGCAATTCGGGACTTTTTAAAGTTGAACTTGTAGCCCTCAGAGGCGAAACCCAGTATAATGGTGCTCACCCTGTTCAAGTGTTTTTCCAAGTCATCGTCCGTCAGATATATGTCATCGACATAGGACAATGCCTCATTGTCATAAATTTGTAGTAACTCCGTTACCCTCGCTGAGAATAAACCTGGGCTGTTCTTGAACCCTTGTGGGAGTCGACAAAAGTGATGCTGGGTCCCCATTATGGAGAATGCTGTTAAGTACCTGCTTTCAGGTGCTATGTTTTGACAAAAGAAACCATTTGAGATGTCTAATGTTTTATATTTTTTACGCACAATGTTATTCATTAATGCTGTGCTATGTGCATTTTGTACTGCAAAAGTTTTAGAACAAGTGTTTAAGTGTCTGTAGTCCAAAACTAGACGATATGTATTGTCTGGTTTGGAGACAGGAAACAAAGGATTGTTCATTGAGAAGGTGCATGTTTCAATCACCCCTTGATATTCAAGTTGATCTAAGATCTCCCTGACCTGTTTTTTAGCTTCTTGCTTTATTGGGTACTGCCGTTGTGCAGTTGGTTCATGTTTCAGATGTATTTTATGGTGAGGTGAGTCCTCATCCCATCCTACATGATTTTTATATAATGCTGGGGCCTGGGCCACTGCCCATTTCCTGGCATATGTATATCTTAGATGCATTGGTATATGGTTGGAGAAGGCAGGCATAATTATGTCCTCGCCATGTGGGCACTCCCTGACAAATTGTGGTGGCTAGTCCTTTTCTGCTAGAAGTATGTCATAGCCTTTTGATAGTCTTTCCCAAAAAAGTGCTTTCACCTGTCTAGGTTTGTCTCCCTCCATCCGGAGGGTTATGTCATATAACTTTTGTGGAGTACTAACCCTGGTGTCTACAGTCTCGACTGTAATGTACTCATTCAAGTCCACTATCTCCAGAAGTTCCTTCAGGTTCTGGCGAACTATTGTGACTTCTGCTGCACTGTCCAGCATTGTCTGAGCCCATTCTCCGTTCTTGAGTTGTGTTCTCAGTATTCTCGGCATGTCTGATCTTTAGACCTGCTACTTTCTTTTTGGAGAATTGAGGTTTTACTTTGGTTTTTGGAGCGGGTTTGTCGTCTTTCGATTTCACGCGTTCTTCTCTATGTTCTGTTCGTCCTCTTCTTTCCGAAGTCTGTGATGAGATCTGAAAGGGACGAGAGGAACGTGTATCAGTATCTTGATACCTATCAGGTTTTCTCAAATTATCCCTATTCCTGAGGTTTATACCTCCTTTCAGAGGGCTCCTTTTGAGGAGCCCTACCTCGCGAATGAGAACTTTTCTCGTTTGATTTTTGTTTATTAGTCTCCCACTTCTTTTTAGAAGATGTAGGAGTTTGTTTAATTGAGTCCTTCTCAGGACTTTCAGATAGCTTCGGCTTCACTGGTCTTCCACCCAAACTATCTCTGCCTAATTCTGCATAAGATTGTTCTATAATTCTGGGTAGCTCAGTTTGATGTTCTGTAACATCAAATTCCCTTAATTTTTGGCGGATCGCCACTGCTGCTGCCTCCCCTTTAATATTAGATAATATTATTGTTGAGACCTGGTCGAAATTTTTCAGTAATTTCATACCTAAATTTAGTGCAGGCTCTTCCCCGTATTCGTTTTGAATTTGTTTCAGGACATCAGGTATTACCGCTATTGACGGAATGCCATGTGTTTTAGTATAGATGGCAGCAAAGACTGAGCCCCAAGTGGTGCAGTCTTCCAGTTGTGGTGTGATCCCCATTGGTAAACTGATTGTCAGTATTCTGTGTTTCTCATACGGGCTAGTATTTGGAAATACTGCTTCGATTTGAGTAATTTTTTGAGCTATCCAGAAAGGAATTTGCTCACGTTTTGTGGGCATTTTACCCATGACTGCGTATAGAGTCTGTGGTGTAATTTTTAGTGTATTCCCCTGTTGGGGAGTTGGATTTGGAATTGTCAATGGTGGTTGGACTGTGAAAGTCCGCATGACATATTGGACCAATTGTCTGTAGATTTTTATTAATTCTTGTATTTGAACAAGTAAGTCCTCATCTGACATTATTTCCAGTTCAGGATGAGGTGTGTAGCCGGCTAGAATCGGCCATGTTGCTCCTGGTCTACCTAGTGGACTGAGTCTGGTAATGTTTCTGTGATGTTTTAGGGCGCCTTTAAGCCAGAGCTGATGCTCCTGGTATGTTAATGGAATTTCTATATTCTCGAAAGGAATGTATTCCTCTGGTGGTTCATCTTCTTTGTAGAAGTGAAACGTGTGTTACTGAATTGGATTCAGGAAATATTACCCATGAATAGAATACCTCTGTCTGAAAAGATTCATGTGCCGCTATCACGAAAACTGCTCTACCTCCTCTTGGTGGTAGGCCATGTTTTATAAGTTTTAGAGTAATGGCTCTTCTTAAGTTTGGAGCGATGTCAATGACACCCTCCTCGGTTTCATTTAAACCTGTAATGTTAAAGCCTGCTGCTTGGGCTGGATCAGCCGCAGCTCCACCGTTTCCGGTCTCAGTGTCGGAGCCAGGCATTTTGTTGTTTGAAAAATGTAGAACAAGTTTCAAGGAAACAAAGATAAGGTGAACAATATTTTGGAACACTGTATCCTTCAACCTTGAGCAAACCAAACAGCTAATATATAGGGTACTGCCCTATGTAGCAGTGGTGGATACTTAACCCTGCCCACTTCAGACGTCTTTTGGAGTATATGGGTAGGGGTCTTGAGAGAAAAAGCACGGCTGAGTTACTCCGTATCTAACGTTGAATTACTGCCTTACCAAACCGTTGGGCGCCATGTAGTGTAGCTCCTATTTCCCTAATAGGCTCTGCGCATTGGAAAAGTATATCCTATAGGTTTGACATAGGACTAAGGTCAGTATGTCCCTATCGAGTACATTAAACTTAATTACTTGTGCCAGCTAGCTCAGAGGCCACTAGAAACTCCTTGACAACAAGAAGGGAGTAGTTTCTGGCAGCCGCAAAACATGACCACTGCGTTTCCCTTTAGAATCAGAACGTGTCCCAGAGTCGTGGAAACAATAGATAACTATTTCACTCAGCTTAGTCGTGCATGCTTAGTTTTCTCCAAGTTGCACAGAAAGAAATAGTCGGGCGTTTCAATAAAAGATTTATTGAACAGTCTTGTTTCTGGTGTAAGTAAAATGTGCTGTTACGATCACAAGACAGTATGCGAGATAAATAATGTACAGTGTGAGCAATAGAAATAAATAATACTGCGAGAGCATTATCTTTTAGTACATATGCTATTATATAAATAACACAGACTAAAAATGCGAGTACTCATACGATGCGTTTCTAATCTAGTTCTACCCCAATGTACCGTACCTAACCTAGGTATAGGACGAGGTATGAAGTAGGTGAAGTATTCCTTACTATGGTATACTAAGAGTACGCTAACCCCAGTATGCCTAGTATGCCAAGAGTCCCTCTAGGTTCTAGTCTGCTCCATACCTGAAGAATGAGAGAGGTAGGAATCTCTTTGCCAGACTCGAACTCCAACACCCCGCAAGGGAAGTTAGATCACTGGAAGCTGGACTCTCTGCGTGCAGGGATGACAGCGTCTTCTCAGTGCGTCAGGCCGGGAAACGGGCTCCTCTGAAGTCGAGGTCTCCTCTAGTTTACAGGGGCTAGGGAAGGTATATTTATACCTGAGAATTACCTCAGAATGTTAGCATTGACGTGAGTCGGACAGCGGAAGACGTCATGAATGAACCCCTAAGGAATAATGGTTCATGCATAATATATGAGTCCTTGAAGAAATCAATAGTCCTGGACTAGAGAAACTCCCGCAGCCTAAGGGTCTGTTCTTCAAGAACTCGTTGTGACGTTAGGGTAGACGGATGTCAGAGACCATGCCTGTATTTGGAGTGCACGGTTTAATGCCTAAATAAGGGCTGGGATTTTATGCCTAAATAAGGGCAGGGCGAATTGTGCCTATATAAGGACATGATACTGGAAAGCCCGTTTATGGACACCCTAAGAGGAATACAACAGCACTGCTGAAAGTTGAAAAAAACACTTTGATGTGGCCAGCGCTGGCTGCATCATATCACTTTTTTTGTATTGCGTGCCGGAGCCAACACAGAGACCGGGAGGATGTGCGGGAGGGGCTGGGAGCAATCAGAAAAGCACAAATACATGCACTCGCACGGAGTCTTTCAACAAAAAGAAACATTTAACCCATACAACCCAAGCAGTGGAAGGACACGAGTGCTTTGGCCATGCATTAGTGGAGGGTTAAACACAAGAAGAGGATGTGAAGACTGCAGGGGTTAACAAATCAGAAGCAAGCAAATGACAGAGACAGTGAAGAAAACCAATAGTAATCAATTGGTGGGCTCAAAGACCACTGTAAGCTAACAAAGTGTCTCTCAGACGACAGCACATATGCCATTTCAGGCAAGGAAAAAAAAGAGAAATAACGGTACCATAACATAGGCTTGGGGAAATAGGTTTAAAAATATGAGTATACATTTCTAAATAAACTGAAATAAACAATACCTGCTGCTTCTGTTTACAAATTAAATTGTTTACTCTTCTGCTGCTCCATCATCATGCACAATAATTTAATTTAGGAAAAATGGCATCCCATGGGAAGTGCTGAAGGGAACAGATAATTTAGGAAATGTTGAAGTATAAAAGGGTGTTCACATTCGTAAATAGGTTTCAAAAAGTGAGGCACATATTGTTTGTTAATGCTTACCTTGGCCTCCACTTTCCAAGGCAAGGATTTCAAAGTGGCCATGATGTTATTTAGAGATCCAGGAATGGCACCTTTGGAATAGTTATCACAAAAAGAGCCCACAGGTCCAGAACAAAGGTCTGAAGGGCATGAGGACCGTGACAACCATGACCGGTAGGGGGAGCCCTTTTAAGGACGGTTCCCCTCACACACCAGAGGTGTCATGCTTCATCATAGGGGTACCTCCTCGCGTCAAGAGCCTAGTCTTGACGCAGGCTACAACCACCTCGCTGCGAGGGAGGAGCTCAGGGATGTTTTATATTGATAAGGAGGGTTATTCTAAAACCCTATGTGAGCGTGGTGTGTTGTGAGTAAAGTGCAGTGCTAGAGTGAATGTGCTTAAAACCTGGCTACAAGGTTAGCTGTGACAAGCTTTATTCTGCTACCTTGTGACAGGATTAAAAACAGATAGCTAGTAATGTAACTGCCGACATTAGAGACAGCTGCATTCGGCAGACCCCCCAGGATATTGCAGCATGGATTAGCAAATTTAGCGGCACAAATATGGAAATTTAGCGGCACAAATATGGAAATTTAGCTGCATTTTTGCGGCACTTTATTTTACTCATCATTCATTTTCAGCCTTAAATCAATGGAAACTGTTTTAGCAGAGTATTCCACTTTGAATAGGCAACCTGGGATATGGAACAGAGGAAGCAGCCCACAGGTGAAGGCTGTTATCCCTTGGAAATGCAATTCTCCGTTTGCTTTAGTATAGGTTCTGAGAAGCCCATCAAAGATGGCCTGGTAGCATCCCGTAGGAAATGGCATTCTAGCACCTACCTTAGTGTATGCTCTGGGGCTCCAGATTGGAGGGACAGGGAGATACCCAAAGAAATTGAAATTATGCAACCAGTCACAGTATATGACCTGTGGAATCCACTTAGGAGCAGCAGAGGAGAAACTCATAATAAAGGCCCTATACAACCGTGTAATACTTAAAGGCAAATCGCGAAATCCTGGAGGGTCTGGCTAGGGCTCCAACCGTTTGTTTTCACGGGTGAAGGGGGCGGGGGGGCACAACGTTATAACATTTGCAATGTAATAGGACTCGCATTTACGTGCGTTCAAGCTATTGTCATTGTAAATGACAATGCCATTTATTTATGTTTTAAAAACCAAAACATAAATAAAAGGCATTGTCATTTACAATGCCAATAGCTCAAACACTCGTAAATGCGAGACCTATTGCATTGCAAATGCTTGTTGAGCATGCACTCTCTCTCCTTCCTCTTCAAGCAATAAATATATTGGACTGTATGACATGGGGCACAGATAAAATATTTCACTTGCTAACAGCATTGTTGAGCTCACTGTATTACGATTGTGCCATCTAAGCACCCGGATTGCATGCATTTGCCACTGCGTTTTAGAAGACTATATGCACTGTGAAGTGATGAGACTTTCTTCAAATTAAATTAGGCCTTATTAGGTCTCGCCCAGGCAGCGCATGCGCTGTCTCTCGAGACATGTTGGATCTACTGTAAGGGCTTCCAGCACAACCCATCCGTTTTAATTTGTTCCTTCATGTGCCTTTCGAAATTCCTTTGTTTTCGTTGGTGAATAGTTTACATTTGTCCCTCCTTTTGCTGTTTTGGTCACAACCTGGAGACTGGCCCTGTTACATGAATCACTTCACTATTGGCCATATGTTAGTTTTAGCGCACTACTTTTTCTTTTACCATGGCTTGTTTATTTTTCCGAATGTGCTCAGCCAAGGGCTGCAAATCATGTCCTTATCTTGTTTTCCACTGTCTTTGGTTTCACAAGTGCTTTTTCATCTAGAGGCTATGTAGTTTTTCATCCTATAACATTTTTGCTTTCATTAGCTCAAATGTCCAAACCTTACATAATATACTTACTTAATGGAAAGTGTAGTCAGTAGGATCAACCTATTTACATTGTGCTTTCGACAGCGTGATTATTTGGATACGATTTAAAGAGGTAAACATGCTGTATTGCACCGTTTAATGAAATTGAAGCTGCATTAAGTTGCACGCTTTCAACTTTTGATGCTTTTTGTTAGGTTTCAATCATTGGTAAAATAAAACCAATATCAAGGGATGCCTCCTCGTGCTCTCCAAACGCAGCATGTAATGTGAGGTTATTTAACAATATATCCTGCAAGTAGACAGTGCAACACCACCTCAGCACTAGTCGGCACCACTTCAGCAGCACCACCTGAGCATCACTCAGCAGCACCTGAGCACCATCACAACACTAACACAGCACCACCTCAGCCCCAGTGCATCACCACCTCAGCACCAGAAGTGCACCACCTCTGCACCAGTGCTGCACTACCTCACTATAAGCGCAGCACCGCTTGAGCATCAGCGCAGCACCACCTCAGCATCAGCATCACCTCTGCACAGCACCAACGCAGCATAACTCCGCACCACTTAAGCATCAGCTCAACACCACCTGAGCACCAGTGTAGCACCACCACCTCAGCATGACTCTGCACCATCCATCACTCAGCACTGCCTCAGCACAGCACCGCCTGAGCATCAGCACCACCGCTGCATCAGTGCACCACCACCAGTGCAGCACCAACTCAGCACAGCACGACCTCGGCATCAGTGCACAACCACCAGCACAGGCCCACCTCAGCATCAACGCAGCACCACCTTCGCACCAGCACACCACCACCTCAGCACCCCCTCAGGATCACTCGGCACCACCTGAGTGTCATTCAGTATCACCTAAGCATCTCCTCAGCCCCAGCACACCACCACCTCAGCACCACTCAGCACCACATCTGTCTGCGCTCGGAATCTGGCAGCTGTTGATTCGCCCCTGTTGTCCGTCCGCTGCTCGTACTGTAATTCAGGTACTATTTCCCAACCTCCCGTTTATGTTGTCCACCCCCAACAAAAAAAAGCTATAACAAACCAGCATTAGAAAAGGCAGAAAGAAGTTGCCAGCATTACAAGGACTAAAAAACTAGAAGACATTTTTTATGTTCTTTTTTTTTTTTATTAGGGTTGTTCAGTTTTACATAATGTCTTCTTGGTTATCTAAACATAGTTACGAAAATGCTTCTAACACTTTTTATTATAACTTTTCAACACGCTGCACATCAGCCACAATGCTCTACAACATAGCTTAAAGACATTGGCAAAGCTAATAGCTCTGGCTAAACACTTATAAGGTCCCAAATGTGAGACCTATTGGCTGTGACAATGCTTGTTACACTCATGTCGCTGTTCCAGTCTGTATACATTCACAACCTTTCATAACGTATGTGCTTCGTGGGAATAATGTTGAAGTGTGAAAGTGCAAACTGTAGGAGGACATAGCTCTTGGTGGGATATTTTTTTTCCCGAAGTTTCAATGACATTTCTTAACCGATGCGTTCCAGACCTCAGATCTGTCACTCTGTGTGAAAGAGCTTTGGCGGATTACAGGTTTTTTATGAATTGGCAACTATTTTATGAGTAGTTGTCTAATGAACAATTTGTGGGTAATATTTTTAGTTCCTTTGGATTGTGCAGCCAAAGTAAAAGAAGGTAGGAAGCAGTGACATTAATCCAGGGACCAGGTAACAATAAGGCAGCTCAGTGGAAGAGCGTGTTTGCTGCAGACAACTGTGTGCAGTGCAGAGCTTGAAGTGCCAGCAGACTGAACCCGACATTTTAATCTTTCTGAGGTGATTGCCCACTGAGTAGAATAATTGCAATCTCTGTTTGATCTAGGACCTAATTTATTTAGTTTATCTGCCCTATGATTTTCATTATGCTGCTTAAAGTTGGTTGAGTGAAAATCTCGGTTTGAAAATGCATAGGTGTGACTGTATGTGCACTTATATGTATGTGTTTGGTCACTGGTAAGTGGACTGACCTTTGGGTGCCCATATGTGACATTCTTGGGTAGCAGCATTTTACTGTCTTTATTGATAAATATTTTATTATGTTATCAGCAGTAGTGTCCGAGCCCTATGTATATATTTATTCAGCAGTTATAGTTATCTCAAGCAATTCTAATTCGTGCCCCAGATTAACTATCTCACGCCCCCTCCATGCACAGTTTTCTCATCAATTTCACTGCAAGTGTTGTAGTGATATTATCAGTGATGTCATAGAAGATGTCATGAGTGATGTAATATGTGGGGTAATTAGCAGTGCATGGCGACAGCGTGATTTATAGTTACCTCAGGGCACATGTTATAGTTACTTGAGAGAACTATAGCTGCTGAATTTGTGCGGTTTTGTGTGTGTAAAATCTGAACCCAACTAGAATGTCCCTGTAACCTTTGTTTTTTTCCAAGGGAATTTCTCAGGTTTTTTAAATGTTATTTCTTAACTATAATGTCCTTGTAACCTGGGTGTGTGAGGGGGGGTGTGAGGGGGTGTGTAAGTGGATGTGTGAGTGTGTTGTGGGTGTGTGGGTGCATGTATGACTGGCTGTGTGGGTCTTTGAGTGGGTGTAGTAGTAGCTGTGTGGGTGAGAGTAGGTGTGTGAGTGGCTGTGTTGTTATGTGAGTGGTTTTCTTGGTCCTTGAAGGGGTATGTGAGTGGATGTATGGGTGTGCGAGTGGGTGTGTGAAAGCTTTGTTGGTCTCTGAGTGGGTGTGAGTATTTTTGAGGTTCTGTGAGGGGCTGCATGGATGTGTGAGTGGGTGTGTGAGTGGTTGTGTGGGTGAGTTTGTGAGTAGGTGTGTGGGTCTGTACGTGTGTTTTTTTTTTTCTTTTCTAAATTGGGGTCTGGATCCACCCGAATCCGGAAGGATCCACAGATCCTCGTGTTGAAAAAAATAGGTTTTTGGATAATTTCTTGCCCATGAAGGGTCCCTCACTGACTCCTCCATTAGTCCCATTGGGTCAGGGTAACTCTACCCTGACCCCTTTATCATTTTTAAATGTTATTTTCTCTGTTGGGAACCAAGTCCAGATGAACAAAATCCGCAGAGGATCTGAGGAGGTTCCACGCCCCTAGATATACAAATTTGGTTTTTGTTTAATATCTCAAAAACTGCTGAACGGATTTGCAATTTACACCAAATCATAAAAAGCACGCTTTCTGGACCAAGAGCTAGGTTTCTGCCGAATTTTGTGTAACATCCGTCCAGCAGTTCGGGCTGTAGTCGTGTTCAAAATCCCTATGGGAATTAACATGGGGAAATTGTGTTTTGCGACCCCCTCCCCCCTTTTCTCTGCCCCTGCTTGGCGGATCACCCCGAAACTTTCAAGACAACAGAAGTGAGCGTCTAATTTTTGGGGAAACTTTCACGAAGGTTCACCAACTGGCGCCAAACATATAGGCAAGTCAAACACTTTTCCTATGGAAACTAGGTTCTACCTATAACTACCTACTGGTGACCACCAGTAAGATATCAAATTAAATATAATATGATCTATAATAATATGTGTATTGATTTTTTTAAAGTGTGTTTTTACAGAGCTCATAAGCTAACCTTTGGAGAAAAATAGTTGAATTTCCAAAATATATTTAAAGCCGATATTTGAGTGATAAATTGTGGGGCATTAGGGAGACTTATTAATAGTATTATTACTTTGGTGCCAGGGGCATTGCAGCTATGACTGATCTATACTACCCATGTAAAGCTATTGCTTATTGATATTTGGCCTTATTATGAGTGGGTTGGGAAACAAGGCACTAGATTTTTGCACCTCATAAATAACAATCCCCCAGGATATTTGGATAAAAACATGCAGATTTTGGTGTGTAATGTGCAAAAATCCCCATTGTACGGTAAATACCGTGACATTTCCCTGTTAAATTTTGAAAGGTTTGATCTTTCCAAATTTAATGAAGGTTTTGATATTTAACACATTTGATAATTATCTGATGCAATAAATACCTGCCAGCTCATCATTCCGACTTGTGTGCAAACAGGGGCTTGCACGTGGATCGGAATACATGACCCACTCATAATTACGCCCAAAGCCTTTTTAGGTCTCGCCCTGAGCTTGCGCTGGTCTGGGCGAGACATTTAGTCAGTGGGCTTTCAGAAATGCGACCACAGCTTTTTGTGTGGCATTCTGCGCGCGGTTACAGGCACGAGCGCCATCGGGCTTTCCTCTCGCTCTCCCGCGCGCGCCTCGCTCTGCCTCTCTGTCTTGCTCGCCCCTCCCCCTCCCCCACCAGAGCTGCCATCTGGCTTTCTCTGCACGCACCACTCGCGTGCTTGTTTTCTTTCACTTTCGCGGCCCCGCGGCCGCGTCACTTTTGCGGCCGCGCGGCCAATTCTTGTTTAGCTTTGGTAGTGAGGACTTTCCATTGCGAACTTGGTAACAATACTCTTTCGATGCGCTTTAAACATGTTATTTCTGCGTGCACTGTCAAATTCATAGACATAGAAAACAATGTGCATCTTCATCCAATAAATGCATCCAATAAACGCAAGACTTCAAATTAATGTGGAAATCTGAGGACAGATGAGCGAGTAAAGTTCTGAAAAAAACTAGACACTATTCCCAGGCAGTCTTGCTATAAAAGGTGCAAGAGTTACAATTAAACCCGAGCACTGTCATTACGGCAACAAAGTCCTCTTATCAGCCGAACTCTGCCTTGTGATTTGGAGCCTTCCTGTCTCTCTCTGGCCTGGCTTACTTATTTGCTTTCCCAGCAGGACACGACTTTCATACAGCGCCTTTCCCAGCAGGGCGGGCTCATTCCACAGAACACACCACCGCCCTTGAAGTCATCTCCCACCGGCCGCATTTTTCCCATGGGACAGGCGGCTAGAACTGTCCCCATTAACAAGTTTAACTTTCCGAGTCTAGTCTAATGAATATTAGGCAATTTACTTGTTGAAACAGGGATGGCAGGGTGACCGAGCAGTGGGGGATTGCTGTGTGCAGGCCCTGCTGTTCTCTACTGTGGCTGCATTTCCAACATAACCATTTGGGGCTGGTAATTTGAGCCCCAGATAACAAGCGTGTTTGCTCTCGTTTCTTTCTGGTAATGGAGTCCCTGTCTGCTGTGTAATGATCCTTGTGGGCAGATCGAATGAGGCATCTGTAGGAAAACATTTGGCAAAGAATGATGGCACCAACCAACAAACATTACCACGGTTATCTACTGTCTCGAACATTTTGCTGAGGGCACCGCTCATATCAAAGGGGAAACAAGCATTGGCATAGCCAATAGGTCTCGCCTTTGGGACCTTATAAGTGTTTAGTTAACCAGCACAATATCCTTGGTGCAACAACATCAACTGTTGCATACCTAAACACTTATAAGGTCCCAAAGGCGAGACCTATTGGCTATGCCAATGCTTGTTTTATATTACTGCTGGCAACCTTGCACTAAGGTGATTACTTGTTGCCAATCTTTCTTAGGGTGGCCACAAATAAAATCATGTCTGATGTCACTGTTAAAACACTAATATAAGTACCTATGAACAAGATGTCCAACACTGGAGAAACATCCCATTGTCGCTTTTGGGCAGAGCTGCTCTTTTTAAGATGATGTCCTTACCCCTTTCCTTTAAATACGCCATACCCTGTACATAAATCAAAACACGCCATACTCTGTCCATAAATCGTATTTCAAGAAAATACAGGGCGATACCAGGGCGTTTCTCTGGGATGGAGGCCCGGCAATAATAGCACAACACAAACTAACGAGGTGGTGGTATGATAGGACGGTGGCCCTGCCCGATATTCAAAAATACTATTGGGTAGTGCAGTTGACCACCATCAATGGTTGGGTCTTCTGCTCTCCAGAGGAACCAGCCTTTCGGATGGATAGGCTGGTGATGCAGCCTGGGAGACATCTTTGGGCCCTTTATGGTACTCCGAAACACCCTACCATTCACGGACCAACAGTGACAGTGGCTGACCTGTCGCACACAGCCACGTCGGCTTTGGGCTGGAAGGGGAGGATCACATGGGCTACTCCCCTCTGGGGTCAAAGCAGCGCTAGGTAGACTCGGACAGTTACCTTATTGGCCTCTCCCAGGTGGGAGACTTGTGGACTCAGGGAGATGTTATCCCCTTTAGAGACCTGCAACATGACTATCAATTGGCACCTGCCAAAAGATATTGCTACATACAAGTCTGCCACGTACTGAAGGCGGCTCTGCCAAAAGGAGCGGTGCTCCAGGAGTCTTCACCCCTAGAGCACAGACTGCTAGATGAATACATGCCACAAATAACCACATCCCTGATTTACAAAAAGTTACTCAGCAATACACCTAGTGTCGTAACGCGATTGAAAGAGCGCTTGGTCCACGACTTGGGGGGCCTTGAGGATGATGAATGGGAGGAGGCACTGGCATCCCCTAGAGAAGTGGCTATACGTTCAGGTTTCCGCTTAGTCCAATAAAAAATCTTTCACCGCTCCTATTACTCTTATACCACACTGGTTAAGATAGGTAGAGCCTCTTTCAAAAAAAGAGAGGAACCCTTGGACACCCAAAGGACTTAGGGTTAAGACAAAAGGTTAAAAATTGCGTCCTCTGGGATTGTTTTAGTATATTGTTTCATTCGCACCTTCTTTCATATGCCAAACCCTGACTCCATACACACACTCACCATTCATAAAGGTCACCGCTCAACTGGTGGCTACAATGTATTGGCACAAACACCTATTGTTCATAAGGTAATGATTGTAATTTAGTAAAACCATTTATTATTTTATACAAATTTAAAAAGAAAAAAGGAATTTGTTTCAAGTTAAAACCATTTTTGTCCATAGAATCATCATGAAAAATATGTAACAATACTAAAAACAATTAGTCACATTCACAATGCTTCAAAAATCATAACACAAGAGTTAAAACAGACAGTAATCTTTGTCATAAATCGCCATAATCCACGGTTAAACTTATGTACAAACACCCTGGTGCCTTGTATATCATCAATATCTAGGGTGATGTTCGTATAGATGGATTTGTGGCAACAGAAAAAGGCGTCGACGCGTTCGAAGGCTTTATCTCATTCCACCTTCTTTATCAAGACCGTTATATTATGTACTCCCGTCCTTTAAAATTAATGGGCAGGTGAACGATGTTTCACTCTGTAGTGTACTTAATAAAAATTGTTATGCTCTTCCATCCATCTATGAGGCTTGGTACTTCCTTAATTAGTATGAATCTCCTAGATGAGCCCACTACGGCGCGCTGCGCGGTCCCCGTTTTATGATTCCATCACGCGCATCTGGCTTGTTTTGGGCTCGCTAAAATCAATAGTGAAGTATACCCGCTTATATTCCAAATGTGCGCTTGTTGTTTCAAGCTCGTAACAAGGAATGCTTATCCTTTCAAAATCTGTTCCTCATGCGAATTTCATTTGTTCCTTTTCACATCAGAGCATATTATACCTTGCTCTTGCCGAGTAACCAAACTGGCGGCCCCTTCTTCCGTCCGAGTTGTTTGTAATGACGTGATGTGAAAAGGAACAGACAAAATTCGCATGAGGAACAGATTTTTAAAGGATAAGCATTCCTTGTTACGAGTTTGAAACAACAAGCGCACATTTGGAATATAAGCGGGTATACTTCACTATTGATTTTAATGAGCCCAAAACAAGCCAGATGCGCGTGATGGAATCATAAATCGGGGGACTGGCCCAGCGCGCCGTAGTGGGCTCATCTAGGAGATTCATACTAATTAAGGAAGTACCAAGCCTCATAGATGGATGGAAGAGCATAACAATTTTTATTAAGTACCCTACAGAGTGAAACATCGTTCACCTGCCCATTAATTTTTAAAGGACGTGAGTACATAATAGAACGGTCTTGATAAAGAAGGTGGAATGAGATAAAGCCTTTGAAACGCATCGGCGCCTTTTTCTGTTGCCACAAATTCATCTATACGAACATCACCCTAGATATTGATGATATACAAGGCACCAGAGTGTTTGTACATAAGTTTAACCGTGGATTATGGCGATTTATGACAAAGATTACTGTCTGTTTTAACTCTCATGTTATGATTTTTTGAAGCATTGTGAATGTGACTAATTGTTTTTAGTATTGTTACATATTTTTCATGATGATTCTATGTACAAAAATGGTTTTAACTTGAAACAAATTCCTTTTTTTCTTTTTAAATTTGTATAAAATAATAAATGGTTTTAATAAATTACAATCATTACCTTATGAACAATAGGTGTTTGTGCCAATACATTGTAGCCACCAGTTGAGCGGTGACCTTTATGAATGGTTAGTGTGTGTATGGAGTCAGGGTTTGGCATATGAAAGAAGGTGCGAATGAAACAATATACTAAAACAATCCCAGAGGACGCAATTTTTAACCTTAAGATAGGTAGAGCGCCAAATGTTAGCTGCAGACGAGGCTGTGGCCATACTGGCACCTTTTATCACATTGTTTTGGAGTGCCCAGTATTACAGGGCTTCTCGGTGGCAGTAGTCGAATGTTTGAGTGAGGTGTGTGGGACATCTCGTGCCCCTTCATCGAAGTGGTGTCTCCTAAATGTCTGGGAGGAAACAGATTTGCTCTGTATGGAAAGTATATGGTTAACCCTGTGTTTGGCTGTAGCCAAACAAAATGTTGCTAAAATGTGGGGTGTGGATCATGTGCCACAATTGGAGGACTGGAAATGCGATATGTACTGGTGTATGTTGGCTGAGAGGGTTGTATTTGAAGGCCGAAGTTGACCCCAAAAATGGGCAAATGTTTGGGGACAGTGGAATGGCTATAAAGGTAATATATGTGGTGACCTAGCCCCATCACCCTTGGTTACCAGACGTCTAGGCAGATCCATTGACAATGCTGCGGGGTGTGTTGAGGGATAAAGGGGTTGGGGGGGTCAGAAGGGTTTGATGTGACTGTGAAGATTAAGTCAAGTAATTTATCAGTGCACGATTTTGTGTTCGTATTTTTATTAAAATTGCCAATAAAAAGGTTTGCAAACAAAAAAATGTGTAGCTCGGGATGATTCTCATTGAAGATAAGGTAGCTGTTATTGCTGAAATGGTTGGAGACCCTTGAGCTATATTGTAAGAACCCTTTTTTCTGAAATGTGTGGAAACAAAGACAAGTTATCTTGTGTGTTGAGAAGTTTGAAAGTTGCTGAGAGGCTTACTGTATGGAACTCAAGCTTCTGAGACGATCTAAGTTTGGTTTAATAATAGATCATAAGCTTTTGATCATTGTCCCTGCTCTGGCAGTGGAAGATGGGCGTAACTCACATATTTTCATGTAGCCTAATTGCGCAAAATTACCACAAAATTATGCATAATTACGCAAGATGCATCTTGCACTCAATTACCCGAGCGATCCTTTCAGGTAAAAATTCAACTTTAAAATGTAATTTTTAGTTTATTTCTTGTTGCTCGCATTTGGATCTGTAGGTTTGTGCTCACAAATCACCCGAACGGTCCGCAAGGGTAAATATTCGGCCTGAAATGTTTGACTGCCCAAGTTGAAGGAACTGCTGCTCACGATCACAAGACCTCACTTTCATCTCTTACGCCGATGACACCCAACTCATCCTTTCCCTGACAAGATAAACACCGGCAGAACCACCTTCACCAACTGAATGACCATGTTAGCAGACTGGATGCAAACCAACTACCTGAAGCTCAACTCTGACAAGACGAAAGTACTCGTCTTCGGCATCAAGACCTCCCCATTGGATTCCACCTTAGCTAGGACCAACACTCACTCCCACAGACCATGCAAGAAATGTAGGTATCATTCTAGATGACAAGCTCAACATGGCAGCTCAAGTCAATGCAGTGTGCTCCTCGTGCTTCCATATCCTACATCCAACTCCACCAGTGGTCACACAAACCGGATATGGAAGCTCTCCTAGCTACACCCCCACATGAGACTTTAACCGCACAACAACTGAGCACCCCTGCCAAACTCCGTCTCCACCAGGCTGTGGGCGAATAAGCCCTAAGAATAATTCTGTCAGCAAGATTAGTCCCACTCCCAATCGGGGAACAGAATCCATCTTGGCGTAGTGGGCAAAAAAATGATGGATTTGGCCCAGATCTTTTGACTGGGGGAGAATGTTTGCATTTTCAGCATTCCGTCCATCATTTGTTCGCTGTAACACTTTTCGCCCTAAGTGGGATGGGTATGCCCAGACGTGGGTCCCTTGCTCACTGTGCCACTGGATTCAAGCTAGCCCGGCTAAAGAAGGGCGACATACCCTGAAACCGGTCCCAGGATGCTTGTTTCCGGTCCAGGGAGGACCTGGCCTGGCAGTTCGGTCTGGACTGTTCCCATGGGGCACAGGGTCAAGACTGATTTGCATATGGCTGGGTCCAAACTGGGGTGGCGTAGTGGGCAAAAGAACGATGGATTTGGCCCAGATCTTTTGACTGGGGGAGAATGTTTGGATTCTCGGCATTCCATCCATCATTTGTTCGCTGTAACACTAAGAATAATTCTGTCAGCAAGATTAGTCCCACTCCCAATCGGGGAACTGAATCCATCTTGGAAAGCACTTATGACCATCACGTCTGCCTATTGTGCAATTATAGAAGAGAATATTTAGCATATCTACTACTGTGTTTCCCTGCTCTATTACGTGCCTGGCAAACTTTATTGAGGCTGATATTTATACAACACGAGACTTGCTCAGCCAATGAGGCCGTTTCACTTCTATATTCCTTGGGAACAGTGACTGAAATGGCCCAATTTTGGAAATTCGTTTTGCTAGCTGGCAATCAGCCAAGAAAAACAAGATCATGCAACTGCTGTAGCAGTCAAATTGTTTATTTCCCTGCATGAGCAGTGTCTCATTGTGTGGCACCTTTAATCATATTCAATATTACATAAATCTGTTATCCTGCACAAACATATGGTATCTCCCAGGGGCTGATCAATACACCATATCATTATATGGTATTAGCACTCTAAGCGCCACACATTGTTTGGTACTGTAGCTTGTATTTTAACATTATGCCACCTTGTGGTCAAGCATTGAGTCACCGCTTCCCAGATTGGCTATCTCCACCTGTAAGACCCTAGAGCAGTCTATATATCCTTTACACCCGGCCCATAAAAATGTGGCCGTGCCTGACACCTCAATTCCAGTCGCCTTGCAGTTTTCCTGCAATTTCTCTGTTGCACTTTAACTTCATGTCCCAGTGCAACGGTGTCGGTGCCTAATATTCAACGTCCCTGCAACCCCCCACCCCTGAACTGCTCTTTGCACTTTAACTTTATGTCCCCAATCGCAGGTTAGTGTTGTGCGCCTATCTTAGCATTTTAGCACTTTATCTGGCATTGCAGTTTGCACTTTAACCTCATGCCCCTGTGCAGGGCAGCGTCGTGCCCCCTCTCCTGCTTTGAGTAACTTACTTACAACGCTAGAGCACTCTGTATACCCCTCACATCCAGTGTGCATCTCAAAAGGTTTCCCCACTTTTTAACGCCTCTCTTCTCAGACCGCCTTATTCCCTACGAAGCCCCATCACACGAGACCTCCAGTGCAAGCTGGAATAATCCCTTTTATAGTCCATAAAATACTTCATAAACACTGTTTTATTATGATTCAATCTTATTTCAAATTGTTTTGCTAAAGGCGCCTGTACCGAAAGTTTGACTTTTTATGCTTTGTAACGATTTTAAGCAATCACACATGAAATTTATTGTCATTGACATCCTACTCATGCTGCGAAAGATGTTTAAATGGTTGCCTCTGAACACCAGGCAGACTGTCACTCAAACACTCATCACCAGCAGGCTGGACTACGGAAACACTCTCTAAGCTGGACTCTCAAAAGCACTCCTACACTGACCCCAGACCATTCAGAAGGCAGCAGCAAGACTCATACTCTACCTCCCAGGCTGCACCCACATCGCACCTCAGGAAGGTTCATTGGCTCCCCATTCACAAGCGCAGCCAATTCAAAGTTTTCAGGCACACATCAACACCCTACACAACACAGGACCAGAATACCTGAACAGCTGCATACACTTAAACCAACCCACCAGACACCTATGCTCTGCCTCGCACACACTCTCCGCAAAAACACAACTGGAAGTCGCTCATTCTCCTATATCGCACCGAAGACATGGAACAACTTCCCTCAAAACATCAGAGCCTCCTCCTCACGTCTTGCTTTCTGCAAAAAGCTGAAGACCTGGCTCTTCCTATAAGCACCTTGAGACCACCCACCTACACACCTTGCCCAACCGCCTGGATACCCTGTAGGGTGATTAGTTTGCTATACAAATCAACATAGCAAAATATTGATGTTCGATGTCTGATTTGTTTGTTCACGCTAAAAAAGTACCTTAACGGTATGCTCAAGTAAAAGAATCAACCTGAAATGCCATTTGTGTAATTATTTGAACGGTCCTCTTGAGTACAAAATCGAATTTTTGTTACGCAAAACTATCTAAGTTAATCCGGTGTAATTAAAATTTCTGCCAGGGCGAGTGGCAAAATTGGCGGTGAAAATGCAACCATTTTAGTATGAGATTGTTTTTCTGTGCTTCATATGTAGTGTACAGACAGTATGTTGAGTTATCGAGAGGTTGGCCACTGTGATAAATCTAGTGAATGAATGAGTTTTTCACATGTGAAGATACATGTTATTTGTGCGGAATCGTGCATGTAGGAGGAATAGTGGAATTCTGAAATAATGGATGGGGTTTGTTCTTGGCAAGAGTACATTTTAGAAGGGTGGCTCAAAGAAAAAAGTATGTGTGGTGGGGAGGAGGGAGTCGTAGGTTTAAGCTAAATTGGAAATTTGGCATAAAGTTGGCCGGAGAAGGTGCTCATTTCAGCAACATTTTTCCTGTTTGAGTATTGTATATGAAATGTATTCGCTTAGCTTTGAAGGGCATTCAGGCATGTCTTGAACAGAGCGTAGGGTTCAACCTTCTTCTAACCCTTCTATGGAATTGGCAGTTGACGTGATGGGACTTTGTGCATCCCTGCCAGGGAAGGAACTTTTAGCCATTGCTTTAATTGTTATTTAAAGTCACCAAAAGTGAGGCTAGTTGGTAAGGTAACTACAGAAGTTATTTTTAAAGGATGTGATTTGTGAAGCGCATTTCCGTTAGCTATTAGTCTTGGAAAATGCAGTGCAGTTTACTTCATTGATGATTAATGATTGCCTAAGAAGAGCAGATATTTAACATAAGAGACTAACTGTGCACTAACCAGAAGCTGGTGGTCAATTTGAGAGAAAGAACAACATTTTTGAGGAGTCTGTTCAGTTATCTGTAAATTCAAATTTATTTTGACAGTAAACCTTTTAGATCAAACTTATAGAATCGCTCCACATTCAGTTACAGGAAAGTCACGGTTTGAATTGCTGAGTGATAAGCTTGTGACCAAATGATTCTCATGGTGGTTATCTGGGGAAAAACAAGGGAGAATAGGGTGGATAGGAAGCGTAGAGAGATAGCATGGGAAGATGAAGTCTTACATCAATCTCAGAAGAAGATTTTGTAACTGAGTGTTTTCATTGCTATGAGTGAACAATAAGGCTGTTTGTTGTAATTGTGATTGGAGAAGTACTAATGATAGGTGTCTTTTTACACCGTTGGGTGGTGGAAGGAAAGCTTATGCTTGGAAGATTTTATGATATACTTTTTTTGTTTGGATAATAAGCTTTACATTAGTTGTACTGTGTTCTGGGTGTTATGTTTGGATTCCTTTTGACGATGTGGTGTTTCATGTTGTTTGTTGTGCTTATGTTTTTTTTAGGAGGTGGGGGTGGGTTGCATTGTGTGCTTGTTTAGGACTATTATGGTATGTGATTTTTTTTGTGAAACTGGGACAACAGAATGTATTTTGCGTGTTTCAAATTTTGAGGGTTCCAGTAGCATCCATCTCTTAGGAAAGCGATAGCTGAACGCTGGTTCCTTTATTCCAAGCAGCTGTGCTTTGTACTCCTTTTATGTTATAATACATTCGGTCAAAATGTCCAGATCAAGAAATTAACATGCTCTAGAACTTAGCTTGGCTTAGATGCAGTGTTGGTTTCATGTATTTAAGTTACATCCTTGTTAATGGTAGGTATGAATATTGGTGGAAAGGGTATGGAGATGTGCTTAAGGCAGCTGTGCTTGGCCAGCTATATCGCTTGGTGCTTTGTTGTGCACATAATGTGCATGTTATATTGCAAGAGGTTGTGTCTAATATGTAATGGTAATGTACCTGTTATCCGAGGCAGTATTCTGGCACCCAAAGGACGACGGAGCGGCCGTGGCTGGGATCTAGTGGAATAGCTAGGTTTTCAGTTTCTTGTGATACTTCAGGACTGAGCTCTTAGGTGCAGGGGGAGGTCCTTCCAAGTTTTGGGAGCCAGGTATGAGAGAGCGCACCTGCCGGCTCTGTCTCTTCAGATGCGTTGGACGTGAGCAAGTAGGAGGCCGGCTAAGCAGAGATTTCTGGTCGAAGTGTGGAATTTGATGCAGCTGTTCAGGTAAGTGGGCCCTGGACGGTGTATGGTTTGTATGTGTGAGGAGCTTGAAGAGTGCATGTTTGTGAACTGGGAGCCAGTGGAGATGTGATTGGTGGGTGGGAGTATGAGCGTTAGTCTGGATGCAGCATTTTGAATTCACTGGAGTCTAAGGGCTAGATGTGTTGTGATGCTGGCATAGAGTGTGTTCCCGAAGCCCAGCTTGATGGAGACCACAGCTTGTGTGATCTTTTCATAGGTGTTGACTAGGAGCCATCTGAAGATTTTTCTGAGGGGCTTGAGGGTTAGGAAGCAGGAGGAGATGACCGTGTTGATTTAGCTGGTCATTGAGAGTTGGTAATCCACTATTAGCCTGAAGTTTCAGGCTTGGTTAGACTGGTTGGGTGTTGGTCCTAGTTCAGCAGGCCACCAGGCATGCGTCAACAGCGCGGTGTCTTTTCCAAAGAGTACCACCTCTGTCTTGTCAGAGTTGAGCGTTAGGCAGTTGGTCTTCATCCTGTTGGTGACTTCAGACATGCAGATGGTGAACTTCATCCTGGTGTTGGCGGTGTTTGTGGAGAGGATGAGCTGGGTGTTCGCATATGAATTGAAGCTGATTCTCTGTGCGAGGATGATGATGGCAAGCGGTGCCATGTAGACGTTGAACAGCGTGGGGCTGAGGGACGATCCTTGGGGTACTTCACAGATCAGGTTGGCGGCAGTAGGAGACTGTGTCAGACTTGGCTGAGGGGTTGAGCAGGGAGACTGCCCGCTGTAACTCCTCTGTCCATGATCAGGCAGATGTAATTGTGGCAGCAATGAGGGTGATCTCGGTGCTGTGGCAGGCCTCAAAAAATCTACTGGCTATGGCAAGTGAGATTTTATCAGGTCGAGCTATTTTTAGCACTTACTCATCCATTCTGGTGAGTGAACTTAAGCTTGAAGGAACAGGTGTTCTGTTCATTCAGAAAGTGAATGAGCAGTAAACACACCTTTAAATCTTGTTTTTATCTTGACACATTTGCTGTCTGTTCAAGGACCGAGGTCCAATGTCAGTTTGTCTTTTTACTAATTGTTTCTTATCTTATCCTGGAAAATTGTGTTTACATTTATTTCTCTTGTGAAACAAAAGACTGTAAGATTCAGTTATCCTTTCTAACACACATTTAAACAACTTGTAAATGAATAGTACAAGTATTTGAAAATATTTCAGGAATTGCAAAATATTTTCTTTTTGTAATTTAGAAGTGTGATGCAAACGTAGATTTAAATAGGGGCAAAACAAATCAGAACATTTTACTTGGTGATGTGCAAATGCCAAATATTTGCAGAAACTTGATTTCCAAAAAGTATACACTATATAGTTGTATCAGTAAAACCACGCCAGTGGGAAATGTTGTGGCCATTTCAATGGAAATCTGCTGATTGCAAATAAGTGTGCTACCAGTTCATGCTTCAGGTATGTATTTATTGAAAGTGATCGTTTTTAGACATAATTTGAGAAACATTCCTGCCCCTGCCCTGATGACAATGCGGTTAAGGAGCTAAGAGTCAAGTCAGCGGTCATGTGTATCCTATATGCGGCTAGATTTGTATTAAATATGGAGCAAAAGGTTTGTCTATTAAATCAAACAAAAGTGTTTTTTGAACAGCGGACGTGCTGAACTCGCGTATTTGAAGGTGCTCTCATGTGTGATAAAGAAGAAAATGGGGGCTCAGTCAATTAAAATATTTGCCCAGTATCACATCATTTGAAATCAGATTTATGGGTCAAGAGCTTTTTAATTAGGTGAATTAGATTATTAAAGTCACTGGACCTGCAGGTCTAGTAAATATTTTATGATTTTTCGAGGCCTGTGTGGTTGGAAACCAGATTAAGAGGGGTCTAGATGGTGGTTGTCACTGAGTTCGTTTGCCAGCCATTTGTTACAAGTTTTTCCAGTTCTTTGGCTGGGTAGGGAAGCAGGGAGATTGGTCGGTAGTTCGCCAGCGTCTTTGGGTCTGTTGAGGGTTTCTTAGAGGGGGATAGTACAATGGTGTCTTTCCAAGCGTCTGGGAAAGTAGCTGTGGTGAGGGAGTCATTGAGTATCGGGGTGAGTGCGGTGCAGATGGTGTCGACATTTTGGTGAAGATGAAGTGTAGGCAGGGATCACATGCGTCTCCTGAGTGGTTGGAGCACATAGTGCGGAAGGTCTCCATCAAGGTGATGATGGGCTAGCGGGTCATCGCGGTTACTGAGGTGTTAGTCTCGTTGGGCTGAAGAGCGGTGAGAGTAGATGGGTCCTGTTGGGAAGCAAAGTTGTAAATGGTGCAGAGTTTGTTGCTGAAGTAGTGGGAAAGCTAGGTGCAAAGATCTTGCGGCAGGGTGACTGCTGTGGAGGTGGAGGTGGTGGGGGAGGTGAAGCCTTTTACTATGGTAGAAAGTTCTTTGGTGTTGTAGATCCTGTTCTCAATGTGTTTGGTCCACGCTGAGCGTTTAGTGATTCTAAGTTGCTGCAGGTAGAGCCAGAAGACTTCTTTGTAGGTGTTTCTGTTTTTGTTGTGTGTGTGTCTCAACCTGCATATTAGTTGTTTGCTACACGGTTGGAGAGTCTCAGCTCTTTTGTGTGCCAACCACCTTGAAGGTCTTGTGCAGGAGGTGTTGATGGTTTGCAGCGGGCCAGAGAGTCTGCGCAGGAGGTGATGCAGGCATTGAAGGTGATGATGGATCTACAGAGGTCTTGGTGCAGCAGGTTTGGTGCTCTCAAATCTATTTCCTCAGGGATCCTATTCCAGTTGCGTTGGGTGACTTTGGAGGGTGCAGTTACACATTGGTGGAGGGAGGTGCAGGCCAAAGCGGACAAGGCAGTGGTCGGTACAGGTGAGAGGTTTGGGCTTGTCCACAGTGATGCCAGATTAGTTGGCAAAGACATGGTCAAGGAGGTGTCCAGCGCTGTGGGTTGGGTCCTTCACTTGTTTAGTGAGTCCAAATGTGTTTGGATCTTCCTGAAGATTGTTGGTGTTTTGGTCTGTGTGATATTCCAGGTGGAAATCGAGGTTGCTGAGGAGGATAAAGGAGTAGCAGTTGAGAACCAGTTGGGTGATGTAGTCTGTGATGGTGTTTCCGACGTTGCATCTCAGGCTGGGAGGTCAGTAGAGCAGGACCCCCAGGCTTGTGTTGCTAGAGATGTGGAGCCTAGAGGCTAGGTGTTCTAGGAGGTCGTTGAAGTTTGCCGAGGCAATGGACCAGTGGATGTATTCTTTATAGTTGATGGCTAGTCTTTCTCCGGCTTTGTAAGTTTTTTCCTATCCTGTGATTTTGAATCGGTGTGGAATAGCAACTGCAGTGTCGGGGCTGAAGTCTGGTTGAGCCAGGTTTCAATCAAGAAGAGAAGGTCCCGGGAGAGGTGGTGCAGGAGGTCCCATACTCTGACGGCGTGTCTGACAATCAAGCGAGTGTTGAGGAGAAGGCAAGTCGGGATGGGATGTGAGTTGTGCACTAGGGTGTTGTGTATACTGCAGGTGTGAGCATGGGAAGAGAAGGGGGTGGGCGGAGGCATTGATGGGGAGTGCAAAGGAGAAGCGTCAGGAGTTGCAGGAGAATGCACATCAGTGTTAGACTGGGAGGCTCGGGTGCAGCGAGCTGAAGGACGTCCAATGTTCAGGGCACAGAGGTCAGTGGCCAAGTTGTCTGGGTTGCGGTGGGTGGGAGGAAGGACAGGAGTCCTGGCGCTAAGCACAGGCGGGTCATGGACAGGCGCAGATGGTCTTGCTGTTGGCACATCATTTGAACTCGGGAGGGGTGAGGAGATTGGGTGGGTTCAGTTGGGCAGGAGAATGCGCCTGGAAAGCAGGGTGGGGAAAGGCTCTAGAGGAGGTAAAGGGCGCAAAAGGAGAAGGTTGCAGAGGAGCGAGAGGAGTGGAAGAGGCGAAAAGAATGGGAGAGAAGAAATGGGCAAAGACCATAAAAATAAAAAGGCAAGAAAGGAGGCAAGAGATGGTGAAAAATGGGCGAATGAGCAAACAGGTCAAAGGATGCAAGAACAACCGTGATATGTAAAAAGAGGCAAAAAGGCTGGAATACGATGCAAGAATGACTGGAAAAAAGGCAAAAACCTAAGAAAGAAAGCAAGCAAGAGTGACAGTGCAAAAGTGATATGAAAAAGCAGGCAAAAAGGTCATGTGAGAGTAGAAAAATCAGCGCCTTGAGACCCTTCAGGTGAGTAGTTGCGCTTACCAGCCCCTGGTTGATTGATTGATTGATCGATTGACTGATTGAGTGAGCCGGAAAGAGCAAACCCTGGTACATGGGTGCAGTATGAATATAGCTTGACATGGATGTGCTGTTGAGATGGCAGCCTTTGGCCGTCTCTGTGACTTAGAGTTTTTGTGTGCATGACAATGCTGTGGGTTAAGTCTAATGTATGCTTCTGGTATATGATTATATGTGTGTTTTTTGAGTTTTTATTGATCGGATAAAGATGGACATTGTTTATTTGATTGGCCATATCTGTGCTTAAGTGAACTTAATGGCTTTTTTTGCTGTCTAATGTATTTTGTTGGGTTTGAGCTTTCCTATGTGGTCAAAACAAAAAGTATGTGCAATTGAAGTTGCATCGCTTAGCCAATAAACTTAGCCCAATGGAATGATGAGTAAGTGTTTTTGTGGGTGGTAAAATGACCAGCATATGTACGCTGAAGAGCTGGGGCTTCCACATTGGCAGATAAAATAGATGTTATAGATTTGGCTCTTTATACCATAACACCGCCTATAAGACATGTCCTGCAATCAGTAAGGAATATTTTGCAAAGGTTTGCAGTAATGTAAACAAAAATATTTAATTTGGTGTGAAGACAACTAGTAATGTGATATAAGTAAAGCTCTGTTCCTGCAAGACTGTTAACAGTTGCATGAGTGAAGAGCTGTGCGCTTCATTAGGGTGTGCCTATTGATTGAATCAATTTGGAAGTGATGGCATTATGGTTCTCCGTATGCTGTGATTTCCGACAAATGTTTTAACAAAATTTGCAGATATTTGTTCTAGGCCACATGGTGGAAGAGCAATATAGGGATATGGTGATTCCGCTTGCAATATTACATTTATGGATCGTAGGATTAATGGAAAAGTATGTGCAATACTTAAGTGCCACCACAGATTAAGTTTGCGTTTCCAAAGATTTGGCTTGCTCTATATGTTGATTGTTACTGAAGGTGGTGTGCAAGTCTTTCAGAATTATTTTGTTGAGGTGTTCTACCAGAAATTGGGTAAGGAAAAATCGTAGGCCACAGATAAGTAAAAATCAAAAAAAGAATATAAAGTGCCCATAGTGTTGTGAAACCTAAAAATTGCTTCCATGGATATATCGCAAGCTGTCAAACAGCCTCCATCTTGAAACACGTTTAAGACATTGGTAAAGTCTGTACATGGTTGTGTTCATAAGTCAAGCACACCCACAATAGTGCGCATAAATGTGGTGATATCCCAAAATGTATGAGACATACAATTATGCCAAAAGTATACACATTCCAAAACTAATTATCATAAATAATAGTCAATCTCAGAGTTTACTTTATTATTCAGTGAGCCACATCACATGCCACCATCGGTATGGTGCTAGTCATGTATCCGGTATATATCAAGCTGGCTCGGCATATCGCATAATTCATTTGATTCTACCAATGAAATAAAACTGTACCTATAATTTTTCGTTCATTTATAGAGGTGACCTAAACACACTGACGTTCCAGTGGGCTATTGTCTGGATGAATATAAGCATATGTTCACAATTGGCCCCTTCATACCGCATTTGATAGATTATCTCATATTTAGTTGCAAAAATGCCACCTAAGTAAAAAAATAAGTGGCCCAAAAATATAACAATGAATGCACAAATTTTTCAAAGCAAATACAGCCCAAGTAGGCAAACATAAGTCTACAGCAAAATAACAAAAAATATTCTTATCTTTAGCAGGTCACCACATAAGCTGATCCGGTGCATTCCATGAAGACCTATTTAACAAAACAAAGTGATTAAAAACATTTTTAAAAAATGTAAATATCATGAAACTGTGCAGAGCAAAACAATGCAGATATTGGGAGGACAGCAAAACCTTAATTTGAGTATGCGCTTAATTCGTCATCCTTATTAAGGCCTCTTAGTACTTTGCTATCAAATTCGAACACATACCTGAATTCCAGCTTTATCAAAGTGCCCTATTACTACCCCTTACACTGGCAGAAATTCTGTCTGTGGCAAAGTACCTCAACAGTTTATCGTTACCTTCATTTACTCCATCAAAGTGTCTGGCAGCAGGGTAATGGTTGTCCTTTCGACAAATGGTCCATGTGTTATAATTTCTGTTTTTTAGTGGGGTGTATGGTGCTTTATACGTACCATTTGTCACAAGGACAAACCAAGATGTACACCACAAAATCCGATTTTGCAAGTCAAGTGTTATATTATGGATCCCTGTTCCCTGGACCAAGGTGTCTTTTACATCTGGACATTGCTGCTGATTTTGTTGGCTTTGCAACAATTGCATTTGTAAAATCATGTGCTAGTGTTAAGCAGGGTCCTTTTGTAATCTTATTTTTGCTTAATTTATCTTTCAAGGACCAACGCCTTCTAAAAGTAGTGAGGAAAATACCCCAATGTCGCTATTAGACTTCGTTCTGTAGTCCATATTTGCATGTGCTTGAGGAAAAATATTTCTAAGGACCTTAGCCTCATTGTATGCCTCTAATCTTATTCACATCAACTTGTTCAGAATTTTTGCTGGAAACCAGAGATCTTTTCTTTCAGTCTTTGTGACCCGCTGTATTGCTGTGTCTAAGTTTCTTTTGGAATACGCTTTCCTCAAATCTTGCCATCATAACACTGTGTTTGATTGCAAAGGCAGAGTCAGAACTACAGTTTTGCCTTGCTTTAAGCAATTCTCCACAAGGGATACTGTAAATGAGGTTATTAGGATGGCTTCTCTCTACATGTAGTAGACTGCTGACAGCTGTGGACGTCTTATACATACTAGTGGTTAGTTTGTCATTCACCTCAGAAATACATTAGTTCAAAAAGTCCACAGTTTCCTTACTTGTATTACTAGTGAACCTCACATTGACCTCATTGGTATTCAAGAGGGCAAAAAGCTTCATGCTCTAATCCATATCACCTTTCCAAACAAATAAATCGGTGCTCCTCATCCAGATAATCACGTGGTCATTCTACAGATCCAGGATACCTGTGACTGCTCTTCCTGCCAACCCGGGAACACCTTGGCATAACTGGGGGCAAAACAGATCCCCATTATCGTTCCCTGGATCTGTCTGTAGATAACCCCATCAAAAATTAAGAAATTGTGTATGGAACAAAACAAAGATATGTTAAGCCACACCTCTGTCTGTAGTTAAAAAAAAAAAAAAAAGTAATAATAGGGATCTGTCCCTAAGAGAATGTCTACAGGCCTTTATGTCAGCCTCATGTTGGATGTTGGTATACAAGCTGCCTATTTCCAATAACCTCATAATGTAATGCTCCTCCCACTGAATGCCCATAATCAAGGCCCAAAAATCCAGATTATGTTTAATATGAGGGCAGAGCTGTGACATATGGATGTAGGAAGTAATCCGTATGCATGGAAGTATTCTCCAAAAAGCACCCACAAGATGACACTATTGGCCTACCTGGAGGGTTGGCAGACTCCTTTTGTGATTTAGGAAAGAGTCATGGGGTCTGATTACTATGGTATCGCCATTTTCCAAAGTTCTAATACCATTTATTTGCTCAGATTGCACCCCTTTCAATTTGCTCTTTTTGTCCAGTTTCATGAGATCGTGCATTATGATCTCCTGAAAAGTGTCTATGGCATCCTCCTAGAGGGTAGGCACAAAAGTTGAGTTTGTCTTAAAGCTGCTAGGACAATTTACATCCCTCTCTAACCCCATCTCTGCCAAATTCAGATGATGGTCCTCTGTGTTTGTACTATCTGGGTCTAATTCCACAGGAGTGACTAACATCTCTATGTCCCCAATACGTAGGTTGCTCACAGCATTAAGCTTACGATAAGAGACAGTTCTGTAAGTCCCTTTTTTCTATAGCATGGGTTTTTTTTTACCTTCAATTTGGGAATGTAGCTGAGTAGGTCAGTCTGACTTTGAGTGTAATGAAAGCCAGTAGAGTGGCAAAAGGACGAAGCAACCATTAATATACTGTGTCCACTCTGATTTACCACCTTTGCAGACATATCCTTTATCGTCCTGGTTTCTGTCCACTAGTTTCCATGGCAATGGGTTACATTCTTTTTTCTCTTTCTCTTGTATTACACTGTCTCTTCCTTTTCCTCCTCTTCAATCCTTGCTCCATTGTTGTTGTTCTTTGCCTCTATTGATGACTCAAAATTTGTCTGCAGAACTTTTGATATTATTTTTGTCCGACGAACCTAGTGTAGTGCTCTCCGATGTATCACTGTCACTCATTTTAACATTGGTGTCCAAACCTTATGTTTATGCATCAATAAAAAAAAACATAATAATGAAGAATTAGTGTAAAGCCAGTAATAGCATTATGTTAAAAGATTAAATTAGGAGTTCTATTCCTAAAACAAAATGGCCTGTAAAAAGTGCCTGCAGTTCTATGACCTTTCATTGATGCATATTTACGATTTTCAGGAATTCACAAGAGTTTAGAGAAGAAACAATAATACTTTCAAACCTTAATGAGTTCCATTTTGGCATGAGCAAAAATGTGTGATTGCTAATGCAGAAACAAAACCACTTGTTGAAGTTTTTAGGTTTTATTTTTCTCCAGCAGGAAAATATCCCCGCCCCTTCATGGGGAAACACATTTCACTAACCTGCTGCCTCTTTATTAGGTCGAGTCTACTAGACAGCGCTTTTGCGGTCTGTTGCAAGGCATATTTTGGACGTACCAAGAACATACATGGTCTTGGAGCCCGTTCATTGCTTACCTTTGGTTAGCTTTCCGGTTACTCTCATTTGAATGCTCCTTATTCAGTGGCTTGTCTTGTTAATCTTCTGTCTGTCGCCTCCCTGAGCACTGTCTGGGAGCAGAGGTGGAAATTGACATACATAAGGGCACTGACCTCCCTCCACCTTCCTGGTTTAGGTTGTGTCCCCTCTGCTATTTGAACCACCACCCAGAGAGGGTGTGGAACTCTTTGGAAGCCCCTTCATTTGATGTTTTGTGAATAGTAGACGTTTGGCTCTTTTTTTGTGTCAGCCACTAGAGTCGGGCCAGTGAGAGACAAAATAATTATTTGAGCACATGGTACTCTGCTTTCCAGAGAGCTCTGTCTGTGTTTTTACGTGTTGCCCTGCTGGGGATCTGTAAAGAAACATTCTATAATATAGTTCCCAGCACGCTTGGGAGTATGAATGATGGTGTGGATTGAGCAGTTTCTTGAACTTGCAACCAGAATGGAGGCGCTTGCATCTTTGAAAAGAACTACTACTAAGAGCTACAGGAAGTTGAAAATAGGAAGGCCTTAACAGGCTCCTCAAAGTTCAGTGTTCATAGAAAAAGTGGGCAAGTTGTTTGCACTTTTGTATTAGGGATTTCATTTCAATTTTTATTACTTTTCTAGGTGTGTAATTATATATGCTTGTATTACTGTGGCGTTATTATTCATCTGCACTTAAGTGTGAAACTATGTACTAAGGTGTGCAGCAGCCTCCTACTTTTTTTTTCTTTACATATGTATATTTGCCTTTAAACTGCAGCCTTTGTTCGGGGCATGTCCAAGATGGCGGGCTAGTGAGTTGCGTTTCTCGGAGCTCCGGCGGGCACTTTTGCTTTTGAGTCGAATGGGCAGCAGAGAGGGTCTCTCAGTGTTGCATCTGCCCCCCTCCACTCTATGGACATTCTCCCTACGTGCCAGGGTGTTGATCGTTGCGGATGGAGTGAGAGTCTCATGTCCCGGCGGAGGCAGTGCGGGCCTGGTGTGCTGTGCTTGGGGGACTGGGGCGGAGGCCTGCTTGGTGGATCGGCGGCCTCCCGGCCCTCTATGAACTAACTCCCAACTCTGCCTCAGATCTGGCGTTGTTTGCCTTCGCCCTCTTCCCTCCCCTCGTTGGATGAGGGAGCGGAGGTGTGCTTGGCCTACCCGGGACTGGCTCTGCCATATAGCAGTGCAGTGGGGACCGTGCACTTCCGCCACGGTGACTCCTCTCCCACCTGTGCTCTTCCTTCTCACCTCCCAGGGGGAGAGGCACGAGGCAAGGGTCTGTGGCCAAAGACCTTCTGCAGCCCATTGGTAGTGGGCTGGCCTGTCTCGGTGGTTGATTCGCTCCCCCCCCCCCGACCCCCAACTGACTTTCTTCTACCCCCTGTGTCTCATGGGAGTGCTGGACTGGCCAATAATATTGTATGTACTGGTGGCGTTGTGCACGGAAGCTCCTGCAGGTGTTGCTATATGCAATTGGTGCCCTATCAATTTGGCTGGAGACTGCGGTGAAGGAGGGGGACCCTGCCTGCGATTGTGTGGCCCCGAGAGATGGAGGCCTGCACCTGGCAATCTGTGGTGTGAGGAACCCTCCCCGCACCCTGTGTTCGCCTGCTCGGCTGTGTTACTTCGCCCGGCGACTGGGGTCCCCTGGTAGGTTATCTGCGGAACCCCTGACTGGACCTGTGCCGGGGCATGTCACTGGTCCTGGGGGGCCCTGGTGGCAACGTGGAGAGGCATTTTCAAACCCTGGAGACCCTTACGTGACCAACCATGTCTTCACAACACACCACAAAGAAGGACCCCTCGCTGATCTTTTCAACAAAAGCGTGGGGAAGAAAGCAGACCTGACGCCTGAAACCACGATATCAGCGCCATCCTCTGACTGTGTTCGAATAGAGGCGGCGACCCAGGGAGAAGAGCCCATAACCAAAGCGTTTCTGGAGCAGTTATTTGGGACCCTTCAGGACGACTTTGCGGTCCTCAAGCAGGACATAGCAATGGAGATTAAAGACATTCTGTGGGATGTGGAGTATATAGGCCAGAGAGTGGCCTCATTGAAGTAGGGACAGGATGCTCGGGAGGAGGAACTAAATGGCCAGTGTCGGGAATTTTCGGACTTGCGTGATCAGAATCTGGAACTACGCTATCAACTTGAAGACCTTGAGAACAGATCCCGACATTCCAACGTACATATTAAGGGAGTTCCTCTGCAGGCAGTTTCAGGCAACCTTGAAGACTTTGTTGTTCGTCTCTCCAAACATGTGGCTCCCTCACTGGGGGACCAAAAGATTGATCTAGACCGCACACACCGGGCTGGTCAACCTCAGGACATACTTACTTGCATACATTATTACCGCCAAAAGGAAGCCATTATGACCACAACTCGTGACAAGGCAGTCATTATATTCAAAGGTCATAGGCTGTGGCTTTACCAAGATCTCTCTACGCTTACACCACAGCGGCGGATGGCTCTTCAGGCTTTCTCTCTCTGATTTGCATATGGCTGGGTCCAAACTGGAGTGGCATGGGGAGCAAAAAAACGATGGATTTAGGCCTAGGTCTCTGTACTGGGGTGAATGTATGACATTGTTCTGCATTTTGTCCATCAAATTGTTGTTTTTGCATTTGCCAACCTGAGTGGGACGGGTATGCCCAGACGTGGGTCCCGGGCTCTCTATGCCACTGAAGTCAAGCTATCCTGGGTGATGAGGGGTGAAACCCAGAAACCGGTCCTAGGATGCTTGTTTCCAGTCCAGGGAGGACCTGGCCTGGCAGTTCGGGCTGGACTGTTCCCATTGGGCGCAGGGTCAAGACTGATTTGCATAAGGCCGGGTCCAAACTGGAATGGCATGGGGAGCAAAAAAACGAAGGATTTAGGCCCAGATCTCTGTAATGGGGTGAATGTTTGACATTGTTCTGCATTCTGGCCATCAAATTGTTGTTTTTGCGTTTCTCCAGGACTTTTTCCAGGACCAGAACATTAGATATAAGTGGGGCCACCCCTTCAATTTGTATGGCAGGATGAAGTCCGCGTGATTTACACTCTCGAAGATGTCTGGGCCGTCTCTTACATGCCAACCTTCCAGCCAAACACACTCGCTGCCTCGCCTTCCCAGAGTCCGGCGACTGCTCGATCTGATACCCGGCGCTCCTTCAGACGCAGGACGAAACTCATGAATAGCCCTCCGAAGCTGATAGACGCAGAGAACATGCCTGACTACTTAAGCAACTTCGGCAGGTGGATGGCGACTAATGATTGCAGTTTGACTTTGCGCCTGTTTATTTTGTACTAGAAGAGCTTCCCTGTTTGGTTATTGGATACAGTTCTCGGCAGACCAGCAGCTACCACCTTCTGCCTCAAGTCTGCAGTTTTTGACGGCGGAGCTCCGCCATCGAGTGATCGCTCATAGAGTATTCTCACCCAAGACATGGACCCTCGTTTATTGATTCTTTATGTCCCCAGGCGGGGAACATTTTTGACTCCATGTTTTCCCACCCTCTTATGTCTCCTCACTCCACTTCTTTTCTTCTCTCTCTCTCTTGCTTCAGATAACGTTTAAGATATACACTACCCGGTCTGGCATAATCCTGCTGCTAACATGTTGTGCATTGCACCGTCACCTACATACACATGGTGATATCCGTCCTTAGCCTCAACGTACGAGCCCTTGTTAATAATAATAATAATACAGCCATTTATAGAGCGCGAACAGCTACCTCCAATGGAGGTGTCCCGTTAAACGTTTAGCTCTCCTTTCATTCAGTAGGGACACTAGATGTGACATCTGTATGTTGCATGAAACCCACCTGTTGCAAGGGTATTAGTGCGGATGCGCTCTTGCTGGTTTGACCGCCAGTATTTTTCATCCGGGCTGGTCAAGAAGGTCGGGGTTGCGGTCCTTCTCGCCACACACTTTCCGGGGCGGGTGGAGCAGGTTTATATGGTAATTTCAGGCAGGCTCTTGGCACTGCATATTACAGTGAAGGGAATCGGGTACACCTTGGCCACTGTATATGCGCCCAATGACCAAGAGGCATTTTTTTAGGGATTCCCTGGGACCACTGCTGACTACACCAGACAAGGATATTGTGATAGGCGGGGACTTCAACATTGTGATGGATGCTCAGAGAGCCAGGTCCACACAGCGAGTGGGTCAGGTTGGTGGCCTCACGCCGAGCACTAGACAGTGGTTGGGGGAGGCGGGTCTGACAGATATATGGAGACACATGCACCCCACGTCCGCAAAGTACACTTTCTTCTCCGCTGCGCACCAAATTTACGCCCTCATTGACTACCTCCTCACGTCGCCATGTGTAACACAAGGGTGCATCTCTGTGGATATTGGTGCTGCGGCGCTCTCTGATCACTCCCATATAATTTTGCGGTATGAGCCAGGTAGAGACTTATCGGCCCCTAAGGTCTGGCGGCTTAACACAAAACTTCTCACCTATGACCACCACCACCTCGCCAGCCATAACTGCGTTTCTGCGGACTAACGGTACACCTGACATTTCAGTCCCTACCCTTTGGAGGCCTTTAAAAGCAGTTATATGAGGCCACTTTATTGGTATCGCCACTGGCTACAATATGGATAGACTAACCTAGCGGGTCCAATTGGAAACCCAGGACAAGGAATTGGAGGTTTCTCAAACTCAATCTGGTTCAGTAAAGGAAACCACTATGAGCGCTGGATATGGGGAGGGAGGAATATGCACTACTCGGGATAAAGCAGAGATTTTACGCTGGGGGCAATAAGGCGGGACACATGGTGGCACCTCGCCTAATAGCACAAGCAGTTGACCGGAGAATCACTGAACTACGTGGAGCTGATGGCTTCCCGTGATCTTGGGATGAGGAAATTGTTCAAGACTTTGAGGCCTTCTATGCCGCTCTCTATGCAGCAGATGCCCTATTAGAGTCTGATGCTATAACCTACCTGTCCCAGGCCCCCCCTCCATGATCCCACCAGTCACATTTGCCGCACTTGACATGGACATTACACTGCAGGAGGTCCTGGTAGCTATTCAACGTTTACAACCTGGTAAGGCTCCTGTCACAGACGGCTATGGTGCTGAATTTTATAAAACCTTTAGTACAGTTAGCCTCCTTAATGGTGCGACTTTTTAACACGTTTAGTGCGAATGGGGCACTGCCAGAATCAATGCGCCTAGCGACCATTACTATGATCCCTAAGGCGGCAAGAATCCCAAATGCTGCACCTCCTACCAACCAATTTGAATGTAGACGCAAAAATCTTCACAAGCATTCCGGCCCACAGACTGGCTCCCTATGTTCAGGGGTTGGTTGACCCTGACCAAGCCGGGTTTGTGTCAGAGCGAGAGTGTAGTGACAGCAAGAAACGGCTGTGCCACTTACTGGTAAGGTGCAGGGTACGGAGGTGCCGGACCTTCTGCTATTGATTGATGCCGAAAAGGCGTTCAAACAGGTCCACTGGCCCTACCTACATTCAGTCCTGGAGGGTATGGGCTTCGGTTCCCGAATTCGCCAATGGGTCTATTGCTGCTACACCGCCCCCGGAGCCAGGACGCCATTACCCGTTGAGCCAGACAGGATTGTCCCCTATCGCCTCTGCGATAGGGGACAATCCTGTCTGGCCCAACGGGTAATGGCAGATGGCAAAGCAGATCCGTGGCAGTCCCCAAATTGCGGGCATCCAAATGGGTGGAAAGGAACATAAAATCATGTCATATGCGAATGATGTCCTTTTGACCCTACCTTAGAGGCCGTGATGGCGGAATTGGCCCGTTTAGTGGAGCTTCTGGATTCAAGTCTAACTTGCAAAAATCTTCCATTCTTAATTTACCGATTCCTGACCTGGTGAGGGCCTGTCTTATCTCCCAATTCCCCTTTTGGTGGGTGGATCAGGGACTAGCATATTTAGGTCTACAGATCCATTCCACATCTGCGGCCACAGCTGTCCATAATTATGGAAACCTCCTTTCGACCACAAAATGGAAGGGCCATGGCTTTTCCTGGCTAGGATGAGTGGCAGCGGTCAAGATGACGCTTTTGCCCAAAATCCTTTTATGTAATGAAAACCTTTTTCATTACACCCGCCCTCCCCCCAACCGAATATTAGATAAGTTGCAATCCCTTATCTGGGACTTTATTTGGGAGGGCAAGCAAGCCAGGATGGTCAGGGCTGCGCCTATCTTCCTTTATCAAGCTGCGCAGCTACGCTATATAGTGGAATGGTCCTGACCTTAAACTGAAAAACATCTCCGATGTTCCACACTGCTTTTCTCTCTCATCACTGTTATTTCTCCTGTCACTGTCTACATCACTTCTCAGATATTCCACACTGTTCTTCTCTTTCATCACTGTTATTTATGTTAATTTCTCCCATAAGTTTCCACTTTGTACATGTGTCCACCACTTCCAGCGCTGCCCCCCTCCAACTAGTGTTCACCTCTCACTGTCCCTCCAGCATGTCAGTTTCTACTACTCCTGTCAATGACCACTTCACAGCTAACTGTCCACATCTGTCAGTGCCCTTCTCTGCTGACACGACCTCTTCATCAAATGTCCTCCCTTTCACTGGAACTTTCCCTGTCAAAGCTCACCTCTCCTATCATGTCCTTTCTATTCCTAGTCCTCTCCCTCATCATTTCAGGTTCCCTCTCCTATTGTTCCCTCTATGCCACTCCCACGACTTCCCTCTCGCGCCAATCTCCATCTAGACTCCAATAAACGTGTCACACGAGAAGCCTTCAAATGAATGTGAATGCCAATGTCACTTTTTGCACTGGTCAGTTGGTATAAATGATTTTGCAAAATGTTACTGCCATCCGTGCATAATAACCCAACAGTGCTGCTAGCTATGTAATCTGGCTCCCACTATTTATTGTGATTTTTCTAGTCCCCTGTCATGAGGAAGAGTGGTTTCCCGTTAATCCATGTTTTATTTGTTGGCTTTCACAGGGCACAAACCCGTAGCAAGCAGGCCACAGAGTTGTACAGACTATTGGCAGGTTAGTCCGGATGTCTGTTTATTTATCCGAATCTTCAGGAATGAAGAAAGCTTCTTGGAAATGAGCTTCATGGTCTATGTTCTCTGATGCAGGCATTTTACTGATAGGAAGCGTCAGACGGCTTAAGTGTCCAAATAAGAAGGAAGGTCCCTGGAAAACAGGCAGCCTATTTATTCATTTAGAAGTGCCATGAGGGATGTCAGTTCACAAAAAATGCTAGAAGTAGTAAAAGTTAGATCGTGTACAGTTTTACCCCGATTACATCATAGTTAACCCCTTTCCTTCCCTTATCTCCTCAACAGCCTCCTTTGCTGCATGGCTAAACACTTACACAGGGTAATATGCAGCATGGCTAAACACTTGTAAGGTCCCAAAAGCTAGACCTATTGGCTATGCCAATGCTTGTTTTCATAGGCTGTCCTTGCTCCAAATTCTCTTTTCGTAAATAGAAAACACAAAGCTGGCCTTTTATTTTATTTTTTGCTTTTGGTTATTTGTGCCCACATCCCTTTGAAAAGGTGCTCCTTTCATATAGCACCTAGGCCGCTCTTGGGCAGCATTACTCACAGTTTGAAGGCCACTGCTGTAGAACCTTCCCTTCAAGGAAGGGGTAATCATGGTTTGGGCTCAGCCGGTTGCTGTAGGATTATGCCCAAAGCTTTAAAATACGCAAACATTGATGCTGCTCTGAATGTGGATTGAACATGGTTTCTTCTTCGTCTTAGACGTCCTGATAACAAATGTTTTAGGTGCTATACTTGTATGAGGGTCATAAAGTCCAAGGTCAGACCCAAAATAGCCAGTAAACTCACCCCCCATAGTATATACAAAGCATCTAGCTCTCCAATAGGGGGTGCCTGAGGTACAATCTTACACCAGGCCATTGGAGATAATGGGGAAAATACCATAAATAAACTGCCCCCTAAAGTATGTGTATAAAACAGTAGTGTACCCCTCATTTAAAGCACAAGCCAAAACAATTTCTCACGATAAACCCCAAAATGTGAAGTGAGGAAAGACCATGAGCTGATATTGGTTGGACTGGAAAAAAAAAGATTTTTGCCTCACAGCAATATAAAGGCTCAGCTGAAGTGAAATGGTGGCCCAGCACAGAGGGCAGGAAGATACAACCGGTGTGGCAGCCCAGTGATTGCACTGCCCTGTGATCATGTCACTGGGGAGCAGCATTTTTAGTGCACCCTTTGAAAGCAAGTTACTTTTAGAAACAAGGACTGGGCAGTGCCAGTAGCCCTAGCTTATAACTGAAAGTGAATCTTCAGTCACCTGTGAGTTTAGGCACTCCACTCCTCATTCACTTTTATTTCTCCCTGCATGTATCCATTCTTCAACCCATTGACACATTCTTGTATTCACCCACTCACCTACACATTATAAAACAACTCGCAAGCATATTCAAGATGATTAAGAACAGTAAAAGAAAAATTGGCACCACCCAAAAGTGGAAGGCAAATTTTTGCAATAAAAAGAGTAAAAACTGAAACAGGGAAGTGGGTGGCCATCTTGAGAAGGCATTGTTATTGTGCTTAGTGTATTTTTAAAGTTCATCGTGGCTGCCCGTTTAGAAGCAAAATGTTGTCCTTTTAATGGTAAAACAGTGACGCACTGTGGACAGTAGGCCGTATGTGTTGTAGCGCATTGCAGATGAAATGAGCGGCTCTGTATAACTTTCTGGTTAACTGCAGGGTGCTCAATAAGTAAATAAAACAAGCATTAGCAAAACCAATTGGTCTCGGTTGAATGTGTAACACATGCAGTGTAAACCCATTAAAGCTAAGGCTAGACAGCAAAAAAGGTGTAATATATTGAAAGCTCCCTAGTTTTAAAGTAGTTCCTCAAACCGTTCCAGTCCCGCACTGGAGACCAGGATGAAGGATACGCCCAAATAGCCATTAGCATTAGGTGAGAAGTTAATATTCCTCTGAGCTAAGCTAAGACATGATTAACAAAGTCTCAAACCAATCGGTAAAAGAGACTAATCTAGGTAAGCCACTGGTTGAAAGGGGTGGTCCTAAAGCCCACTCTGTATAATATAAGCAACAGGTCTGTTTGACTGCTGTGCTATTAAAATCCAGACCTAAGAAGGAAAAAATGAAAGGAGACTTCTAAAAGTGAAAATTGAAAGATAAAGGACTGGCCTACCAGCCCTTGCAATGAAGCCCACTCATTTTAAGGCTTATGTACTGTCACTCACATGGCAATATAGCCAATGGCTGAAGTGAGGTGACCCACTCCCCATGATATGTGCTGTCATGGGCAGAACCAGAGCGTGAATGACACTCAAACAGTCCACTAGCTGAGGACGGATGACCCAGATACCCTCTTCATATGTGTCTATGCGTTATTTATGAGTATGGTTTGATTACGTCACAAACCTAAATCTAGATCTAAAAAGTGCTTAGTATCTTAACAGATCACTCGGTGGTTGTTCTTAGTTACGACCTGCCTTGGTCTCGGCCCTCCCGCCCCGGCGAACGAGGGAGACTCTCCTACATCGCCCACATGTAGTACAGCAAGTCCGACGAGCTATTACGCAATATCTTGAAGAGAACGATACTCCGGGGATGTCGATAGCGATAGTTCGGGACGCCCTTAAGGTCGTTATTCGGGGCGATTTCCGCAGCTGAGAACAAGCTGAGATGAGAAGAGCGGGAGCAACTCCAACAAAAGGTGAGAGTTGGAGCGTATGTGCTCAGGGGCACAAGGGTGTGGCGGCAATTAGAATTAACACAGAAAAAGTTAGCTGGCTTAGATCTAGATAGGCCCGAATACGTCTTGCTGCGTCTACGACGGTCCTTTTACGCTGGAGGTAATAAATGCGGGGGAATGCTCCCGAATAAACTTTGCATGCAATGCCAGTCTGCATCAGTTACATCGCTCCTCGCAGAAACCGATGCTGAAGTGACGGTCAACTCCGCCATAGACGCGCGTTTACGCGAATTCTATGAAAGGCTGTATTCTCCCCAAAATACACCCGGGGACAACTCCACACACTATCTATCACAAGACAATGTATCACGTCTGACTGAGGGACAGGCTTCTCAACTAGATAGCCCGATACGTATCGAGGAGGCAATTTCAGCGATCTCGTGGTTAAAACCTCTCAAGTCACCGGGACCAGATGGCTTCCCTGCGCTGTTTTACAAGACCTTCTGCGACCAGCTAGCTCCCCTACTCACTAAACTATTTAACTCCATAGAGAATCCCGCTTCTCTTCCCCCATCCATGAAAGAGGCCTTGGTGATAGTTATACCTAAGCCGGGCAAGGATAAATGCCTTTGCGGGTCCTATCGCCCAATTTCACTGATCATTGTGGATGGTAAACTACTCACTGGCATACTGGCAAACAGACTGAGTCCCCTGATGCAGGGACTAATATCTCCTGACCAATCAGGCTTTATCCCCCAGCGCCAATGCGGAGACAATACCAAACGAATTATGCATATAATTGAGAAGGCACATCGCACAAATAAGGCATTCGATCGCGTCTACTGGCCGTATCTACTATAAACATTGTCCCATTTTGGGTTCTGAGACCTATTTTGTTCTTTGATTCTGAGTAACTATGACTCTCCGTGGGTGACGAAAAGAGTGAACGGGGTGAGCTTGGCTCCCTTTTCCATAGGGTGAGGAATGCAGCAGGGGTTTCCTCGGTCGCTTTTACTATTTGCATTATACATGGAGCCCTTTGCTCAAAGAGAAAGGGACCACCGACCACTCGCACATCACAGGGGTGCGCTTTGGGGGGATGAGAATACCCTGTGTCTTTACCCAGATGACATTATAGTATCGCTTGAGAACCCGAGCGAGGTCCTTCCGGCCTCTATTAGGGAAATGAAGGAATTCGGGGAAGCCTCAGACTTTCGCATGAATGTACAGAAATCCCAGGTGCTGACTCTTACAGTCCCCCCTGGAAAGATTGATCTTCTAAAGCAACAGTTCCTGATGCAATGGACCTCTGAAGCTATCCCCTATTTGGGGATTCAGTTGGCATCTAGTATACCGGAGATTAGGTCCCTTAATTATCAACTACTCCTGGACAGGGTGAAAGCTGACCTTGCCCGGTGGTCAAGCTGCCCCTTGTCTCTCATGGGCCGGGTTGCAGCTCTCAAAATGATGGTTCTACTGAGAATCCTGTTCCTTTTTCAGACCCTCCCTCTGGAGCCTCCCGTAGGGGATCTTACTATGCTGCAGAAAGTTACGCAACGCTTTGTCTGGGCTTCTGGACGACCATGCATGTCCAAACAGCAAAGTTGGCGCCCGCCGAGTCAGGGGGGCATACGGGCTCCACACTTGTAGTATTATTACTATGCAGTTCAACTACGGTATCTAGTAGAATGGTCATGCCCTGAATCAGAGAAAACATGGCTCTTTATATATAGAGCAGTTATTGGGGCCTCCCTGTGGAAAATACCGTTCCTCCGCACAGAGCATAGGCCTGCAGGACTTTCCATATCACCAGTCACCCGAGCGGTCATGCGAGCTTGGGACAATAGGGTGGGTAGGGTGGGCCTAACCACTCTCCCGTCCCCACTGACTCCAATAATAGGGAACAAGGAATTTACACCGGGCTTGCAGGAGATGGCATTTTTGGGGTGGCAGGAGACTGGGTGCTGCTCGGCGGGCCATTTCTTTGATACTGAGGGCCCCTTACCAATCGAGGTCTTGCAACAGGAGTACTCGCTCTCGAAAGTTGAGAGGTTTCGATACACTCATTCGGCACTGACTTATGCACCTCCAAATTCGAGCAGGGGTGCAATGCCCGTTGACGAAATATGAACGCTGGTTTCTGTCTAGAGCCTCCGACAAACACTTGATAACAGATCTTTGCGACATTCTCTTAGGAGAGTCCCCAACGGAGAAAACCAGGGCCCAGAGATGATGGGAAAGAGAAATAGGGAGGCAACACTCACACAAAGAGTGGCAAGATATTTATTACAGGTCACGACATGGTGCCAGCAGTATAGCCAACATTGAAACGGCAGTTAAGATTGTTTCTTACTGCTACCTAACCCCTGAGCGACTGCATAGAGGGAACCCATCGCGTAGTGCTGACTGTTGGCATCAGTGTGGGGCCACGGGTTCTTTATTGCACATTTTATGGGACTGCCCCAAAATTCAATTATTTTGGCAGGATGTTCTCACGGATATTGAGAAGCACCTGAACACTCACCTCTCTAGATTCCCTTCGTACACCATTCTAGGGCTGGACAAGCCCCTCACATTTCGGCTAAAATCACGTAGCGGTAGGCACATTAGCTTGGCACTAGGGGCAGCACATCAAATGATACTCGTGTGCTGGGGTACGGAGAAAATTCAGACACATCTGGGGTAGTTATACCGCTCATGGCACATACTGGGTATGGAGAGACTCATGCTGACACTCACATTGCAAGGAGATGCCTACCACACATTATGGCAGCCCTTTATTTAGTTACTGTCCCATGAATTCTGGGAATTGACATGTCCCAGATACCTTAAACTTCACCGTTTGACATCGCCAACATCGACTGACCAGACTGGAGGTCCCCACTGTATAAATATCGTGGAGGTGATAAGGCTAGTTTAGAGATTTCACAGATCTGGAGCGGGTGGGGGTTAGGGAGGGATAGGTGTTATTTCTCTGTTTAAAGGCTGTATATGTATGGCACTAGGAAGTGAGTTTAGTGGGGTTTTTGCTCTGTATTTGTGCTTGATATTTGCCAATTAAAACACATTTGAACCTACAAAGTACTTAGTAAACACAGAGCTAAGTACTGCACATGAAACTACAAATATGTACAAAGTTAAATTTGATAAAACCATATACAGCCTCTACAAAAAGCAACTAATAAGGTTCTTAGTGCAGATCTTCTACTTCCTATCACAGCAGTTACTGAGACTCCATGTACCAAAATACCTGTCACTGGTCTTTAACACATTATAATATAAATCCACACTTAAAGCATATTGTTTTTAAAATGTGCTTTTCACTGTAAATTCATAAGATCTACTATTATTGTTCTATCTTTTCGTAATTAACAAACCAGACCCATGGCAAAGGCGATACTTTTTTTTCAAATGTAGGATGCCTCTGAATAGACCCTTCAAATAGTCCAGTTAGTGGAGTACAAAAATACTAAATACTAAATGGAAGGATAAATTGGAACAAATCTGGTTGGATGTTGGCATGGGTAGATGTGGTTGTTTAATTGAGGGTGTGTTGATATTATTTCTGTTTAGATATGTTCAGTATATAGGGTCACTTGCTATTGGCATTTGGAGCTGAATTGCAAGAAGAATATTTCATCGTCATCAGAAAATGAGTGGCCGAAAAGATTAAACTTGTGGTTGTTGTTGTTAAAGGCTATGTTTGAATGAGCTTATAGAGTTAGGATAGAGGTTGCAAAGAATACAGTGCGTTAACATTGTGCAAGAATAACATGAGGCATGCCTCTGGATATAGTACTAAAGATCAGGAGCCACAGTCTGCTTTTCTGAACTAAAAAACAAAATCTAGAGATCGCTCATGACTAATTATCTGGACCCCTTGTAAGGCTTTCAGAAAAATGCCCAACTCCGCTTTGATTAGTCTTGCTTTGTTTGTTTCAGGCCCCTGGAGGGATTTCCACACCGCAAGTCTACAGCCAGCTTCTTGCACTATATCTGCTGCATAATGACATGTGAGTAAGTTCTATATCTCTTTTTTCAGTGTGAAATTAGCACTTTTGGGCTTTTAAATCGGAGGCTGAAATAATTTCCCTCCCAACGTTAACATTGCCACACATACCATTCTTTAAGGTAGAGTTCGGATGGAGAGTGAGAGTAAGATACTCGCCTACACATACTTGATCACACTCTCACTCACACACTTGCTTTCACTGTCTTAATGTAATTGCGAGGTTCAAGCTGGGGCAGACTGGTAGTCAAGCGTGGTTTGCCTGAGGACTCTTGTTCACACCACTTTGCTTTGACCCAGAAGTGTGCAAAGTTTTCAGAGTCGGCCTGCTGGTGGCAGGTCCTTGAGGGGCTCTTGATTGCATTCCAGACTTTCTTTGCAGTGACTTATGGAGATGCAACTACCGTTGAGTGCGAGTGACTGTCTCAGGCCCATCAGCTTTTCTGTTAGCACCCTCTTACTCCCAAAGATGAGGATGTATGTGTGCTGACATCTCTGTGAGGTCTATAAGCCCTCTTGTATTGCCCATGAATGGCTAACCACCACTTCCAATCGCCTAACCAGAATTTGTGAGAATAGATTATCTACGCCCCTTGCAGAGACGGCCTTGCAGCCTGCATATCAAACATTTTATGCCAATACAGATGGCGCACTGTGGTTTCGATACACCAGTAAAACTGAGCGTGTGCCTGCCAAAGTACTAATAAAGACCTGAAGCTGTAAACTTTATCCATCTTTAACCTGATCTTGTGCTCTGCCTACATCTTTTCATCGGTCACACAAAGCTACCTCTGAAATCTCGTAGTTCCCGACAGTACTCTGGACAAGGCCCTTAATTCAGTGTCTAATTGTATGTGTGATATTAATCATATGTTTTACTTAATAAAAATAAAGTATTATTTCCTTGCTTAAAAACACATGACGCTGCCTAGTCCTTGAGTTATTGTAAGTGATGCGTTCTAGTAAATCTTCTGCCCCACAACCAACTTTAAGGAGTATGTTGTCACCATTCAACATTGTAACCCCCTGAAGGTTGGCAAATAAGAAATACATCTCAGTTCAGTGAGCTTGCTGTAATATCTGGATTCTGACATTGAACGGACAACTGCAAAACCTATTGCAAGGCTTTCTTTTTTGACCTCGAGTCCAACAGATGTCAGAGAGCTGACGTGACAGTTAATAACCATTCTAACTTCCCAGAAAGACTTCTTCAAAGCCTTGTGATAGTTCAGACCTCTCAGTCAGAAGTAGTTCAGACCTCTCAAAGTAAAATTTGACCTCTGTGTCTACCCTTTGCAGTCCCAATGGCGCAACTCAGTGCAAGAAACACAAATGTGCTGTCACTACCCATCTTTAAGTAGATTTAATCTATTCCAAGATGGCTGCCAGTATGCATGAATGCGTACTGGCCAGTTTTGAATGTTTTTGCTTAAAAAATAAGAAAAAACATTCCAACAGTTTAACTGTGCATGCATTTGTAGCAGCCATGGAATGTGTGTTTCATTTGTATAAAAATCATTCAAAGATTATCACCTAGTGTGCATGCGTAAATGTGATAGCCATCTTTAAGTGTGTTTTTTTTGCCTGCTTTTAGTGAATCGGACAATCGGTGCGTCTGTTTGAGGAGCTACATACATTAATATGCTGTTTAACAGTAGGTACATCCAAAGTGATCCGCCCACCCCATCCAAATTCATCCTTCTTTGTTATATGGCAACTGGTAGTTTGTGACAGCTGATGGTAGTTTCGCCAGTATAAGCTGAATTACATATGCCAATAATGGTGCTGCTAACACGCATTCCAGGCTGACTTGTGGTGAACCTGCACCATTCCCCGTTTAATTTCTTTGGCACCCCCATCAACTGAAAATGTTAAGAACAATTTGCCAGTTTCAAGATATGTGTCTAGGTGGTTTGTTACTCGAAGGGAATGCCCAAGTGGGTGCTAACCTTCTCCAGGTTCTACACACTCCCCTCTCTTTTGTAAAACTTCAAACACCCTGTGAGCCTTGAAAGCGGTGTCTTACTGGAACTCGGTCCTCTCAATGATGTACCTCGGTGACCTCTTTAGGTTTATCTATTTTGGGTCCAGGGTGTCTTTCTCTAACACTTGCTGGCTTTGCAAGAGAGGCAGTACGCATTATAGCAATAGTCACAGTTCTGGCCCATCCCAATAATCTGCATGTTAAGCCTGATGTTCTGCATCAATAATGAATTGTCACTTAAGAGAGGTAACAATTTTCACCCCTCCCTTCTACTTATGAACCCCCCACGTGGGAGCTGGGGAAGTCTGCTCCCAGGTTCTTAGCACCCTAGGCTCTCCCATGTTACTAGCCATTGACCAACCTAAGTGTTACCCACCTGCCAGTGGTATCGTCAAGCTCAAACTCCCTCTTGGAAGGGCCTAGGACAGTGTCTCCCATCAGCCTCCTAGTATTCCAGGCTACTTTTTCCCATGAAATGCTGGTGTGAAGAAGGTATGTTGAGAGGGTGTGATGTGTTTAGGTTTCCTAGATATGTTGTGAGTAGGTTTAGGGCATCCCATACAACACCAGAAGAGGAGCTTTGCCTTTCGTCTCCCACCAAAAGTAAAAAAAGGGTATTTTTAATTTAATTTTTATTCTGTTACTGGTACAGATGCAGTTTCTTGCGTCCATTCCAACGCACCCAGCACACCAGGGGAGGTAACCAGCAAGGTTTCTTGGGCTGGGAGCCCTCGTCTAATAGCAGTAACATCAGCCCTTTGAGGGCTACCAATAGTCTAAGTCATTTTAAAGGCAAGCCTACAGAAGAAATTGGCAGTAGAAAGTTAGCGGTGGCGCTGCAAGGGGCTCGTCTGCTACAAGAGTGACTCCTTTCCCCCCAATCACACTACATCTACTGGGGAAAACTAAGGTGCTTTCTGTCTCAGTGGGGCAAGCATTACATCAGGCCAGTGGGTCTCATTGTGAGGTGGAAGGGTAGTGCCTTGAATTTCACACAACCCCTCCCAGCATGCCACCCCACAGTCACATGCTAAGTTTAGGCCCCCTTCATCTTTCCATCAGTTGCTGAAATATATTGAGTCTAAAGATCTGCATGAGACTCAGTCTGGTTTTCGTCCGCATTGCAGTACAGAGTCTGCCCTGTTAGCCTCGGAGTCTCTCACTCATTGCAGATGAAGGCAACACCGCGGCTCTGATAATGCTGGACCTAAGTGCAGCGTTGACACTATTCCACAGCCTTCTGCTGTAATGGCTGTGGCTGCACGGTGTTGGTGGAGCTCTCAGATGGCTGGCCTCGTTCCTTCAGAATCGCACCTTCCAGGTAGTGCAACAGCCTTTCTCATCCAAGGTTTTCCTGCTGCTGCAAGGGGTACCGCAGGGCTCAGCTTTGAATCTGTATATACACCCCCCCTAGCTAATGTGATTGAGCAACATGGCTTTAAAATCGTGTCGTACGCCGATGACACAGAGCTTATTATTACCCTGACTCAGGATGAGGGCTCTTTGGCTGCTCGTTTTAGATCTTGCCTGGTTTGATTGGCTGAGTGGATGAATAATAGCTGTCTCCCTAACGCAGAACGTTTAGAAAACTGAGGTGCTGGTGAAAGGGAAACAGCTCTCCATTTGGTCCACAGCTCGGTGGCCAGATATATTGGGACCTGTTCCAGCTCCTAAACAGAAAGTAAAGAATCTCAACATCTGGTTTGATGTCAATCTCAATTTGACAATCAAATAACAAGTCTTGCTGGCACCTGTTTTTGCATTTTAAAAACACTACAGAAGATTTTAGGTCTCCGCCCAGAAGCCGCCAGGAAAACAGTAGTCCAGGCCTTGATTACTTAAAGACTGGACTATTGTAATGTGCTTTACCTGGATGCCAAAGAAGGTAGATTAAGAAAACTTCATAGGCTGCAGAATGCTGCTCCTGGCCTGTTAGTGAATATCCCTAGGTTTTCTTCTATGGTCCAAGCACTGGCTAAGCTTCACTGGCTTCCAGTGAGGAAGAGAGTGGCTTTTAAAGCTTTATGCTATTGCCACAAACTTTTGAAGGACATAGGCCCCCGCTATTTGCGCTCTCTGGTCAAGGCTTTTCAACCTACCTGGAGGGGAAACATCCAGTTTGAGGCATGTGAGCTGTAGACCACATGCTGTGCATAGCCTGCCATCTAGTGTTGGGTCCGGATGTTTGCACTTTGTTTTTTTTCGAAGAAGTCTTTTCCAGTCACGAGGTAGATGACTCCTCCTTTCGGTGATAGTGCGCATGGCCATCGACTCCATTGTTAGATTGTTTTTTTCCGCCATCGGGTTCGGATGTGAATTGCTGCGCTCCGGTTCGGCACTGTTTCTCGGGTTCCCTTCGACGCGCAATCCACTACCCTCAACGGTATTGTTTCTCGATCGCGTTTCCCATTCTCCGCGTATCGTTTCCACTTAAAGATCTTAGATCGGAAAACTCTTGGAGGGCCTTTGGGCCTACCCGCACCGGGCTCGCTAGCAGTCGATGGAACGGACTCCATTCAAGCTCTGTCCCGGGTGTCGAGCCAAGTTTCCACGCACCGACCTGCACGAAGTGTGCAATCTGTTTGTCCCCGGAACACGACGAGAAAGACTGCGACGCGTGCCGATCATTTCGTGACCGTCGGGCTCGACGTCACGAGATGCAACACCAAGGCGGCTCCGTACCGGACATCTTCGGCGAAGATTCCGACCGAGCAGAAATACACCCTCAAGGAGCCGAGGAAGAGGAACATGTCTCAGTGTCCGAGGCTGACTCCGACATGGAAGAAGAGGAGCAAGTTACACCGGGTCAGCGTACCGTGAGTACAGAAACCCCCTTGCCCCAACAACCAAAGACAAAAAAGTCTCCGGTCCTTCCTCTGCCTGCGGGCCAAGGTCAGCACCGAGAAAAAGTTTCGAGCACCCCGCCTGCAGGCCCGGCGCCGAAACACAAAGAAAAGTCTTCCGGCTTGGGCTCAAGCCGGCCCCATGCAGGCGCCGAGCCGAAATCCTCGGTGCCGAAATCCAAGCATGTCCTGGTCCACGTTCCTTCTTTGTCGAAGCCTAAATCTTCGGTAGCAAAGAGTTCGGAGCCGAAACATTCGACACCGAAAACTGCAAGTAAAGACAAAAAGACTCCAACAAAAGAGCCTCGGACCAATGTTACACCTTCGGATCCGAAACAAAAAGAACTGGTTATTAACCCAGATACTGGACATATTCATGCCAAATTGCCTGAAAAAGGAAATTGGCCCAACAGGATGAGCACCACATGCCCCTGAAGAAAAGAAATGTCGGTCCAAACCCTTCACCACCTTATGTGCCACCTCCTTCACCTACTAATCCTCAATTACTCATCACACCCACTAATTCACCACCACCACTATCACCTAACCCACAGGATGAAGGGGATGGGGACGGAGATGAGGATAGGCAACAAGATGTTGACCCATGGGAGGATTATGATACTGATCCACACACAGATACTGACCCTGACTTCTACCCATCCAGGCCATCACCACCTGACGACAATATAGGCTACATTGAGCTTCCCAATGGGGCTGCTCGTTACCATGGGGCGGAGCTACATAAGGAGGCTTTAGAGGAGGACTTCTTGTTTGAGACCTTAAGCTCCACTCAGAAAACTACACATACACTACCAATGCTTATGGGGATGCTTAAGCACGCAGATGAGGTTTTTAAAGATCCAGTAAGGGCAAGAATCATCACGCCCAGGGTTGAGAAGAAATATGAGCCCGCACCTACTGACCCTGTATACATCAAGGGTCACTTGCCCTTAGACTCTCTTGTGGTTTCTATTGCTCGCCAGAGAGCTAACTCAAAGACCACAGATGAGGCCCCTCCTCCTGATAAGGAGTCCAAGTTAATTGATGCCTCTGGCAAAAGGGTAGCCTCACAAGCAGCTAGTCACTAGCACATTGCTAATGCTCAGGCTTTGCTAGCCACATACGATAGGGCTCATTATGATGAGCTAGAAAAACTTATGCAATTTCTGCCTGATGAGCACAAATCTAAGGCAAATGATCTTATTCAGGAGGGCAAACTTATCACCAATACCTCCATCAAGTGCACATTAGATGCAGCAGACACAGCAGCGCGCACAGTAAACACCAGCGTACTGCTACGTAGACAAGCATGGTTGAGAATTTCAGGTTTCAAACCTGAGGTGCAGGCCTCCATTCTCAATCAACCTTTTGATAAGGAACACCTCTTTGGTCCAGCAGTGGACGCCTCACTGGAAAAAATGAAGGACACTGAGGTCGCAAAGTCCATGTGGGCTTTACAGTTACCTGCGAGTAGGGGTTCCTTTCGGCGCTCCTTTTACAGGGGTGGTTCCTAAAATATTACCACAGAAAATCCCTCCTCCTCTTACAAGGGCAACAACCAATTGCTCTCATCAAGAGGCTATTGTAGAGGAGGTTTTAGAGGAAACAATGGTAAGGGAAGGGGCAGAGGCAACTCCACACGCACTTCCCCCGCAAATAACAAACAGTGACTTCCTTCCGCTACCCCGATCCTTCCACTCCTGTAGCGGGGCGTCTCTCACAATTTCTCCCGGTCTGGAACACAATCACCTCAGACAAATGGGTTTTACAAATTATTCAATATGGTTACTGCCTGGAGCTTCCAGACACTCCCCCAAACATTCCTCCAAGATCACACGCAATGTCACAGGAACATCTTACCCTTCTAAAAAAAAGAAGTTCTCTCTCTGTTGGAGAAAGGAGCAATAGAAACAATCCCATTAAAACATCAAGGGACCGGAGTATACTCCCTGTACGTCTTGATTCCCAAAAATGACTGCTCTCTCAGGCCTATACTAGACCTCCGAGAACTAAATCTATACATTCAGTCGGACCACTTTCACATGGTCACACTCCAGCAAGTGCTACCGCTCCTTCAACAGGGCGACTTTCTGTCCACTCTGGACTTAAAGGACGCCTATTTCCATATCTCAATACACCCTGCTCACCGCAAATACCTCCGGTTCGTAGTAGCAGGCCAGCACTATCAGTTCAAGGTGCTCCCATTCGGAGTAACTACCGCACCCAGGGTTTTCACCAAGTGCCTGGCAGTAGTCGCAGCTCATCTTCGAAGGCAACACATTCTTGCTTTCCATATTTGGACGACTGGCTCATAAAAGCCAGCTCGCAAAAAAGCTACCTGCGTCACACTCACAAAACAGTGCAATTGCTCCACGATCTTGGATTCACATAAAATCTGTCTAAATCCCAGTTACATCCATCCAACACACAGGCGTATCTGGGAGCCACAATAGATACAAAAAAGGCTTTGGCCTACCCCAATCCAGCCAGAATCCGCAACATGCAAACTTTACTCTGTTTCAGCCTCAACACTCATTGCCAGCTCGAGTGTTCATGCAGTTACTGGGGATGATGGCATCTTGCATTCTAATAGTCCCTTACGCAAGACTCCAGATGCGTCCCCTTCAGGAGTGCTTAGCACGTCAGTGGAACCAGGCTCAGGGTCTCTTATCAGATCTAGTGTTGGTGGACGGCCGCACCCATCGCTCTCTGCAGTGGTGGAATACACAAAACCTTTCAAAAGGGCGGCCCTTCATAGACTCTGTTCCACAGATAGTGCTAACAGCAGACGCATCGCTCACTGGTTGGGGAGCTCCTCTCCAGACGCATACAATTCAGGGCATGTGGAGCCAACAGTAAAAGCAGCTTCACATAAATCATCTAGAGTGGCTAGCAATTTTTCTAGCGCTCAAAGCGTTTCAAGTTCATCTAGTAGGCAAAACTGTCCTGATCCGTACAGACAACATGACAGCAATGTACTACATACAAAAATGGGGGAACACACTCTCCAGCTGTCTCAACTAGCACAGACCATTTGGAGATGGGCCATACGTCACAAAATGTTTCTCCTTGCAGAACACCTTCCAGGAGTAAACAATCAGATTGCAGATCTGCTCAGTCGTCAAAGACAACAGATCCACGAATGGGAACTCCACCCTCAAGTTCTCCTCCCATTCTTTCAAATGTGGGGCTTTCCGGACATAGATCTGTTCGCCACGAACCTAAACGCAAAATGCCCAAGCTTCGCATCCAGACATCCACATCCATTGTCCAAGGGCAATGCACTATGGATGAATTGGTCAGGAATATTTGCCTACGCTTTTCCGCCTCTCCCACTCATTCCATGAGTGGTTCGGAAGCTCAGACGGGCTTCCCTGACATTAATCCTAGTTGCTCCCATATGGGCCCGACAACCCTGGTTCACAACCCTGTTGGAGCTCTCCGTAGTTCCTCACCAAAAACTACACCTCACTCCCAATCTCATCACTCGGAGCCATGGAGAGATAAGACATCCAGATCCCAGCCATCTCAACCTTGCGATCTGGCACCTGAAATCTTAGAGTTTGGCTACCTTAATCTTCTGCCAGACTGCATGAATATTATCAAAGAGGCTAGACGTCCTACCACAAGGGCATGCTATGCAGCAAAGTGGAAGCGATTTGTAATATACTGCAACAATAATCAGATGGGTCCACTGGACGCTTCAGTTCAAAACATCATTTGCTATTTACTACATCTGCAGGGTTCCAATTTAGTGTACTCTTCCATACGCTTACACCCTGCTGCAATAGCTGCATATCTACAGAACAGACAACATCTGTCTCTTTTTAGAATGCCTGTCATTAAAGCATCTATGGAAGGACTTAAAAGAATCATTCCTCCAAGAATTCCACCTGCTCCAGTGTGGATTCTCAACATTGTCCTCACCAGGCTAATGGGTCCACCCTTTGAGCCATTGCATAAATGTGAAATACAATTTCTCACTTGGAAGGTAGCTTTCCTCATAGCTATCACATCTCTGAGAAGAGTCGGTGAGCTTCAGGCACTAGCCATAGAAGAACCATATTTACAAATACACCAAAACAAAGTGGTTCTTCGAACCAACCCTAAATTTCTACCAAAGGTCATTTCTGCCTTTCATATCAACCAATCTATTGAGTTGCCTGTGTTCTTCCCTCAACCAGATTCTGCAGCAGAACGTGCATTACACACTTTAGATGTGAAAAGAGCAATTTTTTACTATATAGAAAGGACAAAACCTTTCCGCAAAACAAAACCACTATTTGTCGCTTTCGCTCCACCACATAAAGGCAATCTTATATCAAAAACAGGCATGCAAGGTGGATAGTCAAGTGCATTCAAATATGCTATGCAAAAGCAAAGAACACTAACAATTCCCCCTAGAGCGCACTCCACACACAAACTAGGGGCTTCTATGGCTTTCTTAGGAAATATACCCACAGATCATATCTTCAAAGCTGCAACATGGTCTACACCTCACACATTCACAAAACATTATTGTGTAGATGTGTTAGCAAGACAGCAAGCTAGTGTGGGCCAAGCAGTTTTACGTACCGTATTTCAGACAACTGCAACAGCTACAGGTTAGCCACCGCTTTGGGAGATAACTGCTTTATAGTCTATGCACAGCATGTGATCTACAGCTCACATGCTTCGAATGGAAAATGCTACTTACCCAGTATGCATTTGTTCTTGGCATGTAGAGCTCTAGAGTCGCATGCACCCACCCGCCTCCCCGGATACGTATACCTGTTGCAGTTACATCTTACTTAGATACATATATACGTGGACATCTCTTACTAACTCCATTATCACCCTCTGCGGCAAACAATCTAACAATGGAGTCGATGCCCATGCGCACTATCACCAAAAGGAGGAGTCATCTACCCCGTGACTGGAAAAGACTTCTTCGAACAAAAACAAAGTGCAAACATCCGGACCCAACACTAGATGGCAGGCTATGCACAGCATGTGACTCTACAGCTCTACATGCCAAGAACAGATGCATACTGGGTAAGTAGCATTTTCCTTACATCGCTGTCATTTCAACACATGCCTTTACAACGCATTTATCACAACGCAGATACCATTACAATGCAAACGTTTAAAGGCATGAATGGTAAAGGCATATGCGTTATAAATATAAGTATTAGGTAAGTATGGATTTTTAGGGTTTAGGGTGGGTATGGGTTTTTGGGTGGCAAGGGTATTTTTAGTGTTTACGGTGGGTATGAGTTTTTGGGTGGCCAGGGTAACTTTAGGGTGGGTATGGGTTTTTGGGTGGTAAGGGTATTTTTAGGGTTTGGGTGGGTATGGGTTGTGGGGTTAATGGATATTTTATTTTTGTGTATATATATATCATTCTAAATAAATGTGTGTGGAAATATATAAAGACATTTGTGTGTGTGTATATATGTGTGTATATATATATGTATATATATATATTCACTGGAAAAACTATAGGTTTCAGGCACGTTATAGTTAGAAATTAGCATTTAAAAAACCTTAGAAATTCACTGGAAAAACCATAGGTTTCAGGCACGTTATAGTTAGAAATTATCATTTAAAAAACCTTTGAAATTCACTGAAAAACCCATAGGTTTCAGGGACGTTATAGTTAGCTGGACATTTCACTCGTACAAAACCATAGAAATTCCCACTGTTATAGTTAGTTCAGCTAACTATAACTCGCGCCCGCAATGCACTGCTGATCACATCACATATTACATCATTCATGACATGGTCAGTGACATCACTGATCACATCACTGATCACATCACTGATCACATCTCAAATGACATCACTGATGACATCATCCAGTGAATGTGTTTTTCTTTAAAGTTTAAATATGTATTATATATATACCAAGGTGTATTGAAGAATGAGTGGGTGTATAAGTGTCTGGATGGAGGATTTAGTAGGTGTGTGACTGACTGTTTAACTCAGTTATTACATGTCTTACTGAATGCATGAGTTAGTGACTAAACTGTGTGAATGTCTATATCAGTCTGTTTGCTGTTGTATAAGCTGTTGCATGGGTTGGTCAGTAGCTACATGAGTGTCTATATGGGTTATTAATTGGTTGCCAGAGTATTTGTATGGGTGCCTCAGTGTGTGTGTGTGTGTGTGTGTGTGTGGGTGCGTGGGAGGTGTGTGACTCTGTGCATACATGTTTGAGTGGTTGATTCACTGGGTGTATGGGTTCAAGAGTGCATGTGGAAACAGCTGTATGCGTGGGTGTGTGTGTGTGTATGGGTGTGTTACTGAGTGAATGCATGTCTCAGTAGTACATGTCCAACTAACTACATATGTAAAAGACAGTGTATGTGAGAGTTGGAGTATATAAATGACTGTACGTGAGAGTTAGTGATTGTGAGAGTGGCTGTATGGATGAGTGTGTACTTGTATCAGTGATTGTATAAGAGACTAATTATGCGTTTCTTTCTGTTTGAATAAGTGATGTGTTGTGTGTATAACTGTATAGGTCAGTAAATGGAAGTGTGATTGATTATTTGCATGACTGACTAGGTGTGTGAGTAACTCTGGATGAGTGCTGCTGTGTGAGTGTCTGTGTAGGTGTATGAGTACATATGATAGTGTTGTATTGATGAGTGACTGCATGTATGAGTGATTGTATGGGTGAATGAGTGGATGAGTGTGTAGACCTAAGAACCAGTGATTAGATATGTAGTAAGTAGTATTGGTGTGTCTATGGTTTCAAAAATGGTATTCTGTTTTTTGGAATGGGTGTATCAAAGGTTATATTAGGGTGTGAGAAGGTGCATCAGATTGTCACATGGATGATGTCATCAGTGATGTCATTTGAGATGTGATCAGTGATGTCACTGACCATGTCATGAATGATGTAATATGTGATGTGATCAGCAGTGCATTGCGGGGCGCGAGTTATAGTTAGCTGAACTAACTATAACAGTGGAATTTCTATGGTTTTGTACGAGTGAAATGTCCAGCTAACTATAACGTCCCTGAAACCTATGGTTTTTTCAGTGAATTTCAAAGGTTCTTTAAATGATAATTTCTAATTATAATGTTCATTAAACCTATGGTATTTTCAGTGATTTTAAATTATCATTCCATTCTCAACCTAGTGAAAACAGCCAATATCGCCAGCTTTCCAACAATAGCCTCCACAAAAAAATTCGCCACAAATGAGAGCGACAACTAACGCTAATAATATGCAGAGTAGGCGTTCCCGTGCAAAAATAACACGAAAACACCACTTCCCGATATTTTAAACGAGCAGCCAAATCTGGGGTGCGATCCAAAAACAGGCTATAAGCTGCGTTAGCAGTAGGAATTTAACATCTGCCTTTTACTGGTGTAAAGCAGGACGACTACCTACAGTGTGAAAGGGAGCCCAGCCCAGAACCACATCTGAAGACCAACACATGTCTTAGAGCTACTGACCATGCAGCTCCGACACCCAAGAAGGCCACAACACCCACTGCCATCACCCTCATGACCTCCCCCGGCCCACCCACCTCCCTAATACCACTGAGGCAGCGCAGAACAGGACAGCGGACCTTCCAAAAACGGCATGGTCCCTCAGCCACACAATAGCTGAATCTTGGGAGATGTGGCAACCAAGTATGTGTGAAGGACGCAAGTCACCCATCAATAAAAATGCACACAATACCAAGTGTAGCGGTGATGTGGAGCACAAACCTCTCCATGTGGACATATACTGCTGGTGCTTGTAGTGTTGTGGACAATAGACGCAACCATGTTACCTCAGGCAGTGGGAAAGATCTCGGTCATGTAGCTGTGTTGTCCCCCCCTGGAAGCGGAGTGTGCTGGTCCAACGTACGCCACTCCAGCGTAGAAGTATGAATAAATAGGCTGGGGCTCTGGGCGTGGTTCACTTGTGGGAAGGCCAAAGCGTCTGCCAGGGCGGCAGCCCTCACCCTGCCACGAGGCCTCCGCCGTGACCGCGGGCCTCCTCGACACAGGCCCGCTGCGAACCCAGCAGCAGAGCACCACAGACATATGTCTGTACAGACTACTGCCTTCGATCTACACTGCGGACAGCAGGGCTCACAATTCAGATCGAGTCGCGATTGCAGATGACGCACTCCAGTAGGGAAGAGACATTGATCCCAGTGCGGCCTGCCCGGACCACGCATCATCGCAGACTGCGCACACACTGAGTGCTTCAGGTGCCACTAACTCAGTGCACCACAAGTTAACGCCACGTGGACTTAAGACAGAATTCATTAGGCAAAAGACATTGCTACCAGTGCGGCCCGCCCGGACCACGCATCATCGCAGGCTCCACACACGCTGGTTGCTTCAGGTGACACTAACTGTACAGCTCAACTCAACGCCACGTGGCTGTGGGCCCTTGCTGACCGCTGCCTCCGGCCTACACTGTGCTCAGCAGGGCTCACAATTCAAATTCAGTCTTCATTCATTAATTTCAGAGTCCAGTAGGCAACTAACTATAACGTCCCTGAAACCTACATATTTCGACAGTGTATTCCATAAATGTTTCATCTTTTGTTCCATACACCTACACTGCGGTTAGCAGCGCTCACAATTTAAATTGAGACATGATTTATTTATTGCAGAGAGAATTGTACTCTATGTCCTCGAATTTTGTAAACAGGAAGTGATTAAAAGCATTCTTCGATGTCTGTGTTGACTACTGCCTTCGATCTACACTGCGAATAGCAGGGCTCACAATTCACATCGAGTCGCGATTACAGATGACTCAGTCCAGTAGGCAACAGACATTGCTCCCAGTGCGGCTCGCCCGCATCACGCATCATCGCTGGCTGCGCACACGCTGAATGCTTCTGATGCCCCTATCTCAGTGCAGCACAACTCATGAACCCTTTATGATGCAATGTTTTGTGTATAATTTCACATCTGCTGCCCCTACCTCAGTGTACCACAAGTCATGGACCCTTTACGATACAATCTTGTGTGTATTATTTCACATCTGTTGCCCCTACCTTAGTGCAGCACAAATCATTGACCCTTTATGATTGAATTTGTGTGTCTGATCAAATGATTCCTGTTGTACTTGTTGCCAGCACCAACCATTTCCGGACGGCTGGCTTACACTCACCCCACACGCATCCAGCACAGACGTCAGTGGACATGTGACCCTGGTAATAAAAATGAGTCGAGCGCACGTACCCAGTTCCACTATCTATCTGTGTCCTTGTGTTCATTATGTATGCAAGATGCCGCCCCTGGGCCCTACCACATTACATTGTGCTGTGGACAGGGTATGCAACCATGTTACCTCTGGCAGTGGGGAAAACTTCGGTTATGTAACTTTCTCTTGGTCATTGTACAAGTACGTACGTAGAGACTGGATCATTAGAGTACTGCAAGGAGAGTGTATAGTGAATTTATAAGTGCTTGGAGATTGGCGGAGTAATTGTATAACTACATATGTTGGCGCAGCCTAACCCCAAACACAAGCTTGGCTCTAATTGGCTGCCCTCCATGTGCCAAAAACTGATACTTGAACTTTGCATGGCCCTGTATTGCTACAGCTGCAACACTCCACTGAATATGCAATAAACAGTCATATCCACACAGATGTGTCATGTCCACCATCTTTCATGTGTGGAACTATGGATGAATGTAGGGTCAGTGATTCCCCGTACCTTCCATGTTGGCCATGTTGTGGGACTTGGCTCACAGAGTGACACATTGGCGCTTGCGACCCGGGTGACGTCAGCACTACAACAGGGACACCCGCATCAGTTGATTCCTCATACAGCCCAGAACGGAGCCACGCCCATAGCGCCGGAGTCATTCTTCACAGCCTCATGCAGGACTGGCATACGCCAGGCCAGCCCACTCCGCTTACACTTACAGGGAAGGACAACAAAGCTACATGGCCCAGATTTTCATTGCAGTGATCTGCTGGTCACACCCTAGTTGTCAGTACGTCACAGCCACTTCCTCACAGCTAGTATACACCCACACCACACCCATCCAGCACAGGTGTCACAGGACACGTGACCCTGCCAATAAAAAAGACTGGGCGCACGTGCTCAACGCCATTTCAGAGTTGCTCGCACCGGATGCACTGCGGCCGGCACAGGCACACCGGCACGGGACGGTGACTTTCGGTCCACTGAGGTACGGGTACCGTAACTGCGGAGTGGGTGTACAGCCTGCGGTGATGTCCCGGCGGTCTGGACAGCTCAGGTTTTGTGTGCCCTGCTGGACCGCAGTGTAGGCCTGAGCCATCAGACCGCGCAGGCCTACCGGCACGTGGCGTCACCTCGCTGGTCGCAGAGTTAGTGGCACCGCAAGGGCTGAGCTGGTGTGCAGCCTGCGATGAAAAGCCCGGTGCACTGGTATGTCCTCTGCCATGGCGAAATCAAGACCCAGCAACAAATGTGAGACCTAGTGGCCTGCGGAGCGGGGCTGCATGATATGCAGGGTGCCGTGTCCGCGGGCTTGGGGCTTGCAGCGGCACGTGGTAGGCCCTCTTAACTACACGCAGGTTGCAAAAGGTGAGCAGAGAGGCTTGTTAGCGCAGCGGCGGGCAGTGACCTCCGGGCAGTGGGAGTGGATGGGGTGCAGCAGCCTGGGTGCGCAGCAGCGGGCAGACACCTCTGGGCAGTGGAAGTGGATGGGGTGCAGCAGCCTGGATGCACAAAGGTGGGACAGAGAATTAGGCGTGTGCAGTTGTATGTACTCTGCCATTACTGATTCCATCCTACGTTTCAGATGAGTAAGCTTGAGGGCTTCACTATGTTCCGGCACGTGGTTGGAGACACACCGGTGACGGAAAGGTGAGCTGTGAGGGTTTTGTCCACAGTGTGGGCACTCGCTGTCCCTCTCCATCTCTTCCTTTCTCTCCCTCACACTCTTTCTCGCTCTCTTCCTCTCTCACTCTATCTCTTCCTCTCTCTATCTCTTCCTCTCTCTCACACTGTTTTTTTCTTTCTCTCTCTCACTCTTCCTCTGTTTTTCCCTTTCTCACACTGTTTCTCTTTCTCTCTCACTGTTTCTCTCTCTCTTCCTCTCTCGCTCACTCTTTCTCTCTGTCTACCTCTCACTGTTTCTTTCTTTTTCTCTCTCTTCCTTTCTGCACTCTTTCTCTCTCTCTCTCCTTTGATGGACGCATGACGCACAATGTTATCTTGCTTTTTGTCTAGCAGGCTGTGATTCACATATTGACGACCCCCCCCCCCCGACACGGACCTCCCGCCACGAGGCGATGACTTCAGTTCCACTGAGTTAGTGCCACCAGAGCTGAGCGCGTGTGCAGCCTGCGATGATGCGTGGCCATCCTGCAATCAAAACCCACTTTGAATTGTGAGCTCGGCTTGACAGCGTGTGCGCAACGCCTGAGGAGGTTGCTTCGGCATGTGGTGGACCCTCTTAGACACACGCCGGTGGCGAAGGTGAGCAGAGAGGCTTGTTTCGCAGCAGCGAGCAGTCACCTCTGGGCGGTGGGAGTGGATAGTGTGCAGCACCCTGCGTGCACAAGAGCGGGCAGACACCTCCGACCAGTGGGAGTGGATGGGAGTGCAGCAGCCTGGAGTGCACAGGAGCGGGCAGACACCTCTAGGCAGTGGGAGTGGATGGGATGCAGCAGTCTGGGTGCGCAGGAACGGGCAGTCACCTCCGGGCAGTGGGACTGGATGGGGTACACCAGCCTGGGTGCACAGCAGCGGGCAGACACCTCTGGGCAGTGGGAGTGGATGGGGTACAGCAGCCTGGGTGCGCAGAGGCAGACACCTCTGGGCGGCGGGAGTCGATGGGGTGCAGCAGCCTGCGTGCGCAACGGCAAAACAGAGAATTAGGCGTGTGCAGTTGTATGTACTCTGCCATTACTGATTCTATACTATGTTTCAGATGACTAAACTTCAAGACTACACTATGTCCCGGCACGTGGTTGGAGACACGCCAGTGGCAGAAAGGTGAGCTGTGAGGATTTTCTCCACAGTGTCAACACTCACTCTCCCTCTCCATCTCTTCATTTCTGTCACTCACACTCTTTCTCTCTCTCTCACTCTCTATCTCTTCCTTTCTCTCTCACACTCTCTCTCTTTCTATGTCTTTTCCTCTCTCTCTCATTCTTTCTTTCTCTCTCTTCCTCTGTCTCACTCTTTCTCTCTCTCTACCTCTCTCATACTCTTTCTCTCTCTTACTCTTTCTCTCTCTCTTCCGCTCTCTCTCACTCTTTCTCTCTTTCTCTGTCTTCCTCTCTCTCACTCTTTCTTTCTCTCTCTTCCTCTCTCTCACTCTTTCTCTCTCTCACCTTTCATGGACGCATGACGCACAATCTTATCTTTCTTTTTGTCTTGCAGGCTGTGATTCACAAATTGTCGAGGGATGACACATGCCATACCTGTACCTACTTTTATTTTGTTGTTTTTGTTTAAATAAAATGTTTTATATGTAAATCCATAGATGACTGAGATTCTTATTTGTCCAACCTCACATGCATCTTCTTTACTATAATTGTGCGACATCAGCCAATTTGTTACGTTCCAGATTTCCTAAGGTTGCTGTCACATTTGTTTGTGTGGGGGGGGGTAAGGAGGAGATGGCGGACAAGGGGCTGGTGGCGAGGGGTGTCGGAGCAGTGTTGGGTGTCCGAGCTGCATGATAGTTGGCTCCATTGCATCTGTTGTCATTCACTTTGAAAGTTAAAAATATCGTCTCAAATACTTAACCACTACTACAAAACACATAACACACCTTCTTAATTTCTAATTTACCTTCGTAGTTGGTATGCAGATTTCAAATGTCACAAACGCATGCAATTCTTTTCTTGTCACACCTTACATCTAATGCACCGCTTTCATCAAGAATGGAACCAGTACTGGCAGAATTTCCCTGTTGCTCCACACATAAATACAAATAAAGAACAAATCAAAATAGTTCCTTATTTTTTTTAGATTGCAAAACCTCTCTTTATTGGTTATTTTTGAACTTTCCATATAAACAGTTTTTTAAGGACACATACAGGTGAAAAGTTCAAGGTATTGTATCACCACTTTCTAGAACATTCTACGACACGTGCAGGTTAAAAGTTCATCATTTTTTAAACCTACCGATATTTCTTTTTGCAACATTTTTTTCAACATTTAGCGGCACGTGGAGGTCAAAAGTTCACCATTCTTTCAAGTTTAGAACTGCACCTTCCAAATACAATTAGCAGGTGTGGTTGAGCTGAGCAAATGTCATCCTATAATATGTACTCCACGTATAAACTGCTTTTTTATTAACCAATCACAAAGATGCTTTTCATCAAAACTAATATACACCCTACTTTTTAGGACACAATACATTTCATCTCCCAATCGGTTAACGTTTTGAATGTAAAAAAAAAAAAAGAAGTTCCCAATGTTTAAACATATCTCTTATTCTAGTAACAGACTGCATGAGCTACAGACATTTATCCATATCTTGTAGCCATACCTTCAAAATGCTAGTGTGGATTGTAGGACATAGCTATGTTTTCTGGTTCAAGAGGTATGCAGAACAGAGACGTATTGACTTAGACCTAGGTTTACAAAATGTGCACATTAAATGGTTTGCACAAAGAGGATTGAAGTGGCACCAATTGCTCCCTTTGGTTAAAACCTGTTTGCATCTCCAACACCCTGATCTCATGATTGTGCACTGTGGTGGTAACGACCTAGGCACATTGACTGGGGTAGGTTTGGAAATGCTTATGAGAAGACACCTTTGGACAATTGATGTTACTTTTGCCTCATACTGTCTTTGTATATTCCAATATATGCCAAAGACAGAAGTGGAAATGGTCAAACCAATTTTGTCATAAGATTGAAAAATCGAGGAAGAATGTCAACAAAGCTGTGTCTGCATACCTCAGAGACCATAGAATGGGGTCGATTTACAACAACAACATACGTTTTGATATGGCTGATATCTACAGAAGTGATGGAGTACACTTCACAGATAAGGGAAACAGAGTTTTCCTGATTAACTTGAAGCTGTGCATTCGCACTTACATGTAGCTCCAACTAATAAACACAAGGGCTCTTTTTACAGCCGCCTTATATTCCTAATTTCGGCTCACAGAGTGTCACCTGCGGGCCGTCGGGCAGGCTCGCAGAGGAAGAGCTGCGGCCCGTGGGCTCAGCTCGCAGAGGGAGACCTACGAGCCGTTGGCTCGCAAAGCACAGCACCGTACTGGCTCGCAGAGGAGAGCTGTGGCCGGACTCGCAGAGGGAGACCAACGGGCCAACAGGCCTGCTAGCAGACACACAGCTATCACTTAACGGGCTGGCTCGCAGAGATACAGCTGCGAGCCGCAACCCGACGGGCTAACTTGCAGAGGGAGAATAACGGGCCGACGGGCCTCCTAGCACAGACAGAGCTACGAGCTAACAAGGTGGCTCACAGAGGTAGAGCTGTGGGCCCGACGGGCTGCCTTCTAAAGGCATAGCCGCGAGCTGATGATGTGGGGAGAGGGAGCGTAAAAGGAGTATCTCGCACAGACAGACCTGCGGGATATTTTCAGTATTGCCTCGCAGAGGTAAGAATTACGGATGCAATGCCTTTTAGAGGGAGATGCGAGCTGACGGACTGAGTCACAAAATGGCTCACAGCTCGCAGTCGCAGAGCTGCGAGCCGACGGACTGGCTTCTAAAGGCATAGCCGCGAGCTGGTGATGTGGGGAGAGGACCGTGAAAGGGGTATCTCGCACAGACAGAGCTGCGGTATATTTTTAGTGTTGCCTCGCAGAGAAATGAGACTACGGACCTGATGCCTTGCAGAGGAGAGTTGTGAGCTGACGGACTGAATCACAAAATGGCTGCCAACACTTCCTAGTTTCAACAGTTCGCAGCCAATGAGCCGCACGCTCATGCTCGTAACGCTTCAGCCAATCGGATGTCAGAATTCTTAAATATCGATATCTGAAAAATTTGATATTTCTCTAAAACTACTAAACGGATTTACCCGATTTTAAACAAAAGCGTGCTTTCTGGACCAAGACCTTTATCTGTGCCAAATTTGGCATAATTCCGTTCAGCAGTTTGACCTGTAGCCTTGTCTAAAGTTTCCTATGGAAATTGCATGGAGAAAACACGTTTTGGGACCCCCCTTTTTTCTTAGCCCCCCCTTGACGAAACCCCACCCAAACTTTTAGGATAGGAGCTGACCTGAAAAGAGGAACTTTTTGGAAAATTTCGTAAAGATTCGTCAAACGACGCCAAAGTTGTAAGCACATCAAAAAATGCTTTTCCTATGGAAACGTTGTCCTAACTATAACTACCTACTGGTGACCGCCGGTAGGATATATATATATATATATATATATATATATATATATATAGTTTACATACCTGTAATTTTAAAATGAAACGTATGTCATTACAATGCATGCCTTAACCATGAATATGTAAGTATTGTACAGGTAAAAAAATATATACACACACACTGTATATACGTACCTGTAAAATACTTACGTTTACAAATGCAACATTGATCACGCATATGCCTTTACCAATCATGCGATCACAACGAAATTCATTGTAAAGGCATATGCATGTAAAAGTTTGCGTTGTAATGGTATATGCGTTGTGCTAACTGCGTTGTAATGGCATGCGCTGTGATAGCATGCAATGTAACGTCATACAACCTAGCAGGAGTGTCAAATCTTCTGATGCTGCACTTACGATAGATTAGAGAGTGGAAAAGGCACGTATGGGAGGGCGTTCATTCAGGTTCCTGACCTCCAAACTGTGGAATACTCTTCGTCTTGATCTAAGACAGGAGTGTTCTGGATCAGTTATTCATTAACCCCTTCGCTGCTAGGCCTTTTCCCCTCCTGTGCTAAGCCTTTTTTTGGCTATTTGGGGTAGTGCGCGCTTATTCCCCTGTAACTTTTTGACCACATAAGGTATCCATGCCAAATTTGCGTCCTTTTTTTCTAACATCATGGGGATTGTAAAGGTACCCAGGGTTTGTGGGTTCCCCTGGAGGGACCCAGAAATTAGTCAAAATACAGCTAAATTTTGGTTTTTTTTGGAAAAAAGGCAAAAAGGGCTACAGATGAAAGCGTCTTGATTTTCCCTGCAAATGGCATCAAAAAGGGGTTGTGGGGATGAAATCACCATCTTCCCAGCTTTCAGGGACAAGCAGACTTTTGTCAGAAAACCAACTTTTTTACACAGTTTTGGCATTTTTCTGGGACATAGCCTATTTTGCTATTTTTTGTGCTTTCAACCTCCTTCCAGTTAATGGTAGAAATGGGTATGAAACCAATAATGGATCCTGGAAAGCCATACATTTATGAAAAGTAGACAAAATTCTGAATTCAGCAAGGGGTCATTTGTGTAGATCCTTAAAGTTTTCCTTATAGAAACTAACAGTTAAATAAAGGAAAAATTGAAAATTAGTTGAAAAAAACAGCCATTTGTGTCAACGTTTTCACCTGTAACTTCTTCTAATTATGACAGCTATTTGAAGGCAATATACCGTTATATCCGCTGGACCTTTCTGGTTGTGGGGATATATAGGACTTGTAGGTTCACCAAGAACCCGGCAGACAGAGCCAATAATTGAGCAACATCTTGCAATGATTTTTTTTAAGTACCGGGTATATAGCAATTATTTTGGGAAAATGTATACATGGAAAAATTGTTATGAAAGACACCTATGTATTTCTGAAATGGGAACAAAATGTAGATTTTAGAAACAGTAGATATTTGCACATTTCCGAAGTGGGAGTACCCATACTAGCATGAGAATTATAGGTCATTTTTCAAAATGACTTATTTTTACACATTGTCTTTCATTTGGAAGGCAGAAATGCATCGAAAGTCAATAGGTAATAACAGTTGCTCTACAATTCTGTGTTACCCTAAGTCTCCCGATAAAAATGGTACCTCACTTGTGTGGGTAGCCCTTGTGCCCACAACAGGAAATGGCTCAAAATGCAACGTGGACGTACCACATTTTCACAATGAAAAATTACCCTTTTTTGCAAAGTGCCTAGGTGTAGTTTTTGAACCCTAGCTCTGCCGGCACCTAGGAAACCTAGCAAACCTATACATTTTTGAAAACTAGACACCCAGGGAATCCAGGATGGGGTGACTTGACTGCCTCCCACCAGGTTCTGTTACCCAGAATCCCTTGCAAACATAAAAATTGTCAAAAAAATCACATTTTCCCCACATTTCTGTGGTGGAAAGGTCTGGAATCTGCGTGGATCCACAAATTTCCACCCACCCGCGTTCCCCAAAGTCTAACGAGAAAAATGGTACCTCACTTGTGTGGGTCGGCCTAGTGCCTGCGACAGGAAACGGCGCAAAACGCAACGTGGTCACACCTCAATTTCGCAGTGAAAAATGACCCTTTTTGGCAAAGTGCCTAGCTGTAGTTTTTGAACCCTAGCTCTGCCGGCACCTAGGAAACCTAGCAAACCTATACATTTTTGAAAACTAGACACCCAGGGGAATCCAGGATGGGGTGACTTGACTGCCTCCCACCAGGTTCTGTTACCCAGAATCCCTTGCAAACATAAAAAATTGTCAAAAAAACCACATTTTCCCCACATTTCTGTGGTGGAAAGTTCTGGAATCTGCGTGGATCCACGAATTTCCACCCACCCGCGTTCCCCAAAGTCTTACGAGAAAAATGGTACCTCACTTGTGTGGGTCGGCCTAGTGCCTGCGACAGGAAACTGCGCAAAGCGCAGCGTGGTCACACCTCAATTTCGCAGTGAAAAATGACCCTTTTTTGGCAAAGTGCCTAGCTGTAGTTTTTGAACCCTAGCTCTGCCGGCACCTAGGAAACCTAGCAAACCTATACATTTTTGAAAACTAGACACCCAGGGGAATCCAGGATGGGGTGACTTGACTGCCTCCCACCAGGTTCTGTTACCCAGAATCCCTTGCAAACATAAAAAATTGTCAAAAAAACCACATTTTCCCCACATTTCTGTGGTGGAAAGTTCTGGAATCTGCGTGGATCCACAAATTTCCACCCACCCCGCGTTCCCCAAAGTCTTACGAGAAAAATGGTACCTCACTTGTGTGGGTCGGCCTAGTGCCTGCGACAGGAAACGGCGCAAACGCAATGCGGTCCCACCTCAATTTCGCAGTGAAAAATGACCCTTTTTGGCAAAGTGCCTAGCTGTAGTTTTTGAACCCTACCTCTGCCGGCACCTAGGGAAACCTAGCAAGCCTATACATTTTTGAAAACTAGACACCCAGGGGAATCCAGGATGGGGTGACTTGACTGCCTCCCACCAGGTTCTGTTACCCAGAATCCCTTGCAAACATAAAAAATTGTCCAAAAAACACATTTTCCCCACATTTCTGTGGTGGAAAGTTCTGGAATCTGCGTGGATCCACAAATTTCCACCCACCCCGCGTTCCCCAAAGTCTTACGAGAAAAATGGTACCTCACTTGTGTGGGTCGGCCTAGTGCCTGCGACAGGAAACGGCGCAAAACGCAGCGTGGTCACACCTCAATTTCGCAGTGAAAAATGACCCTTTTTTGGCAAAGTGCCTAGCTGTAGTTTTTGAACCCTACCTCTGCCGGCACCTAGGGAAACCTAGCAAACCTATACATTTTTGAAAACTAGACACCCAGGGAATCCAGGATGGGGTGACTTGACTGCCTCCCACCAGGTTCTGTTACCCAGAATCCCTTGCAAACATAAAAAATTGTCCAAAAAAACACATTTTCCCCACATTTCTGTGGTGGAAAGTTCTGGAATCTGCGTGGATCCACAAATTTCCACCCACCCCGCGTTCCCCAAAGTCTTACGAGAAAAATGGTACCTCACTTGTGTGGGTCGGCCTAGTGCCTGCGACAGGAAACGGCGCAAAACGCAACGTGGTCACACCTCAATTTCGCAGTGAAAAATGACCCTTTTTTGGCAAAGTGCCTAGCTGTAGTTTTTGAACCCTACCTCTGCCGGCACCTAGGGAAACCTAGCAAACCTATACATTTTTGAAAACTAGACACCCAGGGGAATCCAGGATGGGGTGACTTGACTGCCTCCCACCAGGTTCTGTTACCCAGAATCCCTTGCAAACATAAAAAATTGTCCAAAAAAACACATTTTCCCCACATTTCTGTGGTGGAAAGTTCTGGAATCTGCGTGGATCCACAAATTTCCACCCACCGCGTTCCCCAAAGTCTTACGAGAAAAATGGTACCTCACTTGTGTGGGTCGGCCTAGTGCCTGCGACAGGAAACGGCGCAAAACGCAGCGTGGTCACACCTCAATTTCGCAGTGAAAAATGACCCTTTTTGGCAAAGTGCCTAGCTGTAGTTTGTGAACCCTAGCTCTGCCGGCACCTAGGAAACCTACCAAACACACACATTTCTGAAAAGTAGACACCGGGGGCTTCCAGGGAGGTATGGCTTGCGTGGATCCCCCAACGTTTCCTTACCCAGAATCCCCTGCAAACCTCACTTTTAGCTGGAAAAAATCACTTTTTCACACATTTGTGTGTGGGAAAGTGTGGCATCACTGGCCTCACACAAATTTCCTACCACCCAGCGTTCCCCCAGGTCTCCCGATAAAAATGGTGCCTCACTTGTGTGGGAGGCCCAAGTACCCGCGACAGGCAAGGGCCCACAGCGTAGTGAGGCGACCTCAAAATTGCCTATCTCAAAACCACCTGGTTTTGCAAGGAAGTCACCTGGGTTTTTGGCCCCGTGCTCGGCGGCCATCTGAGAAACCTACCAAACCCACACATTTCTGAAAAGTAGACACCCGGGGGCTTCCAGGGAGGTATGGCTTGCGTGGATCCCCCAACGTTTCCTTACCCAGAATCCCTTGCAAACCTCAATTTTAGCTGAAAAAATCACTTTTTCACACATTTGTGTGTGGGAAAGTGTGGCATCACTGGCCTCACACAAATTTCCTACCACCAGCGTTCCCCCAGGTCTCCCGATAAAAATGGTGCCTCACTTGTGTGGGAGGCCCAAGTACCAGCGACAGGCAAGGGCCCATAACGTAGTGGGCGACCTCAAAATTGCCTATCTCAAAACCACCTGGTTTTGCAAGAAGTCACCTGGGTTTTTGGCCCCGTGCTCGGCGGCCATCTAGGAAACCTACCAAACCCACACATTTCTGAAAAGTAGACACCCGGGGGCTTCCAGGGAGGTATGGCTTGCGTGGATCCCCCAACGTTTCCTTACCCAGAATCCCTTGCAAACCTCAATTTTAGCTGAAAAAATCACTTTTTCACACATTTGTGTGTGGGAGAAGTGTGGCATCACTGGCCTCACACAAATTTCCTACCACCCAGCGTTCCCCCAGGTCTCCCGATAAAAATGGTGCCTCACTTGTGTGGGAGGCCCAAGTACCCACGACAGGCAAGGGCCCACAACGTAGTGAGGCGACCTCAAAATTGCCTATCTCAAAACCACCTGGTTTTGCAGAGGTCACCTGGGTTTTGGCCCGTGCTCGGCGGCCATCTAGGGAAACCTACCAAACCCACACATTTCTGAAAAGTAGACACCCGGGGCTTCCAGGGAGGTATGGCTTGCGTGGATCCCCCAACGTTTCCTTACCCAGAATCCCTTGCAAACCTCAATTTTAGCTGAAAAAATCACTTTTTCACACATTTGTGTGTGGGAAAGTGTGGCATCACTGGCCTCACACAAATTTCCTACCACCCAGCGTTCCCCCAGGTCTCCCGATAAAAATGGTGCCTCACTTGTGTGGGAGGCCCAAGTACCTGCGACAGGCAAGGGCCCAAAACATTTTTGATAGGCAATGCTTGATGTTGCCTCAAAACGTTTTGTGTCCTTGCACGCAGTCGCCTGGGTACTTGGGCCTCCCACACAAGTGAGGCACCATTTTATCGGAGACCTGAGGAACGCTGGGTGGTAGGAGATTTGTGTGAGGCCAGTGATGCCAACTTTCCACACACAAATGTGTGAAAAAGTGATTATTTCAGCTAAAAGTCAGTTTGCAGGGATTCTGAGTAAGAAACGTTGGAGGATCCACGCAAGCCATACCTCCCAGAAGCCCCAGGTATCTACTTTCAGAAATGTGTGGGTTTGGTGGGATTCCCTAGATGGCCGCCGAGCACTGGGCCAAACCCAGGTGACTCACCTACAAAACCAGGTGGTTTTGTGAAGGCCATTTGAGGTCGCCTCATGCGTTGTGGGCCCTTGCCTGTCGGCGGCGCACTGGGCCTCCCACCAAGTGAGGCACCATTTTTATCGGGAGACCTGGGGGCGCTGGGTGGTAGGAGATTTGTGTGAGGCCGTGATGCCACGCTTCCCACACAATGAATATGCAAAAAGTGATTTTTCAGCTAAAAGTGAGGTTTGCAGAGATTCTGGGTGAGAACGTTGGGATCACGCCAACCATACCTCCCTAGAAGCTCCCGGTGTCTACTTATCAGAAATGTGTGGGTTTGGTAGGTTTCCTAGATGGCCGCCGAGCACGGGCCAAGACAGGTGACCCCCTTGCAAAACCAGGTGGTTTTGTGAAGGTCATTTTGAGGTCGCCTCAATGCGTTGTGGGCCCTTGCCTGTCGCGGGTACTTGGGCCTCCCACACAAGTGAGGCACCATTTTTATCGGGAGACTGGGAGAACGCTGGGTGGTAGGAAATTGTGTGAGGCCAGTGATGCCACGCTTCCCACACACAAATGTGTGAAAAAGTGATTTTTCAGCTAAAGTGAGGTTTGCAGGGATTCTGGGTAAGAAACGTTGGGGGATCCACGCAAGCCATACCTCCCTGGAAGCCCGGTGTCTACTTTTCAGAAATGTGTGGGTTTGGTAGGTTTCCCTAGATGGCCGCCGAGCACGGGCCAAAACCCAGGTGACCCCCTTGCAAAACCAGGTGGTTTTGTGAAGGCCATTTTGAGGTCGCCTCAATACGTTGTGGGCCCTTGCCTGTCGCGGGTACTTGGGCCTCCCACACAAGTGAGGCACCATTTTTATCGGGAGACCTGGGGGACGCTGGGTGGTAGAAATTGTGTGAGGCCAGTGATGCCACACTTTCCACACACAAATGTGTGAAAAAGTGATTTTTCAGCTAAAAGTGAGGTTTGCAGGGATTCTGGGTAAGGCGTTGGGGATCCACGCAAGCCATACCTCCTGGAAGCCCCGGGTGTCTACTTTTCAGAAATGTGTGGGTTTGGTAGGTTTCCCTAGATGGCCGCCGAGCACGGGGCCAAAAACCCAGGTGACCCCCTTGCAAAACCAGGTGGTTTTGTGAAGGCCATTTTGAGGTCGCCTCAATCGTTGTGGGCCCTTGCCTGTCGCGGTACTTGGGCCTCCCACACAAGTGAGGCACCATTTTTATCGGGAGACCTGGGGAACGCTGGGTGGTAGGAAATTTGTGTGAGGCCAGTGATGCCACACTTTCCACACACAAATGTGTGAAAAAGTGATTTTTCAGCTAAAAGTGAGGTTTGCAGGGGATTCTGGGTAAGAAACGTTGGGGGATCCACGCAAGCCATACCTCCTGGAAGCCCCCGGGTGTCTACTTTTCAGAAATGTGTGGGTTTGGTAGGTTTCCCTAGATGGCCGCCGAGCACGGGGCCAAAAGCCCAGGTGACCCCCTTGCAAAACCAGGTGGTTTTGTGAAAGGCCATTTGAGGTCGCCTCAATACGTTGTGGGCCCTTGCCTGTCGCGGGTACTTGGGCCTCCCACACAAGTGAGGCACCATTTTTATCGGGAGACCTGGGGGAACGCTGGGTGGGAGAAATTTGTGTGAGGCCAGTGATGCCACACTTTCCCACACACAAATGTGTGAAAAAAGTGATTTTTCAGCTAAAAGTGAGGTTTGCAGGGGATTCTGGGTAAGGAAACGTTGGGGGATCCATGCAAGCCATACCTCCCTGGAAGCCCCGGGTGTCTACTTTTCAGAAATGTGTGGGTTTGGTAGGTTTCCTATGTGGCCGCCGAGCCCGGGCCAAAAACCCAGGTGACCCCCTTGCAAAACCAAGTCATAATGAGATAATGTGTTGTTTATTTCTGCAGCGTGAAAATGTTGGCACAATATTGCAAGGAAAATGTGACAGACATTTTGAGGTTTGCAGGACATTGTGGGTACCATAACTTGTTGGGATCCACAAGAGAGATATCACCATGTACTCCCATGGGTGTTTCGTTTACGACAATATCTACAGTTGGTAGGTTATTCTTAGACGGAATGTACACCTTGGCAGACAGACTAAAAGACAAAGATTACTGCACAGCCATCTATTCCTCAAGCACACACACACATACTGGTTGGATTTGGCACGAGGGCAAGTGATGGTTCAGTATATACAATTTTATTAACAAGAGATTTCACAAAAATGAAATGCACTGTCAATAATTGAAAGGACAAAAACGGAACCAGTGACTCGCAGCTCGTGAGCTGTAAAGCCACGTCAAGGCCCCAACCGCTTTACAGGCCATTCACACACCTTTCATACGTGATACACACAAGACCATTCACACCCCCAGGCACGAAACAAACACATTACAACATTCACAAAAGGGACAAGGTACACCCTGCTTGAGAAAGACAAAAAAAAATATTACTGCACAACCATCTAATCCTCAAGCACACACACACATACTGGTTGGATTTGGCACGAGGGTGAGTGATGGTTCAGTATATACAATTGTATTAACAAGTGATTTCACAAAAATGAAATGCACTGTTAATAATTGAAAGGACGAGAAACTGAACCATTGACTCACAGCTCGTGAGCTGTAAAGCCACGACAAGGCACCAACCTCTTTACAGGCCATTCATACACCTTTCATACGTGTGACAAATACAAAACCATTCACACCACCAGCCGCGGGCCCATCACATTACAACACTCACACCAGCAGACAGCGCCATTCAAGGGCCCATCACTTTCACACGCCCACATTCCTAACACAGCAACAACACAACCTGATGGATTGCGTGGAGTGTCGCTCGGCTAGCAGTGTGTGTAGTGACCAGCAGCAAGTCACTACTCACACACTGCCAGCCGAGCGCCACTCCACGCACACCGCCAACCAAGCACCAGCCTACACACACCACCATCACATTTAGGATTTTTTATACAAAAAGAAAACACAAACAAATTGCAAATAGATACAAATCTACTAACACAAAATCAGAAACATTGCACTAATGCCAACCTTGAAACAGAACAACAATTCTTAAACATTACAGACCAGGCAGTTCACTTTACCACTCATGGTTGCTCCCAATAATTCTTTTGCTTGTGGTACGGCTCTATAACAAGCAGGCACACACAGCCCAGGGTTAGAAGGACACTCAGGGCAGTACATACGAGTCTCCTTCCGCGTACCTCTTCGCCAACAGACTCTACATCTCCTAGTGGGAAAGTCTTTTGAGGATGTAGGAGGAATGTGATCAGGAAAGTGGCGATCTTTCAATCGAGCCACATCCTCCACCACTCCAACTCTAGGAACACTTGCCTGTTCCACAACAACAAGGCTGCCTATGACAGACTCCTGAAACTGAACAAAAGTCAACTTTGACGCAGGAGAACACTCCTTGAACACAACAAAAGCATTGAAAGTTGCTAAATTGAAGAGATGGATGGCCAACTTCTTATACCAAATGTAAGACTTACGAATAGCAGTGTAAGGTTCCAACCTCTGATCTACTCTATCAACACCACCCATGTGCTTATTGTAGTCTAAAATGCACACAGGTTTGCGCACTTCAGCAATCTGACCCCAAACAGCCACAGGTGAAGTACTCTCATCATGGATGGTAGTCAGCATGTACACATCCCTCCTGTCCACAAATTTCACAGCTAGCAGTTCCTCACTACGCAAGGCACTGCACTGTCCCCTCTGAAGTTTTTGCAAACAAGCTCTTTTGGATAACCTTTACGGTTAGAGCGGATTGTGCCACAAGCAAAAGTGTCCACTTTGAACAATTCCTTAAACAATTGCACAGCAGTGTAGAAGTTATCAATGTACAAATGGTGGCCTCTGTTAAACAGTCCTCTAGCAAGTTCCCACACAATTTTCTCTGAAACTCCTACTAAAGTGGACGGACAACCAGGGGGTCAATAGTGGAATCCCTACCAGTGTACACACGCAAATTAAAAACATATCCTGTCCTACTCTCAGACAACATATACAGCTTAATTCCATAGCGTGCCCTCTTGCTAGGAATGTACTGCCTAAAAACCAAACGGCCCTTGAACAGCACCAAAGACTCATCAATAGATATTTCTTTCCCTGGAGTATAGATCTCTGAAAATCGATCTACAAAGTGATCAAGAACAGGCCGAATCTTAAAAAGACGGTCACATTCAGGGTGATCTCGTGGCAACGCCAAACCATTATCAACAAAATGCAGCATCCGAAGCAAAAGTAAATACCGATCCACGAGTCATAACTGCAGGAAATATGGCCGTTGCCATCAAGGGACTGGTAGACCAATATGAACTCATGGACGGCTTCCTTATCAAACCCATCAAAAAAGTCAAACCCAAAAACTTCTTCATCTCTTCCAGATTTGTGGGACTCCACCGGGTAGCTCTAGAATGGGGCCTAAGTCTGGCACTGTTGTCCCTCAAAAACTGTTCAGCATACAAATTAGTCTGCTCAACAATCTCACCCAAAAATACATCATCCATAAACAACTGAAAATACTGTATAGGCAAATAATGTTCACAATCCACTCTACACCCTGCATAACCACTAAAGGCAGGCAACACCGGCTGCACCATGTTTGGATCAACCCAGAGTCCAGCACTTCCAGTAGGAAGCCTAGCAGCCCCAGGCTGCAATCCAGATGCCTCTTGCACCATCGGCACATTAGTATCCTCCTCTAAATCAGGCACTTCATCTGCACTGAGAGTACCTTCATCATCCGATGATTCCATGTGGAGAGAAAACTCACTGCCTGAATCTTCCCCTCCCTCCTCTCCCTCAGACGCACTGTCAGTCTCATAATCCTGCTCAGAGGAAGATTCAAGAAGCAAACCAACCACCTGCTGAGCAGTAATTCTACGGCTAGCCATAATGCTTACTAATAAAGGTTACTTGTCAAACAAGTCAACAACAACAAACCCTTTGTAAAAAAAAAAGAAATAAACAAAATGTAGCTTTATCACAAAGACCTATATGCTCCAACACTATACCACTCACGTGACAGAAGCAGCTAGACTCACCAACACCTACTCTGCACAGACACAGTAAGGATCAACAATATCCCACTAAAAAGAAGAAGAAAAAAATTACACATAAGACAATGCAAAACATCGCAAAGAATTTCATGCTCTGAACACTAACAAATATGCTGCCATTATGGCACCACTTACAAAAAAATTCATTCATGCATGACAATAATACTCATTTGGAGTACACACAACAAAAATATTTTTCTTACCAAATAAATGCAATTACGCAAAACTGCAGAACCACAACTGCCGAAACCGCAAACAGGAATCAAAAGCTTTACACTAGAATAAAAAGGAGGAAAAAAACATTACAATCACATATGCAAATAATGCACCAGTCCACACACAATCCACCAGCCAAGCTAAGGGGTAGTTGGGCCTAACAGTATAAATAAAATATTCACACCCGTAAAGGGGAGCAACCCTTGCCCTTTTGGCCACTCCCCAACACAAAAATTAAAAAAACCCTGGTGCCTAGTGGGCATTCCTGCTGCACAATCACATGATCGTGCAGCAGGAATGCACAAGAGGCATCGGGGAAAGGAAAACCATTTCCTTTCCCTCGATGCCTCTTTTGATCTAAACCCCCCTCCCCGAGCCAAACCTCACCTGATTTCCCGACGCGCTGGAAGCAAATGGCTTCAGCGCGTCGGGAAAAGAAACCCTCAATGATGTCAGCGCTGGCGTCATTGATGGGGCGGGGAGGCAGGGAAGCCCTTCCCCTGCCTCCCCCAAAAAAACCTAACGATCAGATTCTCACGGGGAGCGCCAGCGCTTCCCCGTGGGTGGTCTTATGACGAGCTGGACTCGTCACGAGCACTGTGTGCCATGACGAGTCCAGCTCGTCATAAGCACCGAAGGGGATAAAGGGTCAGAGCAGGATCTCAGCGGCAGACGAGGAGAAGGAACCTCCTGGTCACAGGAACTACACGAGCATTGCGCTCGAGAAATTCAAGGATGCAAAGACCTCCATCAAGGATTACAGCTAACTTTTCAGGGTGTAAATGGAGAGAAGGCACATCTGCCCTGCATATTTATCCACGAAGATGCCACCGTTTTGTGCAATACCTCTACTCAACTGGAGTGCTTTCTACTGGCTAATCAGTAAGTGCTACCTCGTTGGGTAAATGTATAGTGCCTTTCCTACACTACAGCTGCGTAAAGGACCAGAAGAATTGTCTCCAGTGACCTGTGTGTCTGTAACTTTGCCACCGCGCCGAAAGTGCCGGGGTCCTTTGAGTAAGCTGTCCATCATTGTGGGGAAAGGGCGGGCATACGTTGCATACCGCTAGTGTATGTGTGGCGGGGCTTCTAGGCCCGTTCACATGCCTCTTGTTTATAAAGGGTCAGAGCAGGATCTCAGCGGCAGACGAGGAGAAGGAACCTCCTGGTCACAGGAACTACACGAGCATTGCGCTCGAGAAATTCAAGGATGCAAAGACCTCCATCAAGGATTACAGCTAACTTTTCAGGGTGTAAATGGAGAGAAGGCACATCTGCCCTGCATATTTATCCACGAAGATGCCACCGTTTTTGTGCAATACCTCTACTCAACTGGAGTGCTTTCTACTGGCTAATCAGTAAGTGCTACCTCGTTGGGTAAATGTATAGTGCCTTTCCTACACTACAGCTGCGTAAAGGACCAGAAGAATTGTCTCCAGTGACCTGTGTGTCTGTAACTTTGCCACCGCGCCGAAAGCGCCGGGATCCTTTGAGTAAGCTGTCCATCATAGTAGGGAAAGGGCGGGCATACGTTGCATACCGCTAGTGTATGTGTGGCGGGGCCAAACGAGCGGGGCTTCTAGGCCCGTTCACATGCCTCTTGTTTATAAAGGGTCAGAGCAGGATCGCAGCGGCAGACGAGGAGAAGGAACCTCCTGGTCACAGGAACTACACGAGGATTGCGCTCGAGAAAATCAAGGGTGCAGAGACCTCCATCAAGGATTGTCTCCAGTGACCTGTGTGTCTGTAACTTTGCCACCGCGCCGAAAGCGCCGGGATCCTTTGAGTAAGCTGTCCATCATAGTAGGGAAAGGAGCGGGCATACGTTGCATACCGCTAGTGTATGTGTGGCGGGGCCAAACGAGCGGGGCTTCTAGGCCCGTTCACATGCCTCTTGTTTATAAAGGGTCAGAGCAGGATCGCAGCGGCAGACGAGGAGAAGGAACCTCCTGGTCACAGGAACTACACGAGGATTGCGCTCGAGAAAATCAAGGGTGCAGAGACCTCCATCAAGGATTGTCTCCAGTGACCTGTGTGTCTGTAACTTTGCCACCGCGCCGAGCGCCGGGATCCTTTGAGTAAGCTGTCCGTCATAGTAGGGAAAGAGGCGGGCATACGTTGCATACCGCTAGTGTATGTGTGGCGGGGCCAAACGAGCGGGGCTTCTAGGCCCGTTCACATGCCTCTTGTTTATAAAGGGTCAGAGCAGGATCGCAGCGGCAGACGAGGAGAAGGAACCTCCTGGTCACAGGAACTACACGAGGATTGCGCTCGAGAAAATCAAGGGTGCAGAGACCTCCATCAAGGATTACAGCTAACTTTACAGGGTGGCAATGGAGAGAAGGTACATCTCACGCTCACGAAGATGCCACCGTTTTGTGCAATACCTCTACTCAACTGGAGTACTTTCTACTGGCTAATCAGTAAGTGCTACCTCGTTGGGTAAATGTATAATGCCTTTCCTACACTACAGCTGCGTAAGGACCAGAAGAATTGCAGGATCGCAGCGGCAGACGAGAGAAGGATTGCGCTCAAGAAAATCAAGGGTGCAGAGACCTCCATCAAGGATTGTCTCCAGTGACCTGTGTGTCTGTAACTTTGCCACCGCGCCGAAAGCGCCGGGATCCTTTGAGTAAGCTGTCCATCATAGTAGGGAAAGGGCGGGCATACGTTGCATACCGCTAGTGTATGTGTGGCGGGGCCAAACGAGCGGGGCTTCTAGGCCCGTTCACATGCCTCTTGTTTATAAAGGGTCAGAGCAGGATCGCAGCGGCAGGCGAGGAGAAGGAACCTCCTGGTCACAGGAACTACACGAGGATTGCGCTCGAGAAAATCAAGGGTGCAGAGACCTCCATCAAGGATTGTCTCCAGTGACCTGTGTGTCTGTAACTTTGCCACCGCGCTGAAAGCGCCCGGGATCCTTTGAGTAAGCTGTCCGTCATAGTAGGGAAAGGGCGGGCATCGTTGCATACCGCTAGTGTATGTGTGGCGGGGCTTCTAGGCCCGTTCACATGCCTCTTGTTTATAAAGGGTCAGAGCAGGATCGCAGCGGCAGACGAGGAGAAGGAACCTCCTGGTCACAGGAACTACACGAGGATTGCGCTCGAGAAAATCAAGGGTGCAGAGACCTCCATCAAGGATTACAGCTAACTTTACAGGGTGGCAATGGAGAGAAGGTACATCTCCACGCTCACGAAGATGCCACCGTTTTGTGCAATACCTCTACTCAACTGGAGTACTTTCTACTGGCTAATCAGTAAGTGCTACCTCGTTGGGTAAATGTATAATGCCTTTCATACACTACAGCTGCGTAAAGGACCAGAAGAATTGCAGGATCGCAGCGGCAGACGAGGAGAAGGATTACGCTCAAGAAAATCAAGGGTGCAGAGACCTCCATCAAGGATTACAGCTAACTTTACAGGGTGGCAATGGAGAGAAGGCACATCTCCACGCTCACAATCCCGCCCTAGTGGGCATTCCTGCTGCACGATCACATGATCGTGCAGCAGGAATGCACAAAGAGGCATCGGGGGAAAGGAAAACCCTTTCCTTTCCCTCAATGTCTCTTTTGAATCAAACCCCCTCCCCGAGCCAAAACTCACCTTATTTCCCCGACGCGCTGGAAGCAAATGGCTTCCAGCGCGTCGCGGGAAAGAAACCCTCAATGATGTCAGCGCGCCTCGCGCGCTGGCGTCATTGATGAGGGCGGGGGAGGCAGGGGAAGTCCTTCCCCTGCCTCCTAAAAAAAACCCCGGCGATCGGATTCCCACGGGGAGCGCCAGCGCTTCCCCCGTGGGTGGTCTTATGACGAGCTGGACTCGTCATGAGCACACGAGCACTGTGTGCCATGACGAGTCCAGCTCGTCATAAGCATGGAAGGGGTTAAAGATATGGCTTTTTTAGGCAAACTTAGACTCGATTTCTTTTAGTGTCAGGCCTTTGTGGTGTTAAATCCTTAGTGCGGGTACACTCCGAATGGAGTAATCAGGCGCTCTATAAAATTTTAACATAACATAGAAGAAAAAGGTACAGGCGTCTTAGCAAAGGGTGCTGTAGAACTGGTATCCAAACAACAACATGGGGCAGGGTTGTACTCTCACTATTTTCTCATTCCCAAAAGGGACGGTTAACTCCGACCGATCCTCATCCTCCAACCATTGAACAGGTTCATCTCCTTCTAACACTTTCATGTGGTCACCCTACAAGATGTCACTCCAGCTGCTGCGCCAAGGCAACTTCATGCCTGTGCTGGATCTGAAAAATACGTACTTTCCCATCCCTATACAGACAGCGCACCACCAATACCTTTGCAGTAAGTGGAAATCGCTATTAGTTCAAGGTGTTGCCCTTCGAAGACACCACAGCTCAAAGCATCTGTGCTGGAACACCATTCACGTGTTGCCATATTTAGATGAATGGCTGATAAAGAGCATTAGAAGACACACACTCAGCTAGCAGTGTCTCTACTTAAGAACCTAGGTTTCACCGTCATTGTGAAAAGATTGCACTTTCAATCCCTACAAATTCAGTCCTTCCTTCATTCCATTCTAAATGTGAAAAGAGGCAAAGTGTACCCCAACCAGGAGAAGGGTGATGGCTTTCCAATAGCTGGTGCCTCTTTTTTTGCACTGTAGTGAAACTGTTGATAAGAATGGCTTCCTGCAAAGTGACTGTACCACACGACCGGTTACACATGCATCAATTACAAAAGTGCCTCTTACAGCAGTGGTCACAAGCGAAAAGGGCATTGGGACGATCTAGTGGTGGTAATGACCAAGGCAAAGCATCCTCTCCTTTGGTGGAACAGCAACAAGCTGTTACTCTGCAGAGTCTTCACAGACCCGCTTACTTAGGTGACCATCAGCACTGATGCCTTTGGTGGGGTGGAAAGCTGAGCTCTACCAAATGGCAATTCCAGGCAGTTGAGCTCTTTGGTAACCGTGCTGTCACATTGACTACCTGTAACATTTAGCTATGCGGCTAGCCCTTAGAGCCTTTTTCCCACTTCTAAGGGGGTGTACAATACATATAAACCAAACAAATTCTAATGAAAAGTTTCCTAGCTATCGTAAAGGAAAGTTTTAATTCTATTAAGGACACGGTGGCAAAGATTAGGCTTTACTTTCTTCCTTGAATGTGCTCCAGCAGCCTTTACAACAGTGACGTCCTCAAACACAACTACATTTCCTATGAGCCTTTGGGGGAAAAAAGGCAAAATGGACTGTCCAATCACAGCTCCTCAAATACACATAACTGGTGCATGCACTCTATCTCCCTCTTTCTTCCTTCGAACACAGCATGCTCATCCGAACTTCAGTCTTGTTTGGTGGACTCTGCCCCTAGAGGAAAACATAATTGATTGTCACTTTTATCCTATTCCTTACTTAATGCACCAATCGCAAAAGAGAATATGCTAAGTTCAACATAATATATAGAACAATCATGAAACAATAGATACTCATTGCAATCAAAATTCCAAGTCTCATCATACTGTACTCGTGAACTTCCCGGGTGAGCTGTCCAAATTATAGAGACTATGGGAGGGTTAATCCTCGCCTCAGTGTCCTTATTATAATTTCCTTTACGATAGCTAGGAATTTTTTTATTCTATGTCAGGACCCGGAGGCGTGGATTAGGCTGGTTTAAAGCTTTTTCACCAGTAGGGTTGCCGGAGTGGGGACTGGTTTGAAATAAAATATTTTAAAAGTGGAGTCGAACGACCAGTCTGCACACAGCTTTGAGGATATCCTCAAATCGAGCTCCTAAAGAAAAAGCTTTGGATGCCATAGCCCCCCTAGTTGAGTGGTCCAAAAACTTGGAAACATCAATGTCTGCCTCATGCATTATCCACCGGACCCACCTGGCAATCGTAGGGGAAGAAAATGCCTTATGAGGTTTAGTTAGAGCGATCAGCAATTCCTGCTCCCCATGAGGACTTAATTCCTCTGTCATCGTCTCATAGACCTTAGAAGAGTTCGAACCACACATAGCTTAGACACTTCCGGGAAAGCAGGGTAAGACACCAATTCTGAATTGCACTTTGTACGGTGAGCAATGTAAAAAGTCACCACCTCTGGCATAAATAAAATACTCTACCTGTTAAATCTAGTGCCCGAACATCCAAAACTGCATGAAATCAAGCACAGTAACATTGCCAGTTTCGCCGACAACTGTTTTTGGACAGATATTTATTAGAGGGCCAAGATCTGAGGAGATTCAACACCTTGTTCACGTCCCACAAGGTGGAATATCTGGGTTCTGGAGAGAGTGATAATCTGATACCCCTCAAGAGTTTGCACACTAAGAAATGTTCTCCAACTGGGTGACCCTCTACTGGCAGGTGACCTGCTGAGATTGCTGATCTCAAGGTATTTATTGACCTGTAGGCCAAACCTTCGGAAGCCAGCTGTGCAAGGAAGTTCAAAATGTAGACACCGTCTGTCCCCGAGGAATCAACCTGGGTTTGGAGACACCAACCCAGCCATCTGATAAGCAACAAGGCAACTTCCCGTGAAATGCCCGGGACATTCCATTGTTCCCGGTAATCCTCCAGGCCATGAGACAGAGGTAACTTGTTATTAGAGGGTGAGGTTTGTCCTGGGGATCCCGGAGAAGACCGGGAAATGGGGTAGAAGGATTGGAAAATCCCAAGAAAGTTACATCCTCGCTGGAAACCAAGCTTGCGACCTCCAGAAAGGGGTGATCACCACCAGGTCCTCTCTCTGTCTGCGAACTTGCGCTGAGACCCTCATGTTCATTGCAAAGGGAGGAAAAGCGTTAGCCGTCTCCTTGCTCCAATCTTGGAGGAATGGGTCAGTGGCGACCGCCTCTGGGTCCGGCCTCAAACTGCAATACCGAGGCAGTTGGAAGTCCAGGCGAGACGCAAACAAATCCATGGAGAAAGGACCCCATCTGCTCTGAATCTGTTGAAACACCTGTGTATGAAGTTTCCATAGACTGACTTTTCAGCCAGTGCCGAGAGTGCCAATCTGACACTGAGATATGGTTGTCCAGACAATATTTCCAAGGGGTGCGAGACCGATCCGAAAGGGCTTTTGTTTTTCTGCCCCCCAGATGATTGACATAGCGGACTGCTGCGACATTGTCCATCTTCAAGAAGATGGAACACTAGATTTTGTTCTTGGTCCAACATTTGAGGGCGAAAGAACCCGCCATCAGCTCTAGACAGTTGATGTGCATGGCCTTCTCTGTAGTGGGCCACTTTCCTCCTGTGGTAAACTCCCCGCAGCGATCTCCCCAGCCCGAACCGCTGGCATCTGATTCTATCACTAGATCGGGCTGTGAATCGAAGATCGCCCTAATGTTCCAGGCCTCCATGTGTGATCGCCAGCACTGTATTTCCTCTCGGGCTTCCGGGGAGAATGGGACAAACTGGAAGTATGTAAGTCCTTGCTGGAAGTGTGAGATCTTCAGGCACTGTAACGCTCGATAATGGAGAGGCCCTGGGAAGATGGCCTGAATGGAGGAAGATAAGAGACCCCCTACCCGTGCCAACTGTTGAAGCGACACCTGTGACCTGGATATCGTCCTCCTGAGCTCGTGTTGTATTTTGGTCAGTTTACGAGAGGGAAGGCTGAGGGTGGCCTTGACCGAGTCTATAAGAAACCCCAGGAATTGTATGGATTGTGTCGGACAGAGTTCGGACTTTGCTGTGTTGATCACAAAGCCCAGAGATTCCAGAAGATGTATTGTCATCTGTAAGTGTGCTGATAATCTCACCGTGCACTGGTCCATGAGCAGGATATCGCCGAGATAGATGATTCTTTGCACCTCTCCGGGCACGCAGATGCTCGACCACAGGTCTTCTGAGCTTGGTGAAACACCAAGGGGTGGATGATAGCCCGAAAGGAAGGGAAACAAATTTGAACACCTGAGATTTGCATTGAAATTGGAGGAAGCGCCTGTGGGGTGGGAAAATGGCCAATCGGACGTCTGAAGAAGATCCCTGAGGAGATGGATACCCTCCATCTTGAAGTGGCGATAAACAAGCCACTCATTGAATTCCTTTAAATTGATCACTGGCCGCTGACCACCATCTCTCTTTTCCACGAGGAAGAGGTTGCTGAGGAAACCCCTGGGGTGCTGGAAGCTTTTGACAATAGCCTTCTTCTGTAAGAGCTGCAATATTTCCAAATCCACCATGGCCGCTTGTTTTTGGAAAAAGGTCGGGGGTCTTGGTCTGCGTGGTTGTGGGGGCATCCCATAAAACTCTTATCTGGAACCCCTTTACTCTCTGGAGAACCCACGCATCTGCGGAAAAAGCTTCTCAGTTTCACGAAAAGTGTCCCAAACGGCCCCCAAGGCACAACCCCTCTGAAGCATGTACTCTCACCTTGGAAATTGTTGGATCCTCCGTTGCCCCTGGAACCACCTCTGGTGCCTCTGCGACGAGGGTAGGATCTTGTTGGGTAAAAGCTCCAGAATCTCGATGCATCCTGCCACTGGCCTTGGCGAGAGTCGGTACCCCTGTTGGAGGCATGATGCGAAGCGAGGCCGGTCGAGCGCCCCCTACCACGACCAGCTCTGGCAAAAACGCAAGGGGTAAAGATGCGTTTAATCGAGGACTGGACTTTGTCTAACGAATTAAAAGTATTAGCAAACTTACCCAGTTCCATAATGAATGGGTCTCCGAAAAGATTACCGTGGGCCACCATGCCCGCCTCTGAATTGGAGAGCTCCCCCGATTTGGGGTCAATTTTTATCAACAATGACCTGTGTCATTCCGTCGACCGCACAGTTGGCGTTCCCGAGGAAGATGATAGCCCGTTGGGCCCAACTGGACAAAGCTTCTGGAGAAACTAGGAACCCGGAGGCTTTAGCGTCCTCCCTCATGTCCATTTTCTTTGCCAGAGGCCTGCAACATCCAGGAGTTTGTTCTGGCAAGAGCACCGGGACCTGTCGATGCCCTTCTAGGGGTCCTTGACAAACATGTTAAGGAAGGTGGCATTTTAAAGTCAATTTCGGCTGTGAAGGCTACCTTGCCCTCCAGGGATGGTCTGGGGCACTCCGCCCGCAAATAGCTCCTCTCCTCCTTGTATATGGGCTTTCTCAGCCTGCCCGCCATGTAGGCAGATACCTTAGGTGCAGGACACCATTCTGCTTAGCACGGATGCAAGAGGTCATCAGGATCTAGTAGGTCTGACTCATGGGGGGCATTATTGTCTGGCAGTGGATAATTGCAAGGGGAAGGGTCGGAGGACAGTCGTTGGGGTCTGCTATGGTCCCCATCCGAGGTATTAGGGGAGTCGTCTGCATCCCCCGGATCTGTGGGAGGGGGCGGGAGGATATCACCCCCGGAGGTTCTAGGTGCCTGAAAGTCGGGGTGAGGGGGCCGAGAGTCCATGAATGCCTTTTAAGGAGGTCGAAGGCGTCGGTCTACCCTCTGATCGTCTGCACATTTACGTTTATGCCCTGGGGGTGTGACCAACTGCCCTGGAGGTATGGGGACCCTGGTCCTGAAGCGTCTTCCCTCTGCTGGAGGGGTCTCTGGCATTGCGCTTGTAGCTGCATAATCTTCTTCTCCAGGGGGCTACCACCTGCAAGACCGCCTTGAATATGGACTCATCCATGACTTGACAGAATTGATCTTCAATAGGGAGGTAAGAAATACTTTCCTCCTCCATATACTCCTCTGTGTCATCAAACTCTGCCATAAGGAGAGTGGTATGAAAGAAAAACTCACTGTGGAGTTACAAAGTGTAAGGAGGCAATAGGGACAGGGCAAAGCCCAATGCACAACTCGCTTGGAAGCAAGTGTAATAACTGGGGCTCATGGGACAGGCGCCCTGGTTTATTTGGGCCCAATATTACTGCCTGGGATTTGTCCCAATACAGTGTGCCTCGAGGAGGCTGGTCTTACCTGCTTCGCGGGTGTCGATCTCCAGGTGGTGAAAGGACCAAAGATTTATGTGCTGCCTTGTGGGAAATCCGACAATCTTCCCCTGTATCTGGCCTTGCGTCCGGCTGTACGCGCTTTGCTTCACTCGGAAAGTGATCGCGACGAGCAGCGGCCGCCGGGGGGTAGAGATGTGCTACGCGCAATGACGGAAATACGCGGGCCCCCTCGCGGTCGGCTGACCGCACCACGTATGAGATCCAGGCAGCTCGCTCCAACCGCTTAGGAACGAAAACGTTCCTGCAGTCGTGACCAAACCTGTGCGAAAAAAATAATACCATGCAGCAAAACGTATCAATATTAGTCGGGGTGGGGTCTCAGCGTACCCACTGACACCATAAAACAATGAAAGCAAACATAAGAGGAAAAGGCACTTATCATCATGCTGCTGGAGCAGCAAAAGCAGAGGGAGATAGAGTGACTGCACCGGTTGTTATGTGGATTTGAAGAGCTGTGATTGGACAGTCCGTTTTGCCTTTTTCCCCCCCAAGGACTCATGGGAAATGTAGTTGTTTGGTGACGTCACTGTTGTAAAGGCTGCTGGAGCAAATTAAAGAAAGAAAGTAAAGCCTAATCCTCGCCTCCGGGTCCTGACAAAGAATTTATTATCAACATGCATAGTTAATAAAAACCTTTGTACTTGTACAGGATAAAACTAACACATAAAACCTTTGCACATATACATAGATAATACCAAACCGATAATCACATTAAAATAGGCTAACTTTTCTCGACCCAATATTGCGTTGATCTCATAAAGATTTCCTGATTCTTAGTGTCCGACACCATGCGGCTAACATCAGCGAAGTTTCACAAAGTGCAATATTTGCCAAAGTGTCCATGCTCCAACTGTGACCCATGATTTTAATCATGCTGTGCCCTTGGTTCCTTTGCGCCGGTGCCTGCACAGCCCAGGATTGAAACCGGGCAAGAAGATGCCTAAGCTCTAGATGTGTCTCATGATGTTACTTGCGCAGTGTCCTTAAATCCATTGAGCCAACACGTGTTGACCCGTACCATCATCCTTTGTGGGCAGTACCAAAACCGACGAAGATAAAACAGTGCTAAATTTGCTAAAGTGCTGGTGCTCTTAATGTGACGCATGATATCAGTTTTGATATATCCTTGAGTCCGGTAAGCCAGCACCTGTCAGCCCTGACCATTATCCTTTGGGGGTTAGCGACACTGTTTGGAACAGCTTAGGATGAAGCACTTGACCTGAACATACAGTGAGCCTCTTTATGGATTGCTTTGTCCCACATGGACCTTTGTTCTAGCTTCAAAGGTCAAAGTTCACTACCTGAGTATTTAGGCGGGTGTATTCTGGGTTTGAGGCCACATTGAGAGCTTCTCTACATGTTCGAATCGCAGCTTGGTTGAGTATCCGTTGCTGCATCTTTCTGCGATCTGATGTCATCACTGAGCAAATATATTGTCTCTTTCGCCATACCACCGCATAATCTACATTCTGCCACCTCTGCTGTTTTTAACCAAGCCGGCTTCTAATCCAGTGTTGGTTAGACTCCTAGCTGGAGTTGTAGGAACTTAAGCTTTGTGAAGCATGAATACCCTTTGCCAAAATATGATTTGAACTTTAGTCTCATATAGCTATTAATGTCTTGCCAGGCGTGAGCCCGCCTTGTCAAGGTCTGTCTTCTTGCAGAGATAAGTTTCTGGCCATGCTGTTCAGATGTTTTTCAAACTCATTGGATGACATTGTAGTGTTCCATAAATTGATGGCCTGTAATGATTGCAGGACATCATCAAAGAAGTGTCTAAGAGGTGAGTTTGTGCTTTGCTAATTTATTTCTAGACAGGCACACACAGCCAGTGGATTTTGTTGAGCCAATCTAAGACTATGGCACATCTTAAGGAGAGCACTTTTTTTGGCCCATGTTTGCTTCATTAGGCCAAATTCCAGGCGCAATTGTGCCTGCGATGTGTAGCTGGGCTTGAAAACAGATCTATAGGACTTTGTAGCCAATGTTTCTAGCAGCCTAATCACTTTGCCTGCAGTAATTTTACACCTGTTCATGATGGTCGGCAGTAACATTGCCTTCTTGAGAGATCCTGGGATGGGGCCTTGCAACTATCTGGAGATGGTGTAGAGTCCTGAAGTCAGGGTTGCTGCTTTTGATTTAATTACTTACATGTCTGGCACAAAGGTGCCCCTGGAGTTGAATAAAATACCAAGGTATTTACATTGTGATTCTATTGATAGGCGAGGTCCGTTGATGTTCCACAGTCTGGGGATTTTGAATTTCTTGCTGATCCGCAAAGCTTTGGTTTTCGTCAGATTTATTTCCATCTTGTGATGCTGTGAAGGGCGTTTAGTAGTCACTGTAGGCCCATGCATGTCTTGCTCATTAAAAGCAAATCATCGGCATATAAGATATTTGGTAGGCGACGGCCCAAGTTTAGGAGGGTGTCTGTTTATGGTATCCAGCTCCCTCGACAGGCTTGATATGTAAATGTTAAACAGCAGGGAGGCAAGAACACACCCCTGCTTCAGGCAAACAGAGGTGTGCATTTTCCCAGAGAGCTTGGTGCCATCTGCTATCTTCATGTGTAGCCTTGTTTTGAAGTACGCTAGTTGAATGGCTCTGTGGTGGTTTTGGCAGTAACCCATAGCTGGATAAGTTTCTGCCTTAACAGATCCTGGGGGGACCCGGTCAAATGTCACCTTAAAGTCGACAAAACAGATGTCTAGCGTGGATTTTATGCTAAATGTGTTATCAATGCAGAGGGCTTGGGCTACCAGTTATGAAAGCGTACCCTGCCCAGTGTGAAATTCTGTTTGATTCCAGGGAATGCGTTCCAGGGAATCTGCCCAAGCTAGGAATACTGTAATTTCATACTTACATAGTACCTAACTTCTATATCTGATTACTTATGTCTCCCCTTTTAGGAATCTGGGGCCTGTTGCTGACTAACTGGGCTGTACAATTTATCAAGATTTTCTGCCCAACGTGCTGAGTTGATTTTGAAGAGTGATGATACTAAGCCAATTGGGCCTCGAGCCCCTTCTGCTCTGCTTTTCTATATAATGGCCTGTGTGCTGGTGCATTCTGGACTAAGGGAGGAATATACAAGTCTTGTAACTCAAACGTCTTTGAATGAAAGCAAGTTACAAACATCTGGGCTCAACACTAGATGGCAGGAGTGTGCAGAGCATCAGCATCTACATCACTGCACGCTATATGAAACTGGATAAGAAACATTATATATATATATATATATATATATATATATATATATCAAAGGTTACAGGGACGTTATAGTTGGGTTCACGTTTTACCCAAACAAAACCATAGAAATTCTGCGGTTATAGTTATACTTATAGTTCTATCTATGTTAAAAAACTAAAACTGCTGGCCTAAAGTTACTTAACGGCATCCGTTATAGTGTCTTCAGATAAATATAGCTATAACTGCTAGATTTCTATGGTTTTGTTTGGGCAAAATGTGAACCTAACTGTAATGTCACTGTAACCTTTGGATTTTCCAGTGAATTTGTATGTATTTTTTTTTTTTACATAAAATATAATTGGATCCGCGGGTACCCTCCATGGAAGAACTGCACCCCTAGATATACAAAGTTTTATTTCTTTAATAACTCCATAACTACTGAACAGATTTATAAAGAGCTCTTTCTGGACCAAGAGCTAGCTTTCTGCCAAATTTAGTGTACATCCGTACAGCAGTTTGACCTGTAGCCGTGTCTAAAAATTGCAAAATACCCATAGACATTGCATGGGAAAAAATTGTTTACTGACCCCCCCCCCCCCCTTTTTTTCTCGGCACCTGCTTGACAAATCACCCCAAAACTTTCCATGCAGAATTGGGCACTTTTTTTGGAAAATTTCGTGAAGATTCATCAAACGGCGCCAAAGTTGTTAGCAAAACAAAAAACACTGTCTATAGAAAAAGTTGGTCCTAACTATAACTAGCTACTGGCGATCGCCAGTAGGTAAATAATATATAAATATTTATATCTCACTGAGAAAACCAAAGGTTAAAGAAACGTTATACTTAGGTGAAAACGTAACGTTTTAAACTCTAAAAACCACACATTCACCATTTGTAATCATCTCAAGTAACTAACTTGTGGTCTAAGGTAACTATAACTCGTGCCTCCGCCATGCACAGTTTTCTCATCAATAATTTTACTGCAAATGTTGCAGTGATATGATCAATGATGTCATAGAAGATGTCATGAGTGATGTAATATGTGGAGTAATTAGCAAAGCATGGCAAGGGTACGAGTTATGTTACCTTAGAGCGCAAGTTCTAGTTACTTGAGATAACTATAACTGGTGAATTTCTCTGGTTTTGATAGACCCTATTTATAAATCAGATCTATCATCTTTCTCTAAAAAATAGCAATTATTTTAAGCAAATGTATATTTCAGTAATACACACAATACAATGTTTATCATTATTGATTACTTAAAAAAATATTTAATAAAGTTTTATTAAACTACATGTCTGTGAGTCTCTTTTTTTATATAGTTATTATATATTTGGAGTGATAATTGTGAAAATAATTAAGATATATTATTTTTTCAGTAAAAAAATGAAGTATATCTTGTTTATTTTTTAACATTTAACACCCCCCAAAAATGCTAAAAATAACCACATACAGGCTTTGTCGTTTATCCCATACTGTATCACATACACTATAACTAACCCCTAGATGGCTCTGTAATCCCAGCTGTAGAGCAAAAGCTCCCACCTTGGAAATGCTTTAAAAAAAGAAAAGAAAAGAAAAAGTACATTACAATGACCCCGGAGACTTAGTGTTTTTTAGTTTGCTGAGGGGCTGCAGAACTCCCTAAATTCCCTCTCCCCGACCGCAACTTTAAAAACAAAGTTATGCTGATGTCCCTGCCCCTTCTAGGGACATCACCAAAACAAAATATAGCTAAATAGCCCTCCTATGGCATTATGAGATGCTCCTTGGAGGAATAGTGAATAATAAACGAGCGTCTTAGTCCGCTCGTTTATTATTAACTTTGTTTTTATCATTTTGTTTGTGGGTGTCTTGGTTCTACACAGGACTTTCAATTCTTTCTTTTTCTTTTTTAGATAGGTCTGAGGAGGAAGCCCCAGAGCCCTCACTGCCCTGCCGGCTCCCTGCAGGAGCCGGCCTGTTTTTAGGTAAAGTGGCGCCACAACTTGTGCACTTTTTTATTTATTTTAATTTTAAATGGGTGCTCTGGCTCCCACCTGGGGCACCCCAGACTGTTAATGAATTGTATGGACCAAGGGGGAATACCCAGGGCCCAGCTGCATTTTTAAAAAAATATTTTTTTTTTTAAAGTGGTGCGTCCGATGCCCACCTGGGGTACGCCACTTACTTTTTTTGTTTTAGGGAGGTGCCCTAATGCCCACCTTGGGAACCCCACAGTACGTCCATCTTTGGGGGCTGCGGGGGGGGGCGTCCGATGCCCCGCCCGCTCCTCTGCTTGCATCCTTACCAGGTACAGCAGGAGCCGGCATTGCTCCAACCCCGTGGGAGCAGTTTTCCGTTGCTCTGCGCGGTTGGAGCAATTAATAGCATTTCCTAGCCCAAGATTGCTGGCAGGGAAATGCTTTGTACTCTCACCGGGCTGGAGCAGCGTAGTAAAATAGACTGTGTCCCTGGTTTGGGGACCCTGGGACACCGTCACTAACCCGGGGTCATTCTATGGCTCATGTAGGGGGCCTCGCGGCCTCCCCTCTCCCCTTTTGTTTAGTTACCGGCCACAGGAGATGGGCACCCCGGGGACTCTCCTGGCCTGGGGAGGAGGGCGTGGCCCCCCTCCCGTTCAATATAGTTACTGGCCACAGGGCATGAGGTCCCCGGGGCCTCTTGAAGGCTTGAGGTGGGGTGGGGCCACGTGCCCTACTCACCGGTAAATTAATAGTGCATTCCCCCCACCACCTAGCCCACCCAGGGTGTTAATTTTTAAACTCTTGCTCTTGGGAGCCAGCGTTTTTTAAATTTTTTGCTGTGTATTCGTGGATCCGCAGCGACTTTGCTGCAAATCTTTAAGAATAAACCATTTTTGGGCCTCAGCGGGTTACCTCTGGGACCCCACCACCAAGCCTAAGGGGTCAGAGTATCCATACCCTGCCCCTTGTGTGTTTTTTTTATTATATAATTTTTTTGTAGGACTCTGGACTATGTCCCCAGTCCTAGGATGACTGCCACTACTTCCTGGTGGAGGTGGTGGCAGCCAATCAGATCTCATCTTAAGATCTGTCTGGATCCACGGAGGCTTCGCGTCCCTATGTAAATTAAGTTTTTGAGCATTGATTGCTCAAAAACTACTGAACGGATTTACACCAAAACACAAAAAGCACTCTTTCTGCACCAAGATTTATATTTCTGCCAAATTTGGTGTAAATCCACTCAGCGGTTTAGGCTGTAGCTGTGTCTAAACTTTCTATACTAATATTGTTAAGGTTTTAACTAACTAAACAATAAACTTTACCTACTAAAGGAAAATTAATGGGGAAAACACGTTTTGGGACTCCCCTTTTTCCTCGGCCCACGCTTGACGAATCACCACAATACTTTACATTCACAAACTAGTCGAAAAGTAGCACTTTTTGTGGAAAGTTTAGCAGAGATTCATCAAGTGGCACCAAAGTTATTAGCAACACAAAAAATGCATTTCCCATTGAAACACGATCACTATAACTACCCAGTGGCGACTGCCACTAGGTAACGTGTGTGTGTTTATGTATCTATAAAATATCTTTTATGCTGTTATGTGTAGGGTGTTTGTGGCAAGGCAAGCTGTAATCAAATTGCAGGGCTATGCAATTGAGATCCCTGTATTTCAGTGGGTTTTCAGCTTTAAGTCCTATTGTATGCTTGATGAATGATAGTGCTCTGAATCCAGTGCAGAGTTGAGAATGTGTCGCTTGTCACAGGTGTTACCAATGCTCAGCAGTGAATGTCCCACCCGATGCTGTCAGTATTGGCATCCCAGAGCTGATCAATTGTGGATTGTTTCTATTGGAGAAACATATAAAATTGCTCACTGAATTATGTACAATTTAAATGCTATTCTGATCAAAAATAGAAGAAAATGCAGTTTTGCTCCTTTTGAAATATGCTGTGTCCATACTTCGATTAAGCTCCACTGCCAAATTAAGCTAAGGACAGGAATGTTGCAGCTTTATTTTGACCCTTTGTCTGATGTTAATGTGGAAAGCGTTTAGGGACCACTGATTCCTTAACAAATGCTTGTGTGTTTATTTTTCAAAGGAACAATGCAAGATATCTCTGGAAAAGGATTCCACCAGCAATTCGCTCTGTGAGTATCCTACAAAAATTAGTAGCGTACAGGGCATAGAACAGGTGGCAGCGGTTCTAACTTTTCTCTCAAGGCTAAAACTGGTCTAGTACAAAAGACAAAAATTATGGATATATACATGTATATATAATACACATACACACTCACACTCTCTCCTCTCCCACACACACACACACACACACACTTCCTCTCTCTCTCTCTCTCTCTCGTGCTAGATTGTATGCTACCACATCAGTCTTTTAATGCAAGCAGCAGGGCGATCAATGAGAGAATGCCATAGGTGGAGTGATTTTCTTGAGCGAGACCTGCTAAACAATAATAATAATGCGATTTTCAGAATACATAGCTACCTCATATTGGGTGTCCCAGTGCTAGGTACAGGAATCCACCAGCCCCCCCTACAGTTTTAACCCCTCTTACATCCCGAAGAGAAAAAAAATGGTTTTAAGATTTTTCCTGAACAGGCATTCTGACTGGGCCTGATAAACTGTTAGGGGCAGCGCATTTCACAGTTTCAGCGCTAGGTAGTCAAACAAGCTCCCACCCATGCGCACTTTCTTAACTTTGGGAGCAGTAGTCAACCTTTCACCTGCCGATCTTAAGTTCTTCGGCGGTACATAAGGTATAATCAACGATTTAAAGTACCAGGGCCTTTGTTATTCAGAGCTTTGTTGCAATAACTCAAGTCTTTAAACGAGGATCTCTGCCTCACTGGCGGCCAATAAAGTTGCTTAAGTGCAGCCCCTATAGAGGCATGCCTTGGCAGATCCACACGCCCAACTGACTTGCCCTGGCTGTAGCACGAAACTACCGGACCTTACGTTCCGGCAGGTTAAAGCTATACAAAACCCAGGCAGGGACAGGAAAGGACACGTGGATAAAAAAGGTTGAAAGTGTGTCCTTCTCAACGCAAGATCGTTGGGAAAACACAGTATTGATTGTGCCTCTCTTATTGAGGCAGAGGAAATCAACATCGCTTTTATTACTGAATCATGGACGGACGAGGCTTCCGGGCGGATTTGGTTAAAGCCACACCCCCGGATTACCTCTGCTATACATTAAATAGGCCTTATAGGAAAGGGGGTGGCTTAGCGGTTATATACCATAAGTCAATAAATGTATCTTTTAATTCTTTATCTAATGTTGAATGCGAAGCTCTGGATTTTTGCTTCTATATCTCACATCATCACACCTTTAGAGGGACCCTCATTTATAGGCCACCTGGCCCCAGAAGCAGGTTCATAACACAAGCTGGTACTATGTTGGAAAATGAGCTAAGTGCCAGCTCATACACGATATTAGGAGATTTTAACTTTCATCTGGAAGCTCATACTGATCCAGATAAGTCAAGCCTGCTGGACCTGATGAGTAATGCTGATTTAAAGCAACTTGTCATTGGCACCACACACAAGGCAGGACACACATTGGATGGTATATTTTCCAATAACTCGCAGCTGCTATTCATGGGCCTTCTCTCATTGGTTTGGTCAGACCACAAGGCAGTGCTATTCGAGCTGACCGTGCCTGACCAATACATGAGGAAACCAGCAAATAAACAATTGGTTAGCAGAGCATGGAATAAGGTAGTAGCTAATGAACTACAGCAATTATTGATCTCTACATCTTTTGTTATACCTACAGACCTAGATGAGGCCACTTTTTCTTATACTAATTAGCTGGAAGCAGCAGGTAACAAGCTAGCTCCCAAGAAACTCATCCGCCCTAATAGGGCACGACCTTCCTCTCCTTGGTATACCCAAGAGCTTAGAGATCAAAAATTGGCCTGCAAGCACCTTGAAAGAATCTGGAGGAAGGAGTATAACGATAGGGAAAAAAATGAATACAAACTAAGTTTAGCCCAGTATAAACAGCTGCTTCAAAAAACTAAACGAGTTTTTCGGCAAACAAATTAACTCAGCAAAAAACTCAACAAAAGAACTGTTTAAAACTGTAACCACCCTAGCATACCCAGCCCCTCCGCCCATTCCGGCTAGCCAGGAACTGTGTGAGAAAATAGCAACATTTTTCTTCAACAAAGTGGAGGCTATTTTTTCTACTTTCACTGGCTCAAAGATCAAGATGTCGTCGGCACACATAGCTGATCGTAAGTTAGGAAAAAGCTCTCTGCCACAGTTTGATAAATTTGCCCCAGTTACTGCCACAGACACCTTTAAGCTTCTCATGACGGCGAAATCGGGCTCACCATATGATCCATGCCCACTCTCAATACTAAAACTAGCACCCGAGCCTGTCACAATAACATTGACTTCCATCATAAATGCTATGTTTGCGGAAGGGTACTTCCCCAAAACATGGAAAAGTGCATCCATACTGCCCCTGCTCAAAAAACCGAGTCTAGATCCTAAAGACTCTAATAACTTTAGACCCATCTCTAGACTCCCACTTCCTGCGAAAATTACAGAGAAAATCATGAATGCACAACTTAGTCTGTTCCTGGAAGAAGCTCAGGTGCTGGATCCCACCCAGTATGGTTGCCGGGGGGGTGGGGGGTGGGGAGAACACAGCACGGAGACCGCTCTTCTTAAATCCACTGAAGAAATCAGGGCTATACTCGACCAGGGAGGAAAAGCTGCTATGATTATGTGGACCTCTCAGCGGCCTTTGATACGGTCCGTACTGTTTTATTGATGGACCGGCTGCAAGAGATTAGAGTCCAGGGCACCGCCTGGAAACTACTCCAATCCTTTTTATCAAATAGATTACAGACTGTTACCCTCGGCGAATTCGCTGCTAAACCTTTTTCTCTGCCCTGTGGAGTCCCTCAGGGGTCATCTATGAGCCCAACACCTTTTAACGTCTATGTGTCACAGTTGGCTCCCCTGATTGAATCTTTTGGTTTTAAGCTGACGTCATATGCAGACGACACCCAAAATGTGGTGTCACTACTGCCAGGAAAGCTGCAGGGAACGGTGCTCCGATTCCACGATTGCATGACAGCGGTGGGTAACTGGATGGCCCAAAATTGCCTTAAGCTCAACTCCAGCAAAACGGAGGTGGTATTGTTTGGCAATGATCCTAATTTTTGGACCCAGGCATGGTGGCCGGATTCACTGGGTCCTCTCCCTACTCCTATTAAGAAGGTAAAAAATCTGGGTGTCTACATAGACAATAAACTCAATTTTAGGGATCAAGTGAATGCGGTAGACTCATCTGCTTCGTATATTCTGAGATCATGTAAGAAAATTATGCCATTCCTGCCCAAAGACAGTCAACAAACAGTTATCACTGCTTTAGCCATGTCCAAACTGGACTATTGCAATAGTCTCTATATCAATATCCAGGAAGGGCTTATGGACAAACTTCCACTTCTGCAGAATGCAGCTGCCAGATTGCTTACCGGCATACCAAAATACGCTTCAATCTCGGCTGAGATTAGAAGGCTTCACTGGTTGCCCGTTAAAAAACGTGTTCAGTTTAAAGCTCTATGCATGGTTCATAAAACCCTTCAAGGAACTGGGCCCGATCACCTAAAACTGCAATTCCACTGGTATATACCAAAAAGAACACTGCGCTCCTCAGAAGCAAAATTGGTGTCGGTGCCCTTTGTAAAGAAAGCCAACTGGGGTGGCAGACGTTTTGTGGTCGGTGCAGCCAAGGCATGGAATGGCCTCCCGTTGCATCTTAGATGCATGACAAATCTACTTGCCTTTAGGAAGGCCCTGAAAACGTGGCTTTTTACTGGTTAATCTTTATCATTACTCCTCCCCTGTTGGGCCTCTGTAGGACTTCAGTTAGCGCCAGGACACCTTCGGGTAACAGTTGCGCTCTAGAAATGTCAATAACATTAACATTCATTAGGAGCCAAGCCGCTACGTTCTGCACTCTCTCAAGTCTCTTTACCCTACAGTGTGTAACTCCAAGGTTAAACATTGCAGTAGTCGAGCCTCGACACGATCAAGGCCTATACTGATGTCTTTCTAGCTGACTCCGGTAAGAAACACAAAGTTTTCCTCTGCATTTTTAGAAATCTGAACCATTTTCCAGTAACTGCAGTGGTTTGACTGTCAAAAGGCAGTTTTTCATCCACTCAAATGTCGAGTTTCTTGTCTTTAGATTTAGGATTAGGTACTGAACCCAGCTCCTTAAGCCACCATGCAGTATACCAGATGTTTGACCGGTTGCCCAGGGACAGAACCTCTGTCTTTCCCGCACTGAATTTGATACAATTCCGGTCCATCCACCTAGCAACCTCTGTCAGGCAGAGGCATAGGTAAGAAACCATACGGGTGGAATTCTTTGACAGCATGATGATAAGCTGAGTGTCATCTGCATTTGACACAATCGTGAACCCATAGCTTTCAATGATATCCGCCAATGGTTGCACGTATATGTTAAACAAGGTTGGCTCAAAGAAGAGCCCTTCGGCAACCCTTGCTACAGTTGGAACACCTTTGACTGGAGGGGTATCTGTGACACCTGGAAGGTGCGACCCTGCAGAAAAGAGGTGACCCATTGCAATGCTTTATGTCCCACTCTGCAGTTCCAGAGTCTATCAAGATATTGTGAGGCACATTGTTGAATGCAACACTGAGATCAAACATCCACAGTGCTGCAGAATCGCTAGCGTCCAAGATCTGACGAATTGACTCTTTCGCCAGTAGCAAAGCTGACTACGTGCTGTATGAGGAGCGGATACCCCACTGTTTCCTGTGTAATAGGTCATGACTCTCTATGAAGCTTGATAGCTGCTTATTAACAGACCTCTCCATGATCTTGGAAAATAATGGTAGCAGTGGAACCGAACTATAATTTTCCAGCTCAGAAGGATTCAGCAACGTTTTTTAAAGAAGCGGAATCACCACAGCATGCTTCCATCTCCCCAGAGGTCAGGGAGCTGTTAATCAACTCGCCTATTACTGGGTGGACCATCTCTCAACCTTGTTCCAAAATGGATGGAGAGGCTGGGTCCAACGGATATCCTGACTTCACTGCAGCGTAAGGTGCGGTTAGCTCTTCAGTCTCATAGGCCTGAAGTTCAGCAGCCTACAGCTCTCCTCTGACCAATTGAACCAGACGCTCTTACACTGGGCATCTCTGGCTACTTTAGGAAAGGAGTCGTAAATATTAGCCACCTTATGCAGGAAAAACTGAGCCAAGGCATTGCATCCTTCCTTTGTTGGTGTGGCCGAAGCTGGGACTAAAGATAAGGATGACAGTGACTTCACCACAGAGAGTAGCTCAGGAGAAGAGTTTTGGGCAGCTAGAATTTTACTAGTATAGTATTCACTACAAGATTTTTTTATGCAGCAGGGGTAGGTTTTTATTGCTGCCTTGTACTCTATTTTGCAAGCAGGATCATACTGTCTGCGCCAAAGGCGCTCCAGGCGCTTGCACTTCTTTTTAACACTTGCAACTCCATTGAACCATTCGCCCGATGGTTTCTGTCTATAAAAGGTCTGATTCTCTAGATGGGCAATTTGGTCTAATGCTCCATTAATCTATTTGTCTACATGTGCATCAGCTATTTCAACACAACTGTCCAACATAGTGCGGCTAGTAGCAAGTGCACTACAAAATTCCGGAGGAGTAACTTTAGCCCACTGTCTAGCCCGTACCACAACAGCAGATGCTTGACTATTGGGCCCTTTCTCATAGAAAACCAGAAAAGGAACGACAAAGTGATCAGACTATAAAAGTGGAATAGGCTGCTTAATTGCTAAATCAGCCATATTAGAAAAAGTACGATCCAGAGTGAGCCACAATCTGTGTGGGGGTCGTCGCATATTGACGGAGCTGCAAACCCTCCAGATCTGCGGTCACAATAGTGGCTATGAGACAAGTGCTATCATCAAAATTCAGGTTCAATTCTCTGACACCGTGAAATTGGAATAGAGAAGTACCAAAGGGGACAAGACATCTCCTAACCTTAGAACAAAGTTGGATGCAGGCCCGGGGAAGGGGGCGGCAATTAATCAAGGTCCCAGAGACTGTACTGGCTGTACAGTTCTTGGTCAGAGCCAAAGCAAAACATACTGCTTCATTTCCCTCGATTCTAAGCTCGAAGAAAGTGCATTGTAATGATTGTTTAAAGATTATTGTAATTCCCCCACCTCTATGTGCTTCTCTAACCAGTCTTCTAATGGCAAAACTATTTGAAATGCCTTGTAGTAGGTCTGGAGAGGAATCCTCCATAAGCCACTGCTCACTAAACCTCATTCCTTTAGGTGGCATAGTCAGCTATACACAATATTTTAGCTACGTAGACGCCCAAAAAATGTCTGTCGGGGTTCTAGTGAGTCAATGTCACGCTGTAACTAATGTTGTGAGCACAAAGAGTTTTCTCCTCACCAATCCCCGATACCCCAATATTTCCCAAAGCTTTCAGACTTGTGTATCTAACCTGCGAATCCACCTTGCGGGTAAAGCGGACAGGGGTCTCCCTTGCCCTCTGGTGGACTCCGTATACAAGGATGAACTAATATGAAGACTGCTTCAAGCCTGCCAGAGTCTATCAGGTAAATTTAGATGAGTGGTATCCCCATTTGGCTCAGAGAATTCAAAGACCACCACATTATTTTTTATTTTACACTTCTTTATTTAAAACCAGCTTGGAGAATACTAGATGTACAGCACTTATAGTGTGTATTAAAAAAAAATAGCACAATGATTTCTAAGTGTGAATAATGAATAAGCGATGCCTAACATTTTCTAAAACATAACAAGAGCTTATGATGAAATTTCTGCCAGTTTTTAAAAGTCTACACCCTCAAATGCCCTGATGACTCCTTAAGCCAGTGACGATGAGGGCCCCTTTTGTTATTCTGCTTTTCATTGTTCTTGGACAGGACACTTGGCATACTAGTGTAGTGTCCCCGGGAAACCCAGAAAGTCCCATCTTAGCAACTATAGCTGAAGGCTACAATACAGTATTCTCTCTATAAACATGAGAACGGTTTTTGCCACTTCCCTTACCGGACATGAGGTCACAGCCTGAGAATCATGATACTCGGACTATGCATGTGAACAGAAACAGCAGCATGCTTTTCATAACAGTGCAGAATGCGAGCAATTGTAAAACATTAATAAGGTAAACGTATTCTCGGGTCATGTGCAAGCAACTCAAAATCATACAAAACAGAAATCTTTTTCGATTTATTTAGTAAAGAACTGTTGCATTTGCCCCACCAGAGAGCAGGGATCATAGGTCATAAATGGTGAGTCATAAATAGTGTTAATTGGTGATATTCACAAGGCCAACGTTACAATAGGCACACCTTGACAGTTTTGTTAACATCCTCTGCAGAGGAGTCACTGTTTCAGTGCTTATTCACTATGGACTTTTCTATCCCTCATCCGAGCCAGTTGGATGTACACAGTTGAGCTGTGTGTGGACAAAGCCCTGATTGTCGGGGACCATTTTTAGAACTTTGAAGTGTTTATCGTTCTAAATCTATAAAATTCAGACTTGTGCTGGTGTTCTAGAATTACTGTGTCTGGAAAGTCACATTGGTGTGTTCAGGAGTGCAAAGTGTGTGTGTTTATGTGGCGCGCACTGGGGCAGATTCGCATTTGTATGCACTAAACTTCAAGTGTGCAAGCGTGTTTGCATGCAGTGTATACAGGCATGCACAGGAGTGCAGGTTTTAAAATGTAAATATGAATTTAGAAGTGCAAATGCGTATGTGCAAGACTGCATATGTACTGCAGGGCTAATAAGCTTCCGATTAGTATACATGACCCATTAAATGTTAACTTTTGTGGGCTGTGACATAGGAAATGTCCCAGATCTATCACAGTGATCCAGATAGGCTAGTGGCCACAGTTGCTCTGACAAGTATCTGCGCTGACCACCGTGGTCAAGCAGAAGTGTAGGTAGACCCTAGGCTTACCATTTCTCAAGTAAAAACCAGTAGTAGTATTGAAAAATTAAAATTCACAAAAAAACCTTGCCTGGTAAAATAAATAATGAAATAAAACCCAGCCCTGGAACCTACCATTTATGAACACATTTTATTGGAAAAATAGTATGATTTTATACGATGTGGGGGATGATGTGTGCTTCTTTACCGCAGGCAAATGCCGAGCTAGGAAATATTTGGTCTGTGGGACAGAGGATTTGGCAGAAAGATTTTCCTGGAATCTACACATCAATCGCAGCACACTCATGGTCCGAGAACATTCAAGTCATCATGGAGGCGGTGAGAGGTAAGTTTGAAATTCTCGTGAGGCTCCCCTCTTTAGCTTGCATGTTTTGCTAAACAGTCCTGAGACCCCTGCCCAAACGTCTCACAGATATATCTGTAACTGCTTATCTCAAGAGGTGAGATGGTGTGAAGATTTATCTCTGTGCCAATTCAGTCAGCCATACCTGAAAAGTTTCAGTGCCCACCCTGAACTCCTATCATGTGTAAATGACATCGAAGAGCATCTGTACATGGGCATGATGGGTCACAGTGATGTGCAGTATTGGCATTCGTCCACTCTCTTGCCGCAACCCCTACCCAAAGAAGTAAGTTGAGCTGCAGGCCTTCAGATGTAAACCTCAACTGCGAGTTATTTCTATTCTTTAAGGCTAAGAATTTCACTATTGACATATATGTCCCTTGGGCTTTCTGATTCTTGCCTTTGCAATGTGACACATAGCTCCCCTGTTTTCAGTTTTATGTCTTTTCTCCTTATATTTTGTGTAATGAAATGGAGTTTTTTTCCTATATGTTCCCATGGTCTGACTACATCTCTGATGCACTCCAACAAGCACAGTACCAATTGTTTTCATACTAGACCTATGTGGAATTGCCTGTATTTGTGGCGTCTCTACTCCTTTTGGCCAGAGTCAGACTGCCATACAGATGATATTCCCTTACCATTCATTGTATTAAGTTATAGGTAGGCTTTCCTGTTTTCAGTTTCTATTTTTGGCAAGTTCTGGTGGGGTTTTTTCAGTGATTTCAATACCTTTAAAAAAAAAAGTGGTTATCAGTGGTTACACATTTTCGCACCATTAAAAACAACAGAAACCGTGTTTTCCGGCGTTTATTATTGCTTGCTTACTGCACTGATATTGTATGCTATATAGACAGTGTAAGTACAGTGTATATGAGGTCCAAATAAATTTTTACTAATCAATCTTATTGTTGTACACCATACAATACTTCTTCAGTGAGTCTTTAGTCATGCACACTCACGCTTTCCTTCCCATGTAAACTTTATCTGTGAAAAGGCCCTCTCAACATTGGCACTTGAGACGGGCAACGCCAAAACAGTCAATACACAATTTGCTATCTCTGCCCACTGACATAGCTTTCCATGCCAATACTGGTGCACCTGAAAATTGTGATTCTCTGGGACAGGTTCTTTAACATATGCGTTGAACTGGGAGCATATGCCCTCAGAGTTACTGAATCAGTCAAAAATGAAGCAGCACTTTTGAGAGTCCAGAGAAAATTCCCCATTATGGAAGGGATCTAGAACTCGTGCAGAGTACTAGTGTGAAGTTTCATTGACTTCAAATGCCATGGATGGTGAAGGGACATTTCTATGCATCATTGCAAGCCATTTCTCATACATTGAGAAATAAAATTTCCTGAATTGCACCTCAACATTTCTGTGCTTACCAAGTGGCAAGCACTCTAACATGGAACATATTGCAGTGCCAAAGTCACTAAAAGTGTCACCCAGCCTACTCTTAAGGAGATGTTTCATATCTATGCCAATTATGCTGAACACTTGGTAGACAAGGGTGTTTTCAGACTAAAGTTTTTTTATTATGTCCACTACAGTAGTCATGTTTTCCTGTAAAAATCTAAGAATGCAGTAAAGTGTACTTTTTTTGCATCACTATGCGACTGAAGATCCTTGCATTTCTTGCCTTTGGCATCATCACTCAGCAAAAATTCTGTAAACGGTTGCCACATGGATAATATAGCATTCACGGCCTCTAGGACTTGGAACCACTGGCTAAATGACACAGTTGGGAGAACTCTTTCTTTGATGCCACACAAAGCACAAAATGTGAAATATTTACGCTTTACTTCCCGCACATAACAAAACAGTGTACTAGAATGGACTAAAAAGTCAATAACATTCTTCATCAATTCTGAAGATTCTAAAGATGCTTTCAGCATACCATCTAGCAAGTGGCAAGGATCTCTTTCAGGGAAGCACTTCAGCTTCTTGCCAGGTCATCACACAACTTTTTCATATGCGTAGCTGAATCACTGCAAATACAAACAATATTATTCCAATCTTTGATGAACAAAGTAAGAACTTTTTTCAGCAGCATTCCAAGTGACACTGCACTGCGTTCCATGTTTTGCAAAAGTCTGGTGTCATGTGTTCACCACTATCCCAGATGCTTGGAGACAGCACACTTTTCACATATACCTGACACTACACCTTGCATTGAATGTTTAAATCCTGGGGCGTTTAGAAATTCACCTACTATCAATATTGAGTCGCTAGAAAAGAGGGCTGATGTATTAAGAGGTTTTACCCATTCTCTGTGGGTAAGTGTGATGGTACATATTGGGAAAGATTCTTATGAAACAAGCCATCAGTAAAATAATCAAATGTAGCCAAAATATCAAATATGATTTTGATATTTCCTGATTCTCTACAGTTTATAAAGTAATTACAAGACCTAAAACATTCTTCTAAACTCTGCATCTTTAGACCAAAGACCACAAAACTGAAAAAAGCAAAAGGAAGAAGAAACCATATTTAGCGACATCCCTAAACAACAAAACTCAAGCAGAATAACGTTAGCCCAGTCTTTCTTGCTGCTACCTTTTATAACAAAATTACATTGTATTGGTCCCTTCAGGAAGAAATAAAAATGACACTTTCACTCTCCTTTTCCTTTCTTTGAATGGCATTTAGTTTGTGGTTGTGCAGGTGTTGTTTCAGTGTTTATATGTTTACACGGTGAGGGCTATTTCCCTTTTGTGGGGTTTTATCAGTTATTATAGGTTTAAACCTAAAACAGGATAGCCTAGTTATAGGGCATGTGTGCATCCTTCCCCCACCCATGCCTTCAGAAATGTTCTTTTTGTTCGTTTTTTGGTCTTAAACTAGTGTACTATTTCTGACTAATAAAAAGAAAGCCCATGTGTTACCAAAGTTTATAATTGTAAAGAAACATCTTCCATTGTTTGTATATGACGTTTGCCAAAAAGGTATCAGCCCTACCTGTATTTTGGTTATTTAAACATTTTTTTTTAAATGTTATTTTATAAAGTGTATGCAATGTGAATCATTTTTCAGAGCTTGGTGCTTGGAAAGGTGCTGCTCTGATGCATACAAAGCAATGACCAGGCCATACACAGATCCCCACCAGCGAAACAAAAACTGCCATAATACTGTCAGCATTAACTGCCATATCAGTCGTCCCTTAATCCAACACAAAAAACAAGTTGCTTACCTGTACACTGTGGTTCTCCAGTATTGATATCTTTTATAGATTTACATGCTTGAATCTTCCCTGTCATCACGGCGAGAGTCCCACGGTAACACTAAAATAGTAGTACTAAGCTTTAACCTTATTCCCTATTGAAAATCAATAGCATTTAGTAACCTATTAACATTGTTTTAAAACATCCAAACTTCAGCCAATCAGAGCTTAGACCTTAGAGTATTCATCCCCTACAGGGCCACTATACCTCAGATTTCAAGCACAAGTGTAGAGAGAATAACAATAAAGGTATGAAATAGTGAACCTGAAAGGGGAGGAGGGTGGGTCGCATGTGAATCTATAAAAGATATCAATACTGGAGCACCAAAGTGTCCAGGTAACTTGTTTTCCTTCAGTATTGTATCTTTTATAGATTTGCATGCTTGAATCGGAATAGTAAGCAGTTTCCAAATGTCAATGGCAGCAGGTAAGGTGAACCATCCCACCACGCGACCCAAAGTTGGAAATAATCAAAAGCAGATACTGTAAATGCAGAAAAAACCAACAGGTATGTAGCATAGCAATGATTCATTAAAATGAAGGTACCCAAATTGTAACAACTACAAAATAGTACAATAGGGAAAGAAAGACATTAGTAGGTGCATACCTTATGCGAACAGTCATCACAGGGCAGCTTGTCCAACTGCTACATCTGCCTTCTACCATGCGTGAAGGCAATAATGCGTTGTGAGTGTATGGATGTTCGTCCATGTTGCCACCCTGCAGATGTTAGGTAAAGACACTCCTGCAAACAGTGCCGAGGATGCTGGCATCTTCCAAGTGGAATGAGCGGTGATTTTCGCAGCGAGTGCCCGTCCAGCCTTCTCATGGCAGACTATTATAGCTGAAGGGACCCAGCGAGCAATAGATGCTCGTGTCAAAGCCTGACCTTTCCTGGGGGCAGAGAGAGAGATGAGCAACTAAATAGATTTACTGAGTCTTTGTTTTTGCATGTAGAATTTCAAACAGCGTTTAATGTCCAGCGAGTTCATGGCTCTTTCCGCAGGCGAAGATGGAGTGGGGAAAAAAAGAAGGCCGCATCACTGGCTCATTTAGATAAAATGCTAAAGGCACTTTAGGAATGAAAGGAGGATTGGTGCCAAGAACCACTCTGTCCTGATAAAACTGCAGGTAAGTTTCTGTTGTGGTAAAAGCTTGGATCTCACTAATGCGTCTTGCAGACATAATGGCCAATAGAAAAGCTACCTTTCATGAAAGGAATTTTAAGTCACATTTGTGTATTGGCTCAAAAGGGGACCTCATAAACTACGATAAGGCAAGGTTTAGCTGCCAAAGTACTGGAGGAGGCTTCACTTGCAGGTAAGACCTAAATAGACCTTTCATAAACTCCTTCACAAGTCTGTTAGACCACAAGGATAATTGACCAGAACGTCGCCGTATCTGGATATTGCCGCCAGGTATACCCTAATGAACGAATGGGTAAGGCCTGACTTGGCGAGATGTAAACGATAGGGTAGAATATCTTCAGAAGCGGAGGAGAGAGGATGACAAGATTGCTCAACACACCATGAACAGAATCTATTCCATTTTGCCGAGTAGCATTTGAGCATAGAAGGAGCTCGGGCTTTCTGAAGTATCGATTTATATTCGTCAGAGATTGTCAATGCTCTGAACTCAGTGTGGTGGGAAGCCAAGCTGACAAATGGAGTGTGTGAATTTGCAGATGAACCACTTGCCCCTTTTCATACAAAGTAGATCCTCCGTTGGCCAGAACAGGATTAGAGAAGACTGATAGGCAATACAGCTTGGTTTACCAGTATCGCCTCGCCCATGCCGGGGCGATGAGTATGATGTGGCATGGCTCCTGTTTGAGTTTCTGCAGAACTCTTGGAATGAGAGGAAATGGAGGGAATGTGTAAGCAAGCGTTCCTTCCCAGGAGAAGTGGAAGGCATTCTCCAGAGAGCCTGGCTGAGGAACTCTGCTGGCAAAGAACCTGCATTTTTTGTTGAGGGATGTAGTGAATAGATGTAGGGTTGGAAACCCCTAAAACTGAAATACCTTTCGTAGCAGTCTCTGGTTTAGCTCCCACTCGTGACATTGCTTGGTGTCCCTGCTGAGGGAGTCTGCCCACTCGTTTTGGTCACCTGGTACATGTTGTACTTGCATTGATATCTTTGACTATCAGCCATTCCCAGATTTGTTGCACTATGGCTGAGAGGGCATGAGAACTCGTCCCACCTTGTTTCTGCAGATAAAACATTGTGGTGGTGCTGTCCGACTGGACGGGATTTGACGATCCCCTAATCCTTGGCGGGAAAGCCGGGAGACCCAGAAAAACTGCCTTTAATTCCAGTAGATTTATGTGACACGATGTTTCCTGAGCGGACCACTTTCCGTGGATCTGCAAATCTTGTACCTAGGCTCCCCACCCCTCCATGGAAGCGTCTGACGTCACCATCATCTTTTTGTCGGGAGGAAGGATAGACCTTGAGAAAGGTTGTCTTTGACCGTTCACCAGGACATCGCTGATGTCATTATTGAGGTTACTGAAATGATGGCATCGGAAGAGCCTCGAGATTGAGCCCACTGTGCATCGAGTTGCTCCTGGAGAGGTCTCATTGGTAGGCGAAAGTTTGGGATCAGTGGGATGCAGGATGACCTCATCTCTAGCATTGATTTGTATGTCCTTACGGAAATGCACTTTTTAAAGATAGACTGCGTTATCCTCTGTAGGGTAAAATCCTCTCTTCTGTGGGAAAAGCCTTTGAAAGCGTGGTATCCAGGATTCTCTCAGAAACACCAGTGACCTGGAAGGGATGAGAGAGGTTTTCTCCATGCGAGTTTGAGACCTAGGGAGCGAAAAAGCTGTAGACAGGCTTCCGTAGATCTTTTGGCAGCTTGGAAGGATGGGGCCTCGACCAACCAGTCGTCCAGGTAAGGGAAAACCTGGTGACCGGATCGTCTGAGAAAGGCCGCCACTGGCGCCAAGCACTTGGTGAAAACTCTGGGTGCTGACTTTAGCCCGAAGAGCAGCACCCTGAATTGGTAATGGCACCCTGCCACCTCGAACCTGAGAAAACATTGGTTCCTTGGATGTATGGGTATGTGAAAGTATCCAGAAGATCGAGGGAGGACATACAATCTCCCGCGTCCATTAGAAGCAAAATCTCCTGGAGCGACCGCATCATGAAGGGTTCGCTTTTGTTGATCTTGTTCAGCAACCTGAGGTCCATTATTTGCCTCCATTTCCCTGTCTTTTTCTTGATTAGAAAGAAATGAGAGTAGAAACCCAGATTGTGCTGATTGCGTGGCACCTCCTCAATTCCTTGCTTGGAGAGGAGTAATCTGATTTATATTTCGAGAACTGGCAGATGACGATGTGAAGTCTTCCATGGAGGGAAATTCGGAGGCTGTTGAACAAATTCCAGGGTCTGACCGTGCTGGAATACGTTTAACACCCATTTGTCGGAAGATATGAGCTGCCATTGATTGGAGAATTTAGAGCAAGTGGGGCCGAATTGAAGTGGGACTGCGGTGACAGGAGCCTGTGATTCCTCATTGTCTCTTGTTTGTGTCTTGAGATCTTCCTTCTGATGCTGGACGTCAACCTGCTGATGCTCTCGAATAAGCGGGCGTTGAGGTTTGTTGGAAGGGTTGAGTGGAATACTGCGAACGAAACCCCTGTTGGTAATAGAGTTGAAAACGCTGCTGTAGTTGAGGCCGAGAGAGATACTGACCTATTCCTCGAAAGGAAGAAAACTTCCTCTGCTGCAAACTCCCCAGCGATTTGGCCGTGTCAGTATCTGACTTAATCAATAGCAGCGCGTCATCTACATGCTTGCCAAATGGATATTCGCCGTTGAACGGCATATCCAGTACCTAGGCCTGAACTTCTGGGCGGAATGTTGTAGCCCTGACCCAACCCTGCCGCCTCAACACTGCCGCTCCCGCCATCTGCCTGAAGGTGGTAGATAAAATGTCCATTGCCACATCAATAATTTAAGAAGAGGCCCTCTCACCTTCTGATAAAATGTCCATTGCCTCCTTCTTCTTGTCCTCGGGAAGAAATTCCAACGAAGAGATGTCGAGCCACTTTTGTTGGTCATACCTCCCGAGGATAGCCATAGCATTGGAGGCTCTGATGGCGGTAGACGCTAGCACAGAAAACCTCTTGCCAGTGTTTTCTAGCCGGCGCCCCTCCTTATCCGGTGGGGCTGTACATGGCAAGGAAGGATTCTTAGATCTTCTGTGAGCGGCCTGCATGATAACTGAATCGGGTCGAGAATGACCAATAAGGCACATAGGAGAGTTTTCAGGCTCCTTGTGTTTTTTTGTCCAGAGTCCGGACAACCGCAGGAATGGAGACTGGAGTCTTTATTAATTTTAGGCCTTCTTGCCATAACTAATCCACGATGGGAATGGCTTAAGTGGTGCACTGTGTACCTGCTTTAAAATCGTATAGAAAACACTCAGTCTGTTTGGCGGGCCAGTAGGTCAAAGCACTTTGATGCTCGCTCGAGGAGGAAGTGAAAACCGCTGATATCTGCAGATGGAGAATCTGTCATAGAAGCAGTAGGCCAGGGTGGCAAGGGTGCCACCTAATTATCCCATTCATCATAGACATCCGGGTCCAACTGCAGCTCCTCATCTAATTGCTGGTCATCGCTGACCTGCACATTAACAGGTATTGATAATGGACGAGGTAAATTTCTGTTTATTGACAGTGTAGGTGTGGTCTGGGGCTCAGAAATGACAGTAGGTGCGTCCTGTGTAGGAGGGGGCTGCTGAGCCGAGTTAGCCTCAAGGAAACATCTGTAATCATTTAGCATCAGACGCAAGTCTATAACTAAAGAAATAGGTTTATTTATGAAAGGCTCCTGAAAATGGTGACGCTCATCTTCCTGCTCTTCATAGGGATAATGTTCCTGGAATGCGTCCAAGCATGGAGCACAGGTGCTCCCTCTATCAGAGAAGAAGTATTCGCCCTCAAGATAGGATCATCTCATCTACCTCTGAATCCTGGCACTTGACTCTGAGATGCGAGAGGCTGTATGCATTCTCTGATTCTTGAAAATCCAAGAGACGAGTAGGAGGCTATGGAGAAATCTTTGAGAAGTCCTGAAACAGAGATGGAATGGCCTTTGATAGAGCAATGTCTTTTTCCCCCGTAGACAGAGCCATTGATGGGCCTGCCGTCGGTATCGATGACATTATCCTCAATGGTAATACTGACGTGTGGCCTGAAGAGAAATCTTCGCCGATGGTGTAGTGACGAGCGGGACTGTCGACGGTGTAATCTGCATCGACTGAGATAGTCTTAACTCTGTAGACGACGGTGACATCCCCACTTCCGCCTTCGACATAGCAGCCGTCGTCGTCTTGACCATCGACGTGGTGGAAGTTGCCGATGAGACCATCGGCCCCGCGCCTGATCCTGTAGAGACGGAGGCAGTAGACCGTGAGTGCTCAGTCGACGGAGTCATCGACGGAGTCGTCGACAGGCGATTTTTCTTAGAAGTGGTATCCCTGAAGGGAGTGTGAGGCACAGATGGGGGTGTTGAACCAGCTCTTTGCTGTGAGATAGAGGGACCTGGCAGGTCCTTTTTAGCCCACTTTACCTCAGATACTTCTCTGCTTAGAGTTTTTAGTATCTCTATGGGAATAGGAAAGCTCTCCTTCCTTTCTTTTCTTAGAGGAGGTATGAGGCTTCTCATCTTCAGAGTCTGAGTCTTTATTAGCCTTCTTCCTTTGTAGCCAGAGAAGCAGCCTACCCTCACGGTCTTTGAGGATTTTTGTAGAAAACGTACAGCAGTACTTGCATTCTCTCGGCTTATGGTCTGGATACAGGCAATAAAGGCACTCTTTGTGTGGGTCCTCAGAATAAAGTCGGGATCTTCCACAAGTCTTTCAGCACCTAAACAACTTTTTTTTTAGACTCTACATTTTGTAGAAAGATAGGCAAACACGCTTCCGAACTGTACCTAAGATGAAGAGATGAGGTGAAGAGATACACTGCAAGCTGGAAGTTCAAAATGGTAACTGTAGAAAGACTGTGACTGAGCAGAGCTCAGGGAGACTCCCTAACACGATGTGCGGAAAGAAATCTGAGGTATAGTGGCCCTGCAGGGGATGAATACTCTAAGGTCTATGCTCTGATTGGCTGAAGTTTGGATGTTTTAAAACAATGTTAATAGGTTACCAAATGCTATTGAATTTCAATAGGGATTAAGGTTAAAGCTTATTACTATTTTACTGTTACCGTGGACTCCCACCATGACAATGGGGAAGATTCAAGCTTGTAAATCTATAAATAATACAATACTGGAAAAGTTCCTAGTAGTACAAACAAAACCTGCGTTGCCATTCCATAATGCTGGGAGGGCCATATTTTCCTAAAAGGAGGAGGCTTTGATTTTTAGGTCTGACTTTAACAGCAACGCTGTTTGCTATAGCGTTTGTCACTACTCTTCTAAAATATACAATACAAACATCTTACCATGCTGCTGACTTTTGGTGCATCTTTCCACTTCCAGCAAGTGCTTCCATTGCAATGCACCCTGTATATTGTTGTCCGCGTACATCAGCATATTTAGCAAATGCAGAAGCCATATGTCATGTGTTAATAAAAAAAAATGGTGTGGAAAGAATCACTGCATTAAAAATTATCACCCTTTTGTTAATCTTTCCCACATTGCATCTTACTTTGTTCCGCTGCTGTATGTAAATTGCACTGATACCTTGTGGTACAATCTGATCTATAAAAAGATTAGATTTTAAAAAAAATGACACTGTAGAGATACACTTCTCACTGCAGAATGCATGCATAATGAGAGAAACATTGTAAAATTCTTAGGCCATAACCATCATTGATTGAAAGTCAGCTTCCTATGCCCGAATAGTTCGAGATCCTCGTACTGAGAAGGGCAGACATCAATTTACCCCCCGTTCAACTCGCTTGCAATTCCACGTTGGTCAGAAACCTGTGAATTGTGTCTCATCCATTTCATTTGTACCCCACATCACCTGTTCATGATTTGGAGGAACCTACCGCTCATGTAAGCAGACAGCTGCTAAAGAACACTAAAACTACTTTCGTGTGCTTGGGTTGTATGTAGTAATAATGTTAGGAAAGTAAAACTAATTTTCTATCCCTTTAACTAGTATTAAATTATGTCTGCTTCCACCAACTTACCCTTTTTCGAAAAATATTTTTGTCTCTTTCTGTGTTTTTTCCTTCAGTAAATTTTGTCCGTGATATTCATTACTCACTACCCCAGTATCCCTTGATTTTTTTTTTTTGTGATTTTTTTTTTTATTGCAAGCAAGTTTTGTCAGTGGTTCTCTTTCCTATCCCCTCGCCCCACTTCCTTTTTTTCTTGTTTGGTTTTTTTCTGCTTCCCTTTCCTCAGGCACCTCAGAATTGGTCGATCCCCTCAACACTTTCTATGCTTTGCCTTTTAGGTCTGGCTTAAAGAAAGCTTTAGCTGTTTGGACAGGCATTTGTTTTCCAAAAAGTTTGTAATAAAAATGTTTACATCCATAGATTTATGCCGGGCCTTTTAGTCAGTCTGGTTTGGCACTGGTCAGTTAAGTGACTTTAACATTTCACGTTTTTCTCCCCCATCCCTCACCATATCATATATAATGGGGCAATGGGTCAGCCCATTCCATCTATTGGCTGTCTTATACTGAGTAATGGCATTTGGCCCGATTCACTTGTGCAAAGCTGCATGAAACTTTTTGACCGGTCTTGTACAGTCAAGGATGCAAAAAAGTTTGATACTTTTATCAAGTGACAATTCAATAGTGGTGAAATCACTTTTCTGCTATGTGATCTTTTAGGTCGAGTCTAGCAGCGCGCATGCGCTGCTCTGCGATGCCTGCTGTATCTGTTCAGGTTGCTTAGGCCACGCCTACCGCTTTCTATTTGTCCTTTCTTATGCCATACACAATTCTTTTGTTCTTATTGGCAAGGCGTTGCTCTTTGGCCCGCCTTTGGGTGTGTCTTTAACTTTGTGGCGACCACCCATGTTACGTGTCCCCTTACATTCCGATTGTATTTCCCGTGTTTGCCACACTTCTTTTCTTCACTTAATTTGTCCCGTGCCATGAAAACAGCAGCTCTTTGTGTTTCCCCTGCCAGCACGATTCAAAAGTCCCTTGTTTATTTATGTTTTCTCTCCCCTGCCGCACACGTTTCAGATTGAAACGTGTGCGGCGGGGGAGCAAAAACATAAATAAACAAGGGACTTCTGAAAGTTTCAGAAGTCCCATGTTTATCTATGTTTTTGCCCCCCACCACCACACACACACGTTTCAAAAGTCCTTTTGTGCAGTGCCTCCGTTCTGGGCCTGCAGAGCGGCCAAGGCAGGGAAGCGGTTCCCATGGATGGCAGCCATAGAAAGGTATGGGCTACCTGCGTTGACATGACGCAGCACTTGCTTCTAGGAGAACGTGACCCCACTTGGCAGGCAGTTTATTAGTGTTATTGTAAATGATATGAAAAGTTAGGAAGCTGGGACGCGTAAACTCATTAACGAAGGCAAAGTCCGGACTAGCGCCCTGAGACCGCTTGGCGTGTCCTTGCACCCTCCCCCACTCGCTACCCTGTGTTCATTGTTGCTGGCTCCCTCCCTCGATTTACTTATGTTTTTAGGTCTCGCCTACGCAGCGCGCATGCGCTGCATAGGAGGGACCTTTGGAATCAATCAGCATTTTGGCTAAAAGCGTGCACGTTTTGCATTGCTTTCTATTGCAACGCGTGCATGTTTAGCGTTTCCCTTGCGGGAGCGAGCATCGGCGCCATCTGTTTGTAATTATCTTGAAAACAGATGGTGCCCCTGCTCGCTCCCGCAAGGGAAACGCTGTGTGTGTCTGGGATGCAGGCCGTGTCAGTTCAAGAGACAGCAGACTGAACACCTCGTCTAGTTCAAGTAAGTCTGAGTCAGTGTTACTTAAGTTACTACATCCAATGGGCAACGCGCTGCGCGCCAGGCAGAGCCGTGACTGACTTAGTACTGTACAGTCATGTCATACAGTTAAGGTGCAGAGGTCATCGAATTAGGGGACACGTTATATTCACCCAATGTGAGTCGATTAATAGTGTTTATATAATCTTCCCGAAGCAGTGTTCTTATTACGACTTGCTCCGACACAATTAAATTGGTAGATCGCATCACCACAAGCAACACCCAAGCTTGTTTTTTCTGCTTTCCCCCCTTACGTTGATTATCACAGTTGCCAACTCTTGGAAACAAAGAATTGCCAGTTTCTTAATTAAGAAGTGCCTTTAAGCAGCAGTGTTTGTGTTACTATAACATGCTGTGTTGTGGGTAAGTTGGCTGGTCGTAGTGTATGGCAAACACGACCTGGCAACACCTCATTATTCACAGCAAGGAAAATAGCGTAAAGTTACTGGATACACTTAACACAGCCATTTTTGTCTGTAAACATATTTTACGCTGTGTGAAGGGCAGGCAGCAGACACTCCTAAACGTCTTGGGGTTGTATCAGAAGGGGTGGTGTATCCATGGGGAAAAAGATTTTCCAGTGAAGGGAAAAAAAATCGTACAGTTTAACAGTGGGGTTACCTTTTCCCAGTGTGGAAACATAGTGCAGAAACATACTGTGCAGGGACTAGCAACATGTAAGAAGGTCACATGACAGTGCCAGCAGTACGCATGTGACTAGCAGTTTTTCAGTTGTACTACTTGCAATGTTTGAAAATGGCAAACTGTTTGTTGTAGTGCTTCTACTAATACAGATGTACTCCTTTTTTGCGAATCAGGCCCACTTTCTTTTAAGTAGCATAACAGCATACTAATATTCAATACGTGTATTGAGCTACCAAGTAGTATTGTTCTGTGCTTTTGTTGAGAGAGCCAATTTTTGTATTCCTGGCAGTCTGGGCTGGCGGGGAGATTAAAGTGTTCATAGTCCTTTACATGTGGTATTACCACTTTTTGCACGAGGGCCTCATCATTTTGAGTTACAACACTATTCAGGGACAAACCCCACACCTACAACTGTGCAGTGGATGGAGAGGTTTATTGTACTTGTGTGACTGTCAGCGCTGCCGCGTAGCGGCACGAGTCTGATGATCAGATCATCATCTGAAAAATTAATTTCACACACAATAGCATCTGCAGCAGGCAGGGCTGCTCTGTCTCATCATCCTTCCTGAGTGAGCCTGGTTTATCTGCAGTCTGATCATCTGATTTAATTCACAGTAAATCTGCAGGCCGCAGCGCTGCTCTGTCTGAGTCTCCTTATCATTGGGCACCAATAGTAAGGTTTATCTTCACAGTCACTACGGGTCAGTGCGTGGCAGTCTTACCAGGCAGGGCTCTCTCGGCACTGGGGCCGGGCGGGGGAAGGGGGATGGGGTAGCGAGGGGGTAGCGTCATTCCTCAGAGGCCCCCTGTCCGCTCTCATGATCACAGAGTTGTTCTTACTTCAGTCACAGCGCGGATCGCACCACGCATTGCAGATGAGATGAGATCTGATAATTGAGACATACAGTAAAATCTGCAGGCGCAGGGCTGCTCTGTCACGTCATCCTTGAGGTTTACATCTAGATCTGAGATTTCATTTCAAATTCAGTCACAGACTAATAATCTCAGCACTGGCCGCAGGGCTGCTCTGTCTTGTCATCCTTCTTGGGTACCAGGAGGGAGCACTAGGGTTAGTGTCCTTCCATTTCTGGTGCTCTGCAGCAGTTTCAAGAAGTTCTTGGAGTTTATTGTTGCTCAAATGGCTGTAATTTCTGATATTTAGAAGCTTCCCTCGTCTTCATTGCATGATTTTTGCTCGCGAGAAAGTGTCACTCATAGTTGTTGAAATGTCACTCATAATTTCACTGAAATTATAAGAATGTCACACATGGCAATCTGAAACCTTGGCAGCTATGGTTGCCTTTCAATTCGATGCCACGCCGCATGCCGCACCTCTACCCCCTTCTGCCCTTTTGGTCTTTGCCCCTCACCTGCTGCGATTGGCTCTGTATATGTTTAATCTTTTAGTTTGTTTTGTGCTCTTCCACACTATATTAACTTATATTTTCAGCTGCGTAAATGTTTAATACGGCTGGCTCAAAGTTTGTTTCCAACACCTGACCTTTCAACTTCTAAACGGCTAGGTCAACTTGTGAAAACATAATGTACGATATATAGCTTTTTAACTTGATGCCATGCCGCACCTCTACCCCCTTCTGCCGTTTTGCTCTCTGCCCCTTCCGTGCTGCGATTGCCTCTGTATATTTTTAATCTTTTTGTTTGTTTTGTGCTCTTCCGCACTATATTAACTTCCATTTTCAGCTGCGTGAATCTGAAATACGGCTGGCTCAAAGTTTGTTTCGAACACGATGGCTGGGGTAAGATTGGGATCTCCAAGGTAGGAGACGTCTGGCAGGGAGCGCACCTTAAGTCCTATCAGGTGCTGCAGGAAGAGTACAGGTCTTAGTTTTTTAGATACTCGCAACTGTGCCATGCCCTGGCACTATCACTCAGTGCCACGAAATAACATGCCACATAATTACACTCTACTCAATACAATATAAATACACTACACATAACACCACTCAGTACCACATAATTACACTCTACTAAATGCAACATACACTCCACAAAATACCACTCAGTGCCACATAATTACATGCCACATAATTACTCTTTTCAATGCAACATAAATACACTCCACATAATACCACTCAGAACCACATAATTACATGCCACATAATTACACTCTACTCAATACAATATAAATACACTCCACATAACACCACTCAATACCACATAATTACACCACGTAATTACACTCTACTAAATGCAACATACACTCCACATAATATCACTCAGTGCCACATAATTACACTCCACATAATTACACTCTCCTCAACGCAACAAAAAAACACTCCGCATAATACAACTCAGTGCCACATAATTATATGCTACATAATTATACTGCACTCAATGCAACATACACTCCAAATAATACCACTCACTGCCACATAATTACATGCCACATAATTACACTCTGCTAAATGCAACATACACCCCACATAATACCACTCAGTGCCACATAATTACATGCCACGTAATTACACTCTTCTCAATGCAACATAAATACAATCCACATAGTATCACTCAGTGCCACGTAATAACACGCCACATAATTACACTACACTCAATGCAATATAAATACACTCCACATAACACTCAGTACCACATAATTACACACCACGTAATTACACTATACTCAATGCAACATAAATACACTCCACATAATACCACTAAGTACCACATAATCACACATCACAATTACACTCTATTCAATGCAACATAAATGCACTCCACATAATACCACTCAGTGCCACATAATTACACACCACATAATTACACTCTACTCAATGCAACATAAATACACTTCACAGAATACCACTGAGTAACACATCATTCCACGTCACATAATTACACTCTATTCAATAAAACATAAATACACTCCACATAATACCACTCACTGCCACATAATTAAACACCACATAATTACACTATACTCAATGCAACATAAATACACTTCACAAAATACCACTCAATACCACATAATTACACGTCACATATTTACACTCTTTTCAATGCAACATAAATACACTACACATACCACTCAGTACCACATAATTACACTATACTCAATGCAACATAAATACACTCAACATAATACCACTCAGTGCCACATAAGTACACGTCACATAATTACATTCTATTCAATGCAACAAATACCCTCCACATAATACCACTGTGCCACATAAGTACAAAAAAAATAGAAAACATTTTTTATGTTAAAATCTGTTTTTAATCCGGTTGTTCAGTTGTATATAATGTCGTCTTGGTTTTTATAACGGTAACAAAAATGCTTAACACTTTTCATTATAACTTTTCAACATAATGCACATCAGCCACAATGCTCTACAACATACCCAAAACTTCATGATAAACACATAAGGTCCCAAAAGCGAGACCTATTGGCTATGCCAATGCTTGTTTTAGCATGATGCGGAACCCAGAGCCGAGAGCATCTGCGTTGATGAGATGCTGCCAATAAGTTTTCTCTGCTGAAGAATTGGGGAGAGGCAGGCTGTTTGCCCACGAGCTTTGAAGCCCACGTGTATAATGCTGCACTGATTTGTGACCCACGATGGACTGAGCAGAGCTAGGGCATTGAAGCTATCGTACTCCAGCCTGCTACTTGTCTCTGATCTCATGAAGAGATTATCTTGATCCGTACTTGTTGCCTTAAGTCAGATGGTCTCTGAAACGATCTAATTCACATCCTAATTACTGGAAACTGATTTCTTTAAAACGGATTTCTTTAACAGTTTGGCGGGCGCTGCTTGTTTAAAAAACGCTATCCCAATACTGTAAACTAAGTGAGAGGAAGAGAAACATCAATCCTCGCTTTCTTTGTCAAAGAGCCCATGTCTACTGAGAATGATACCTCCTCCCATGACACGTTTTGTATCCAGTTCTTTCTGATACTCATCTTATTTTCTTCTTTGCTTTGCCCTGTCATTCTGTTGTGTATGGGGTGAAAACTGCTTCCACTGTGTGTACTTTGGAAGCGGGGCATGTTCTTGGGTCTGATGAGAAGATGGTGTCTCTGCTTTCGTAAACAAGAAGGTTTGCACTGGCGCTGGGAACAAGGGGCCAGTGTACGCAGCACACATTATGTACCAACTTTGACCTAACTGCTCCCGGTGCGGTATGATCAACCGGTCTGTGTCCATTTTTCTGTCACTTTTAGTCTGTGATTTTCACAACCTTTTGGATTTAACATCTCTTTTCAGCCTACAGATTGAGGAGTAGCTATTACAGTGAGTGTTGTTCGAATGTTCTTTACCTCAGAATCTGTCAAGTCCGCTTTAAAAGCTTTACCCAACCCCCTTTTCCTCCTTCTATCGCATTGTCAGGGTTGCTACTGCTTCTTTCTTTCTTCTTGTCTGTGTTGCTTAACTTCTTCCCTCCCATTGTCTGTGTTTATTCTCTAGCCCACCTCCCACGGTTTGTGTTGCCCACCAACGGAAAAAAAGAACTATTATGCGGCCAGTAGTACCCGCATCATTGCGCTTTTTGTCTAACTTTTAGCCATGCTGCACAGCAGCCGCGCTGCTCTGCAACATTACTGAAAGACATTGGCAAAGCTAACGCCTCTGGCATAGCCAAGAGGTATTGACTTTGCCAGTGCTTGTTCTTTAATATGTGTTTCACAGTGTAAGTGGTAAAACGTGAGGAGGCAGTAGCGTGCCCTACAGAATTGCATTCTGTCCTGAACTGAGGCTGATGTACACATGGTTATCCTCATCCCTCCCCCACAGCATGCTGTAAACATACACTGCATTGTGCTATGATGACGAAGCACCACTCCAGTCGCCACCTCTCTCTCCTCTTCTGCCCGCCGAAGGTCTCTCCCCTCACTGCCAGGACTGCTGCAGAGCACGGAAGGGGGCAGCCGGGCAATTTTAGCACCACACTAATCTCACATGTTTACGCGTTATTCCGTTGTGTGGTGGTTGAAAAAACTCTCCCCTATCAGCATGTGTCCTTTTCAATTAGCCCACATACTTGTATACTTTTGCTTTGTGAGAGTCACAGCTAAAGGCGCGTTTCCATTTGTATTCTGAGGGGTGTCTGGCTTTGCATGCTGCCTAAAACTAAAAGCAACAGAAGTCGACATGAAAAGCGCAATTTAGTACAAAGTGGGGAGGGAAGTGGTATTTTGATTACATAGCCACATTGCAATGCATTTAGAGGGCAAATATCGTTGTTAAGAAGAAAATAATTTGAGAAGCGGCATACCGAGATTTTTACTACAGAAAATAACATTTGTAACAAACAAAAACTTACTTTCTACTGTGTTTTTGACAGGAATCCTCGTTTTTCTTTTCCATACCTAAAACAAACACAACTTGGACTTCAATCCTGCATTGTAGAAAGCATGGCACTTTGCACATTAACTGAACGCTTTGCATTTACATTTTTCCATTTTCTCGGAAACTACTTGGTTGACTCACGGCCCACATGCCAAGTCTTTGTCTCCTCCGTGCGGGAGGATATTTTATCAGAGAATTGGGTGTTTTAAACGGTGACCAGGGACGAGAGGGTCGGCGCTGGGAGATCCCACAGCATGAAAGTGCAAGGCCTGCCAAAAAGGTCAGCAAACCAGCGATAGTTAAAAGTTAGAAAGGGATACGCCATAAAGTACGCTACTGACTGCCACTAGATTGACCCTGTAATTATGGGCTTCCTCTTCTGAGAGTGAGCCACCAGACTCACTCAGTTACTCCTGCCATACCATAGCATGCCATTACATACTATACAATGACAAACCTTACTATTCCATAATACTGAATAACAGGAATACCATTTCATGACAGCCAACACCACACCACACCACACCATACCATACTATTCAATGACAGATCATACCATACCCTAGTCTACAATGACAGCCCACACCATAGCATACAATGACAAGCCACACCATACCATAGAATAATATACTACGACAGGCATACTATACCATAGCATATTATACAATAACAGGCACTCCATACTATCCTATACACTGACAGGTCATACCATACTATACAATGAAAGGTACACTATACCGTACCATACAATGCCAGGCCTTGCTATACTATACAATGACAGGCTATACCATGCAAATGTTATCATATAATCATTCTATTCCTTTTTAACAAATGATGTACAGCATCGCTAAAAAAAAGGCAAAGTCAATAGATCTCGCATATGGGAGACCTATTGGCTTTGCCAATGCTTGTTTATTTTTTTGCATTTTCTGCAATAAGTAGCAAATAGTTAAAATCTTTGGTCAGACGCCTTATCATTTGAGGGCAAAACCTTTGGAAAGACAGCTTCTTCTACTTCCACCTTTCATCTGCGCTTCAGCTCCGCCATTGAATTTGTTTTGGGTGGGTAGCACGAAGTTGCGTAATCATTACTGTGGTGCCAAACAAGTACATGTCAGGGTTTCCTTTATGGATCACCTGGCCATATATCGTGCACATTACTTTGCATGCATTTAGCATCTTTTCACCCACTGGGTGCGCGAAGAGCTTCCATGCCAATGATCTTTTTGACAAATGTTTTGGTTCTTAAGGAGTACTTGGCTCTTCAACCACTTTTTCCTCTTCTTCTGGCAATAGTGCTATGTCCAAGCAGTTCCTTCAATCTTCAGACATTTGTCTTCTTCATTGATGTCCCCAGTGATATAGTCTCTCATGTGGATTTGAAAATGATGTCTATGTGAATTATGGAATCCAACTTCCTATAGGAAATGGGCTTGTTTTTCAATGTGTATAGTGAAGCCCAATTTTTTCTTAATAAGAAGTGGGCTTGTCTGGTCTCACCTGAGACCGTGCATGCACTGTCGCTTGCGACGACCTGCTGTTAAGGGGGAAAAAAATACTTACCATTTGTTGGCTTCATCTTCACTCCCATTTCTTGTGTTTTCATTGCTCAGCAGCAGCATTTGCCAGTCTAGCTCCTGACAGTTGTGGGAGGATTTTCGTTTCACTCCTGTAGATTATTCTCTCTCTCGATCTCTTCCTCTCATTTTCTTTCTCTCGCACTCCCTCTCGGCCAGCAATGAAAAGCATTTGATCTGTATTGAACCTGTTGCACCGCGGTGCTACAGGTTTTAAAACTAATTTATGGATGTTGAATTTTTGTCACAATTTTTGTTCGTATTCCTTTGAAACCCTTCATTTATTTGTTTCTGAACTCTGGCTCTCTTGTAAAGTGTTACCATCCTGGTTGAACATTAGGCACCGACCTTTTTCGCACTGGACTGTTGAAGTAAATTTAGACCAGGCGAGCTTCTCATAATGGCGCCCCTTTATGTACGCAGAAGCCCTCAGCCGGCTGACCGAAGAAAATGCAAATTGAGACATTTTAGAGTCCCCCGGTGACTCTATCCAATCAGTCGCCTGGCTAAAGCAAGCCTTGGGTCTTACGCATGTGGTCCTGAACGGTCGATTTTTACTAGGATCACATTTACAATATTATAAAACAGCCATTGGTAAAGCCAATAGGTCTTGTCAATGCAAGTTCTAATGGCTTTTTTAATGTTTTCTTTCAAGTCGGGTTGTAGAGCAGCGCAACTGCTGTGCTGCATGGTTGAAAGTACTTTTTTATTTTTAAAAAGATGCTATGATGTGGTCAATGCTGGCAGCATCACAGTGCGTTCTTTTTTTACTTTAAATCATGCTGCACACGTACAACATGGCTAAAAAAAATGCTAATAGATCTCAGCTAGGCGAAACCTGTTTGGCTTTGCCAATGCTTGTTTTTCAATGTGTAAGGTGGAATCCTACTTTGTATAAGAAGTATTCTCGTTTTTCCCTGCGTGAAACCTTTCACCTAGTTTGTAGTGGATTTTGTTACTTTTCTAAATTAATTTATTGATATATTTTTTGTTCAAGTATTTCAGAATTCACTGCAGTTTTCAGAGAATCGTTGATGAAAAAAGGTGGGGCTTTGTTCAGAATATCGCTGACCCAGGAATGAGTACCAAGAACCCCATGAAATTTTTGAAACTTTCAGGTTCTTCAAATAAAGAAAATATTCTGTAATGTAGTTTGGAACTAGACCCGATGTAAAAACTGAAAAAGAGAAGTACATGTGCTGTTTCTTTTCGATTTCTGCATCTTTTGTGGTTGAAAAGGTTTGTGGTACTGGTTTCTCAAATTACTGCTCTTGTCCGATGGCGGGGGTGGCTTCCATTCCAAGAACCACAAATCTAAACATAAGTACTGAAAATCTTGTGAATTTTTGTAAATATTGTGTTTAGTATGAAAACAAATTGTAGTATTCTGTTTGAAAGTAAGGAATTATCTTAGTGCAACAAGAAAGTCAACAAGCATTGGCATAGCCAATAGGTCTCGCCTATGGGACCTTATAAGTGTTTAGTTATCCAGCACAATATCCTTGGTGCAACAACATCAACTGTTGCATAGCTAAACACTTATAAGGTCCCAAAGGCGAGACCTATTGGCTATGCCAATGCTTGTTTGAAATATGTAATCTATAACCCAGAGTTTGACTATGTAATATAAAGCTAGAGACAACCACTGGAGCAACGTTCAGCAAAAAAAAAAAAAAAAAAAAGTAAATTACTTTGCCTTATCGAGAAAATACAAAACAAACGTTAAGGCTCTGTAAATTGAAAGGCACAATGTCTGCTGCCATTTTCTTTGGGGCGGAGAGTGTCGTTTGTAAAACTGCAATGCATTCGAAATTCACATCTCAAATCATAGCAGTGCCTGAATTTTTGTAGAAAAATGCAGAGCAGAAATGTGCCCTCCTATTAAGCTGCTTTACTATCTATAAAAGACAATGTTAGAAGTCTGCAAAAATTAAGAGAGACCATGCAGCTATAACAAAAGAGCAAGCAATGTAAAATAAAAGGTTTGTGTGCCATCGATGCTATCTATAGTGGAAACTAACAGAATGGCTTCCGTTTCTAAATCAGTCTTATCATCGGGCTAAGCCGTTTTCCCAGCCGAACCGGGTGAATTAGATTGCAATGGGCTAATACTAATAAACGGATATTCTAACATGTGCATAACTGTCTAAGAGGGTTAAATTTGAAGCGGCAGCTCCCCCACACATCCCATAACAGAACACGAATATCCTGATGTCAACCCCGTCACAAAATCTTAGCGGGCACCCCGTTTTAAGCTCGATTTCATCCACTACGACAAGTAATCGGCGCTACAATTGAGTCAGGTGTCGTCATCCACAGCCGCGAAGGCTCTCAGAAACCTAGCAGCACCTGAGAAGGGTTTCACGTACACCGTTACGTGTATACAGCTGAATTATCGCATGCGTGCCTTTTGTTTGATATACATTACAATTGTTGCAACGTTATCACCAGCAAAAAGTAGTCCAACCTCTGAAAATTAGCCGTGAATAGGGACCCCATGTAAATCAAAGTACAAAACATGCGAGGTCATCAAAAATTCATGGAAACAAGAAGCTAGCAGTAACGAGGGACAAACTACCAAATATGGCTAGTATAAGACCAAAGGTGTTAAGAAGAAGCATGCCCAAAACAACACACCGTACTAAGGAAGTACATTTGAAATTGTCAGGAGGGTGCTTATCATTAACACGAGGAATAGTGGTATAAATCGGCGATAGAATAGTTAGGGGGATTAATGTAACCACCTCACAACAGAGTATTGACATGAGGCGTGTCTTTGTGTCTACTTTGCTTACTGATCACAGTTCAGCAACCCAACCGAAAGTGACGTGTACCTCTGATAATGCCATAAAGAGAGTGCGAGCGAAAGAGAGAGACTGCGAGCGAGCGAGCGAAGCCAAGACACAGTGCGATCTAAAGAGAGAGAGAGAGAGAGAGTGAAAGAGAGAGTCAGGGTGGGAATGGAAAAAAAAAACGCGGCCCGCGCTGTGTTTAATGACGCGCCGGAGTAAGCTGATCCCAAGTGGGGGAGGTGTGCTGTCTGCCTGCTGGAAATTGAAGCACTCGTGCTTGTGCTGGCCTCCGCCTTGCGGGAGCGAGGAGCGGCGGCGCGAGAGCCATATGTTTTCAATTAAATGCGCGCCGCTGCTCGCTCCCGCAAGGTGGATGCCAGCACAAGCACGAGTGTGGGGAAAAGGAGCAGACCAATTTCCAAAGGTCATCTCCTAGTGCAGTGCATGTGCGCTGCCTAGGCGAGACCTAAAAATGTATAGGTAAAATAAACTTTTTCCACGTTTTTAAGCCCTGTGGGATTCGCAGTACTGGCAACCCTTATCGCTAAACATGAGCATGTTGGATCCATCCACACCTATTTTTCAAGCTCCAAGGAGGACCCACAAGTCTTAGTAAACCATTGCAGAGGTTTGTTTGGTTTTTGAGAATGTATTTAACCCCATTCACATAATTTTTGAGTATCTCACTCAGTTTACCCGACTCCTTGCTTTATCGCACAGTTCTGCCGCGAAGGAGATGATGGTTCAATTTTTGGGGGAACCGAAACTTTTTGTATCTTTGCAATGGCTTCTGTACAAAAAGAACAGAAGAGTAGAAATCCAGAGGAAAAATAACCCAGAAATGAAGAACTGGAAGATATTTTCCATGAGGGCTCCAAGTCACTATCTGAATTCATCGTTTGAAAAGTATTCACCATTCCACCTTGTGAAAAAATGTCTTTGAAGTATGTGACTTTCCATTTGTGCAGACGAAACTGAGCATTGACAATCGAAGGAAATACAGATTTGAAACCTCATCAACACACAAGCATCTTAGTTCTTGCCATGAACTGCAGTTCAATGCCAAGAAGATAACAAGCATTGGCATAGCCAATAGGTCTCGCTTTTGGGACATTATAAGTGTTTAGCCATGCAACAGTTGATGTTGCACCAAGGATATTGTGCTGCAGAATTAAATACTTATAAGGTCCCAAAGGTGAGACCTATTGGCTATGCCAATGCTTGTTTTATATGCTGGTGAAACCTTATTGCGCACTGGGGTGAAGCTGCATTAATTGGTATACATTGGAAATAGTGTGAGACCACTCAAACAATACATCCAGTAAAATCACAGAGTGATTAAAAATGGTAACTTCGAGCTATCTGCTGGCAACACATTTTCAAGAAGTACATCCAAAAGGATGAACATTTTGGTTTCATGTAGTTGAACATATTCACATTCACAGCAGAATGTTGTTCACCGTTTGTAAACAATTTGTAATGAGTCATACTGGGTTTCGCCAGATGATAGTACGGAAGGAAGGAAGGGAGGAGAGGGAAGAGAGGGCAAGAGATGAAGAGAAGAAGAGGGAGGGCGGGGCAGAGAGACGTACTGAAAAGCAGGAGATGGGGTGAGGAAAGAGGTGGATTGAGGGAAGGACAGGCAGAAAGAACTTGATTTTATATAGTGTCTCGGACTATACTGCAGTTGTTTCTAAGCGCTGTAAATAATGGGTGTTGCAATTATACAATTAATAGTACTGAAAACAGAGCTTCAGGAGCAGAATGCAGTGGAAGGGATAGGGCACGAGCGTAATTTATAGCAAGAGTAATGTGAGGTAGCGGAAGGGGCTGGGGAGAGGGAGGAAAGAGGAGAAAATGGATAAGAGCAAAACCAGAGGGGAGAGTGACGGGGGTGAGCATGCCAGCAAATGGCGACTGTAGAGTAAAACGATGCGCTATGAAAAGGGAGCGTGGAGAAGACGAGACATGTGAGAGGACAAGAGCTAATGGGGGCACGTAGATTAGAGGAGTTGGAAATTATGGGCGCCAACGACCTGGAGAAGCAGGTGCAAGTAAGAAAGGAAGACGCGCGGTAAGGTGAAAGGTCAAGACAGAAGGGAAGATAAGAAGGAGAAGGTGTAAGACAGAGAGTCCGAAAAGACGTAACAAAGAATGAAGGTGACTCAAAGAAGCGTCTGGCGAGGGAAAGTAGAGAAAATAGAGAGAGAAGTTAAACGGGGAAGAAGAAAGTAGGCGAGAGTTGAGAGAAATGGGGAGGGGACAGTCATGGCGGAAAGAATACAGAAAGGAGACACAACAGGTAGAGGACAGAAGCCACAGCACAGGGGAGGGGGGAGAGAAAAGGGAGAGAAGAGAAAAGCGAGAGGAGAAAAGGCATGGGGTGGTATGAAAAAGAGAAAAAAAATGTGTGACATAGAACGATGACACGAGAAGGAACAGCGGAGAAAAAAGCTGGATGATATAAATAAGAGACGCTTTGGGGTCTGAGGAGTGCAGAGGACAGCACACAGACGACACGCAGGTATGTACAGCGGGGACGAGAAACAGACGCGCAATACATATTCAGCGCAACGGGAGAGGGAGGGGGGGCGAGCGTACAGGCGCTCTGGGCGACGGGAGCAGAAGGTGCCGGCTATTGTACAGTCAGACATCTGTTGACATCCAGGCGGAGAGTCGAAGGTAAGGAGTGAAAGATGAGGGTGGATGAAAAGGAGAAAGGGCAGATAGGAGGGTGAAAAGGATTTTAGGCAAAAGAGAGAAAGAAAAAATAAAACGCATAGACAGCGGTAGATAGGGAAATGAAGGGAAGCAAAATGAAAGGTGAATGTGGAAGTCATTAGAAAAAGTAGAGAACGATAAAGGAAAATTAATGAAATGTTTTGGGAGAGAAAAGGCGACGAAGAGACAAAGGTGAAAGCAAGAGTCTAGAAGAAACGAGGAACTGGAGAACCAAATAAAGTAAAATGCAAAAATAACTGAAAAGAGGGAGTTGGGGGAGAATATAAGAAGTAGTAAGTGAGAAGGGGTATGAAGGACCAGGTGGAAAGAAAGGAAACAACCCTCCAAGAAAGCAAGATAAGAAAGAGTAAGGAACACGGAAATGGGAGAACGAGGAAAGAAAATCCGAAGATAAATAAGGATGGAAGAATAAGAAAGAAACAAGAAGAAAAGTGCAGCCGCCATTGTTGCCGATTAGGAGCGGTGTTGAAGATGTGGAAACAGAGTTGGGCGAGCTGCGCGACGGGACGTGTGGGCAAGGAAAGAGGCGCGCGCGCTTGGGAGAGCAGTCTGCTCTTTTTCAAAACACATTCTCGTGCTTGTGGCGCGCCGCTGCGCACTCCCGCAAGGCGTATGCTGCCACAAGCACGAGTATGTGCTTTGATAAAGAGCTACACGACGGCTAAAGGTCTCCTAAGCAGCGCATGCGCGCTGCATAGGCGAGACCTAAAAAAGGACACTAAGGAGAGGACATCTTCACCTTTGCAATACGTTGTCCCTCCTGGAGGGTTGCATGAAGATATCCTGCAGAAAGAACAAGAAGATACTGAGCCCAGCTTTGCACTGGTGGCAGCTTATTGCTTGCTTTGTCACAAAGTAATCTCTTGGGGTGAGCACAGTCTCACAGCTTGCAAATGCCAAGTACTTCTACATCAAAAGACCTGCAAAACGGTATTTTATTTTTTCAATTTTATTGAGCCCAGTTGCTTGTTTGTGCTGGCCAATACAAAACCAACACTACAAAACGGTCACCCGCCCAAGTATACGGATATAGAGAGGCCCAGATAAAGGGTCCTAAGATTACATTCCAACACTTCAGGCTGACAAACACAAAGTTTCAAATATTTGAAGAATAGAAAAGTTTTCTTTAATTAAGTTATTAAATTAACCATATTATTTTTCATTTATTTGCATAATACCAAACATAATATCAATTTACACAAACATATACATGGATAAAACATACAAAGTCATCTATAAAATTATATATATGTCCCACACCAAAAACTCATAAACATCGGTCATACCAGCATTCATTCATAGTATCATACCCATTCATTCCTCAACAAAACCACATGTCTAAAACATTATAAATCGCTCCAGATGGCATAGTTCCAAAAATGGAGCATTCTCGTGTATCCTTCTGATAATAGATGGGAAAGGTCCAGAGGCACGAGTAGATTTAAGCGCCAACGCGCGTTTCGGTGCAAAGCCCTAAATAGTGTGGGACACACAACCACACCTAGGATCACAAAAAAATGTATAAGCAATTTGTACATTTATATGCTTCAATGAATAAACTGTACATATTTCTTTATGTCAAGATCTATGATACCATTCGTGTAGCACAAATCAGCCCAAAGGTGAAACTCAGTTGAGGATTCATTGTTTAAAAAAGTTTAAAAACGGAATAGTGTGTACCAAGGAATAAGTTTTAACACATCAATAGAGAAACATAAAGAAAACCCATGTGCTTCACACCATTGTGCGCAATAAATTGGTTGTGCAAAATAGTAACTCACACCAAGCGTGGAAAGAGAATTGAATTAATTTGAATTAAAAGTGCATGAAGAAAAATCTCACATATAACGTACTCAAAATGAAAATTCATCAAACATACCGAAAATACCTTAGATAATAGAAATGTTCACTAGGGTTCTTTTTGTAAGGTCATTAATAAGACCTGACCCCCAAGGACAGCAATATCTGAAATGAAAGCCCGGGCATGAGTATATAACAATTAATCAAATATATCATAAAAGACATGAAAAACTCACTGCCCAGAAAATGCATACCAAGGATCCAAAGTATTTCATAGATCTCTCATGGAACTAATCCAACAGGTCATTAGACCCGCTAGTAACCCCACATAAGGGGATCGATAATATCTGGTCAATGGCCCAATCGTGAAACATCAATTGGGGACTAGATGCACTTCCTACCGAAAAAGGAAAGAAAAACAAGGGGGAAAAAAAATGTTCAGTTTCAAGAAACAATACAAAACAGTCAACCAATCTGTAAAAGTCATCGCGTATATAGCACTTACAGTTTTTAACGCGCGTTTTATTAAACCGATAGATAAGGCAAGCCAAAAAAGATATTTCATGGCGATATCAGGTTTGTACAGGGAATAAGTAATAAAATAAACCCAAACCTAAACAATACATCAATAAGTCTCTTCGTACACAAAGAAGACATGGCGCAAAGGTATAATCCCAGAGGAGAATAGCAGAGATACCCTGAATATACGCAGGCTAAGGTGGAAAGCCCTAAGATGTACAAGGCCATTTTTACCTTACCGGCAAAGACGGTTAATACAAAAAGCGCGATGGCTTCAAACACTCCAAAAATCTAGGCTATAAAGAGATAAAATACCGCAGCAAAGGGATCTACGCTTACCGAAAACCGGGATGATGATATTCTTAAACGGGGTTCCTCGAGTTGTCGACTGGGCAAAATCCTAACAGCCAAGACGCATAAGGTGAAAATGGCGCAATTTAAATATCTCCCAGCGTCATACGTACGCCAACGGAGGATAAATAATGGCATAGAGATAGAGAGCGGACAAAGTTCTGCTACAATTCTCAAAGAGGCACCGGGGCCATCTTTAAATAATCTTTTTTCAAGGGAATCAACCCGATAATACAGTGGAATAATATAAAATCAAAACCCGTCGCTACGCAATCATCGCTGAGGAGTAGGATTCAATAACGGAAAAAATCCTCCTGTCAGTTTCTGGGAAAATAGATGAAAATAATATATAAGAAACTGAAGGACCATACAAATAATAACAAATAAAATGAATAATAAGTATACTGACAAAGAATATATAATAAAGATAGGAGAAATAATACGTATACTAACAATGAATAAATAGTAAAACATAAATAATCAAGAGGTCAAAAGTGTTCTAGATAAAACACTAAAACACTCAAAATCCAAAGTGCATGCAGAATAACATTAATGCTTAAATGATCGCGTTTTCCCACGGACAGTGTTCATTCAAACCTTTGCTGACAGAATTTAGAAAATAAATCCAGAATACCTCTCTTTTCTTCCTAATCACAGTCGGATCCTTGCCAGGAATAACTAGAATTTTCTCTAGAATTGACCACTTAAGGTCACTTTCAGTGTGATTTTTCTCAAGCCAGTGGCTAACTAAAGGGGCCGCAACCTTCTTCGTTCGAATATTGGATTTGTGTTCCCCAATTCTTATCCTACAATCCCGTCCTGTTTCTCCAATATATATAAAATCACATGGGCATGTGATAATATAAATAATGTTAGAGGAACGGCAATTGGTCATTTCTTGTAGGGTTATCACTCGCTCTTTGATTTTAATGGTATGGCCCACGATAGCATTGGGGCAAGATGGGCCATGATGGGCCAATAGCCCATCATGGGTCCCTGAAGCTTGCCATGGGTTTGCGGTTCCCGTACAAGAAGCTTGTGCCGGTGTCTCGTTCCCCAGCCAGTATTTGCAGGTCTCTTGCGGCCACTATTGGGACCGGGACTCCAGCACAGGGATTAGCAAACCCTGTGTCAAATTTCTAGCTGTTTTTGTTTTTTATTTTTCTATATGTAATTTAAAGCAGTGGGTCCCTAGGAAGGGCTCTCCCGCGCCTCAGGGGGAGGGCCCCGCACGCATGAGGGTAAAGGTCCCCCCGCATGAGGGTAAAGGTGTACTCAATCTGCTCTCTTGTATACCTTTTCAGATCTTTTTTCAGGAGGTGGAGACTGACTCTCGGCATCCTGTAATGGTGGCTGTAGTATTTTTAGGTCTGGCATTAGCCATTTTACAAAACTTATATGTATAATATACTTACTTAAAGCAGCTTTTAGCCAGCTCTCTTCATCCATTGGTCTGATGCTGTGGATTCACATTTTTCTTAAGCCCTCTACAGCATACAGCAAGGGTCAGTGGATCGGCCTACTTCAGTCACTGGTAACTTCTCTTTGAGTAACTGTATTTTGCTCGTTCACAAGGAACACATCCACTCAAGGTATTTCCTTTTAGTGCCACGTTTTTTTGTTTGTACTTAATTATTACTTTAGTATTGCCTTTGTGTTCAAAGCCTGATGTGATAACAAGGCACTTTCTACCAGGTCTTTACCGCACACACATTCCAGCTTTATGAGTTCCTGTATCCTGCTAATGTGAATTCCTTTTGGAGCTGTCTTTTTAGGTCGCAGCCTACCAGACAGCACAGTTGTCTGGTCTGCTAAAGACATCTTGGGGATTTTCAGAAACTTGACCTAGGAATGCATTCTGTCCATTGCTTACCATTGGCTTTGTGATTTGTAACTCAAATTTACTAGCTTTCTATTTGCTAGCTTTATTTGCTTAAGCTGTCCAGCTTGAGTTTGTCCCTCCTATTGCCCAACCTTGTTTACTGTATTCCTACACTAAGTCGCTTTCTGTAGATAGGCCTTTAAATCTTGCTCTTATCTTGTCACGTTTGCTGTGCATTCGAAGACAGACATCAAATGTCAGGCTCTCTCTTCCAGTGAGCTTGGTGTTTATTTTTCATTCTCTGACTTCAAAGTGAGAGAATTTATTTCACAATCCTGCTGAATACCCATCTAAGAGGAGAGGGTGTAATATATTTTTTTTGTACCACACAACAAAATAAAAAAACTGTGCAGATGTTTCAGAATATATCGAATTAGTACAGATGAAGCACATTATTTTCGTAATTCTGAAATCTGGTGGAAACAAATATTTGAATACGATCAAAACACATCAATACGCTACCTGATGACATTTGCACACATTATCGTTTGTGTGCAGTAAAACCATATTTCGGTACAAATGTAATAATCATTTCAATTGAAAATGTGTTGTCTGTAATAGCAGTGCGCTACCACACCATGCATATGCCACGCCACGCCCCTCCACTTTAAGACCCTCTACGACATGCGACACCATTCGATTCCACACCATACCAATCTACGTCATTCACTCCACGACACAACACACCACTCCACTTTACGTCCCTCCACGCCACACCACCTACCCCAATCCACTCCACTCTATCCCACTCCACTCCAATGCACCCTAATTTACCCCACTCCACTTCGCTATAATCTACCCCAATCTACCTCATTCCAATCTACCCCACTCCACCCAATCTACCCCACTCCACTCCACATCACTCCAATTTTCCTACCCCTCTCCACCCCACCCCAGTTATCCTAATCCACCCCACTCCAATTTACCCCACTCTAACCCAGTCTACCTCCCTCCACTTCAATCTACCTCACTCCACTACGATCCAGTCTACCCCATTCCACTCAAGACTACCCCAGCCCAATATACCCACCCTGATTCAATCTACCCTACTTCAATCTACTCCACTTCAGTCTACCTCATTCTAACTCAATCTACCCCACTGTAACCTAATCTACCCCACTCCACCCCAGTCCACCTCACTCCACCTCAGTCTGCCTCACATGCCACTCCACTCTATGCCCCTCCACTCATAGACCCTCTGCAACACGCCACCCCGCTCGGCTCCACACCATTGTAATCTACACCATTTACTCCACGACACAACACCCCACTCCATTTTACGTCCCTCCACTTCACAACACCTACCCCACTGAACCCCACTACAATCTACCTCACTCCACTCCGATCGATCCCACTCCACTCCAATGCACCCTAATTTACCCCATCCCACTCCGCTTCACTATAATCTACTCCAATCTACTTCATTCCAGTCTACCCCACTCCACTCTACGCCACTCCAGTTTTTCCACCCCTCTCTACCCCACCACCGTAATCCCAATCTACCCCATCCCACTCCACCTCCCTCTAACCCAGTCTACCTTGCTTCACTTGAGTCTAACCCAATCCACTCCACTACGATCCAGTCTACCCCAGCCCATTGTACCCGCCCACTTCAATCTACCCCACTCTAACTCAGTCTACCCCACTGAACCTAATCTACCTCACTCCACAACCAATCTACCTCACTCCACAACCAATCTACCTCACTGTACCCCAGTCTACCTCACTGTACCCCAGTCTACCTCACACTACCCCAATCTACCTCACTCCACCCTAAGCTACCTCACTCCACCCCTATCTACCTCACTCCACCCCTATCTACCTCATTCCACCCCAATCTGCCCCACTCTACTCCCAATCTACTCCACTACAATCCAATCTAACCCAATCAACCCCACCCCACTCCAACCCAAACTACAGCACTCCACTGAAGTCTACCCCACTCTGCTCCAATGTACCCCACTATCCCAGTTCACTCTAATCTACTCCAATCTACCCCAGTCAAACCCACTTCACTCCAATATACCCAACTGCACTCCAATATACCCCACTCTGCTCCACTCTAATTTACCCCCTCCATTCCAATTTACCTCACTCCACACTCCAGTGCAAAATATCCAACTCCTCTTCACTCTAATCTACCCCACTCCGCCACAATCTACCCCGCTCTACTACAGCCTACCCCAATCCAATCTACCACAATCTACCCCACTACAATTTGCTGCTCTCCAATCCACCGTACCTAACCCACTTCGCTCTGCCACCCTTCGCTCTGCCACCCTTCGCTCTGCCACCCTTCGCTCTGCCACCCTTCGCTCTGCCACCCTTCTCTCTGCCACCCTTCTCTCTGCCACCCTTCTCTCTGCCACCCTTCTCTCTCCCACACTGCACTCTGCCACACTGCACTCTGCCACACTGCAGTCTGCCACACTGCTCTCGGCCACAATGCACTCTGCCACAATGCATTCTGCCACAATGCACTCTGCCACAATGCACTCCACTCTACCCAAATCAACCCCGCTCCACTTCACTCCAATGTTCCAAACTACACTCCAGTCTACCACACTCCACTCAAATCTACCCTACTGCACTTTAATCTGCCCTACTCCAATCCATCCTACTATAATCTACCCGTCCCCAATCTATCCCACTCCAGTCTGCCCCACTCCAGTTTACCCCATCTACTCCACTCCAATACACCCCACTTCAATCTACCCTACTCCAGTGTACCCCACTCCAATCATCCCTCTCCAGTCTACCTCAGTCCATTCCAGTCTACCGTTCTCTAAACCACCCAATCTACCTCACTCTACTCCACAATAATCTACTCCACTCTTGCCCACTCCACGCTTCCCCAATCAATCTCACTCCACTCCAATCTATCCAACCTCCCTCCACCCCAAACTAACCCACTCCACTCTACCCGTCTCCGCTCTAACCCTATTTACCCACTGGTATCCACCCAATCTACCCCACCATTATATTCTACACTACTCCGCATCACTCCATGATACCACATGCTACTCAAATCTACCCCACTTCAGTCCAGTCTAACACACTCGACCCCACCCCACTCTGCCCCAAACTACCTTACTCCAATCTACCCCCTCCAATCCGCCCACTCCAATCTACACTACTCCTATCTACCACAATCGACCCCACTCCAATCTACCACACTCCAGTCCATCCCATCTAACCCACTCCACTCTACCCCTCTTCACTCTGCCACACTGCACTCCACTCTATCCAAATCGACCCCCCTCCACTTCACTCCAGTCTACCACACACCACTCAAATCTACCCCACTGCACTTCAGTCTAACCCATTGCAATCTACCATACTTTAATCAACCCCTCCCCATTCTTTCCCGCTCCAATCTACTCCACTCCAGTCTATCCCACTTCACCCACTCCACCGCACTCTACCCCACCCCACTCTACCACACTCCAAACTACTTGACACCATTCATCCCTCTTCAATCAATCCCACTCCATTACAGTCGACCCTACTCTAATCCACCCAGTCTACCTCACTCCACTCTACCCTAATCTACTCCACTTTTCCACTCCACTCTTCCCCAATCAGTCACTTCACTCCAATTTCGACTCGTATCCACCCAATCTACCACACTTCATTCTACTCTACCCTAATCCACATCACTCCACACTACAACATGCTGCTCAAATCTGCCCCACACTAGTCCAATCTAACCCACTTCACCCCAAACTACCCTATTCCAATCTATCCCCGCCAATCCACCCACACCAATGTACACCAATCTGCACACAATGAAATGTCTTTATAACTGCACTCCTGTATGTATTTCAACTGAGGACTATGGCTATACTTGTAAACCAATTTAGTCTGTATGTCCTGCTTGTATTTGTTTCTAGTTTGCTTTCAGTGCTCTTGTATGTCTTGCTTATATAGTTATTTAACTATTATATCACTAATTGAATCAGTGATTTGCTGTCTGTCTCTGTAAGTCTATCTTTGCAACCTTCTCTAACTTTCTGTGTGTCTATCTCCCGGTCTTTCCGCTTGTCCTTCTTTGTGTCTATCTACCTGTCTATCTACATGTCCGTCTGTGTGTCTATCTACCTGTCTATCAACCTATCTCCCGCCTCTCTATCTACCTGTCAGTCTATCTAGCTATCTTTGCAAGTCTATCTATTTATCTTTACAAGTTCTATCTGTCTGCCTGTCTAACCATCTCGTTTTGTCTTTGTTTGTCTTTATGGCCTTCTGTAACTGTTTTGCAGGCCTCTCTATCTATCTTTTCAACCTTCTCTATCAATTTGTAATAAAGATTTACAAAAGAGCATTAGCAAAGGCAAGAGACTGGCAGCCAACACGAGATCAGTTGGCTTTTTTAGGTTGGGTGTAGTTCGAATTTTTGATTTGTCTAAAATTATGTGTATAAAATAGTTTTGCAGCATGAATCCTTTTCTGGATTCACATGCTGTGCATTATTCCGCATCTAGTGGTTGGGTCCGGAATTGTCTTGTTTTTTTTTCCTCCCCTATTTTGGGCATTGTCAACCACCATTTGGTGGTATGTCTGTCCCCTGTGTGACATCAGACAGCGCCCCGGATGTTCCTGTGTGTAGTCGCCATCATCATAATCTTTTTTCCACTGTTGGGGCTTGGAGGTACGGAGGGGCTCTGAAAGTTTTTTCGAAAATGTGAATTCTTTGGAAGAAAATCGAACGATTCGCCGAAGACCGCAAAAGAGACAACAGAGAGGGGGACCCTTCTCTCTTCTTTCCGAAATGGGACCCCGCGGGTACCAGCCACGTGGTCGGAGAATGAGGGCAGGTAGGGGACATGTAAAATACCCCCTTTAAAGTCTGCCCTAGGTGCCAGTACAAATTTGTGCAAAGAGACCCCCACAAGGTCTGCAACCTCTGTCTCCCAATGGATCATCGAGACGAGGACTGCGAGGCCTACACCGCATTCCTGCCAAAGACGCATGAGGTATGCCGAAGAGAGAGGCTGGAACACTACACCTTGTCCAGCACTCAAAGGACACAGGTTCCACCGAAAAATATCGCCCTTCCTAGTGGCGACAACTGCAACGTCGCCGAGACAGCTCATCGCGAAGCAGTGGACTTCGAAACATACGCAACCGATGCCGAGAAGAAGCAGGCGACGAAGAAACCAGCAAAAGGTGGTGAGAAAAAAAGACATACGGTGATAAAGCCGCCAAAAGGCACTGAGCCTAAACACTCTGACAATAAGTCACACAAGGTAGCCTCGGCGCCGAAACAATCATCGACGGAAGGTCAGCCAAAAACAAAGGAGCTGCACGGGTCCCAACCGAGTGTTACTGATACACGAAAAACTCCGTCCAAGCCCCTGACGATTCCATCCGCTTGAGAGGGAGTATGAGAAAAAAACACGGCTTTGGAGAAGACAGAACCGTCAACGCCGACGGAGAGATCTTCGCCGTCGCTCGAGGCAGACAAGAAAGTGTTCAAGGTCGAGAGAAAGAAAAGACTCTAGACTGAAATGGCAGGACTGCGGTAACTCTAGGGGGACTTTGTTTCAAACTCTTTCTCCTTGCCTTGTGGAGTCCCTCAGGGGTCATCACTGAGCACTATTAATCCTGGTCCCTTGGGGGCATTTTATTAAAAGCAGGCAGAACCATTGATGGACCCCAAGTGTTTAACCTAAAAGTAATTAAAAAATAGCAGTTGTGAATAATTCAAATGCATATATTGTGTTGTGCAGCAGTGCTTTCGCAGATAGGTTGATACTTTGACACCAGATATCTGAAATTCGAATACCTGTATCTTTTTTTTTGTCTCTTTGTTCTCTAGACGCTACAAGACAGCGAGCTTTTGGGCTGGTGTCACAAGCCTACACCTCCATCTCTGCTGATGACTTTGCCACCTTTGTGGGGCTTCCAGTTGAGGACGCTGTAAAAGGTATGTTGATTGGCAGGCAGTGTTGTCAGGGCTTAGTCTATTTCTCCTGGGTCACTGAAAACCTATTGTGTCAAATGTACACATTACGACCTGAGATTTGTCAGATGCCTGTACTGCAAGAAGTGCCATGCACACCTAGAGTATAATTTCCGTTTACTTGTGCCACTTAACTCTGCACCACTCCACCACTCTGCGCCACTCTAATCTTTTCCACTCTACTCTGCAACACGGCACTATACGCCATTGTACTCTACTCTGTACCGCTCCACTCTATGCCAATCCACTCAATGCCACTCTAATCTACTCTACTCCACTGGACTCTCCACCACTCTACTCTATGCCACTGCACTCTACCCTGCACCACTCCAGTCTACCGTGCACCCTTCTACTCTATGCCGCTTCACTCTACTCTGAAACAATCTATTCTGCGCCACTGCAGTCTGCCCCAATATACCCTACTCTGTACAGGTCTACGCCACTGCATTCTAATGTACTGTAACCACTGCACTCTATTCCAATGCACTCTACACCACTTTACACAAAACCATTGCACTCTACAGCTCTGCACTCTGTGCCAATCTACTATGCACCACTGCACTCTAAGCCACTATACTGTACTTCGCACCACTCTACGCCACTCTACTCTACAGCACTCTGCACCCTTGTACACTGTTTCTGCACTTTACTCCACTCTACTCTGCACCAATCTACTGTACACCACTGTACTCTACCCTACAGCACTCTACACCATTGTACTCCACGTCACTGCACTGTATGCCACTCTATTCTGCATCAATCTACTCTACTCCCCTGCACTCTATGCCAATGCACTCTACACCACTCTATTATACACCTCTGCACACTATGATAGTCTGCTCTGCAACACTGCACTCTCCGTCACTGAACTCTAAGCCACTCTAGTCTACCCTACTCTGCACCACTGCGCTCTACACCAATGCACTCTGCCCCACTGGACTCTACGAAACTTTACTCTGCAACACTGCACTCTCCACCACTGATCTCCACACCACTCTATGCCACTGCACCACTCTACACCTCTGCACTCTACGCTAATCTACTTGACGCCACTCTAATCTATTGTGCACAACTGCACTCTACGCCACTTCACTGTACACCTCGCTACTCTGCATCACGCTACTCTGTGCCAAAACACTCTACTCTTCACCACTGCACTCTTTGCCACTCCACTCTAAACCACTCCAGTCTACTCCACTCTACTCTGCACCACTCCACTCAGCCCTGCACCAGTCCACTCCACTTCACTCTACTCTGAAACTGTCTACTCTCCATCACTTCACTCTACCATTCCACTTTATACAACTTTATGCCACTCTACGCCATTGTGCTCTATGCCATTCTACTCTAAACCACTGCAGTCTACTTTAATGTACTCTACCACACCTTAGCAAAAACCAGTGCACTCTACACCACTGCAATCTACATCAACTACTCAGCACCACTACAATCTATGCCACTATAATCTGCAACACTCTACACCACTCTACAGCTTTGTGCTGTACATCACTGCACTCAGCACCACTTTGTTCTATTCTGCACCACTCTACTCTACACCATTGCTCTCTGCACCACTCTACGACACTCTACTCTGCAAGACTGCACTTTTCACCACTGCATGCTACACTACTCTACTCCACTGCATCTCATTGCACTCTACTCTGCATCACTCAGCTCTATGCCACTCTACGCCACTGCTCTAAACGCCATTCTAATTTACTCTGCACTCTACGCCACTCTACTCTACAACTCTGCACTCTATCCTGCACCACTTCACCCTACTCTCAAACAGTCTACTCTACCATGCTACCCCTAGTGGTGGGTGAGGGCTCTTGCTCCAAAATTTTCAATATCCCTTCTGGCCCGAGATTTGTTAGGTAACAAAATTGGTGTTAACCATAACTATTTGTAGAAACAGCACATTGGTTTGTTATTGTGTATGTGGGAGTGTATGTGCTGGTTCAAATAAGACTAGGGGAGAAAGAAGCAGAGGTTAATTCGGTTTCCAACTATCAATAGTGTATGTGCTGGGCCTTGATTACTCCAAGTCCCTCTTATTGTATTGTTGGCTATAATCTACTGTACGCCACTGCACTCTGTGCCGCTCTACTCCAACCTGTGCCATTCCATGCCACTGCAATTTATGCTGGGCCACTCCACTCTGCACCAATCTTTCCTACGTCACTTCACTCTACACCAATGCAATCTACACCACTTTACTCAAAACCTGTACACTCTACGCCACTGCACTGTATGCCAATCTACTCTGCACCATTGCACTTTATGCTACTTCACTCTAGGCCACGCCTTCTCCACTCTACGACACTCTACTCCATTAAACTCTACTCCACTCTGACATTCTACTCCAGTCTGCCACTACACTCTGCACTCCACGACGCTCTACGCAACTCCCTCTATGCCACTTTACTCTTCTCTATTCTACGACACTCTACTCCATCCCACTCCACTCTATGCCCCTCCACTGTATGACTCTCTACTCCACAACTCTCTACTCCACTCTCCTCCACTCTATGCCATGCCACTCTACAACAATCTACTTCGCTCTAGGCCACTCTACTCCCCTCTACGCAACACCTTCTATGCCACTCCACTTTGCACCACTCGACGACACTCTGCACCACTAAACTCTACGACACTCTGTGCCACTCAACTCTACGGCACGCGACTCCACTCTACGACACTCTACTCCCTCCTCAATACTTTACGTCACTCCATGACACTCCACGCTACTCAACTCTACTCCACGATTTTCCCTAACACTCCACTCTCCTTTACGCCACCAACTTTTAGCCATGCTGAACAGCAGCCACGGTGGTGTACAAAACAGGACTATAAAATATCGGCAAAGCCACTAGCTCTTCCATAGGCAAGACCTGTTGGCTTTGCCAATGCTTGTTATCTCACTAGTTGCTTGTGATGCCTTTGTCTGAGAGCGAAGCCATCCATGTCAATGATTGTACTCTTGATTCAGTGTGAACCACCTATCTTAGTAAATGTGAAGGCAGAGTTGGGTATTTTGCCCCTTGTGTTCTTGCATGTTGGGTAGATATGATTCTCTTTAGAGAGACTCTCACTTTGATATTGAGGTTGAAATGTTAACAGTGAACATTAGCTGATTCAAATCTTCTTTAATGCAGTTTGCTTTTAGCTGAGGAGTTGTGTGTGAAAATATTTATATTTTTTATTATTGGGAGGTATACAACACTGCTGAGATAAAGAATTTGGAGTTCACATGTGTATTTGTCTGAGATCCAGTCCCCAGAACCCATCAAAACTGATATGCAAAATGGTTGAACCTCTCCCTGTCATTCCAGGATGCATCCAGTCCTAGAGGTGAAAGTGGAAGACTCTATCCCTCTCATACTTCTTGGCAACTCATATCTACAACTAATGTGACCAGTAGGCCGGTGGTTGTCAACAAGCGAACCATCCCAGTGTTGACTCTCTCAGTATCCCTGTGTCAGTCCATGGAGCCCATAGGTCCTATGCTTGTAATGCTTTGTACCTGTTCCAATTCACTTAGCCCTCCCACAACAGAGTGGAAGGATCTTTATCCCTGAGCTAGCCCGCATTCAGATTTAATGATGAAGTTTCACTCTCCGAATGCCAGTCTTTTGCCTCTATGGACCTATCCGTAGCACTCTGATAAACCCCATGAGCTGTCTGCTTACGGAAGCAAAGATGATGGAGGTCTGACCCACTCCTATTCTCTTATAGAGATGCAAGGCTATGTATCCCTATGCCAGTCCAATTAGAACACCTGTCCTAGAGTTAGATGCCTTGATTTCCATGCGCCAGTTTGCATAGCCACCCCACTTCCTCACAGAGTTGGTGCTTATCCCTCCCATAGAGATGGGAAGCTCTGTTTCTATGTGCTAATACTTTACCCAGTCTTATTGGCGAAAGTCTCAGTATCCCAAGGTCAGACACATGAGCTTAACAGCTTTTTTGTTATGCAGATTTGTAGCGTGCACCATCACCCAGGAGGGTATCCTGATGCTGAGTAGGTGAGAGTCTATCTAGCCAAACCTAGGGCCTAGTCGGACTACTTGAAAAGCCAGGTCTTCAACTTCTTGCGGAATTCAAGAAGTGAGGAGGAGGCTCCTGTGTGAAACGATCAGGAGCCATGAAGGAGAAGGCTCTACCGCTGGATCTGGTTTTCTGTATGCATGGGATGTATGCAAGTAGTAGTCCGGACCAGCGGATATGTCTGTAAGCTTTGTGAAATAAGATGCAATTGTTGAGGTATGCTGGGACAGTTTTATGTAGTAACATCACAAAACAAAATGATGGACGGAGTGTTGAAACTTTTCAAACACTCACCCCCAGTCACAGATCTGGGTTTAATCCATTATTTTGCTTGGCACGTCACCCCAGTTTGGACTCAGGCATATGCAAATCAGTCTTTACCCTGCTCCCCATGAGAACAGTCCAGTCCGAACCCCCAGACCAGGTCCTCCCTGGACCGGAAACAAGCATCCTGGGACGTGTTTCAGGATATCACCCCTCATCAGCCAGGCTAGTTTGAATCCAGTGACGCTCGAGCAAGAAACCCACGTTTGGGCATACCCTTAGCCACTTAGGATGCACATAGCAACGTCACAAAATAAAACGATGGACGGAGTATTGAAACGTTTCAAACACTCACCCCCAGATCTGGGTTTAATCCATCGTTATTTTACTCGTCACGTCACCCCAGTTTGGATACAGCCATATGCAAATCAGTCTTGACCCTGCTCCACATGGGAACAGGCCAGCCCGAACAGTCCTCCCTGGACCGGAAACAAGCATCCTGGGACCGGTTTCCGGGTATCACTCCTCATCAGCCAGGCCAGCTTGAGTCAAGTTGCGCAGCGACCAACGGTTCCCAGGATGCTTGTTTCCAGTCTGTGACTGGGGGTGAGCATTTGAAAAGTTTTAACTCTGTCCATTTTATTTTGTAATGTTACAGTGTTATGTAGTGCCTTGAAAGTGTGGGTGAGGAGTTTGAAATGTGCTGGCTTGTGTATGGGGAGCCAGTGGAGCTCCTTCTGGTGTGGTGTGAAGTGATGTGAGTGCAGCATGGGACATGGAGAGTAATTCTGGCCGCCGTGTTCAAAATGGTCCGCAACCTTCTGATGAGTTTTTTGATGATCCTGGCATAGAGGGTGTTTCCCTAATCCAGCTTGCTTGTGACAAGGACGTGCATGATGGTTTTCTGGTGCCGATTGGGAGCCATTTGAAAATCTTCCTTAGCATCTTCAGAGTATCGAAGCATGAGGCGGTGGTGGGGTTGACTTGGGCAGTCATGTTGAGTTAGAGCAGTCTCGGCATCTCCCCGTTAACCCCCACTTGAACCATCTGGTCATGGACAGAAAGATGTATCCCTGTCCAAACCTTGAAGCCCGCCCGGTCCTAGATTTTGAGGGCTCTTTATCCATGTGACCTTCCACTTGCGCATCCTGTGCTAGAGTTGAAAGGCTAGGGGTAAGATGCTCAATAACTATATGATAGTCTCACACCCTGACCTATCGATGAAAGGCTCTGCATCCAAGCCACTTAGGCCTACTATATGTGTTTGCATTCCTGCCCTAACTCTCCTGGGCTATCTGATCATGCAAGTATAGATGCTGCAACCATGTGTTATGTTGTGTTGATTTGTTTAGCGCACTTATCACCCAAGATGGTATCCAAGCGCTTGGGCGGGTGTATGGTCCCTAAGGTGCTTATGCGAAGAGCCAGGTCTTCAGCTTCTTGTGGAACTCAAGAAGTGAGGAGGAGGCTCTGATGTGTTGAGGGAGGTCGTTCCATGTCTTGAGGGCGATGTAGGGGAGTGAGCGACTTCTAGTTTTGCTTTTGATGATGTGTGGAGTGTGTGAGAGTGAGGCAGAGCGTAGGTGTCTGGTGGGTTGGTGAAAGTGTATGCAGTTGTTCAGGTGTGTGTGTGTGGTTTTTTTTTTTTTTTGGGTACAAGTAGTCTGATAATTAACCAGTGATTGCCAGATCCGTTAAGTTTTATTTGCCTTTGCATGTTTTTTAACTCTGTTGTTCGGGTTGTAGGTGTTTTGGAGCAAGGCTGGCAGGCGGATTCAGCTACTCGGATGGTGATGCCCAAGAAGCCAGGTAGGTGGCGCTCTAGCTCCACTGTGCTTTCCAGTGTCGCTTCTGAGACAGCATCAGATTTCCTAAACATCGAGTGCAGTAAAATGTGTTCCCTCCCATTACATTAGTTATGCTGTGCAGCAAAGCTCCTTTTTAGGGCAGGGACTCTGAAAACGTGATGACTTTAAAGTGGACGCAAGCCCGTGTAATGCACTGAAAGTCAAATGGAAAGTTGTGGATTTTTTTCTTTTACCCAATTTTCTACAAAGTAGTGCAGCTTCATTGTACTTCCCACTGTTTAATAGCACTTTCAGATTTTTCACAACTGCGATCATTAGAGCCACAAAGCTTCCCCCTCCAACCTTCCTTCGTCCCACCAGTCTTTGAAGGCAGTGTCGTCAGGTGACGTCACTTTACCGTACGTCACATGATGTCATGCGAGGGATTTAACTCCAGCTGTCATTGAGGACAGGGGAAGAGAACGGTTACTCTTACATGGGGAAGAGAGTGAATTGAAGGTTTATTTTTCTTAATTACTTAAAGTTGCGGATATTAAACATCTTAAATCAAATCTGTTCTGAATTTGGCACAGCTGTCCTACACCGCGGACACCGGAACAAAACGTACATTAAGTAAATAAGAGCCGTCATTCGGGTTATTGTGATCCGAGGTTGGTGCAGCACAAACTAAATCATGTGACTGAGGCAAATCTAAACGTGGTTTTACAATCTCGTCTCCATGCACCCCTAGCAAGTTATAGCATCCTATACGAAGTGTTGCATATGGTTAATTGCTAACTAAAGAGCGAAGGTGGGGCTTGCTGGGTGTGCTCTGCTTGCTACGGACCTTGCATTGCCTGCCATGCAGTTATGTCTTTGGGCGGGTAGGTCTACTGTTTGCAAAGCAAGGACTGCTGCTTCTTAAGATCACCATGAAGGGGACATGTCTCAACGATTGAGGTCTGCGGTTTATGTTGAGGTTTAGCTGGTGTTGAGAGCTCAGCAAGCACTGGACCCCGTGGGCTCATGGGAAGGGGAGTGAGTGGAGCCCATGACTATTGTGATATGTAAAGGCACTTATTAAAGTTTGGTCTTGGCAGGCACGCTTTTAGGACAGGGAAGCGCTTGAGAGCAGGGCCAGCTGCAGTGGAAACACGCCGAGGTGGCTGTGGTGCCGGGCGGGGCTGTTGTGTGTTTGACATTCAAGGCACCAGGGTAGGGCTGTCTTTTAAACCTAGTATAGTGAGGAGATAGGCTGAGATACACCCGAGCAAAGGGCTGTGCGAAAGGCCACCTTTCACAACTTCCTCATCTGTGACAAACATTAGAGCAAAAAGCAACTTATTGTTTTAAAAAAAATATATATATTTTAAGTCTAATAACGATTACACATTGATGGTGCAGAAGTGTCATTAAGCACAGTACATTTGTCAGCGTCCTTTCAGTTGTGAAACTGAAGGCTATACGTTGTCTCCACCCTGGCCAAACCTCCCACACTAGTCACACTAGTACTGTCTTGCAATGTTGTAGACTCAAGCTGTGTTGTGATGGCCAGATAATGCACAGGAGTGTGTTTCACTTGATCAATATAAAAAAGGGTTGTGGCGGAATGGTATTAAACCGGGTTGCCGAGTATTTGCATTGCAGCCAAGATTTAAGTTGTGCCGTTTTTGGCGTGTAGCACTTTGGTGGCTTTTGAGTAATGGTCTCAGTTCAGTTCTCCTGTTGCAGTTGTCCTCTTTGATTGAAAACAGCTGAGCGTTTGACACTCTTATAGAAGGATGTCCCGAGGGACAAAGGCTTTAATGAAGTTGCACTTAGACTTCGTTCAAGGTGCCTCGTGTACAAAACACTTCTCATTCGCAAGCATTGGTCGACTGACTTTTGTACATTGCAAATTTCCCCAAAGTGCTTTGCACTTCGTAATTAACAATATGAATTGACGGCCGCACGTTGCCATCCAGTGCAATAAACGGTGGCAGCCCTGTGGTGTTCCTCGCACAATGTGACTTGCAAAGGCATGGCCAAATGCTTGGCGACTGCTTGCGAAAGCATGGAATTATTACTGCCTTCCTCGGGCTTCCGGTAACCATTCAGAGTGCAAGCTGTCCTTACTTGACTGCCTGCACTGTGCTTGTGCAGTCTGGGCGTTCGGGAGGAGCTGACAATAGTGCCTGGAGTGACTGCAGAACTCGCTTATGTAACATTCACAGTGTGACCCCTGACCTTTAATGGTGGCGATGCAGGCATATTCCAAGTGCTGTATTTGAGTTCTGCCTTTGTGTGCAGGCCTCCATACCAGCAACTGCTAATTCTCACAGCGTATCTCAAGCAGAGCCCCGCCCCGCCCCATCAGTATTAATGAGGTGGGGGGTTTGCGACCTTCTGAAAAGTCCCTTTTCACTGTGAGAAGCTTTGAGACTCTGAGGCTTCCCGCAGCATAAAGCAAAATATTGCGCTGCAGTCAGCATCCTTGTGAATATGGCCCAATGAGTGCTGTAGCCTGTGGAGCCAGGTGGTGTGCATTTTAATCCCATTTTCCCAAATTGTTCAGTCGGGGGATGTGGCAACTTGTCCGTGCTTTAAAACCATATAAACAAGTACTAAGCGTCAGGTGCAAAAGTGGGCATGTGCAGGGTTTTTAATCACGTGCTAAAGGTGGCTCGAAGAAACGCATGGAAGGGCATTGGGGGGAAGCCAGCACTAGCCTGGAAGTACTGCAGATAAGGCAATGAACAATGCTTCCAACTCTGCACTCTTTTAAAGGCACATGTCCTACGTTTACGATCAAATCCTCTGTCACTTGGTGTACAGTGTGACCAGGTAGTATGTTCATTATGTTTCTTCTTGATCTTAAGCCCAGAAAGTGTACAGATGTTGGTGTTTTACTCACGTCTTCTCCTGGGAAGTGTTTGTGTAGTGCAAATGTGTAACGCATCAGATTGATGTACAGCACCATGTTGGCCCCTAGCGAGGACTGAGCTGTGTAAAAAGTGTGCACATACATCACAAAGACTGTACTGATAAAAGTGATTCTGAACCACTCTTGCATTAATGCCTCCTCCCCCGCTTTCTCCTCTCTTTGCAGAGTCTGCCCCCGTGGCTTTGATTCCAAACGAACAGCAGCTGGCCAGACTCACTGACTACGTGGCCTTCCTTGAAAATTGATAAGTTCTCCCGCTCCACTCCGCCTCCCCAGCCATCCGCGAGGTTCCAGGCCAGACTGGGGAAATCCTGAGCCCGGGCTGTCCAGCGCTCTCCCCCGCCTCGCCCCCTCACCAGAGAATGGAAAATATGATGTCCGTCGAGCGGGAACCGGCCCGGCAACAGATGTCTGCAGAAAGGAAGCCCGGGTTGTCGCCGTTTCTGCTCCCCACGGCCTCGGCGCACAGCAGCATCAGCTTTCCCTTGGACTTCAGAATTAGGCCGTGCGCTGCAGGCGTGCACCCTCCCCAAACCCATCAGAATCTCAAACCGGTCGCCTGTATGGTCCCTTTGTGCCCACATTTCATTTCGCAGGAGAGATTGAGTCTAGCGTGGGGTCAGAATGTTTTACCTTCAGTAAACCCCTCATAAAACCCGTGGACCTTTACCTCCCCTTCTCTGTAAGGGCCTCTATTAATGCCAACAAAATGATCACAAGAGCACAACGCGTGCCCTCCTCGTGGATACTAGGTGTGTGGGAGCGCCCGCTCGCACGTGTGTACTAGCAGTGTCTCGGGGTAGCCGCTAGGTGAATTCTTTATCCATAAAGCACATAAACCACAATGGTCTAGTTGCTCCCCTCTTATCTCTTGAGACACCTTCCATTTTGGTGGTCTGCAGACAAAACCAGTGTCGCCTAGATGAGTGCAGTGAATCCCATTTTAATTGACTAGAAGTTGTCGCTTTATTTTGATTCTAGAAATTTGAGACACTGGATCCCTTGTTTTTTGAGTATCTTCGGCTGTGAAACACCTGTCCTGATTCTTCCTCTCTGAAGCTTCCGCCAAATTTCACTCCTTCCTCCTGGCAGAAATCCTGGAAAGGGACTAATATTTATTGACTTCTCAAGCATTCAGTCCCAAAACCAACCTTACTCAATTGTAGATTGGATTAAAATATATTTACTCCGAGCGCCGACTTTGAAGTCTGTTTGTGGTTGCCTGTGCACCTCTTTTGTTTTTCTTTGTTTTGGTTAATCCTAATTGTTTTCTTCCAGAATCCAAATTACGTGTGGCTAAATGCAGAGCCTTAATACACAGCATTGCCCAAAGCTACCTCTAACAATGCAAACTACAGATTTTTCTACAGAATCTTTCTAATAATGCTGAGAGAGAAGAAAAGCTGCAAACGGCCTACCCATGTCCCACAAATCCTGATCTGTGTTCTGTTTCTTTCCTCTCCATGAAGTTGAGTGTTGCCCTGGCATGGAGTTTTATCCCAAGATCAAGGCTTAATGTGTGCATCTGTTTGCAGATGGTTTCCACTGATTTTTAAGGAAAATAACTCATCAGACTGACCCAGAGAAAGAGGGAGAAGCACAAACGGGAGAATGGAGGAGGAGAAAGATAGGGAAACTGTGATAGAGACGAAGAAGGGAATAAAAAGTTACATGTAAAAGTGACCTAAAAAGACGGAGTGCAAGGTGACGGAAGAAAGGAGCTTGAGGTAGAATCTAAACTAGATCACCTAGGCAATCATCAGCCGGGCATTCAGCACCCCGTCAGCAGGTTTTTAAGAAAATCTTTTGTACTCTGCACTTGTGTGTGTTTTAAAAAAAAATTGTAATATATTTAGCACTGCCTGGGAATTTGTTGGCAGAAGGGCAAACAGGACCGCATCCCAGGGGTAAGATTTTATAGGCATGCAAAGTCCTTGATATTTTCCTCTGGAATTCTTTCCCTAAATGGCGGGATAGGTGTTAAAGTTTTATTAGTATTCATCATCTCTTTGCAGGGAATATTGAAAGTCACAATACATGCTTACTTGGGGGACGTAAATACATCAGAAATAAGGATAAGCATTTACAGACCAAGTTGGCAGTCGTGAGACCGCAAGTGGGAATGGCAAACTCATATGATAACATAACATAGCATGTGTATTTGTAAAGCGTACCAACTCAGCGGTACTCATCTTATTGAACTCAGAAGGATGAAAGGCTGAGCGGATCGTCCATTTGAACCTGTGACCAGGAGGTCAAACATAGGCCCTTAGAGTGGACGCATTAGTCCACTAAGCCACCAGACCGGCACAAAATTGTGGTGGGTCATAATCTGAACCACGTCTTTGACTGTTCTTTTTACTATAGTCTGTAGGCACCCTTGTTCTTTCTGGTTCATGTGAATGATTCCAGTCTTATATAGTCTTCACGTTCACATGCTAATTGCAGTTGAGTGAGGTTAATGCAAGACAACAGGTGGGAGTTTTTCAAGGTAGCTGGGTGTGTGGGGGGAGCTGGTGTCGCCTAACAGTGTTCGAGAGGGACAGGAACATGATGGGTCATCTACTGGACTGGTAAGGATACATATATTAAGAACAAAACAGTATGGGACTGTTTCCACGCCTGTGCTTGACACAGGGGAAACTTGAATATGCCAGTAAGTAATTAAAGGTCCATGAATGGGTTCAAGGTTCTTTATTCACAAGAAGATGAAGCTTCCTGAGCAGTAGCAGGGGGAGAATAGTGAACTTTTGTAAGAATCGAATTGAGCATCTTTGTAATGGGACTGCTGATTCTTTTCTCATGAACTCTGCTCATCTGGGATGTTTCTTTGAGGACTCCTAGAATATTGGTTTCTGTTTGTTTTGAAGAGAGGAGGAGCAATTTGAAGAACTTTAAAGGCTGGGAAAGTGTCATGCAAGTTGGAGTTTTTCCGAGCCTTGATCCAAGGGCTCGCCTGAACACGAACACTCTTCTGCTGTCCCCTCGCACCAAGTGGTCCTTTGTTCATGGTGTGCACAGAGGGACCAGGGCATGTAGGCATAGAGCACTTAAGAGGAAAGAAGGTAGGAGGATCCCTTTGCTCTACTTTAACCAAAGATGCCTCCTCTTGCTCGTGGCACGGACCCCATGATGCCATCTTTCGACTCTCACTTTGCCCTTGCACAGTGCTACAGTTTGCTAGAGAAGTGTCTTTTGCTGCTACAATTTAGAGAACCCTAGGAGTGAGCATAATGACATAAAGAGGAGCACATCGCTATCATAGTTTCAGGTTTACAAACAAATCACTGCTAGAGGCCTAGTAATGGTTTCCAGTGTAGTATAGAGTTTCTTCATGATTTAGAAATGGTGGTACAAAGGGCATTCCATCCAGCGGAGATCAGAATGGAGTTTGTACACTTGTGGTGGAGAGAAGTAAACAGTTTGCATAGCTTCTTTCTAAAACTGCTTATAATATTCTGGAACTACCAAAGATAATTTGGGGTATCGTGCAAAAAATGGACCTGGGCAGGAGTTGCCAAAGGTAGATTAACCTGGCTGAGGGTATGTATTGGGTGGTTTTAAAGACAGGAGATATCCATAGCCGAAAGAAGAAAGCAGGAAAGGTATTTTGTGAACTTGTTAGCCAGCTTTATCGGAGCTTCCACCAAACTATTACCTTGCCATGCAAATGCAGCCTATGCCACTTTTGCATCTCCTCACAGCGGTATGGCTCTCACTGACTCAAACTTGGCATGTAGGTGATTTTGGGGAAAGCCAGGGGTGGGGGATGGTTCGAGCATCACACAATCTCCCAGTCCAGGACGCTGCTTATGCTACAGTCCATTTCAGTAGGGTGAACTGTCCTAAATTTCCCACCTGTCCTTATGTGGCAAATTCTCAAATCCCTCCACCTTCAGCCTCATCAGAGGAGGACATTTGTGCTGCAGCACCGTTGTTCATGATGGTGTTCAGAGCCATGCCATGCCAGGCCAGGTAGACCGAATATAAGACTGCTGGAGACTCCTGTAAACTATCTTGCATATGCCAGACTTGTTGTGTACATTAAAATTCACTTTTGGACATCATACTGTGTCTAGGGTTATAAAATTGGCTTCACTGCGAGCTCTAGTTGACGTAGGGGCCAAAAGCGAGGTCATAGCTTGCAGTAGGAAAAAGCTATTAATCATCATTCCCTTGGTGGTGAGTTTGCAAACCAGAAAAGTGCATGCTATGATCAGACCACTCCTAAACAGGGTATTATATGGCCTAGCCTCGAGATGTGAAGAGGCAATGGAAGCACCCCTTATCCGCATTAGACTTCTCTCTCATCAACTCTGGTTTACCCTTCCTTGCTGCACCTTACTTCTACCTACACTCCTGTCGCAGATCCATTCCCCCTTCCTGATGGAGGTGGGGTTAGAAGCTTTTAGATTTGTGCTCAATTATTGCATTATTAGATGCGCTTCGAAGGTCTTGGCTTCAGTTTTTGTGACTGGACGATAAGTTCCAGGTTGCAGTCCTTTACAGTCCATGTTTGATTATGGTTTTCTACAAGTGTCCGACTGCATTTGTTTCCTAGTCACTTGGGCGCTGGGTGTGGAATTTGAGACAGTAAGTGTGCCCTTTATAGCTTTCTTGGCTCTTCTGGATAGGGTTGTTGAGCAGTCAAGATCTAGCTTCTGCAAGGTAGGGTCAAGGTTGAAACCAGTTCCAGTACAACTGTTGACTGGCATGCACAGAATAAACATCAATTTTCATTGAGATTTATTACTTAAAAAGGAATTACTCCAATATCTTGCTATAAGATGTGCTTAAATGGATAAAACAGTGAAAATTTGAAGTGGGTAGTAGTAACCTTTCCAGATGTTCATGCAAATGCCCTTAGGTTAAGGGTTTTCTCAAATAATAGAATGAGCCAGTTCTATCCTATGAAATTTCAGCATCATGGACCGCTCTGAAGCTATCTCTGGTCCTGAAAACTTTCAACATATGAATCTAGGCTAAATGGCACAAAGTATGCTTTCTAGAAGAGACCAGCCTGGTGTAGTGATTTAGCCCTCATGTTGTTTTTGTGCTTCTTTTAATTTTGTTCATTCACAGCTCAACGACTCAAAAGTAAAGTTTGTCAGTTCTCTTCCTGGGGATACCCATCATTAGTCATAAGCATAAGTACATATATCTGCAGCATATAGAAAAAAAGAAAAATGGCCAGATTACATTGAGTTTCCATTTTAAACAACTGTCCAATACAATAAATCATGTTATTAATACACTATGACTATGTAAAAGATTTCCCAAACCTTTATTTAGAAGGAAATGTGAGTCATTATTAGCAAGTAGGCTACAATTCAAAGAATAACAGAGAAAACTGACACTGTGCCTTTACAAACCTCACATTACCCCCTGTATCCGTATTTCTTCTGTTTTTTCTGTCCATTTTGCCTTCTGTGCCCCCGCTGCCCCACTGTACTGTGCCCGTATTTCTTCTGTTTTTTCTGTCCATTTTGCCTTCTGTGCCCCCGCTGCCCCACTGTACTGTGCCCGTATTTCTTCAGTTTTTTCTGTCCATTTTGCCTTCTATGCCCCCGCTGCCCCACTGTACTGTGCCCCTATTTCTTCTGTTTTTTCTGTCCATTTTGCCTTCTGTGCCCCCGCTGCCCCACTGTACTGTGCCCGTATTTCTTCTGTTTTTTCTGTCCATTTTGCCTTCTGTGCCCCCGCTGCCCCACTGTACTGTGCCCGTATTTCTTCTGTTTTTTCTGTCCATTTTGCCTTCTGTGCCCCCGCTGCCCCACTGTACTGTGCCCGTATTTCTTCTGTTTTTTCTGTCCATTTTGCCTTCTGTGCCCCCGCTGCCCCACTGTACTGTGCCCGTATTTCTTCTGTTTTTTCTGTCCATTTTGCCTTCTGTGCCCCCGCTGCCCCACTGTACTGTGCCCGTATTTCTTCTGTTTTTTCTGTCCATTTTACCTTCTGTGCCCCCGCTGCCCCACCGTACTGTGCCCGTATTTCTTCTGTTTTTTTCTGTCCATTTTGCCTTCTGTGCCCCTCGCTGCCTCTCTCCATTCCCGCCGCTGCGTCCCCTGCGGCCCCGCCCCCCTGACTGCCCATTCGCTGCCCCTGCCTCCCAGCTGCTCCTCCCTCCCACCTCCCCATATATGGCGGCCGCTGCGCGGTGCGGAGAGCGACCCTTGACCTTGCCAGGTAGGTCGCTCCCCCACCACACAGCTCCGCCTGTGCTGTCCGCCCGCTGCTGCTGCTGGTAAGCTCGCCCCTCCGCTTGTGGCCTCGGTGCCCGTGTTTTCCTCTGTTGTTTCTGTCCATTTTGCCTTCTGTGCCCCCGCTGCCCCACTGTACTGTGCCCGTATTTCTTCTGTTTTTTCTGTCCATTTTGCCTTCTGTGCCCCCGCTGCCCCACTGTACTGTGCCCGTATTTCTTCTGTTTTTTCTGTCCATTTTGCCTTCTGTGCCCCCGCTGCCCCACTGTACTGTGCCCGTATTTCTTCTGTTTTTTCTGTCCATTTTGCCTTCTGTGCCCCCGCTGCCCCACTGTACTGTGCCCGTATTTCTTCTGTTTTTTCTGTCCATTTTGCCTTCTGTGCCCCCGCTGCCCCACTGTACTGTGCCCGTATTTCTTCTGTTTTTTCTGTCCATTTTGCCTTCTGTGCCCCCGCTGCCCCACTGTACTGTGCCCGTATTTCTTCTGTTTTTTCTGTCCATTTTGCCTTCTGTGCCCCCGCTGCCCCACTGTACTGTGCCCGTATTTCTTCTGTTTTTTCTGTCCATTTTGCCTTCTGTGCCCCCGCTGCCCCACCGTACTGTGCCCGTATTTCTTCTGTTTTTTTCTGTCCATTTTGCCTTCTGTGCCCCCGCTGCCCCACTGTACTGTGCCCGTATTTCTTCAGTTTTTTCTGTCCATTTTGCCTTCTGTGCCCCTTGCTGCCTCTCCATTCCCGCCGCTGCGTCCCCTGCGGCCCCGCCCCCCTGACTGCCCATTCGCTGCCCCTGCCTCCCAGCTGCTCCTCCCTCCCACCTCCCCATATATGGCGGGCGCGCCTAAGGCAAGCCCGTCTGCGCCCGTCCGCGACTGGACCGCGCCCAGTGCCAGAACCCCTGGGCCGCGCGCCCCCCGCTCCAGCCTCGAGGACCGACGCCGATACGATGCCACCACACTCCACGCTCTCAACCCCGGACGGACGCACAACTGCTTCAAGGCTGCCCCGAAACGCACCCATGGTCCCTTCACCTGCCGGAACTGCAGCTACACCAGCCTCAGAGCCACCGAGGCGCCCGCCAAGAAGGACCTCAACCACCTCCGGAGCATCCTACTGACCACCCGCTCCGCACGCAAACACGCCGTCGAGCTCTGGGACCTGCTCGACACATCATCACCAGACGTCGCCTTCCTGACTGAGACCTGGATGAACGACTCCTCCGCCCCCGACATCGCCATAGCCATCCCAGATGGCTATAAGATCACCAGCAGAGACCGCATCAACGCAGTAGGAGGAGGAATCGCCATCGTCCACAAGGACACCATCAGGGTCTCGACCTGCACCGACGACACTCTCAGCACCGCCGAACACATGCACTTCCAGATCCACACGGACCCCAACACCACCCTTAGAGGCACCCTTGTCTACAGACCCCCTGGGCCCCGACCCCAGTTCAGCGACTCCATCGCCGACTTCATCAGCACGCACGCCCTGACCTCTACCGACTACATCCTCCTCAGAGACCTGAACTTTCACCTGGAGAACAACAACGACAGCAACTCCACCACCCTGATCGACAGCCTCGCCAACCTCGGCCTGAGCCAGCTCGTCACAACACCGACCCACTCCGCCGGCCACACGCTTGACCCCATCTTCTCCTCAAGCTCCCACGTCTCCTTCAGCCACACCACGGAACTCCTCTGGACCGACCACCGCTGCATCCATTTCACCTTCCAGAAACCCACCACACACCACCGCACCCAACAGATCCCACGCCGCTGCTGGAGCAAAGTCACCGAAGACCAACTCCGGGCAACCCTCGCTCTCAGCCCTCCCTCCGACCCATCCAACACCGACGACGCTGCCTGCAACCTCAGACGATGGATGGACGACTGTGCCAACACCCTCGCCCCGCTGAAAAAGCTCACCTACAGCGACACCACCAAAAGAGCCAGCTGGTTCACCTCGGAACTCCTAGCTTCCAAGCGTACCTGCCGGAAACTAGAGAAGAAATGGCACAGTGATAAGACACCGGACAGCCACAAAGACGCCATCCGTAACCACCACCACCTCATCAGGTCCGCCAAGAGAATCTCCTTCAAAGACCGCCTCGACAACAACGCACACAACAGCAAGGAGCTTTTCAACATCGTGAAGGAACTCTCCAATCCCAGCTCCAACACCAACGACATCCCGCCGTCGCAACCCCTGTGCGATTCCCTCTCCACCTTCTTTCACCGCAAGATCGCCGACATCCACGACAGCTTCAACACCCAGACAGCCCCAACTAAGATCGATGCACCAGACCCGCCACACACCATCGACCACGACCCCCTGCCAGCCTGGGCCAGCGTGAACATCGAGGACACCATCAAGACCATGAGCACAATACACTCCGGCTCCCCGTCAGACCCTTTCCCGCACCACATCTTCAACAAAGCCAGCAGCTCCATCGCACCCCACCTGTGCAACATCATCAATCTCTCCTTCGAGACCGCGACCTTCCCAGAGAGCTGGAAACACGCAGAGATCAACGCCCTACTCAAAAAACCCAAGGCGGACCCGAGAGACCTCAAGATCTTCCGGCCCATCTCTCTGCTTCCGTTCCCAGCCAAGGTCATCGAGAAGATCGTCAACAAACAGCTAACCCGATACCTCGAAGAAAACAGCATCCTGGACCCATCCCAATCAGGGTTCCGCAGCAACCACAGCACTGAGACTGCCCTCATCGCCGCCACCGACGACATCAGGATCCTGCTGGACAATGGTGAGACCGCAGCCCTCATCCTGCTGGACCTCTCCGCCGCCTTCGACACTGTCTGCCACCGCACTCTACGCGCACGCCTCCACGACGCAGGGATCCGAGCCAAGGCCCTGGAATGGACCACCTCCTTCCTCGACGGCAGAACCCAGAGAGTCCGCCTCCCACCTTTCCGATCCGAAGCCTCCGAGATCATCTGCGGCGTACCCCAGGGATCGTCCCTCAGCCCAACACTGTTCAACATCTACATGGCCCCGCTCGCACGCATCGCCAGACAGCACGACCTCAACATTATCTCCTACGCCGACGACTCTCAACTGATCCTCTCCCTCACCAAGGACCCCCTCGCCGCCAAAGCCAATCTCCATGAAGGAATGAAGGCCGTCGCCGATTGGATGAAGATCAGCCGACTAAAGCTGAACACGGACAAAACGGAGGTCCTCATCCTCGGCTCCAACCCCTCAGCCTGGGACGACTCCTGGTGGCCAACGACGCTGGGAGCAGCCCCGACACCCACCGACCACGCACGACATCCTCGACTCAACGCTCTCCATGGCCAAGCAAGTCAACGCAGTCTCCTCCTCCTGCTTCAACACCCTCCGCATGCTTCGCAAGATCTACAGGTGGATCCCGACAGACACAAGAAGAACAGTCACCCAGGCCCTCGTCAGTAGCAGACTTGACTATGGGAACGCCCTCTACGCGGGAGCCCCGGCCAAGCTCATCAAGCGACTGCAACGCATACAAAACGCCTCCACACGCCTGACCCTCGACGTACCACGCCACAGCCACATCACCCCCCACTTGAGGAACCTGCACTGGCTCCCCGTCGACAGGAGGATCACCTTCAAACTCCTCATCCACGCACACAAGGCACTCCACAAAACTGGCCCAGCCTACCTCAACAGACGACTCTTCTTCTACGTCCCCAACCGCCAGCTCCGCTCCGCCGACCTCTCCCTCGCCACCGTCCCTCGCATTCGAAGAACAACCACCGGCGGCAGATCCTTCTCACACCTCGCCGCCAAGACCTGGAACACCCTTCCACTAAGCCTACGACAGACCCAAGACCTGCTGACCTTCAGGAGGCTACTCAAGACCTGGCTGTTCGACCAGTAGCAGCATCCCCCCCTTCCCTCTCCCCAGCGCCTTGAGACCCTCGCGGGTAAGTAGTGCGCTCTACAAATTCTGTGATTGATTGATTGATACCTCACAGATGACAGTTTGGTCCGTTCATTTTTCCAGCTCCTACTGTTAGGATCCTGAAGCACTGAGCTCTGCTGTTTTTTGACAGATTTTCAGGAAAATTATTTTCAAAACCTTTCCTACTAGCATCATTTAATTGTTCTCAGTACCTAGTGTACAGAGAATCTTTTTTCTGGGAGAAAACATTTCTTTTTTTCTGTCAAGAATGCCTTCACTTTTTCTGGAGCGCCCTTCCTGTGGGAAGAAGGCAGCTCAGACTCATCCTCACTCAGTCTGTATTGTCTGCTTGTCTGAGTCCCATCGTCCTGACTCCTGTCCTCACTGCCAGAAGCTATCCAGGTGTACTCTGAAGGACAGAGAAAATCAGGCTTCATGGACTCAAAAAGAGAGGTACAGCTGGTTCATCGAGAGGCGTTGGAGAGCATCATTCTTTCCCCAAAGAGCCCTCCTCTCATCCAAAAGAATCCCACAAAGAAAGATCTCATGAGACTCACCAGAAAAAGCGACCCCGATCGACGTTGAGAGGTATGGCATCTAGATCTGAGAAAATACCGTTGTGTTCGACATTGAAGACACCGTTATGGTGGAGTCCACTCATCGTTCGACGAAGCACCGGATGTCAACTCTTACATTGCCACCACAGTCTCCATCGACAGATAGACAACATAATTCCCTGACTTCGAGACATGCATCGCCGTTGTACTCTCCATTGGCGTCCAGGAGACATTTGTTAAAGTCGAAGTGCTCGACGTCGAGGCCAACAGAAAAGGAATGACCGACGTCAAAGTAGAAGCACTCGAGGTCACGAATCTCATCGACGTCGAGAGACAGGCTTCCACAACCTTATGCTATAGATAGGCCATGCCAGACGGCGACAGAAGTTCAAATTTTGCCTACAGATTCGGCTGAATCAAGGCCCCGTTCTCTGTCCAGATGGTCTCCATTGAACATTTTACCACACTGGTTGGAGAGTTTACAAAAAAGACCTGTGTCTCATACCTCGGACTCAGACTATTCAAGAACATACTCTCCTTCTAGAGTCACGCTACATACACCACCACCTAAAAGGACACCTTCTCCTAGGTTCTCACTAGGCACACCATCTGTACTACCTATGATGTAATTGGAGTCTGTCAGGAGCCCACACCTTCCTCAGACGCATAAATCTCACAAATCAAGAAGTCCTCTTTATCATCGCTCTAGATACAAGGCAACATCTATAATTAGATCGACCTCAAGATCCAGGAGATCTCCTGGTTCTACATCCTAGCATAGCAGGAGAGTATCACCCTCCTAGTCCACCACTTCTTGTTCTTTAGTCTGGGAATATTCTCCTACTATTATGAACACACCCCCTGCCAGTGTCCCCACTGGATGATCTATTGACTTTTAATGCTGTCCTTATCAGGGGTGCATCCAAACTCAACATTGACATCACAACTACTACCGCTACTTCATTGGTCATTTTTGAGACTCTGCATTATAGAGCAGTTGTAAGACCACTGCTTCCACTGGTTCCGGGACTCTTGGAGCCTGCGATGCAGTTATTTTTGACTCCAGCATCCTTGAAATCTGCTCCATCTCGGCTCCTTAAAAAATATAAAGCTCCTGAATGGAAACCTCCCCCATCCTTTTTTTTATTTTTTTATTTAGAGCTGGTCCTCTGGACTCAGTCATAGTGGCTGCTGCATGTAAGGCACATTCTGTGGATTCTTCATCTTCAGTCCCTCCAGACAAGGAGAGCAGGCAGATAGACTCAATTGGTAAGAAGATGTGCAGGACATTTGCATCTTACATGAAGGTGGCAAGTGTTTCTGCTTTACTAGGAAGGTCTGACCGATCTGTGTGGGACTCACTCAACAGATTTTCCAACAAGTTTCCTAAGGAGGATCGTCAGAATTTCCAGGAAATTCTGAATGAAGGTGGAAGGGTATCCAACCAGATCATAAGTGCAGCAGTGAATGCATTGGATCTAGCTGCACATGGTTATTCTCACAGCATCTGTGCGAGGAGGGCTTCCTGGCTATGACTCACTGGCTTGAAACCAGAGGCACAGCACAGAATAATAAGCCTGTCGTTCTTGGGAAATACCCTGTTTGGTGCTCACACGAATGAAGAGATGTCCAGAATGAAGGCCGAAATGGACTCACTAAAAGCTGTTGGTCAAGAAGAAAAAATAATTCAGTTAACAATACAGACCCTATGACAGGTGTGTTTTTCCGCAGAGGGTTCAAACTGCTCACTGGACTCTACAGCATCACCAGCAGCAAGCAAGGCAACACTAACGTCCTCTCAGGCCATCTAGAGGAAGAGGATCAAAACAACCGCCTGCACCCACAGGAAAAGCTCTTGCAAATCAATGAGTCCTCACTTCCCCCTTCTTTGTTACCTGCTCCGGTGGGGGGAAGCATCGATCATCTGAGAGAGTGGCGCTTAATAACAAAAGACAAATGGGTTTTGAATTTGTTCAGAATGGATATTCTCTTCGATTCAGGTCCCCTCCTTCTGTCCCACCAGTAAAAACATCATAGTTTCAACAAGACATCTTACAGAAGGAGGTCAACCTTCTGTTACAAAAACAAGCTTTAGAGGAGGTTCCATGTCACACCAAGGGACTGGGGATTTATTTTCACTATTTCTAGTAAAACAGAAAGGACCGAAAAAGCAATTCAGATCCATATTAGATCAGTGAGTACTGAAGAAATACATACAAAAAGAAAAGTTCAGAATGCTTGCGCTTCACCTGAACTACACACTACTGCATCAAGGAGACCGGCTGTGGTCAATAGATCTTCAGGATGCTTATTTCCACATCCCAATTTCTACAAAGCATTGGAAGTTTTTCCATTTCAAAGTAAGATCTCGACATTATCAGTACAAAGTCCTACTGTTCAGCCCAAAATCAGCTCCGCAAGCGTTCTCCAAGTGCATTTCCGCATACTTGGGAAAGCAGAAGATCTTTGTTTATCCTTATCTAGATGATCAGCTGATAAAAGGTTTTCCGCCATCTCAAGCAAAAGAGCATTGTCAGTTTTGTGCTGAGACACTAACCAATCCGGGTCTCCAAGTCAACTACAACAAGTATACGGTGTGTCCAGTTCAAAGGTTGCACTACCTGGGAGCTACACTGCATACTCAGTCCACAAAGTGTATTCTTCAGAGGAGAGACTGGTATCGATTAATCTGAAGTGTCGCCATCTGTGATAGACTCACCATCCATCAGCGAGACGGATAGCGTCCCTCCTAGGGTCGATTGCCTCTTGCATCTATATAGTCCCTCACACCGGACTACGCATGAGGCCTCTGCAGCAATGTCTAGAAAACCAGTGGAATCAGCTTTCCAACCGCTGGGAAGACAAGCTGACCCAACCGCAAGCTCCAAGTCAATCCCTTCCATGTTAGTCTCAACTGAAGAACCTGCTGGTAGGGGTACCATTTCATCAGGATGTACCAACTCCGACACTAATCACAGATGCTTCTCCCCAGGGAGGGGGTGCTGATATGGGCTCTCTTCAGTCGCAGTGAATTTTGTCAGACAAGGAAAAGATGTATCACATCAATATGCTGTAATTGAGAGCAGTTCATCTGGCTCTAAAATCCTTGTTCCCATCGATGACGACAAATTCTCTCCTTGTTTAAACCGACAACATGACAACTATGCATTGCCTGAACAAACCGGGAGGGACTCGCTCTCATTCCTAGTCTCTTGAAGCCCAAGCCATTTGTAAATGGTTAATAGCCAGGAATTTAATCATAACCATTTATCTCCCAGGGGTTCTAAAAACCCAAGCAGACTCTCTCTTTCGAAATTTTCACGAAAATTACAACTAGATCTTAAACAACGAGGTCTTGCAAGACATTCATCTGGAATGGGGATGCCCTGAAATAAATCAGGGAAATTTCTCTATGCATTTCCCCCAATTCCTCACATACCAACAATGATTGTCAAACTGTACAAGTCTAGAACCAGGATGATGATATTAGCGCCAGAATGGCCTCGTCAGTGGTAGTTCATGGATTTCTACATCTGTCAGAGACCACACAAGAAATTGCAGTGCAGACAGGATCTCCTGTACAAGTTCAGAGGACAGATACTACATCCAAAACTGTCATCACTGAGCTTGACAGCATGGCTCCTGAATTCCTTCAGTATGGACATTTAGGCCTTTCTAAAGAATGCCTGGACATTTTAAGAGAGGCTTAAAGATCTTCCACTAGAAGATCCTATGCTTTCAAATGGAAACTGTTTTATTTATGGTGAACACAAAATGATCATAATCTGATTTTGTGTCAAGAAGATGTGGTCATTAAGTATCTTCTCCATTTAGCTAAATCTAGACAGCAGTTTTCTTCCATTAAGGTACATCTTGTGGTTTTTACGGCCTATAGGAAATCTCCTTCACAGACCTCTTTCTTTAAAATTCCAGTCGTCAAAGAGTTTTTGGAAGGACTTAAAAAGGTGTCCCATCCAATTAGGTCATCATCTCCTCTTTGGGAACTTAATATTGTCCTTTCCAAGCTGATGGGTCCCCCATTTGAACCGATAGATAAAGCCTCTTTGCAGCATCTTACATGGAAAGCGTCTTTTCTTGTTGCCATTACTTCAGCTAATAGGGTAAGTGAAATTCAAGCCCTATGTTCTGAAGAGCCGTACGCAGTCTTTCTATCCAATGGAGTGGTGATGAGCACTCATCCTAGTTTTCTCCCGAAGGTAGTGTCAGACTTCCACATTAACCAGCACATGTCACTACTTACTTTCTTCCCTAACCCCTCCACAACAGCTTAATGGTTGCTACACTCTCTTGATAGTTCTACTTGGTTAAAACCAAAGTTATAAGGAAATCAGATCACCTTTTTGTTAACTATGGTCCAGTTGAGAATGGAGGAAAAGAAACTAGCCTTTGAGGCAGAACAAAGGAAATTGGGAATGGAGTAGAGAGTTGCTTTGGAATGGTTGGCTCATGAGAGGAGCTTGAAGGAGCTGGACATCAAGGCCAGACAGACAGGCTCCAGCAGCAATAGTGGCAGCAAATCTGCGAGACAAGAGGGTCCATATTTTTCAAGATCTAGTGCCTGACTTTGTTTTGGGGTACGACATTGACAAGTGGTTCAAAGCTTATGAGATTCCTTTACAGATGCACAGGATCTCTGAGGAGGATGAAGTGGCTAGTCTGTGGAAGCACATCCGTAGCGAGGGGAGGGACATCCTGCTGGTCCTAGAGAAGGGGGACAGTATGAGGTATCCCCTCATGATGGAAGCCCTTGTTAGGAAATACGGCCTTACCCCAGAGAGGTATAGTCAGAAGTTTAGGGACAGCCAGAAACTGGCCCATCAGACCTGGGTGGATAGTGTGGATTCCTTTTGCAAGGCAATGGATGGCTGGGTGAAGGACAGTGAAACCTGATTGCAAAGGAGCACAAATTCAGTCTTTGTTTGGCAGATCTGCGCCAACACCTTATTGATAGTAAGCTCACTGACTGCAGGGAACTCACTAAGGAGGTGGACTGCTTGGTCAGCATCAGGGTCCACAAGAAGGTATCTGGTGGGATCACCACCAGGAGGACAGGGTTCCCACCAGAAGAAGGCGGGGGAGACAAAAATAAGAATGAGTTCTCTTAAGGCCCCCAAATTAGTTCCATGTGTCAGTACGCCCAACCCGCAACGGAGAAAAAAAAAGAAGTGGTTT